>VZDJ01007753.1:29373778-29530739 GCA_008694505.1 Cyanoderma ruficeps
ATATTCTTTTCCAAGAAGTTTACAACCTACATATTGCTTTATTAAGAATATAACTATTTGTATCTCCTTTCCCTTTTCCCAATAACCAGAGAAAGAAAGTCTGCTGTAAGGCTGAAGGGATGCCCCTGAGGTTTACTTGGGTATAAGCTTCCTCATTTTTACTTCAAAGCCTGCTTATTATAGTCTCATTGCAGTGTATATGGTTAGATGTGGCTTGAGAAGAATATTTAGGTGCCTTTTAAGCAATTCTTTTATGAATCTTTTGGAAGAGACACTAAATTGGTGAGTATGATGCACTGCTAGCAGTATGCTAACAGTGCATGCCTGTTATGTTCTATTTAAAGACAGACTTGGAGCAAAATAAAAATCTAACTCAAAAGCTAGATTTACCTCAGTAAAACCAGGAATGACTGTTTGACTTTGGTTCAGTTTTGGGGAGCTGTTGACATCTGTGACCTTCAGTGGTAAATCTGTCTTCATCACCTTCCTTATCACTTGTATCCAGTGCTGGCTTGTAGAAGGTTATCTGAGTCCTGCAGACTGTCATCCTTCTCTTGTTCCTTGACTAGACTTTTAGCAATGGGCTATGTTGAAGGAAAGGACTTTCTAGAAGCTAAAACTGGCACAGTTCATGTTTTGCTTATGCAAAAATGCTGACCATATCATGTATCATATTGCACTCTGCTTGGATAGGTTTTTGCATTATATGTATAAGTAATTTCATTTGGAAAGCTGCAGTTGTCCAGAGAACTTCTCTCTCAAAGGGTGTTCTTTACTACATCCTCTGATGCAGTGGCAGCCATTGCAGAGTTTTGGAGACCAGTTCCTCAACAGTGTCTGTTACTGCTGAACAATCTCCTACAGATTGTCTTTCTCAAGGAATGTTGCAACATTTCTCTCTTCATTCAGACATTTCTTCTTAGCATATGAAGTTTTTGGTGTGAAGTTTTGTGAACAGAAAATGCGGTTGCTGTGTTCTTGTGCATGGGCAGATTATTATCATTCCTAGTGAAACAAAACTTCAGAAATACACACTACTTACAAGTCTGCATGAGGTCCAGGGTTAGTAACGAGATGACTACAATCTTGCAGGTGTGTTATATACATTGGTTTTTCTTTTCTGGATTGTTGTGGCATTTCCTTTTATCTTAGCTTGTCCTTGGCTATGTGCATCAAGATGAGGGATGTCTTTTTCCGATAGTGAAAGCTACTTGCTGTCCTTGAGGTACAAGAGAGACAAATAAAGAACTTCTGCCTTGTGGTAATTAACTTACTTGGGCATAATTTTTAATGCATTTTCTAGCACAGATCATGAACAAATATGTAATGCACCTCATATGTACATTATATAAAACTTAAATGTGTGATGATGAAATTGGTTTCCTTTACATTCAGTTCTCCAGCTGAATTAGTCCTATCCAACAGAGATTTAAGACCTGAATGTGGCCTTCAGAGTCTTCTGCACTGATATTTTTCAAGTTTCAGACTTTGCTGTATTTTTTTTCTCAGTGTTAGTGTCAAGTTGCATACACCTGGCAAGTAGAGTTCAGTGTAGCTAAATGTATACATGGAGTCTATACGTAGTAGAAACATTACTAAGTTTCTGCAATATGTAGGTGGTTGGGGTTTTTTTACTAGTTTCACTATTCCAAATCTTTGATACACAAGCAATAATGGAAATAATGAGTTTAAAATCATTCAAATTAGTAAAACATTTTACAGATATGCATATGGTTGGCATGTTTCCTGGCAAAAAGAGTATAATTGGCAGCAAAATCAAGACTGGACAATATTCTAGGGAATTTTGGAAAGTGTAAAAGGGTAGGAATACATTGTGAAAAAATAAGAACTGGAGTTCAGCATTCAGTGTCAGATTCCTCTTTTTTTTTTTTTTTTTGCTAATTTTCTAACTGTGATAAAAGATGAAGGTTCTGAAAATAGGATAGTATGTAAAATACCACTTTTGCAATTAGGCACCACATTTTTTTGACTTACACTGTTACCAGCTGGGGTTTTCTTTGTTTGGCTGTGCTTTTTGCTGATGTCATTTTCACAGAATTTGGTTTATTTTAAGAGCAGTTTTGCTTTTGGAAGCAGCAGCCTGGCAGTCACTGACATGTTGCCCTATGCACCCAGGGATTCCATCCTGCACCCAGGATGTGCCTGAGCTGAGCTCTGAACAGTTAATGTGGAGCAGATAATCCCCGTTACCTAGCACAAAGATGCATGTCTTCAGGGTTGCTTCTCAGAAATCACCTTGTAACTCCTCATAGACTAATTAAGTTGATTTTTATCTAGGGGTTTATCCTAATGAGTCCATCCTCTTCCATTTTGCTTTTGGGGGGATACTATGTTTTCATGTGGGATAGTGGATGAATATCTTGTGATTTGGAACTGTGTATGATGCGGATTTGTGTGCTGAGGCACACGGAATATCTGAAGCCATTCTACGGTCATGTATTGATAACATAACTGCATGCTCAATCTTATCAGTGCAGAAATGAGTTGTCATGGCAGGACACTTTCCCAGGGCTACAGTTCTGTTTAAATGTCTTACAGAGAAAAACACACATTGAAGAGGCATCTGCATAAACCCTTCCTCCCTGTTAATTCTCAGTGCTCCTTTATTTGTACCAGGATTTAGAGCTATCCTATGTAGATCTTTCCCATGTAGAACCTGATTTTTTGGAATGCCATAATTACCTTGTCATTCCTCCATTACTTCTAAAGACTTCTGTTTTACACCTGCATGGTATCTGAGTTACATCTACAGTACTTGCATTTCTCTATCTTCTCTACCTCCTCTCCCAGCTTTCTTAATTATTATTTTGTATGTCTGAGAATCTTTTCTCAACTTTGGCTTCCAGTGTGCTAAAGATGTTGTGGTTTGGTTGTGGACTTCTAAATCTGTGGTTTATTTCCCTGTGGAAAAAGCCACTAGACGCTTACAAACATGACCATTCAATAATAGACTGAATAAAGACAATTGAACTGGCATCAAAAGGAGCAACTTAGTGAGATGGTGAACTGAGTTTTGCGAGCTGCTGAAGCAGCAGGATCTTGGATCATGACTATGTTTCTGGGATGATGCAAGAGACAGTAAACTTTCTGAAAAGTCTTTTGGGGCACTACACACTGCTTTCAGGTGATGTCAGTGCAGTGCAGTGCTCCCAAGGAACACCTCCCACTTTGGTTCCAGCATCGTTTATAATGAGAAGCTGGTCTGCAAAGGACTGCTACTGCCACTATTTGCAAGAGAACAGTCTCTGCAGAAAAAGCAGATGGATGGCCCTGAGGTTGATGGTTGGCTGTGGCTGACGTAACAGGCCACACAGTAATATTAAGAGAGGTAAGATCTTGTGGTGGTAACTGCAAATCTACTGACTGACTGAGGCCTTCATACTCATTATTTGTCAAGTTAGAGTATTCCCACATAAATGTTGGCCTGTGATTCATGACATAGTGAAGAGCAAAACTTGCTTTTTATTGGCAATAAATTTGGAGGCAAATGGTCACGGTGGTATGGAGTTCGGAGTATATCAATACCACTATACTTGTTACCAGGGATTGGGATAGTCATGGGTGGTGCTGAGGGTGTAAAGGAAAGAAATTGCTATTTTTTCGCTTGAAATACCCAAAGCAGTTTTATAGAAACAGTCTTAGAGCAGCTCAGGAAAAAGATGATTCTGTGGTTTTGTCCTAGCTACTCAAGACTTCACACAGCAACAATCTGTTCTGCACCAAACAGATGCTCTGTGCCACTGCAATCTTCTCCACTGAAGCTTGTCAAGAAACACTGGTCCAAAGATAATTCCTTCTAGCAGGAGGTAGCCCCTTCTGAAAAATGATGGGCAGTCATCTTTATGAGTAAGCCCAGGATATGCAAGGATTTTGTTTCCCTGGTCAGCATGACACTTCAAATGCAGAAAACATTGCTGGCAGCATCCTGGTTACATTGTAGGTTGGAAAATGGTTACACAAGCAAGTCATACAGTGTTAATGGACATGTCTCCAGTTAAGTGCCAACATACAGGTGAGTATAGTATTGTCGCTTCTTTACATTTCAATAAATCAAAGCTCCATGAAGTTCTTGAAGCAGAACCTTTGTCACCAGATCAAACACTCCCACCTTGGCCTGGTCTGTTACAACTTTGTTACAGCCAAGAACCTGTGCCACAAATGCTTTCACTGACAAGACCGTTACTGAGATGGTGTTTCTTACTTCCTGGTGCTTCCAGTTTCTGCAAAAATTGCCCTGGTCTTTTGGATAACATTGCTTATTTAGAGTTTAGTCAGCAATGGAGGTGATTGCTTTGAAGCTCAGGGGTTAGATACTGCAGGGTAAGTGGTTTGTTTGAAGTGACAGAAAAAAATGGGTTTTCTGAGCAGTGAAGCTCTGACAGCAGTGGTGACTCCAGGTGCTGCACTGGGGCTTGTGCTTTCCCAAGAGGTTATTTGAAGAGCACTGCCAACTAAAAAGCACCTGGTGTTCTGTGCTCAGAAGGAAATGCCATTGTATGGGCACAGCCTGCCTCAAAAGAAGCAAACTGAAAAATCTGTGGGCTCACAGCTGCAGCCTGGGACATTGCGAAACATGAACAGGTGATAGTTCTGCTTTATAATGATTGCGCAAGAGAGGCCAGCACTCTGGGTTTTAAGAACACCATTTTACAGCATTATCTTTTTGTAACTGTAGCTACTATTCAAAGGTGTTTTATCTAAAACCAACCTTTGTAATTGTTTTTATTTCAACACAGGTTGCATTGCCAATTATAGGGACTCAGTACATGCAGCGATGCATAGGGCTGGCCTCACTTTTTCCTTGAGCATGAATTCTTGTTGGCTTTTATTGTTCTCCTTATAGTTACTTTTTCTTAAAAACCTGGAAACTAGAAATGAAAGACAATTGCTTAAGCTGTTGAACATTCTGTGCTTGCTGTCTGAGAACCAGATGAGAAGTTTTATATTGAGATGTATAGATATGTTCATATGCGTACACATTAAGTATTTAGCTTACTTTTTTTAAATAATGCAAAGTATTTTTTTATCACATCTTTGTGTAAAGCTATGGATGACACAATTGTGCTTTGGGAAATCCAGTAAAATATCTTCCTTGAAGTTTAACGTTTTTTCCTCTATTCACGTTTTTCATATTCTCACCTTATCACTTCACCACTTAGTTCTAGCTGCTTATTGTCCGTGATTGCAGTAAGACAAAAAGATTGATGCTGTTGGGTACAGACTGGCACTTTTATAAATGATCCTTTTAAATCTAGTAGAACAACTAGTGAGAAAGCAATAAACACCAGGAGCAAAGTTGCCACTTCAGCTCATGCCAGTTGGACTTTATGCTGTGTCATTAAGAGTTGCTTAGTAGGTAATTTGTAGTGCCTGTTTTATTGGATTAGCAAAAGCAAGAACAGTGTTTAACCCTTGTACATAAAGTGAAAATTACCCTATAAACTTTTAATCAGAAGCCTAAATAACTAAATGTCTAAATTTGGAAAGCCTGTAGAAATACTGCAGAATATGATGACAGGTGGGATTACTTGCTGTAAAAATGCTAAAAGCCATCTAAAAAGGAAAAAAACCAGAATTTGTCTGGAATTTTAGGTCTCTCTAATGTTTGCATGTTACCAGAAAAAAAAAGGAAAATCATGGGACTTCACCTGCCACTTAGCAGCCTGTACAGTTAGATGGGAAGGAATTAGTATATGAATATGAACTATGTCCTCACAAGTGTTGAATGCTGATCCAGATCTGTTTTTCCTTGAGATCTGTGCACAGCTCTCCTGGTTTTACTTGAATAGCCATTCTCAAGCCCTCTCTATCAGGCTTGCTTTTTTTTAAATTGATTTATTGGCTTGGTGTTTATGTATGCATGGACATGTGTGCTTTTTGTTGAGCAGCCTGCCTGTCAACTTCATCCACCCCAGTCACACCCCCCTCCAAGACAAGCACCAACCTGTGGGGTTTGGGTGGTGGAGACAGCTTCCAGCAGAGGCTGACTGTGCTCTCACTCCTTTGTGTATACTTGATCACAGTACCTCCCACAAAAGCCCCTGGGCTGCACAATGGCCTCCCTGTCATGGTCCACCAGCCTGTGGTGGCTTCTCTGGTCAAAGCTCCCAACCCCCTTTTCCACCGTGCTCATCTCTACACCTGAGCTTTTGTTCTTGCACCTGAGCTGCTACAGCAGGCTGGTGAGCCAGGGCAGCCCTCGCTCTGTGGCTCCTTTCCCACTGTCTGACCATTAAAACAGGGCTTTTCATTGAGTAAGTCAAGGCAGTTCACCTGGCTGCTGCTATGAAGCTGGCACCTGGCAGAGCCCCAGTTCCCATCTCCTGGTCCGTGATTCAATTGATACATTACTTCTTGGTGTGCAAAAGGAAAAAGCTTTTGCTGTCAGCTAGACATACCAGTCTGTCCTGAGTGACCCCACAGCCTGTTTTATCCTTAAGGCTGCTCTCCACAGTCTCTGTGCATCGCTTCACCTTCTCCCCAGGTGGTGCTGGGTCTGCAGCGCAGGGCAGCTCTGCACACAAGAGGCAGAGGAAGGGCTGTCTTCTCCAGAGATAAGTCAGATCTCTCAAATGTGGTAATTGTACTATAACCTGGATTAATCTGTCTTCCAGTGCATGTAATGGAACAGCAAATATTGAATTTTCATTAACATGGGCCGCTGGCTCACCAAGGGATACTTAGGTGGAGAGCTGCCCTGATGTCAACTAAGCATCTGAGATGTGTATTTGAGGGAAGGACCCTTTCATGAGCATTCATTTGAGCTGGGAACTTCTAGGGCTAGTTCAGTCACAGTAGACAGGTGCAAGTCATTAAATGGAAGAAAAGAAAAAACAGATGTTTTATTGTCAGTTTCCCCCAAGCTATTTTGGCCCACAGGGCAAATATTCACTAGGAACTTACTTCTTCAAGCTCTAATTAGCTACACATGAGTAATAAGGGCTCTTATGGTAAGTATTAACATAGAGGAGTACATAAGGGCTCTCAGGCCCTTGCCAGCCTAATCAGTGTGGACACATCTCCCTCTTTTGGCAGCTGCAGCCTGGCGGTAGGAATCAGTGGTTTTAAATATTTAGCAGCTTTTGCTGCTGTACAGCTGTGTAGATTCAGTGTGTTGTGTAGGATGGGCTGGGAATGTGATTGGAAATGTGAAAGGCTAGCCCCAAAGAGTTGTTCCCAGCAGCGATAGTTACAGATGCCTGTGGGCTTTTTGCATATACCACAGAAATTTAGATAGAGGGAAGGAAAGGATTTTTTTATTTAAAGTTGAAGCTCAGCAGTAGTGACTGCACTACCCAAATGGCTTCCTTGGCTAATTAGTGGGAAATGGTGAAGCAAGAGCCCAGCCAAGCCTGGGAGTCATGACCATAGTGTCTGGGCAGCTCTCCCTTCTCCCCTCAGCCCTCCAAGCCGACCCAGTTTTTTTCAGTAGGAATCTGTCTGTGATGGGCACCCATTAGGCTTTGTTTGAAAACTAGCTTCTATGTCTTGGGTACAACTAGAACGTAAATGACATTACACACCATACCCTGCACAGCACAAGTAGTGAGACCTTAATCTCATAGAAGCATAGAATATACTAAGTTGGAAAGGACTCATTAGGATCATCAACATACAACTCCCCTCTCTGCACAGGACCCCAAGTAGAACCATGTGTCTGAGAGCATTGTTCAAATAATTCTTGAACGCTGTCAAGCTTGGCGCTGTGACCACTTCCTTGGGGAGCCTGTGTCAGTGCCCAACCACCCTCTGGGTGAAACACCTTTTCCTCATATCTAAACTAATCCTCCCCTGACTCAGCTTCATGCCATTTCCTCAAGCCCTGTCATTGGTCACCAGAGAGAAGAGATCAGGGCCTGCCCTTCCGCTTTGCCTTCTGAGGATATTGGAGACACACAACCAGGGTTGCCCCATCCCAGGTGCAGAGTCCTGTACTTGTCCTTGTTCAGCTTCATACAATTGGTGATTGCCCATATGTCTGATTTGTTGAGGTCTCTGCAGGACCTCTCTGCCCTCAAGGGAGTTGACACTGGCAAACTTAGTATTCTTAGTATTCTTTTGAGTTCTGAGTCTGTCATTAGTGAAGATGTTGAAGAGAACTGGAGCCCTGCAGAACCCCACTAGTGACTGGGCAATTCACACCCTATTTCCCTCACACTTCAGGCTCCATTGCCCCTAGAATAACTCCAGCTTTCCCCAGCTCCCAGCAGATGTACTGTCTTCTCCATATCAGTATTTGTGTGACCTAGATAGGAGGAAAGGCAGTGTGAGCTCCTTCTTTTTCAACTGGCTGCTGTTTTCCAGTGCTCTCACAAGAGCACAAGGCTTTTTGATTCACCTCGCTGGACTTCAGCAGCAGAGTTGTGCCTGTCTGAGTGCAATCCACTTGCTTCCAAACAGATAAATGGCCCTGGAGGAGGCAGTTGCACCCCAGGCTCCCCAGACAGGATCTCTGCTTGCAGGAGGATCATAGGGTGACAAAAAGGTGGGTAGATTCTACCTCTGACACTTTTGTGGTCTCTGTCACGCTTGGGTGAAGGTAGACAGGGATTAAAAAGCTGCCGAAGAAGATGTCAGCTAATACAAGTGTCCTGTGATCTTGAGTCCTTTGCAGTGTCTCTAGCTATGCTGGGGGCTTTTTTTGTTGTTTTGTTTTGTTTTCTGGGGGTTTTTTGTTTGTTTTGGTTTTGTTGTTGTTGTTTGTGGTAGGGTTTTTTTGGGGGGGTGGTTATGGGGGTTTTTTGTTTATCTATTGGAACCCAAGACAGTCTATTTTGGGGTTTCTTTGGTTTGTTTTTTTACTTCTTTGTTAGATGGAAAATCTACATGGGCAGAATTGAAACCATGGATACAAGTAGTGAGACCTCATCACAGGCTAAGGATAACTGATGCCAGATGCTGTTTGTCGTGGCCATACTGGCCCACATTTCACAAAAAACAGTGTAACACACAGCTCTCTAGTTCCCATTTGTAAGTATATGGCAACCACTGGAGCAAAAATACTGCTGCAAATAGTCCAATCCTGTTAAATATCTTCATTAATGATCAGGTAGTAGAGTCCCTCCTTACTTGGAGATAGTTAAAACCCCTCTGACGTGGTCCTGGGCAGCCATCTCTCAGTGGCCCTGCTAGAGCAGGGGGGTTGACAAGATGACCTCCCAACATCTCTACAACCTCAGCCACTGCATGACTGTGATTTGGGGCACTGTCTTGTCCTCAGTCCCCCACCTGCTATTTTACTGACACTCATGGACTTGCATGTTACCACAGGAAGTAAGAAACTGCTACCTCCACCAGGAAGTCTTTGTAAAAAGGCTTTATTTCAGCAGGATGCCTCCAGTAAACCTGCACCTTATGCTCCCTCATTATTTAGCTACGGACAGATGAATTTGCTGACACTTCCCTGAGCCAAGCCATCATTTCCCTTTCCAACAGGTTTGGTTTTGCCTATCCAAACCATTACTTAAGCCTTGAGGTTGTTATTGTCTGCAAGAATGGCACATTCATGGTACCACCAGCATCATTTATCCAATGTACATTTGAGTCCAGCACCTTTAAGCTTTAGGATATGTCTCTGTCTGCCTCCAGCCCCCGTCCTTCCTGATCCTCACAAGTTGCACTTCAGAGTAAGATAACCATGAGGCATTGGGGTGAGTGGGCAGATTTAAAGGAGCTAATGTTGGTCAGTGGGGCCTGCTTGACCCCACAGAGATGCTGGCAGAAGGACTGCCCTTTGGCTGCAGTGTTATTTTTTCCAACAAAAAGCAAGAAACTCCTAGGATAACTCTTTAGAACAGACATGGTCAAATAGGTCTATAGGGATGTAAAGGGGTAACTTAAACAATTTGTTTATGTTAAAAGGAATCAAGCAAATTTGGTGTTGAGGTTGTAAAATATACAAACTTGGAGAAATAAACATAGAAAAAGAAGCAGGAAATCTGGGTGGCCACACTCGTGATGGGTGGAACCACTGTCAAACTGCCCCTATTTCAGATCTCCCCATTGTGTCCTGATGTTACCACTTCTTTACTCCTGTAAATGCATTGCCTGTGGATCACCCCATGTCCTTGTCTGATGCTGGAGCTATGATTCTCGTCTGAAGAGTCACTTGCTGCACTCTAGTTCCACCTGATACCTTACACCACACCCAAAATTATCTTGGCCTTTTGCCAGTCTTCTTCTCCCTGAGGGTTTTGTGTGGGTATGTTGTTTTTCAGCACTGCCTTCCCAGTGCCCTCATGCCATGCCTCTGTCAGGACTCCCTCCTCTTCACAGCCTTTTCCTCTCCACTGCCACTTCTGTGAGGATTAGACAGCCTTTAACACAAAACGTTTAACCATGCTCTATCAGGTAGAAAAGTGGTCACTAAGTCTTGGCCACAGGGCAAAGAAACCTCCTAGAGGTTACAACCCTTACAGCTATGGGGTTGTAGATGGGCAGGCCCAGCTCTTCCCCAGCTTGTGTTAAACCCACAGGGACTGATGGATCCCAGATAACATTATGCTCTTTCACCAAGGGCAGTGTGCAGAACAGAGATGCTTGGGGCAGTTTTGCCAGCAGGAACACAGTGTGAGAGAACATGCGTGGGTGTTTAACACGGAGCTGTCCTCCCAGGTGATGGGCTTATGGAGGCTCTTTGGAGTGCCAAGCAGTGCTGGCTGTGCACCCTGCTCTCCTCCAGCATCCCAGAGAACACTGCTGGGGGCACACACCTGCTTGGCCACAACATGCAGCTGCATGGGGGGGTCTTGTCTAACAGCACAGGGGAGGTGGAGGAGAGTGTTATTCTTCCTGGCTACAACAAACATAGTTTTTACATATCCCAGACAGGAACAACTATCCCCATGGAGTGCTTGAAATGCTGGAATTCACCAGCTGTTTTCTTTGGACACTGGTGTGCTGTATCTGGACAGAAACTGAGTCATACTTTTGGACTCAGTACATCCTGTTAGTTTGCTATGCCAAGGAAACTTTGCCCACTACTAGGACCTCTTCCTGTTTTATAAACAGCAAGGCTGTTTGCCCTTGTTTGTGACCCTCTGGAAGAGAGAAGGAAGGCGGCTCAGCCAGGGTCATGAGGAGAGATGGGGCAGGGCAACTTCTCAGGCTCCAACCTAATGGCTTCATCTCTTTCCCTCCCTTCTGGCAGTCCTCACCAGTTCTGAGCAGCAGAATAAAATACACAGCATAAAATCCCAGCACATGAGGCAAGTGATAGGCCTCACCTAAGGAGCTGTCTTACAGAGACCACATGGCCCTCAGAGAGAGAAAGAATACCCAAAATAACAGATGGTCTCCAGAGTGCCCATGAGGTGCTTAATGCAGCAACCCAGGGCTGCTTTCACAGAGACTCAGCTGTGGAGCAGTTCCTGGGAGCAGCCAGCAGCTTTGAATCCTTCTGGAATGTCACTGTCCAGTTTGGAAATTATTTTGTAAATGGGTTTCTTCCAGGAGGGGTCGGCATCCTTGCCTGCTCTCACAGCACTGAAGAACTCCTGCAGTGTCAGGCTGGCCACCTCCAGGAACCGCCCTGGCACCTGCAGCAAGACAGGCATCAGCCAGTGACAGTACTGTGTCATGGTTCCTCCTTACCCCTGCAAACGCCACCACCCCCTTGCCCCAGATCCCACTCCTCACCTCAAAGTCATTCCCCTTGTTGTAGTGCATGTTGAGGGCACGGAAGAGCTCTGAGTCCCGGGAGACCTGGAGAGTGCAAGCATCCACAACACCCTCCAACAGGGCCTGCCGGGCAAACTTCTCCACCTGGATGTAGTAAAACTCACGGAAGTTGCTGAACCACTTGATGAGCTGGGAGGTGATGCAGCGGCTGAACTGGTGGGGGGAGAGCCAGAGGATGGTGTTATGCCAGCTTGGATCTTCCCTATCCATGAGCCCCTGCAAACCCAGCCATGCACTGCTGGACTGGCCCAAACCCAGCCCTGCCCCAAGGCTGCAAAAGCACCAGCTGGAGCAATGGCACTGGGGTGTCTGAAGTGTTCTCCACACTGAGATTCAGATCCCAGCTGCCCTGCAGTGGAAAGGCACGTTCATGGTGTGCTTTAATCTGAATACCTCAATTGCACAGAGTGAAGAAGAGCTGACAGCCCAGGTCTGCCACAGCCCTGTGCACCTGCTCCTGCGCAGCCCATGCTGAAATAGGTGCTGTCACCCATCTCCTGCCAACAAGGCAGGGAGACACAAAAGCAGCCCTTTCCTCATGGTTCCCCATGGAGCCCTGCCCAGCATCACCTCTGACTGCTACTCTTTTACCTGCACATCAAGGAAGTAGGTCTTCAGCAGAGTGGAGCTGGGGTAGCGGGTGAAGAAAAACATCAGCTTGGCCTTCTTCAGGTGCCCCGGAGTCAGTGCCTCCTGCATCTGCCTTGGGGTCAAGGAAAGCTTACACATAGCAAACCCCAAGCTCAGCATGTCCCTGAGCACCACCCCTGACACACACGTGCCCAGTGCCCACAATAGCCCCTCGTGGCCTGTCAGTGGGGCAGAGTGGGTTCATCCTTGGCTGGACATCCTTGTTTTTCCCTTGAGAATCCCTGAGGATTCCCTAATGCTCCCCACAGAATTTAACAGTCTTGTGAGAACCAGAATTGCCATGAGGCATCTGTTCATGATTTAGGATGACAGGAACCCCAGTATGGCCCAAGAGCAGGCTTGCTAGCTCCTGGCTTATACTCACAGCTACGCTACAGCATGTGACCAACCCTGAGGAGTGGCAGTGCCCTCCATGGCTTAGGACTCTTTTCCTGCCCACACCTTTTTAGCCCTCTATGGAGCAGCGGGGACCTGGCCTTGCAGAAACTGGCAGGGGCAGTGCCAAGCTGTGGCTCCAGAGGACAAGGGGAGCACATTCCCCAGAGACCTCTAGCTGCTGCCAAAGGATATATGGGTTGAGGCAAAGGGCGCTCCATCATTTGCAGCTGGCAGCTCACTGTGGCCATCCCTGCCAGCCGGCAGTAATGCCAGGCTGTCCATGTTGGCAGGGCTCAGGGGCAGGGGATGATGCTGCTGCTGTCTCACAATCGATGACCTCAGTTTAACAGTTCCCCAGTGCAAGTTGAGAGGCTCTGGACAACCTCTCTCCAGAGCAGATGGGCTCTCATGAGAGTCGCTGCCCCAGAGGCTGTGCTTCCTGTAGCCCAACAGCTGGCTCAGCAGCTGGCTGTGCTGGACAGGGGTGGCTGAGCCCAGTGAATAACCCATGCTGGGTACCCGAGAGGATTTTCTGACCCCCTTTGAACTGAAGGAGCCAGCATAAGAGCCCAGGCTCTTCCCTGAAGCTCCCAGCAGGACTTCAGCCTGGGGTGAGCCCAGGGAGCCTGATGCATTCATGGCAGATGGCTTAGCAAGTGGCTTTCTGCATTTCCCAGCAGCAGAATACTCTCTCCTGGCATCTGGCCCCATCGGAAGGCTGTGGTGGTGCTTCTGGATGTGGCTGTCTGCCTTCGGCCAGACAGTCTTCAGGACAGAGTCCACTACCTGGGGTGTCACCACAGCCAGCTCGTGCTTCAGTGCCTGTGAGAGTACCCTCAGTGCTGAGGGCAGGCCTCCCGTGTCACCTCTGCCCTCAGCCTCCTCCAGCCCACACACCTCCAGGACACTCCTCCTGAGAGGCACTTTGCGTGAGTTGCTGGTGGCAGTGGCACTGTCCTTGTTCAGTCTGTCTTCAGGCTCTCCAGGCAGTGGCTGCTCTTTCTCAGAATCTTCCTGGGTTTGGGCAGCATCCTCAGAGTCACAGACTTGGTAAAACTTCTCCTGAAGCCACCTCAGCTGCTGCTCTAAAAAGCAGAGCTGCTCTTTCAGCTGCTGGCAGCCCTTGCCATGGGAACTGCCCCCTGTGGGAGCCACTTGTCCAGCTGCCCCCACATCCTGCTGGGGCACCCTTGGCTTCCTCTTGCTCTCCTGGGGCATCTCACCACCCTTTTCCCTCTCATGCCTGAAAGCTGCCTCTGGGCTCATGTCAAATGCCTGAGAGGTTGGTGGGAGGCTCATGCCCTGGATGATGCTCTCCACCCTGGCCCGCTTGGCTTGGAGATGCTGGTCACAGAGCTGTTCCCGTGGGTGCTGGTTGGAGAGCTGGTCCCCATCACCAGCACAGGGCACAGGAGCCAGGGCACGGGTCCTGGGAGAAGGCAGGGCTTGCACTTCTCCAGGACATGCACCACATTTGTAGTCATGAGGCAGGGCCACTGCCTGAGAGGAAGCAAAAAGGATGGTGGGATCCAGGTTCCTGCCAACCACTGTGTGGCTGAGGAGCTGTGGTATCAGGGGTGTTCTGGGGGAAGGCAAGAGTGAGTCAGTCTGGAAACAGGGCTCCAATTTCAGCCCCTGGCCATGCCCTGAAGTGACACAGTCTCTGTCCTGCTCAAAGCCAGTCCTGCTGTCCATCGTATCTTCTTCCTGCCTGGACAGTCTGGCAAGCTCCAGATGTTTGATGTTTCAGCCTGCTAGTGGTGTGGAACTGGAGAAAGAGCAAGAAACAGGACCTCATACACCTGTTTTCCAAGCACAGAGCCAGAGATTTTTTTCCTCACAGATTTCCATGGCTCTCAGATTTCCTGCTCCCCTGCAAAAACTCTCTCACCAGGGAATGACCCAGGCAGAAACCTCGAGGCACTGCAAAACCTGTGAGCAGACTGCCAGATGTCACAGGACAGCAGCAACGCCCTGGGAACTGCCACACCTCCCACCTACCAGCCAGGCATTCATCATGCCCAGAGTGCATTTCACCTGCTTTGGGCCTGGCAGTGCCTGGCAGCACAAACTTCCCATATCACCAGCTGCATCTGCACCAGAGACATTTGGGGAAACTGCCCTCATGGCTTGTGGGCTCAGGTATGAGGGCAGGGAGCACCAGGCAGAGCTCTCTGCCGCGTACACCTGAGCAAAGGGGTGGGCTTGGGTGCTCCTGGGTGTTGGCAGAGCACAGAAGAGCAGCTGCATCCCTGGTGAAGGCATTCGCATTCACGGCACACAACCGGCTTCTGCCGGCCCCAGCACCTGCCAGCAGAGCCCTCAGGGCACGGGGATGGTGGCAGCACTTGGGGCTGGGCCAGCACAAACAGGCTGGTGGAGGGAGGGCACAGAGAGGGTAAATGTGCAATGTGACCTGCTGTGAGCAGGATACACCGAGATGTTCAAGCTAACACAACATGGGGTTCCTAACTGCTTGGCAAAACACTGGATAAAAGAAATGAGGATGGGGATTATCAGGGAAGAGAAAAAATACTGAGCCAGCAGCCCCAGGCTTAAAACTGTCATGCTGGCTCCAAGCAGGGATTCACCCCCTCCACTCATTCCCCGCTTACACAGCTTTGCGAAAGAAGGTGTAAAACATTGTATCCTGAGCAATTACACAGTAACCGTCCCTGTGGGATGTTTCTTCCTTGTGCACATTAATTAGCAGTAGCTTTGCATCACTAAATTAGGACAGCTCTTGTCTTTTCCAGACTCCTTTGAAGTCTGAGATTCTTTTGCTAATCCCAGAAATGCCTGATCATTTTCAACATCATTGGTCTCCTGTCCCTGGAACTGCTTCACGCCAAGTCCTCCAGGCAGTAGAGACAATGGGTTTCTTCTCAGTGGTTTTTAGAAGGTTGCCTTTCTTCAAACACCCCTGAATTCCAGGCAGGTGTCTGGGAGAGCTCTACCTTTTGCAGAGCTGTGGTCTTGACAAACCAAGTATTTTCTGGGTTATCTGACACCACATGTTGATCTGTACTGTCTCCCCACCTGTCCTGACCATTAGGGTTTCATTTTCCTGAGAGTCTGCTGCAGGGTCTTTCAAACTGCTTGGTTTATCCACAGCCAGCACAAGACCATCATGCCTTGGCCTTGTGTTACGAGCTTCACCTTTGCCTGCAGCTGCCTCTCAGCCTGCCCTCTGCACCCAGCAAAGTCCCACAGCAAACCCATTGTGGTCATAGATTCCATCCACCCTTCATCCTTTCCTCAGTGGTGCGGTCCTGTAACCTCACTTGCTTTTCTACAGAAACATCTTCTTCTGACACCTGCTCACAATTTCTCTCGTCTGCTGTGCTCGACAGCCAGGTCAGGAGCTTACCTGTTCCCTGTGCTGAGGCTTCCCAGTCCCCCGGAACCTGGGTGATACACCTCTTTTAAACTCAGGGCTGGCAAGGTGACCTCCACTTGCTTAAGGTTTCCAGTACCCCCATTTTTCTTCTGGAGATTTGGAGGGAGGAGCAGAGCCTCCCGTCCCAAGCTGTGGCAGCTCGCTGTGGATGGCCTTGGCTCCCCCCACAGCACTGCAGGACCAGAAGATGCTGCCCGAAGCAAACTCCTCCTGCTGATGCAGCTCTTTCCCCACAAAGTTAACAGGTGTGTGCTCTGGTTCCTACTCTTACTGGCAGCTTTCACTAGTGCCACCCCCCAAAACACTAAAAAGCAGCCGAGACTCCTCTTACCTGAAGAAAAAGACAGGAACAAAATGAAGATGCTCAGAAGAGGAGGGCAGTGTGCCTTCTCCAAAACTGAAGCCACCCCACATGGGCTCCCTGGGTGCTCCTCGGTGGGACAGCCGCGCACGGAGCAGCGTGCCGTCCCTCCAGACGGCAATTCTCCCCAGAGCCTTCCCCAGCCGCCGCATCCCCCTGTCTTGTGGCAGCGGTCCCCGAGCCGAGCCGCTGGCAGCTCCCGGGGAGCGCGGTACCCGCGGGCGGGCCCCGGGAACGCGGGATGCCGCAGAGGCAGCGCCGCGCGTCCTCCCGCTGCGCTCAGGGCCTTTAAAGAGGGAGTGGGGAGCCCGGAGGCAGCCAACCAGCTGGGAACGACTTCTGAATATGCAGATGGACATCCAGGAGGTCAGGTCCAACACCAGCGTCCAGCCACCTTCCCTGCTGTCTCCCACGCTCATAGCCCCTGGAGCCAGACAGGCAAGGGCTATCAGGTGCCGAGTTGCTGGTTGCCCAGGTGAGCAGAGGCCCAGAAGAGCACTTTTCCCCTGGAATGTGGCCGGAAACCCCATTCAGGATTCATGATGGTGAACTGTTGGCGAGATGATGCAAATACACCAGGCTGACAAGCAGTACCACAGGCAAGGAAGGAGCTGGCCTAGATCCCACCAGCTACCCATTTTCCATGGAAAGTGGATAGGCATTTCCAACATCCCATACCATTTTGGCTGTTCTGGAGGTCTGCAGCATAGGACATGGCCAAGAAATGTGACAACACAGGAAAAACAGCAACACAGAGTCCCTTGCTTGTCTCAGGATGCTTTAGAGACAGCACCAGCAGGGCTGGCATCACTCCCAGCTGAGCACATCCTGACCCCAGCCCCAGGACAAACCTACCTGCCCCAACAGCACGTGTGGTTTTCAGACATTTCCCATGCAGGAGCTGTGGGTGGGTGGGCAAAGTCTAGCCATGCATGCCACTCCTGGGGCTTTGCTTCCACATGCTTACTGAGCATGGCAATGCTTAGTGTATTCATTGGATGGGCAGGAGACTGTGGCTAAAAGCAGTTGACATCAGGTGGTCAATATTGTTCAAGGATATTACCCTTCGAAAGACAGATCACAGAGAAATCCCTGGCAGAGAGCCTTTCTGGCTCAGTTACCTTTTATGGGAGCAATCAGCTCATCCTCAAAGCCTCAGAGACTATCCCCTGTTGATTTTTATTCGACATCTTTCCTTTGAAAATGATCTCATATTTTGAAGCTTGCAGTTTACTGTTCATATATTATTAAGCAGTGGCTAAATTAAGTACATGTGCATAACCCAGACTTGGCTCCTTGAGAGATGACTGGCTGCCAGACAGCGCTTTATAACTATCCCAGGCTAATTCTCAGAATCTGTAAATAGGTTCCTTGGGTTTTCTTCCACCTGTGGTTCCCTGCCTGGAAGAAGGCAGAAAACAGAAGCTGGCTGGGGAATTCTCAAATGTTTTCAACATACAGAGCACACCTGAGGGCTCACTTATGGACTCATTTTCCTGTTTGCCATGGTGAGATGACCTCATTGCCCATTTCTAACCGTGCAGCATCCCACTGGGAGATGCTTGCGGCAATATCATCCCACATGAGCTCAGCCCCGTGGTTTCCCAAGGTGAGCAGGAAAACCTCGGATACAGCTGCCCTGCAGCAACCCAGAGCTGGTTCAAAGAAGAGCATCGTGAAACGGCACTCTTCGTAATGCATAGGGCTATTTATTACACATATACATATACTATTACATATAATAACGTCTATATATACATATGCATGTATTTATATAAACATATGTAGCACAGATATTTTATATGTATGTGAGCTATAAATAATAATATTTAATATAACATATATTACATAGAAAGTATTAATAGATATATTATTACATATATGGTAATACATAGGAATATCCTGGGTAGATCCTCGTCCCCGGCCGGGCCCTGCCCCGCACCCCGCGCCCCGCTCGCGGTGGTCCCGCCCCCGGCTGCTCCCCCCGTTCTGGGGAGGTTGGTCCTGCCCCGCGCGCTTCCGCCTCGCGCCGGGCCTGGTTCCGGTGTCCGCCCTGCGGCCCCTCCCGCCGCCGCCGCCGCGATGGTGCCGCTGTGGCGGTCCCGCTGCCTCGGCCGCGCGCTGGGCCGCTCGCTGCGCGCCCTCCGACAGGTACGGCCCGCGGGCACCGGCCGCGGGGAGCGGGACAGCGAGGGAGGGCGGCGGCTGAGCGGGCGAGGTCGGCTGCGCCAAGGGCACCGGGACGCGTCCCCTGCTGCCTGGCGCTCGGCACCGCCGCCCCGGGGACACGGCAGGGCCGGGCACGGGGAGGGGCGGCGAGGCTGCCCCCCGGCAGGGGTTGCGGTGAGCGCGGCGCTGCCCCTTCCCAGCGGGTGCCGCTGTCCCGCTGCCGCCCGGCCCGGCCCGGCCAGGCCCGGCCCGGCGGGAAGGACGGCGGCGCGGCGGCAGCGGGCAGAGCTGACCGGCGGGAAGGGCTTCCCGACGACGCCGCTCTCGGGATCCGCCGTCCCCGCCTGTCATGGCTGTAGCATTTGGGGCCCTCGCTGTTGGCAGCCACCGGCCTGCGCTGCAGGGACCCCCCCCGGGCGGGGTGCGCCCGGTGCGGGAACGGCAACAAATCGGTATGCGGTTTGTTGTGTAAATTCTGTGCTCGGTTTTCAGGGCGGTCACTGAACCGCTGCAAACGGCGGTAAGCTCTGCTGGCTGCAGCGTGGGCTGACAGAGCCCAATAGCTACTTAACCCTGAGGCTGCCCTTGGCCGGCTGGGTCCTGCTGTTCAGTGACTGCT
Organism: Cyanoderma ruficeps; assembly: GCA_008694505.1. NCBI lineage: Eukaryota > Metazoa > Chordata > Aves > Passeriformes > Timaliidae > Cyanoderma > Cyanoderma ruficeps. Next base: position 29,393,057 of record VZDJ01007753.1, read on the forward strand.
GCACACATCTTCCATTTCAATAGGAAACATGCACAGCTTCATGTGCACACACACATATGTGCATACCTGCAGGATGAGAAAGATCGCTTCCCTTCCAGTGACCAGCTGGAGCCTAAGAGCATGAACCTTGATTTTAGACATCCTGTAAATGTAGGCGACCAAGTGTTGACAACGGATTGTAACATAATGACATGTTTGTATTTATAAATATGTGTGTGTACATGTAAAACTGCGCTATGGACAACTTACAAGTAACTATATAGGTACAATTTGTTATACATATATGTGGAGACAAATTGATTATAAAGCAGTTTAAACAAGCTTGTTAAAGGGGCATTTTAGCAATATTTACACTTTATCAGCTCTGAGTGATGCTGTGTAATTATAAAGAACAGAGAGAAGTCAGATGGAGTATTCAAACCTTTTACAAAACTAGTCTGAAAATCAGGAGGTTTTAGGCTGAATGCTGGTTAACCTGTTAGATGTACTGAAAAAGTTGTAGTAGTGGTTTGATTTCCATTTGACCAGTGATACAGGAAGTAAATTTGATTATGATGATTATTATTTATTATTATGATACAGGCTTTTTGGAGAGATAGAAAGAAATTCCAGAGCTTCACAAACCTCTGATGGCAGAAGTGAGAACAGTAGATGTTAAAAATTCCGAAGTGGAGGATTGAATGGGAGAAGAGTGGAGTCAGTGAGAATGAGGAAGGGTTTACTGGATTTTGACTGTCTATAAAAGAAGAAAAAGTCCTGAACTCATATCAAGTAGAAACCATGAATGTGCATCAGTAGCCTTTAGCACATAAGAGTCAGGGCAGGGACAGGCAGATGTTGAAGGATACGTGAAAAAGTCCAGGGAAGAGCTAGTCTGAAAAAGATTGGTTTGATCAGGAGCTGCGTAAAATGCTTTGAGAATCAAATCCTTCTGTTTATCTGGGCAGGAGTTTGTGAAGAACTTCCCTGTTTGATCCTCCCCTGGTGCTGGAGAAGTTCTGAGACTGTTGTGTTAGTAACAGTATCCTTCAGCAGTCAGCATTGTTATCTCCATCCCATCTTGGCATCTGCCTTCCCATGCTATATGTAACGATATATAATTGTTTTGATACCCATGGAAGCCGTGTGGTGGGGTTTTCACCTGTAGCAGTGGTTTGTTCTCATCACTGTTGAAGCAGCAGCTGCTTTCCTCTCAAGAAGCCGTGGCTGGAGATCCAGTTGCTGCTTTGCCTGTTGTTGGAGCTGCGCAGCACCGGCCTTCTGATTTGCCCCCATTGAAATGAGCTGCGCTGTCAAGTTCATCAGATCACTCACCTGAACTGGTCCCTCACTGTTGATATCCAGGCTGTGGCTTTAGCTGATGTGTTCCATCATTATTTCAGTGCATAGTGACCTTCTGGAAGGTGATGGCTTCCTGAAAGGTGTGGCTTGGGACGGTGCATGCCAGGGTCACTTTGACGTAATAACAGTTATAAAAACAATTCTGAGAAGTCAAGCGAAACGAGAGGGAAATATGAATCACTTGGTATGTGAGTCACTGGCTAATTAGACCAAGACTTCTTTCCCCAAGTGAAGGCTGTCTTTTTAAGGTGACCCAAAGTGCTAATGCCAGGTAGCAAAACTGAAATATTTCCATTCTCACTGAAAAAGCTCCAGTAGAGGCAGAGGGCAGATTTAGCCAAGTGGTCCAGGAACAAATGCAATCAAAATGAGTCCTTCAGGAAAAAAAAGGGAACAGGAAGCAGCTCTGTCCAGTGTCTCCTGAAGCTGCATGTTCATCTCTGAGGTCCTGTACTTAAAAAGATAGACACACAGCAGTTCTGCAGAATGGAAGCCGGAGAAATCGCTGTGTCTTTTATTAGTAGCTTCCTCCTCACATTAAGCTCTTTTCCTAATTTCTTAACCTAAAAGACAAAGGGTAAAGTGATACCCATTTTTTTCCTTAATTTTGCTGCAGTTGTAGAACACAGACTTGACACCACTGATGGAGGAGAACTGCAGATGTGTTTTCTTACAGCAGTTTATTTTAGGATAGGCTTTCTCAGCTTTCTTTTTGTTTTAACTCCACAGTATACTGGTCCTGAGCAAATAAAATTGTCTGGTTTTGCTTCAGTCTGAGGCTGTTCCTTTCTTAACAATTTATTATCTGGCTAGCTAGGAATGCCTTTAACCACTTTTTTAATAAAACACCCAGGGAAACATTAATGGATAGAGGGGAACTCAGGTCACTTGATATTCAATTTGTGATTGACTCCATGCTATCTGGGACGCTACAGAAAGTGGGAAAAATGTGATCAATAGAGAGTGCCGAGGCTGAGGCTTGTATTGCTCTAGACAGCTGACCCAGTGGAGTTAAGTTGGAGTTAGTCTTAGTGACCCTGGCTTAGAACTGACTGTACACAAACCAGATCTGAATTAGCAGGGGCCAGTGCTGCAGCAAGATTAGACATTGTAGCACTCAAGATGACTCTACAAAGTGTGCACATTGCTTCCTGTTTTCCCTTACCCAGCCAGACTTGGGGCAGGGGCTCCAGCAGGCCCTGCCAGAGGCCAGTTTTGCAGCACTCTTGGTTCAGGATCATTGATCCCTGCGGTGAACTGGCCAGCAGGGTGGCTGCATGGTGTTGTGCTGGAGCTTAGCAGCAAGTCAGACTGGCTGCCGGCATCCTTGGCACAGCCAATCATAGCCCTGTTGAATTGCCCATTGATCGTTGAGTTCACTCTGTGTTAATATCCAACAAGTCAAATCCATTTATAAGCTTGGATAATTAAACCACCAAGGGCTTGATTCCAGGCCTGCTTGTAGTTTTGCTACCAAGTGTTCATTGAATATGTTTTTGTATGCTGCAGCTGTCCTGTAGGTGGTGTGCCAAGTTTAAGTATATTGCTGGTCCTTGGTGTGTGTTGTCTTGCCACACAGCTCTTAAAATTATTTTGATATTTACATCAGTTATATCCCATCCGTCTTGCTTTGCTGAAATCAGGGCTTGTATGCAAACCACTTCAGATGCTGAAGGTGTGAAGAAAATCTAACTTTTACCTTAGCTGCTGGGTAAGAGTGCTTTGAGTTCTTGAGCTGCTGTTGTTCTAAGCCGGTCAAGTGCACTTCAGTTGTGTTTACAGTGCTATTTTCATATTGCTTTTAAGGAGCTCTTAGCTTCTCCAATCCTGCAGGATTGATGTGAGAGAAATCTGTAATGACAGTAGGGAAAGTAGCTGGAATATTTTGAAATGTCTTCTACTTTTGAATGCTGTTATGTTGAGCTGGGAGTGCAGTCAATGATTACACAGGTATGAAGTGAAGCATCAAAGAATGTGGAATTCCTGGCTAACTGACCGCAGTAGAAGTTTTGCCACTGAGAGGAATTCTGGCCACCTGGAGTTCAAAGGGTCCATAGCTTTAGAAAAAAAATTTAGAAACCCTGGATGCTGCATTCATGACTGTAGAAGTAAACATCATGGGATGTTTTTTCATTGTATCCAGTAGCTACCCTTTAACTTTTCATTCATAACAAATTTTTTGGAAATCTGTTTCTTCTTCAAGGGGAAAGTGTGCTTGAGAAGGTCAAAACTTCTAGATCCAGAACTGGAAAATGAAAGCATCAATTTTAACATCAGTGCATCATAAAGCACCTTGGGAGGAGACAAAGGATAGAGAAGGGCATAGGTGCTCTCCTGCTCTAGCACACTGTGGGAAAGTGGCATGCCTGCAGACTGGAGCATGGGAATGATGGGTCCTGTGTCTGATTCAGATCTCAGGGAAAAACTTAAGTCCTTCTAGGATGGGTTTGTCTTCTTGCAGTACTGATACATCCTCTTCTCTCTGACAGGGGAACTGTACTCTGGCAAGATGCCCTCTGTCTGGTGAGTCTTATACTTTTATTTCATTTCAGGCTACCTAGAAAAGAACAGAGCTGATGATGGAGGTTGGTAATAGGTCTGATTAGGGTTTATTTCTATCAGTCCTGTAGTGAAGAAGCAGTGGAATGAGCTAAGTTTCCATGGGAGTGCCTCCTTTGCCTGAGGTATATGTGGTCTGATCCATATGGCTCTGGTGGAGATTTCACAGCAGCAGCACAGTGTATTTCAAGCATTGCAGTGCTTGAAGCATATGCTGTTGCAGAGCCTTAGCTCTCTAATAAACTCCTTTGAAAATGATGGGTGAATATTAACTGACATGTCAAATCTAGTGTGCCTGTGAACTCCGCTTCAGTGCTTAACCTGTATTTCCTTAAAGCTGTTTTTTTCCTTTTCTTAGCTGTACTGTGTTTATATAGCATTACTTCACGCACCTCTGATTCCACTTTGAATAACCATTTGAATCTGCTTATCTTTTTTGGTCTCTAGAGTTCCAGTATCAGCTATTTAGTAGGGGATGCTGTAGAAATCGTGTTGCTTTTTTAAAAAATAAAGTGGAGAAATGGTTCTTCCCTCTGGCATTGTGTAATTGAGATAATTATGTTCTCCAGTTACTACACTGACTCTCTTTAAGATCAGTCTGGAAAACTGCCCAGTGCCCTATAAGAGACAAAGGATGGGACTTCAGTTCATAGTAAAAATTGCAGTGTCAGGGCATATGAGCAGTGTGGGGAGGGGACAGTGGGGTATGTGAAACTGGGAAGCTGTGCAAGTATTACCTGTTGCACGTTTTGGAAAATAATTTCTCTGGAAAGGGAGAGGGCAGAGAAGAGGGATGATGGTGGCGCATTACTGTGCCCCACACTCTCTTTTCAGTCCTTTTGTTCCTCCTTAGCTGTCTTTATGACTGTGAGGCTTCCTGGGGGTGCCTCTTACAGGGCTGATACCTTGCTCCTACCCTTCATATGGGTGTGGATAACTCAGCAGTCCTGGAGGTGGTTCCTCACAGCTCTTTCCTGGTTTTGCTCTGAGCGGCGTAGTTGCTGATTTGTTTGCCCTTTTCAAAGTTATCCTTAGTAGCTTTATTGTCAAGCTATAAATGTTTTCCCCATCCCTATAAATCTAGATGAAGACAAGACCACTGTTCTTGGCAAGCTTGGGGCAGGTTTGATGACACTGAGGTGTCTCTGCGTGGATATATTCCCCATTTGGTCCCAAACTTCTTTCAGGGTGGGCAGCGGTGTCCTCTGCCTTCTTTTGTCTGACAGGGATACTTGAGGGCTGGACAGTTGGATAATATTGCTGTGGGTAACTCCTTTCTCATTCACAGGTGTATCTGGGAGCCAAGGACTGGCTTACACAAACACCAGGAAGCTTGTGTAAGTATCCTCAGGAAAAGTGTCGTGTGGGAAGACTGGGGCTGCTCTAGCCATGATAAGGTTTGAGGTCTGAGAAACAGAATATGCTTGGCTGTCACAAAATCCTTGTACACATGGTAGGAACATGGAGCTAGCCGTAACAAAATCTAGGTTTTGCAGGTTGGAAACTGAAAACAGGCTTTGTCTGCGACCAGATACTGAGACAGGGAAGAGACAGAAGTGAGGAAACCAGCAATAAATGGATTTCTACTCTTTGATTTTCTGACTAGAGGTGTTGTTGGCTCTATGATGATCTAGTAGATTTTCTGTCAGGAGAAGTGGGGTCTTTCACAGAGCTGTTGTTCATCTGTCAGGGTTTACACTGCTGAGGTGGTCTTATAAAAATGTATTTGGGGAAGTAACCATTAGAGTATGTGCATAAAAGCCTAAAATACCAGTCTGTTTGTACAGAGTAGCCTGTGCTAGAGGAAATGCTAAAGCATGCTTTGTTTCAGTTTTCCAAATGTGATATCAGTGAATAAAAGAATCATCCTTTGGAATGGTTGGGATTGCCAGCTCCCTGTGAAGAAACATGGTGGAGGGAAATAGCTGGGGTTTTTTGATGTGTTGCCACAGGCAATTTATGGTGCTTTTCTCTTTTTTTGGAGCAATCTAACAACTTCTGCAGAGATGACAGTCCTAACCTGGAGGTAAAAAAATTGTTGCTGCACTAGTCTTGGGCATTGCATGGGCTGGCCAGGTCACCCATTAATCAGTATTTAAACCACAAGGGTTCTGTTGGGTTGTCTGTCTAAATTAAAATTCCATACGTGAAAAATTCTCTCTGAGTTTCTGAGAGCGCTAATGATGGTAGGGTGTAATGTGTCCTTTCTTACTAGATTGTTGCATCTTGAACAGTAAGTAGGAGTCCTTTGGAACAAATACATCAGAACAGCCAAGCAGCCTTTCACATCAGCTAAGCAAATGTAAATTCTGTACTTGGTGCCGGCAGCCTGCAGGGGAATGTTCTTCTGTGTTCATACTTTTCTCTCTTTCTGCAGAGTAAATAACTCCAGTGTCTTCACTGTCCGCTACTTCAGAACCACTGCGGTACATAGTAAGTAAAAAGTCAGGAATTAGTGTGAGGCTTCTTTTGTGACCTCCTGCTGTCCTGCCACCAGCTACCTTCCATCCTTGGTCAAGGCTCACTGCTGTCCTGCCTGCATGGATGACACAGGGTTTGTAACCCCAGGGCTCTAAAGATTTTATCCAGCATTCCTGTCACAATGTGGCTTTCAGTCAAATGTGAATTTCTCTGGTGTTTAAATGTTGATCAGTGCTGAAGCAAGGAGAGGGACAGCAATTGATGTCTGATGGCCTACTCCCTTTAGCAGAGTTGTGATGACAAGAATGAAGTAATTCCATAAATTTTTAGCTCTGAATGCAGTCAAGTCTGTCTCTGTCACAGGGGATGACGTGGTTACGGTGAACACACCAGCCTTTGCAGAGTCAGTCACAGAAGGAGATGTCAGGTGGGAGAAAGGTAAGCAATTGCCTCTTCCCTGAAATTCTCATTGCCGTTACTGCTGTGTTGAATGCCTTGGGGATGCGTTACAGTTCACTGGCTGACATCCTGCTCTGTGCCTTTCAGTCTGTCACAAATGAGGTATTTAATTGCAGCTCTCCTAAGGGGTAAGGGTTGCAGTTACTGCCTCATCACCTCTCTGTCAAGGGTAGTGTTGGATGAAGGGAAATGTCTAAGCTGGAATCAGACTCTTGACTGTGCAGTAGATTGCTTGAGCTAGTCTTTTCTTTAGAAGTTGTGGAGAACTGGGATGAAAAAGTTATGGGTTAGTGTGGGAAACTGCTGTGGGTAAAGAGGGGAGGCTGGAGCACACCTCCCTCCTCACAGTGGTCTTCATATCTGTCATTCAGCTGTTGGAGACACAGTGGCGGAAGATGAAGTGGTGTGTGAGATTGAAACAGACAAGGTAGGAGTTTCTGAACCAAAACTTTTTCTAGTTCTGTAATAGGTACCCTGTATGACTTCTCTCCTGCTGAGAGTTCCTAGAGCCTGCAGGCCCCTGACTGTGTCTCCTGCTCTCTTCATGGAGAAAAACTTTTCTCATCTAGTATGAAAACTTGCTGTGCCTTAAGTGAGAATTATTGATAACCCTTACTCATCCATTTGATTAATCCTCACTGGTGTTGATGTTTATTGGAGCTGTAATTCTACTCCTCCTTTCAGTTTGAGTGCTTTGAGTTTTGAAACCTGTTTGTGTTTAAACAAAGGAATAATCTGCAAGCCACAGGTTGTCTTCACATTGTTTTAAATTTAGGCTTTAAGCTTATCCACCCCTGCAGGGACGGTTAAGCCTTGAAGTTCTTGCCGAATTCTCTGCCAAGTTCTGTTTTCATCTTTGGTGTCAGGAAGATGCTGGCAGTGGGTCAGTTCTTGGCTGTACCCTGGAGATCAGGCTATACATTACACTGCCAGCATCTCCTAAAGCTTCTAACTGTTGGCACAAAATCCCGGTGGAGGGTGTGAAAAACTGGTGCAAATAGCGTGAGACATGGCTGCTGTTTGTGCCAAATTACTGTGTGGATCTTGGGCACTTGTTCTCCAACCAATGTTTGGGAGAATTTCACTGATTTTCTTTTTTTTCAGACATCAGTGCAAGTTCCAGCCCCTGCAGCTGGTGTGATTGAAGCCCTTCTGGTACCCGATGGTGGCAAAGTGGAAGGGGGGACACCTCTATTCAAACTCAGGAAAACTGGAGGTAAGTCAGACATGTATAACTTACACAGGCCTTTGTGCTTCCGCTGGTTTTTTTCTGAAGACAAAGGCAAAGCATTTAGAGGGATCCTGAGAGACATTAAATAATTCCTCCATCTGCCTCTGTAACTGGAAGAAAATACTCCTATTCTGTTGTCCGTTAGAGAGGCATCATTTTAGTCCTTCTGAGGGGGATCTTCCCTTTTGTTCCCTATGGAGGAGACTGAGCTCTTAGCTATAACTAGTTGAGAATTCCCCTAATTCCCTTCTGTTCCCTCTTCTCTATAGCATCCAACCTCCTCCAGTGAGGTGGTCAAGGGTGTTTATGAGTAAAATGCTTTCACAATGGCTTTCTCTTGTGGTGACTTCTGTCAGCTCAGTAGTGCTGAGAACATAAAGGCACTCTGCCTGAGGGTTTACTTTTGTTAGGTTGGTTGGACTCACACATCTCTGCCACTGGAAGCTAATGCCCTTGCCATGGTTCTTCCTTGTCTTTCAGCTGCTCCTGCCAAGGCTAAGCCAGCAGCAGCCCCTCCTCCTCCTGCAGCCCCTGAACCTGTAGCTGCGCCTGCTCCTCCCCCTGCTGCAGCACCAATCCCCACTACAATGCCACCAGTGCCGCCTGTGTCAACTCAGCCCATCGACAGCAAACCAGGTGAGGCTACAGCCATTTCTTCCTCTTCTCGAGTGTCTCTTCTTTGGGGGAGAGTATGTAAGGTTAAAGACAGCAAACAGAGGCATTTATGGTGAAGGCCTTCTGCAGTATTGCCCTGCATGCTCCTGACTGGATTGCTCAGCTATGCCTGGAACCTTCCCAGCCTAATTCAGGGCTGCTTCCATACTGTGTTGCTTAAGCAAGGAGCTGAAATGTGCTTTCTACCTCAGGGTTTTTTCCACCTGGCTTCTGTTTTTGACTGATGTGTTTTTTACCCTCAGTGTCTGCTGTGAAGCCGGCTGCAGCCCCAGCAGCAGCCCCTCCTGGGGAGGCAGTGCCCACCAAAGGTGCCAGATCAGAGCATAGGGTAAGCTGTGGGAACAGGGGCCTTGCCCGCACTTCTGTTGCTAGGTGATAATCTCTGGTGTAAGCCTTCAGCTTTCCGGATGTGTTCTTAGCCACCTGTACACACCCAGCCCAGTAGAGCTGTGACAAGTGGGAAAATTCTCTGCATGAGGGAACCACTTATGAGTGGTGTGGAGGAAGAGCCTGGACCAACCTGGCACGGGTGTTTTCTAGACAAAAGTCTTGTCTTGAGCTTTGCTGACTCGGGACAGAAAGACTCAGTGTGATCTTCTTGGTTTGTCCACAAGCCCCTCAGCAAAGGGTTGAGGTGCTGAAACTGCCTGGTGCATTTATAAGAGAGCATGGTTGAGCAATCTGCTTTCTGAGCAGTCCTGCTCTTCTCATGTTAGCCACATGGAAAGCTATGTGTGCTTGGAGGTCTTGGGAATGCAGAGATCAGAAGTAGCTGTGATGCATTTCAGCACTGCTTCTCAAGTGAACTGTGTTGAGCTGAGCAGTGAAATAGACTCCTCAGCCCATTGTGCTCCTGACCTAGAGTGAAAACCTTGGCCCTAGGCATCTAGTCAATCAGATGGCAAGAGAAGGGCCTTTTGGGTTTCTTGTTCATTTTGCCCTTGGATGAGTTTGAGGCAGCTTCTGCTTATACCTTTTTAATTTGCAGGTGAAAATGAATAGGATGCGTCAGCGTATTGCTCAGCGGCTGAAAGAGGCTCAGAATACTTGTGCCATGCTGACCACTTTCAATGAGATTGATATGAGGTGAGGAGCAAACCTCTTTTTCCCTTTATGAGTAGAAACAGATGAAGGCAGTCATCTTTAAATAGCAGTCAAAACCTTGCAGGTTTTCCTCAGTGAAATTGGCAGCATGTCCTTTGGGACCTCTTTCTTAGGTGTGTACCACAGTCTGCACAGCAGTTGGTGTTGGTGTTGTGGTATGAAGGGGGTACATAGCTTCCTTATGGCCTAGGGTTCCTTGGGAGCCATCTGCTACTTGTAACAGTGGTAGTCTCTGGCTCCTCTTTTGTGGGCTTTTTGGTGGAAGACTGGTAAATGTTGAGCAGAAGACCAGAAGGGGCTAGTATCACTTGCATATAATGGCTGTTAGAAGACAGCACAATGTAGCATCTGCTTTCTGCCACTCCACCAGGTTACTGCTTTTGGAGGTATTTAACTTCCAGTGAATGAGTTCTCCAGGGCTCATCAGCCTTTCAGGTCAGCATTGCTTAGGCCTAAGGCCTTTGCTGTCAGATGGTACAGCTTTCCAGAGACAGACCAGCACCCTTCCCCATTCTCTCAAGCAGGTGGGGGGCTCCTGACTCAAGTGCCTACATGGACTGAGCACACTAATGTCTTTGGAGGGTGGGCAGCTTATGTTACAGTGCATTAAGGGGAAATTGTGCTCAAATCAAATTGCCTTGTGAAATCCTATGCTACTCCTTAAGACAAAACATGTAAATATTTGGGTCTCAGAACAATAAGGCTGGCAAAATAGTCTTTATTGGAGGGAAGTGCTGCAGCTTTATCTCCTCTCAGAGGCTCATTGAGGTGTCACTTTACACCAGCCTGGGGCTCTCATTGCATCTGGTAATGTGGTTTAGATTGATTACTGTGAAGTTGATTCGTGAAGACCTGTGCTGGGGCCTCCTGCTTCCCACGGCGTCAGTGTCTGAAGGGAGGAGGCCTTAATGAGCCAGTTCCACAGCAAGCTGTATCCTCATTGCTGCAGTCCTTGTGTCTTGGGAGGCACTAATGTCTTTGGGCAGTAATCCTAACCCTAAACAAGGTTAGGTGCAGGAAAACAAACACTCTAAACCATGGAAAATCCTGCTCCTTGGTGAAACTGTCTCTTCAAAGACTCAAGGTCTCTGAAGGGGGAAGGGATGAACCATGCGGTTCCACAGCATCTGGTATTAGCCTGGAATAGGCAGAGCTTGTAAACACGGCTTGGTTGATGTTTTGTAAATGGCCTCAATTTTGATTAATAGAAACAGCGGGGAAACGTGATTTGTCTGGTCGAGAGCTGTGAGTGGACTGGCACCCACTACCATAACACCTGGGAAAATTCCTTTCATATTCATTTGACTCCCAAAGCCAGAGAGTTGGGTACAAAGGTGGTGTTGTGCTGTCTGGTGCTGAGTTTGCAGAGTGATTGAGGTCTTTTCTTTTGATCACTTTGATTTCATTTCCTGCCTGTTTATTGCCCAGCCACACTTGCATTTGCTGTCTGTGGTGCCACACTGGTATGAGCAGTGGTGTCTCCAGAGAATAGGTGGCAACATCAGGGCAAAGCAGGAAATGTGCCATGCCCCATCTTGCTTCTGTGCCTGGCAGTGTGGGCCTTGCAGGTTTACCCTGGCTGTGGACTTCATGGTCCAGGACTAGTTTCCATTTGATTCTTAGAGCCATGTTCAGTAGTACCTATGATACGTGAAGGGTTTTGCAGCAGACTGGAGGTTTCCCACTTGGTGCAGATTTGCATCCTTGGGGCTGGCACTGAAATCTGTAACAGAGTGAGGGAACGGTGGTTTTTTTGGACTCCCCATTTACCAGTGTTGTTGTGTGTTTCACAGCAACATCCGGGAGATGAGAACTGTACACAAGGATACCTTTCTGAAAAAGCACAACCTGAAGCTAGGTTTCATGTCAGCTTTTGTGAAAGCTGCAGCTTTTGCTCTGCAGGACCAGCCTGTTGTGAATGCAGGTGAGTGGTGTCCCTTTCTGGTGCCTTGCATGTGTAGGCAACACAGCAGAATGGGGGAAAGAAAATGGCCCAGTCCATGGCAGGAGTAGTAGCTTGGAGAAGCAAGTCAAATACACAGGAAAAAGGGGGACAGTCCTGCATACTGCAGCTGATTTGCTAAAGCCACTTTTGTAGGTAGAGGGCAGCTTGCCAAGAGGGACTCGATTAGGAAGGGGTGACAAGAGTGGGGCTGAGGCCATGCATATGCAGCCTGCAGAGGGCAGAGCCTGCTGGTTGGTGTACAGGTGGCTGCTGTAGGCACAGTGCAGTTCCTGGGGGTGTCAGAGGTGCTTGCTGAAACACAGAAGAACAGAAAAACTAAGGAGAGAATAGCTGAGGAGGACTGAGCTGTGTGGGCTCTTGTCTGTGTGTCTATCCTGATGCCTCTCCCACAGGTACAGTTTAGTTTTTCTCCCGGTAGCTTCAGTCGGTCTCAGCTGCCTTGGTTGTTCCTGGATAGGGGTGCACCTATGTACCCCCCTGCCCAAGCAACTCCAGCAAAGCTCCCAGGCACAGGCAACACCTAGCAAGCTTAGTTATAGTGATATTCAGCTCTTAGCAGTGATCAGCTCTTTTGCAGTGATTCTCAGCTCATGAGCTTACTAAGGTGCCTTAGCAGACACAGGGAGAGAGAGGAGAAGCGCTGTATGAATTTCCACAGATGAACCTTTATTAGCTTCCTCCGCGAAGGGTTTCAGGGACAGCACCTCTACCGAGCTGGGGAAAAGTGGGTTTTTTATAGGGTACCGAGGTTTTGAGAAGTGGTCCAATAGTACGAGTCGGGGTAGAAAGTGACCTATTGTCTTACAGGGAGATAAGAGAGGGTCCGAGCGCGGGAGAAGGGTTATTTTGGCCTAGTCACCATGATTAGGCATTTCTGCCCTTAGGCGACTGACCGCCAGGGAGGCCTACCAGGCCTCATGGCTGCAACAATACAGTGAGGGCTCGTTCTTCTCTGGAGTTACGTTTAAGCTAAACATGAGCAAGTCGTTATGATTTTGTAGCCTATCAAACCCTTGATGTCAGGTTCTGCATATGTAACACAAGTTTTTTCTCTTTCTAGTGATTGATGACACGACCAAAGAAATTGTGTACAGGGACTATGTGGACATCAGTGTCGCTGTAGCAACTCCCCGAGTAGGTACCTTGGATGCTTTGTCCGCGCTTCCCGCAGCCTTTCTTACGGGGTGATTACATACTTTAAGCCAGTTCAGCTTTGTGCTCTGCTGCAGCAAAAACTGCTGAGATAGGTTTTGAGAGAAGATGGAGGACCAAGAATATTTTGCCACTATATTCATCTTAATAGGAGATCTGGTAACAGGGTCAATATAAATCTCAGTTGTTAATGACTAGGGGCCAGGCTAGCGAAACCCTTTCTTGTCATGAATCCATGACATAGGCAGTAAAAGCTTTGAATGTCCTGTCCTCTGGCTAATTTTGCTGTGCTGTTCCACAGAGATGTTTCTGTCCAGGGAGAGTATGGGATGGAGTTACAGATGTTGAATTAGTGAATTACCTTCTTGATTAGAAGGTTCTGCTATGAGGCAGAGGTTTTGATGAGGACCGAAGTTCTGTCACTGTCTTCTCCCAAAGTCTAGGGGAGGCCCAGCATAAAGAGGTGAGAGAAAAGGTGTCAGCTGAAATCTCCCAGTGCCTCAACTAGGAATTTGTGGAGCTGGCTCCAGACAGACCTAGTTGATTTTATGAGATAGGCTAACAAAGGCAAAGATGATGGCTTAATTTAAGGTGTCAGCCCTTGATGTGTGTCATGCCAGGTTTCCTGTCAGGCTGCCAGGGTGTGAGGCAGCTCTGCCAACCAGCTGCTGTGGGCTGAGGTGGAGGCAGGAACTCTCCGGGACTGTGACCAGGTTCCTGCCCCATGACAGCTATCTGTGTGTCACTGCACTGAATTTGCTATTCATGGACTTTGCTTCTCCTCAGGGTCTGGTGGTCCCTGTGGTTAGGAATGTAGAAAACATGAACTTTGCTGACATAGAGCGTGCTATCTACGAGCTGGGAGAGAAGGTAAGGGAAGTTTTCTGAAGAGGGGTGGGAGGAATGGAAAAAATTGGAAGTGCTGGATCGGTGTGTATTGATTTGGTGTCTCTGTGTCATCTTCTCTGACCTCTAACACACTGAGTTGGGCTGTGGGGAGTGATCCACTTACATGTCTGGCTGCGCCTCTGCCTTCTAGGACAGCTTTGCTCGTTACCCTTCCAGAAGATTACAATCTGTGCATTAGTGACATGGTGTATCTTCACCTTTGTCTTTAGAGGCCAAGGCTGAACTGCCCTGGGGTGTAGAATTCCCTGCGTCTGTCTCCTGCAAAAGCAGGAGTTGGAAGTAAAAGCAAGAGAATCCTTTCCCAAAGCCACTAGATGTTCACTCCAAGGATAGGATGCATTTTTGAGCAATTTGTGCAGGTTTTCAGCTGAACAAATCAATAAACAAAGCTCTTGCAATTATTATTTATTCCTGGAGAGAGTGGAAGTCCAAACCCTTATTCTTTGCTCTCTGTGATCTGTGTGGCTTTCTAAGACCTTACTTTTACTTCTAGGCAAGGAAGAATGAACTGGCCATTGAAGACATGGATGGCGGCACTTTCACAATCAGCAATGGTGGGGTTTTTGGGTCACTCTTTGGAACACCTATCATTAACCCACCCCAGTCTGCCATCTTAGGCATGCATGCCATCTTTGACAGGCCTGTGGCTGTGGGAGGCAAGGTAGGTGGACCTGCACAGGAGGCTTTAGTGAGCAAAGGACAGGGCTCAGCAGACTGAGGACCTTTTTCTAAGGGATTGGTGTCACTTCTGAAATGTTTCAGTATGAAGAAGGAGCAGAGACTAATGGGTGTAGGGCACCTTTGCTGGCCCTGCTACTTGCCTGAGCTGTGCAGGGGACTTTGTCCTGTCTGTGAGTGGGCAAACTGGTTATAATCTGCTTAGGTGTGGGAAGGAGGAGGTTGTAGCCTTTGTGATAGGGAGCAGTTCCAGGAAGGGATGTGATCTTGTATGTGGCATGGACCCCAGCCTGGGTGGGTGGGTAGGTAATTTTGCCAGGCAGGACACATCCAGGAGGACCTGGACCCAGGGTTTGGGGTGGTAAAAAGCCACGTCTTCCCTGAATTCGTTGGTGGGGCCCATGCAGGCAGGAGCAGTGAGCTCACTAATGCCCGTGTCCCTCCTCAGATCGAGGTGCGGCCTATGATGTACGTGGCACTGACCTACGATCACCGGCTCATCGACGGCAGAGAGGCCGTGACCTTCCTGCGCAAGATTAAGGCAGCGGTGGAGGATCCCCGCGTGCTGCTGCTCGACCTGTAGGGCAGCCACACCCCCACACAACCCACCCAGGACAGGGCCGCAGCACCAGCAGGGACGATGCAGGGCATTCAGGAACTGGCAGGGGTCATTCCAGTCTTTCTCCCTCCGCTGTGATTGGAGCTATCCCAGAGGGAATTACGGGGATAGCTCCTACCTCCTTTCCTATTTTGTTTAATGAAGGTTTAGTATCTCACAAGAACTGCCATGCAGTGGCCAACCACTCAATGGCACTGCCTTTCCAGAGCCATCTGTGTGGCATCCTCTCCCTCACAGCACCAAACTCTCACCTCTAGCTTGTCCTATACCACTGGAAACTGCTTGCTGCTGCTGTGCTAGGGTACCCTTCCCTGCCCCTCTGTGGCAGGTTCAGCTTTACTGCCTAGCACTAAGGTTCCTGGGAGGGAGAGGAGAGGCTACTGTCCTGTCCATGTTTTGCTTGAAAACATTTCACACTCATCTGCCTTGGAAGGGTGGTCTGACCCCGAGGCCACTTGCAGGAAAAGTTTTGGTCAGAGCAGGGATTGAGGTAGGTGTCATGCTTCTGGCAGCGCCCTAGTTACACTCCCTCCACAGACAGTAACACGGGGTGGCAGCTCCCCTACTTTCGCATGGAGATTGTCTTTCCCCAGCCCAGTCACTGTGGCGTGAATGTTCTTGTTGGGGTGGGCAGAGCCCGTGACCTCTGTGGAGGCAGCACTGTTCCTGGGGACAACCCTTCCACCATTACATGCCCGACATGGGGGTGAGAACCGGCCCCCAGTGACTCATTGCTCACAGCTCACTGGTAGTGGATCTGACTGCTGGCTTCCTGTAGGGGGGCCTGGCCTGCTCCCAGCACACGCAGCTGGGGGCACCGGGCCCTTCACTGTCATGTATATCCCAGCCCACGGGTGCTGGTTTTGGGGGGAGGGGGGCAGTCCTTAATCTGATAGCGCACACATGAATTGAGGGGTGAGGGGGTTGCTAGTGCCTGCAGAGTCTATTACTCTTACCCCCTACACAGAACTTGTAACAAAAATATTTAACACAGCGGATTTTAAATGAAATAAAACCGTGCAACGACTGCAAGGTGGAGTGTGTTTGAAGGGGTGACGACTCTGGCATCAGCTGCATCCTGAGCGTAGTGCAAGAGTCCTGTTATCTGGTGGTGAAAGAAAAGAGGCAATGGGAACTGAGCCCATTGCTGGTGGAACTAAATTGAGTCTTCTCTGCCTGTGAACACTGCTGTCCTCAAACTCTCTGCCAAAGAATTGGCTCTTCCCAGCAAAGGGGAGGTTTTTAGGGCTGGAAATCATCCTTTTCTAGCAACAGAACTGTTACAGATGGTGAGGAATTCCCAGTGTTAGCTGAAGGGCATGATGACCAAGAGAGAGACCTGGGACAAGCTCATAAAGTTTTTCAGAAGTTGGGCTTTTACTGCTGCAACAGGGGAAAGTTGTAATTCATGCAAGTGTGGAAAAGGCTGTTGCAGAAGGAGAAAGAAAGCAAGAAAAAGAACAGCAGAAGCTGTTTATGGTGCTGAGTGTTGTCCCAAAGAAATCGTCCTCATTGGGACTATAGAAAATCATTCCTGGATCATGGCAGGGTTTTCCCAGCTCTGACATCCACTTCAGAGATGATTTAGTCTTCCCAGCTACCGGTGAAGAGGGCAGCCCTTTCTAGCAGAAAACAATTGCACTCATAGCTGCCATGTGGATGAAAGGGAAGGCAGTTTCTAGTACTGGTGCCTGCATTTTCCTGGCAGATAGGGACAAAAACAGAGTGCAGAGTCAACTTTTTTGCCTGGCCCTGGCTAAGGGAGGTTGGGGGAAGAGGAAAAAAACCCTTCCTTGTTCTGGGAAGGGTAGAGTCTAATTCTTGCACAAATAAGTTGATTGAATTGAAAGAGAAGGTTTTGAATTAAAATGCTGCTTGCACTCAACCTCTGAGTTCAGGATTCAGAGGATCCACCTTGCCTTTGTACATGGGTTTGGGGAAGGCTTTATTCTGTCTGGAGCTGCAATAAATAAGGCCCCTGAACCAATTGGAAAGTGAATATACAGTAAAGCTCTTAAAATAATGCAGCCGAACAAACTGCTTTATTTAATCTGCCCTATCCAGGTTTGCTGTAAGAGTGCTTGAAACTTCTTTTGACTCTGTTGGGTGGCACTCAGTTGCAAGATGACGTGCTGTGGCTTTGGGCACAGGGTCCTTCCTCCTCAACCTCCCCTATATCACAGGACTGGGAGGCTGGTGGGCAGGGGTGCACGGCTGCAGCTGGAGGGTTCAGCCAGTGCAGGCTGTCATGGAGAGGAAAAGCTCCAGGCTCAGCTGGTGCTGCTCTCTGGCCTTGTGTGGCGTTAGTGGTAGCTCCCTGCTCAGTCCTCCAGTTTCTGCAGAGCAATTGAGGTGTCCCTACCTTTGCTGGTGTAGATGAGTTTCTTCCGACCTCTGCTTCCCTCTGGTGGACGAGCACTCCTGCTGCTGCCTGGGAGGGTGTCTACTGCTGCGGGCAAGCAGGAGCTGGAACCAGCCAGCCACAGAGACATGTCGCTGGTATCAGTAATTCCTTACTATGGGAGATAAGTGGGCAGTGTGAGGGGGTGCTGGGAGAGGAGGGCCAGAACTGCACCGCTGCCATTGCGAGCTCATCCTTCAGCCTGTGGCTTTGACTTGCACAGCTGGGCACAGCAGCCTCCACCTTGGGCTGTCAGCAGACACATGTGTTTGTGCTGCTTTTTCTTTAATCCAGAATGTACACTTGGCCTCCTTCCCTCTGTGCTGGCTCTCAGAGTTCACCCCTTGAAACCCTCACTGTGTGGTCTGCCAGTGGAAAGAAGCACCCAGGTGTGGAAGGCTGGAGCCACAACACAACAATGACAAGAGGCTGAAAGAAAACCCAGGCATTTCTCTCAAATCTAAGCTGCAGCCATACAGCTGTGCCGACCTGAGAGGCTGTGAGGCAGGCAGGAGCACAAGGGCAGAAGGCCAGGGACTCAGTGCCAGCTTGTGGGGTTTGGCCACAGGGTGCTGATGGTTGGGGAAGACACCAACCCAGGACTCCCAGGCAGGTTTCAGAAACGGATTTGGGGCTCTCTGTCACTCAGCAGGCTTAGCCTACACCTGGCTGGTTCAGCTCAGAAACAAAAGGACACTTCTCAAGTGATATTGAGTCGTTTATTTTTTCAAAGGGCAAGGGGGAGAGGAGCAGAGGGCTCCTTGTCTCACCCCTGGAGCAGGGATGACCCACACACACACTTGCACTCAGGGAGGGGCAGAGACCAAGGGCTTGGGCTCCAGCCAGCAGGGCCCAGAGGGGCTGCATTTGAAAGCCACAAAAAGTAACAGAGCAGGGGGGTCACTGTGGTAGCAGCAGAGATAAAAAACACAGGGAGGGAGTTCTAGGGCGCAGTGCTGAGCTGAGGAAGGGATGCCCCAAGAAGGGGAACACCACCTCTTCCTGGAGGTGGGCACCCAGGTTCCTTTTCTGAAGAGGGAGGACCTGGAGAAGACAGCCTGGCCCAGCCTGATGCCTCCTTTTTGGAGATGCCAACGAACAGAAGCAGAGACAGAAGGACATGGAAGGCTGCAAAACCTCATGTGTAGCCCACCTCAGGACAGCCCTTGAGGCAAGCCTTCCCCAGTAGGCAGTGCTGCCAGTGCCACCTGCGGTCACAAGTGCCAGGGAAGCAGCCCAGGGCCCAGCTCCCTGGGGGAAGGACAGCCTGCCTAGCCCACCAGCTTGTTCCACGGGACTGTGCTGAAGAAGGAGTGAGACTTCAGCTTT
Organism: Cyanoderma ruficeps; assembly: GCA_008694505.1. Classification (NCBI taxonomy): domain Eukaryota; kingdom Metazoa; phylum Chordata; class Aves; order Passeriformes; family Timaliidae; genus Cyanoderma; species Cyanoderma ruficeps. Next base: position 29,411,901 of record VZDJ01007753.1, read on the forward strand.
GATATGCCACCTCCTCCAGAGCCCAAGCGCCGTTTTGGGTTGTACTGCAGGAGCTGCAAAGAAAAGCAATGGGACAGGAGGATGAGGAGTTGGGGACACTGGAAAAGGTACCCAGGCTGGACCCTGCCTTTCTGCAACCTCTAGTCCCATTCTCCCTCCCACCCACCCAAGGCCCTCACCTCAGTGAGCAGCAACGTAGCAGCCAGGCTGAGGCCCTCTGGCAGATGCAGCTGGGTGTGAGGCTGAATCCCTGATGGATGGTTTTGGGAGAGTGGCTGCAGGAGGCAGAGGGTGATGGTAAGCAGAGGCGCCAAGGAGGGTAGGAGCACCCTGTTGAGTCTCCATTGCCACATAACCCCAGCCCTACACAGCAGCATTTAAAAGCCAGGACCCTTAACACCCACAGACCATGCACAGGCCCTGGGAATCATGTCTAAAGGAACCTGGCCCAGAACCGAGGTGCCAGCAGGACAAGGCACCCTCCCAACCCTACACAGCAGGCAGCCCTTGAGCCTCCTCCTCCCCTGTTGTCCTTGTACAGCTCCTCAGCCTCTTACCACTCCTGTCAGCAACTCATACAAGAGAGAGCCAAAGCTCCAGCAGTCAGCTGCTTCAGTAGGCTCCATGATCCCCCCCACTTCTGCAGAAAGAGACAAAGAGGGGTTAGAGCTGGAGGCAGGGAGCAGCAGTGGCCACACTGTGCTGGGCACATTTCACTGCCTGCGGAAGCTCCCTCTCTCCAATTGGTGCCACTGGGCAGAGAGCTGGAGAAGCCAGGGGACACATCCCTTACCTGGAGCACTGTACAGCTCTTCCCGTGCCTGGCTGCAGTAGTGAGGCTCCACCTCTGTCCACTGGCCAAAGAAGGTGAGACGGACATGGCCTGCAGAGCAGCACCAGAGACAAAAGGTTAGGACAAGACTGGGCCCTTTGGTCATAGCATGGAGCCAAGCCATATCCCTGCCACTGGGAACAGCCAGGGCACTGAGCCCCTGTCATGCCCTGAACACAGAGGCACTGGGCATCCCCTGGCACCACACACCCCCCTGCTGGCCTCCCAGGGCTTGCCCAAGGTACCCAACAGGTGAGACTGCTTAGGTGGGCTCCAAGCTCACAGATCTCAGTGCAAGCTGTGGTGAGGAAAGAAGTAGGTTTTAAAGGGAAAGGGGGGAGAAGGTTAGCTTTCCCCTTGCAAAACTCTCTGCATTTTTCTTTTTGTAAGCAATTTGTAGCTCTCCAGTTTGTCCCAGATGCTGCCAGCAGCAGGGACTTGCGCTGACAGCAATACCCATGGCTCAGAGGGATGGAATGGCTCCAGAACACCCCCAGCAGGCAGTTACTATCAGCAGGGGAAAACGAATTCAGTAGTCCCATTAACCTCAGGCACAGTTCAGTTGGTCTCAGCTTCCCCAGGCTGGGATTTCCCAGGCAGCCAACCCCCATGTGGGAGCAGGGACAATGCATTTCTGTGGCTATGGCCCTTGACTCTCCTCCTGCAGAGCTATCTCTTGTAATAATTACTTGGAAAACCTAAGTAAGATCACACTTCCAGTTTCAGAAATACCAAACCTTCCCAGACTCCCACCCTCCTCTAAAGCAAATACAAGAAAGTCCATATCTACTGGAAATGGGGCAAGCAGTGGTCTCCCAGATGAGAGACCAGTTTCCTCCTCCTTGGGGCAGCAACATGGGGCATTACCTACCAGCTGTATCAAGCAGCAGGTTCCTGGGGTTGAGGTCCCGGCACAATACACCCTGTTGATGAAGTCCCTCTAAGGCCAGGAGGATTTCTGCTGCCCACAGCTGCACCTGCTCTTCATTTACAGCCCACGCTCTCCGGTTGTGCCCGTGGGAAGCCAAAGCCCTGCGTTGTCCCGATGGTGGCTGTTTGCTGAGCCGGCCACAGGTCAGGCTTGCTCCCCACGGGGGCTCCCACGTGGCTGGGTCAGGCACATTGGGTTTGCCAGAGCTGGACAGGGCAACTCCTGCAGCAAGCTGCCTCTCACCCAAGGCCAGGAGGGGCTGAGCCTGGGAGGCCTCAGACACTTCCTGAGTTGGCAGTTGCCCTGGCCCTGGCTGGCCCCCTCTCACAGTCTTTGGTACAGGGACAAGCCCCTGGGGAAGCCTGGGGCCTTGTTGGGAGACTCTTCTTTCAGATATGCAGCCTGTGCCACTAGTTAGATCATTCCATGGGTAGACAACCAGGCCCTGGCTGGCAAGGTGGCCAGGACATTTGGCTGATACTCCTGGAAAATGGTCCACAGCACCAGACACAGTCTGTGTCACACTCAGATCCTGTCCTCCAGGTGCAGCCCCCCTGCCACCAGCAGGAGCTAGGAGAAGATGGCAGTGGTTCCCTGAGCCAGAGTCTGTGGGGCCAGGAGACTGCACCTGAGGTAGTGAGGCATCATTGTTTCCCAATACTCGGTAGTTCACAGAGCCTGGGAGGCCACTGCCTGTCCAAACAGGGAGGATGGATACTTGGCTGCCACCCTGGGAGTTTCCCACACCATCTTCTGTGCCACGGTCCCTCAGAGCTTGAATGGTGTTTGAATCAGCACAGTCCTGCTGGACACAGTACTTGGAGCGGAGGTGAGACCACAGTGTCTCCCCTGGAAAGCAGAAGGGAGAACAAGTGATGAGGCAGAAAGTATCCCTGTTTCCCCCACTGTCAACATGGCCCATTCAGGCCCAGGCCAAGGCCCGCACAGTGGGTCATCATTGAGCATCATTAAATCTCCCCAGCAGCAAAGCTCAAGTCCATGCAGAATACACCCCTGCCCTACAAGCACACCATGCCCAATGCCACACCTTCCCTAGGACCTGGCACACCTAAGTCCCATTCCCTCCTCCTTTAGTAGTCCTCTCCCCATTCTGCACAGTCTCTTTGATCCCACCTCTGCCACTTCCATGTCACAGATAAGCCACATATTCACAGATGCTCCTGATCCCGCTGGCAATCCCCACTTTCCCTGAAAGCCTTTCCTTCCAGTGTGACAGAAATGCCAGAGAGCTCCCACAGCATGGCATGAGGCCATGGGTGAGCAATGAGCCAGGGCAGCAAACCCTGGAGCCCACAGCATGTTGCCAGGGCTTCCCAGCCTCACTACATTCACTGCTGGCTTCTTTCTGTAAATATCCTATAGCAATGCACAAGGAGTTGAGCCTGTTCTCCAACATATGTCAGCCTCCATTTGTCATTACTGGACTCCAGCTGCTGCTCCCTACACATCCGTTCAACCAGCAGAGAGTAAATAAGTTCCATGGCACAAGCCTCCACCTTGTCATACTTCTTCACCAGGATCTGGGACAACCTCAAGTATGCCTCCTTGACGTACCCAAACTCCAGTATGCTCACTGCCCTTAATGTCCTAGTTTTCCATCTCCTCTCTTTGGTATGATCTCAAAATCCAGTGTGACCTTTTGTAACCAAAAAAAGAAAAAGTTTTACAAAGGTCTTGTCAAAAGATTGTTTTGTTCTACAACATTCAGGTGAACTACCTCACTTCGTTTTCCTTCTCCATCACCTTCCTCTTGTGGTCAGACAATGACAGTAAAATGAAGATCTTTTTAAGATGCTGGATCACATCAACTTCATTACTTAAAAGCATGGCCACTCCCTCCCATGAGGCCCAGTCGCCCATCTCTCTAAACACTGAGGCTGGTGTCCATATAACACCCACACACACGCAACCTCTTTCTCCTTGTAGGTCTCCATAGGCCCATTTCTAGGTTACATCCCCAGCCAGTTCTTATCAAACCTCTGCAATTCACAGCTGAACAGCTCTGTTGGCTAGGTGTCCAAGCCCTGGTACCCACCACCCTTCTATGAAGAAGACAGTTTACACTATAACTATAAGAAACAGCCCCAAAACATGATTTGGATTTTAAAGAAAGGACAGTTAGGGATAAACCAGGATGCTTCACAGATGGGAGGCAAGGCTGTCCTCACTCACCCTGCACGTGCTCCAGATGGAGAAAGATGGAGTCCTCGCTCACATAGTAGCACAGCAGCTTGACCATGAAGGGGACCCCATGAGGGATGATGGTCTGTCGCTCACGTGTCTCAACGTGGGATTTGGGGAGGCTCTGAGGAGGTACAGGTAGACGGGTGGTACAGCACAGTAGGGACTTGGACTCTGTGCACCTAGTACCTGGCAGGGCTGGAGGCCAGCCAGAAGGGAGTGTGGCTTCTGCCAAGCCTTGTGGCGGCTCCCATGTCACCCATGATGGAACTCCCCCATCTGGATAAACTTGCAGCTCATACGGAGTCTGTCAGTCCCCAGCTGTGATAAGGGAGCGTTCTGCAAAGCTCTGCCAAGGTAGGGCACTCCACATCTGCACTGTGGGACCCAGAGGGCACAGCTGCTCCAGAGCAGTGACTCCTCTGCAAACACCCTGCTCCCTTCAGGGAGGAACCTGCCATCCCCACCCTTTCTCCTCTTCCCCTGGAAATGGTGCTTCTCCCTCTCATGCCAGACCCTCCTTGTCCAGTTACTGTAGTTCATGGTTAGTTCCAAAGGTGCTGAAAAATACTCTAGGGCTTGTACTGAGTGCACCTCACAACGTGTTTCCAGGGTTGACACAATTTAACACAGGCTTGAAGTGTTACAAGTCAGAGAAACAGATGACCAAGGAGAACCACTTCCTTTCTGATCACAGAGGATTGCTGAGGCAGCCAAAAGAAGATTTTTGAACCATGAACTTTGTCCAGCCTCTGAGAGCTGCTATTTTTTATCCTCTCACCTGCCCCAGCCATCAGCTTGGACAAGGTGGGCCCAGCCTGAGAGGGAGAAGCAGGCAGATGAAACTGAAAACACCCACCTTGAGTATAAAGGTCTCACCAGTGGCTGGATCCTGGACAATCTGCACCTGGGGTGGTATACACAGTACTGGTCAGAAGTGGTGACCCAACACACAGCCTACAGGAATGACCCCAGGGACTCAATTCTGCAACTGAAACAAACTCCCACCCAACTGGAGGAGTTTTGTGAGGCTGAGACCCCCTACTCTTGAAAGACAAAACACAGGTTATTGGCAAGGAGATAGCCATGCAGCCAAGAAGCAGGGAAATAATTAAACAAGAGGTGGCTCCCATGCCAGTTTTACTTCCTTCACACTGAAGGGTTTCACAGTGCTCTTTCTGGGCTCAGACCTGGGTCTCAGCAAGACAGGAGGATCACATCAGTCCTGACAAACTGAGATGTGTGAACAGCAGTGGAGAGCAATGTGCCATGTGTGTGGATACAGTAAGCCTGGCATCTTCACTCCGAGATAATGAATTTCTAATTAGTTTATGCATCCAGATAGTTCAGCTTGTGGTGAAGTCTAGATTATCCACAGGACTCCACCATCGTGGCACCTGGGCATCAAACACAATTCCATATGTGCGAAAGAATGAGATGGATAAACCTCCCTGTAAATATTTTGGGAAGTCTGGTGAGCAAAAGTAATGGGGACATTAACAGATTTCCCAGTTAACTCCTTAAGGGGTCTTGACTCCTCTCTTATGAATTTTTCTGTGTGGGAATGGTGTGGATGGATACCCCAACATTGCTTGATGGATGTGCTGAGGGCTGGCACCCCCATTCCAGCTGCTAGGACCCTCCAGCTTATGCTCCCTTTGTTCCAGACCCAGCCTCACCCCCCCATCTCTAGGTCAGATCATTACCTTATCAATCACTCCAACAACCTTACACCGTCTCAGGTTCTCCACTGCTGAGCTCAGTGTCCTGATCGGCCGGAAGCGCAGGCTGCTGTAGCCCTGCAAGGTGATAAGAGAAGAGGATGTAGGACCTAGAAATGTTGTTATCCATTAGAGGGTAAAAAAAGTCCCCGCATTTTCCAGAGGAGGCAGCAATACTGCCCAGCTGGTCAACATGCAGAGACGACACTCCAACGGGCATGATTCATTTCTAACATCAGCTGGACCATTTCCTTCACCAACCCCTGGATTTCTAAATTTTTTAGGGAAAGTTTGCACTTGCAGCAGAGGTAAAAATCACACCAGAATTTGAAGCTAGACCTGGACTGTTCAATATTAGGGGGATGTGTGTGGAAGGTAGTTGCCTCTCTCCCTACATTCTTCCCACTAGGCTCTGACCTTGCCCTGCCACACTCCCTTCTCCCTGCTTTAACCACCTCCTTCCCACAATGCAAAAAGCAGCCACGTCTTTGGTTTCCATAGAGATGGAAACGATGACAGATGGGAGGAGGACATTTTTAACATTTGACAGGGTGGTTCCCAGCAGTGGCTTCAGTCTCCACAAAAATGTCCATACCCACTATGGTGGTAGCAAGCTAAGCATACACACTTTGGAGGATGGGGTCCTGGAAGCACCCTAGGGGGCCTGGGCCCACCTCGGCTCCTTGATCCAGGCAGGGTGAAGAGCTGCCAGCTCCCCTGCAGACACTGGCAGGCCAGGACACTCGGCAGCTTGATGCACCTGCCGTTTTCTCTACACCATCTTAGTGTGGCACCTGGCAGAGGCAGACAAGGGGGGGACAACCGGGGCTGCTTTATCTGCGTGTCCACACCCCCAGCCCAGTTTCCCAGTCTCACAGAACCGCTGCCATCCCACCCACGCCAGCTCCTCACCGTGGCAGTGGAGTTGCCGCCCCCCGCCGCCCGCTGCAGGTGGCAATTGAAGATTTCCTCGGCGCGCCGCAGGTACTGGGTGATCTTCCGCTTCACAGCCTCCCGACGCTCCTTGTTGGGGTCAACTGCGGTCAGTGCAAAAGGTGGGTGTGAGGGGACTGGCTCGCCCCCGGAGGACTGGCCACAGTCCCCAGGGGGATGACCCAGCCCTCTCACTCTTCTAGTAGGGATGCACTCCCTGGACAAATGCCCGAGTGCCCTCAACACGCTCCCTAGAGGGATTTTCCCGTCTCCTCATCATTATCCCTGCAGGGATGCCTTGGCCCCTCGCGGGACTCCGGATATGAATGCCCTGGTCCCCTGGCTGGTGTCCCCCGAGGGATGCCCCCGTCCGCTGCCCCCGGGAGGCCGCACACACCCTGCACGCCGCGGAGCAGCACGTCCACGCCGTTCTGGTAGTGGTTGAAGGCCTCCTCGTAGTCCTCACTGACGTCCCGCTCCAGCGCCAGCCGCAGCTGCCGCGCCGCCTCCACCAGGTAGTCCCGGCGCCCACCGCCCTCCGGCCCCGCCGGGACGACGCGGCCTCGCAGCTGCCCCAGGTAGACGCGGGCCTGCGCCAGCGCCCGGGAGCAGGGCTCGGCCTCCGCCCGGCTCATGGCCCCGCGCCGCCGCCCTGCGCCGCCGGGACACCGGGAGCGGGGTCAGCCCCGGCCCCTTCGCTTACCGGCACGGCCTCCCCGGCTCCGCACCCCCGCCGCCCCCGCGGCGCCGCACCTGGGCAGCGCGGCCGCCAGCATCCCCCGGCACAGCCGGGCGGAGCGGCAGGGGCGCGGCAGGGGCGGGCGGTGCTGATTGGCCGCGGATGAGATCATCATCATCATCACCATCACCATCTTCACTACCACCCCCGCCACGGGATCCATGCCCGGGTCCCCCTGCCGGGGTCCCTCTCCCGCCCGAGGCAGGCGCTCCACCTCCTCGATTACCCGCGATGAGCGCCATCGCTCTGCTTGCTTCATTGTCATCCTTATTCACCGTTAACTGTCCATAATTAACCAAGCTCCTGTTCATTAAATTATGCCTTTGCTGCCGCATTTCCTTTCTCCCATAATGCGTAATTAGCTGTATTTTAATTAGCCTTTATCTCTCCCTTTATCACCAGACAGGTGCACCCATTCCAGCAGCTCCCCACTGCCACAGTTAAGGTGGTGGGTGTGTTGCCATTCATCATGGCCAGCCCAGGGTACCCCTGGCTCTTCCTGATTTCCTCTTTCAAGTGGATGCCATTGGCCCTGACACTCTCTGCCCACACCTTCTACCAGCTCTTGCAGTCTCATAGGGTTTTACAAACTTATTCCAAATGTACAGCACAGGGAGCATCAGCACAAATGCATTAAGATGCATCAAAGTGACAGCATAATCAAGATCCCAGCTGGTGGTTAACAAATGCTTTGTATGTGGAAAATATCAGTCTTTGGCTTATTCAAGAAGCACGCATTCCTGCCCTCTTAGCCTGGCTTTTTCTTGGAAGGCCAGGAGGACTTGCAGGGCCTGCTAGATCACTGCAGTTATTAGCAAAGGAGATTCACTGAACCAGGAGTGCTCAAGTGGTTACTACCAATTGGCCAACTGGTTTGCTGTGTCTGTGGGATGGTTGGTCCTAGGTTAAATAACTGCCTTACCACAGGCATGGCAGGGGACCTGCAAAGGGAGGAGGGCTGGAATGAAATCTAAGGGGTACCCTTAGAAAAACTATGCTGATTGTTTGGGAAGAGGGAGGTCCCTGCATCCTTGTGCATCCCTTGCCAAGCTATGCGCCTGTCCCATTGCAACAGGAAATGATCATAAGATGGGAGTTTTCATTTTGTCAGGAGTTGGCCCTGTGCTGTACCATCACCACCACACCAGCCTGGTCAGACACTGTGTTCAGCCCCTGCTAGACCTGATACTTGCTGTGGGACTGGCAGAGGGGGCACCAGTTTGTGGCTGACCTGTGATTACTTCATACCCTGCACACACTTGGGCGGCTCTTTTGCACAGCCCAGCCCACTAACCACAGAACAGGACAGTAAAGCCTGTGGCCACAGCTCAGCTCAGCGTCCAGCAACACAACACTGTTCCTCTTACAAAGACCACTTCTTTGGGAATATGAAAGTATTAACTGTGCCTCAGAGGGCAGGTCTAGGAGGATGCAAAGCCATCTGCTTTGTAAGACAACTCACTGCCCAAACACAATTGGTGTGCTTGGTTCTTTGGTTTCTCCTCAAAATGCTTCCAGGTTCCTTTCCCAACCTCTGCCTAACAGAGAACAATTTTTTCTCCCCAGCCTATTTATACCCACAGCCTCTGGCGTGTTTTAATTCCCACCAGAGTCTCGCGGCTCCTCCTTGAAATGAAAAGTCTGAGCAGGCAAGAAGTAAAGGAGAGCCAGGGATGAGAGCAGGGGTGCTGCTGGCACAACTCATCTGCCTGGCTTCAGCAGATCTGTGTGGGCCTGGAGAGGACAGAGAGCACAGAAAAACCACAAAATCCAGCACAATGTATCTGTAGAGTGGTTTGGCTATTGAGGTGATGGTGGCAGGGAGGATGTGTGAAGAGGAGTTGCCAGGACGGTACAAAACTTGGTTAAGTTCTTCATCAAACACCTCTGATGTGGCCAGAAGAGAGTGAGCTGGAAGGCATCAGCAGGAAGTGCCTCAAGGACATTCCTATGAGGAAAAGCCTTGGAAGGGAAGAAGACTTGTACCAGCCCTGAGGCACAACTGCCTTACCTGTGGGCTTCCAGGTTTGCATGTCAGTGCTGGACAGGGGACATTAAATCTGGGGTGTCGAAACCCTGGAGGAAGCCAGTACCATAACATTGAGGGATTACTTTTAGATTAAACTGTTGAAGAGCTTGTGGTCCTTGTTGGAAAGTGGGAACTGCCAAAGCAAAAGCAGCACAGACAAATAACAGGGAGAGGAGTGAGAGCTGCCTTTTTTTTCTCACAGGCTAAAAGTGACACATGAGAGCTTGCAAAAGCTTAAAATATGCTGAGACTGCAAGCATCACTGGCTTCAACAGGCAGGATTATGCCAAACTTTGTGAGGATTCAAAAGGCCTGTAAGCCACAATCAAGAATTTAGGACCTCAGTGTTTCTTTATTTGCATGGAGACATGAGGGAGACCTGCACAGGCAGGGCCGGGAGGCGGTGCTGGGTGGCAGCACTTTGATGGCATCCCGTGCTCAGGGAGACCAGAGGTAACCAGTGAAGTTTTAACATCAGGGCTTCATCAGCTATGATGCTACATGTCTGGGCCAATCCTCACATCACCTTTATAGCCACTTCAAAAAAACCCATAAAATTTTGTTCCTGGTGCATAAGGCCACTTTATGTTTTGTGTCCCTAAAACTATCCTCCTAAACCATCTTACTGCAGCTCTGGCTCCTAAAGCCTTGTTAAACAAACCTTTGCCCTGTAAGGCTGGAAGACACAGGGACCCCAGGGACGCTGATAACCCACGGGTTTGTTGCTCCTGGGCTCTGTGGGACAGCTGCTTGTCTGCAAGTGCACAGACAGAGAAAGGATGAGGGATTTGGGAGCACTGTGGCTGGAACAAGTTTTCTGCCTGTCCATGGTGGATGCTGCTGGCTTTAGGGCTGGGGTAGGTCAGGGTTCCTTTACAAAGGCACCAGTCTCCCCCTACAGCCCCACACTGCAGTGTCGGGTACATGGGGTTCTGCAGATGTAGCTGACCTTGTCAGAGTGCTCACACATCTGCTGTGGCCAAGGAGGGCTGCCAGGAGCTAGTGGTATAAAAAAGCTACAACTGGGACCACACAGAGAAGGGATAGGCAGACAGTGGTTGGTCCCCTTGGGATGAAACACAGGCGTTGGCTACAAGCCCTGAAGCCAGGACCCCTTCTCTCCCCCTCAGAGCAGCAGTCCCCTACCCTGATCCTCATATCCCCATTGGGTGGGATGTCCTGCTGGAAGTCTGTGCCACCTTGGGATCAGTAGAGTCTTAGGACTCTTCCCTCTGGCAGGGATAGGGAAAGGAACTAGCATTTCCCTGGGTGTGTGATGCCCACAGCAGTCAGAGGAACTTCATGGGCTCATTGGGTTCCTGTTACCTCCATGGAGCTGGAGGGAGCCCTGACAGCTGGAGATGCAGCTCCCAAAACTCTTGTGTAAGTGATGTTTCCCCCTGCTCCTGCCCTGCTCATCACAGCTGCAGTGGGGCAGCCATATCCCTCCCAGAACCCACATTCTTGCTGTCCAACACCCCGTGCCATGAAAGGAACAGGGGACAAGGCCACACACAGCACCCAGGCAGCTCAGGTGATGGAGGGAGAGAAGAAACACAGGGGCCTGTGCAAGGCAGGTGCCTGGCCCTGCCACATCTGATGGGCCTGGAATATGTCAGTGCCAGGCAGCAGCCACAGAGGTGACACTAGAGACCAGCAACTGTTTGGAAAAGCCACTGTGTGTCAGTGTGTTTGAATTTGTTATAATCCTAATCATCAGTCACGACCCCCTCGCATTACATTGAGAAACTTATTTTTATTAATTAACATACTTGGATTTATGTAACTTCCTTTTATAAACATTTAATACTACCAGGGTATTAAAAACAATACAGAAACTATCACATACATCCTCAAGTGCTGCACATGGCTCTCCTTGGCCTCAGAGCAAAACCCAGCCAGGCAGAAATGACACACAGTGATAGGGAAAGCCTGCGTAGACCAGGCCACCACATGGTCCACACAGACTTGGAGTGATACGGGACGGGGAGCAGCGAGTTCCCCTCATCTATGAGGTAGTGAAGGAGGAACTTCATGGGCTGTTTTTGAGGCAAAGCCCACGTAGGCAGTGCTCCAGGATACTGTGGATCCCTGGAAATGGGATCCAAAAGGGATCCAGCAAGCTCCTGAAGGATATGCCCAGCTGCACAGTTACAACTCACACAATCCATTCCCTGCTACATGGTGGCAGTACGCAAGTTCACATCACCTCAACCCCCACCTCCAGCTTTCCATGATAGGGATCTTCCCTGTCCCCCATGTCCTTGTGCCACTCTCAGGCAACACCAGCATTATGACTTAGAGAGTCATAATGTGAAACCCTGCTACAGGCAGCCCTGTCAGATGTGGGAAGAAGCCACCTTGGACCCCAATTCTTGCAACGTTAGGCTCCACCCTTGTTCCTCAGAGCAAGATAACCCACAGGTCCCATCATTTGAGGGTAACCTTGAAGCCTTTGCAGATCTTGCCCCCCAGTCTTTTATTTGAAGTTTTCAAGAGTGACCCTTGGTTTTGTTTTAACCCAGTGCCAGCAGTGCCCCACAAATACGCAGGTGCCAACTCACCCGTAGGGTTTCCAGCTATATGCACTGTTCCAGGATGTGGCTTGCACAGATCAGCATGGGATGCATTTGGCAGACAGCCCCAGACCCCCTGCAGCAGGAGTGGAAATGGGGACTGGAAAAGCCTCAGAACTGCTTAAAGCATGGAAAACCAGAGGCTGTGTCTTCCCCCTAGACCTGGGCAGAGAGCTGGCTGAGCAGGGAAAGCAGCACACGGCAGTCCCCTCAGCCACCTCGATGAGGACCACCAGCTCCTTATACCCTGAGGGTGCTCCCATTAAGGAAAGGGGCCCCAGGTCAGCATATCCCCATGTCAGGTAAATGACCCTTTCTGGGGTATTTCCTGAGTGGGCACCTTGCCCCTCCAGTGCCCTAAACTTTGCATCAGCCCTGCCAGGGAGAACAGAGCACTGAGCTAGACATTTGAACTGGGGTGAGAACAGGATGGGCATGGTGAATAGGGAGAGGTACCCGTCCCACACTGTGGTGAGGAGGAGAAGGGCAGCTCGCCCAAGGGCCTCCCAGTACCCAGCTGAACTCCAGCACATGGATAGTCCCCAGCCCAGGAAGCAACCTGCTGGTTTCCCATCTCCAGCATCACAGCAAGTGCAGTCCCTTGGTGCTGCAGGATTCTTGATGGGCACAAACCCTGGGTCACTGCCCTCCTCCACCTGAGTGGGTGCCCATGGGGAAGTTCCTTGCCTTTCTGGAAAGCAGACAGGAGCTGCCAGGTCCCATGTCTGGCCAGCTTTTATTGAGCAGGGCAAAGCTGGGATGTAGCTGTGAATACAAGAGGAGCCCAGTTCCCTTCTGTTCCCAACCAGAACAGCTTCCCAGGCTGTTCCCTGGCACCTGCCTGGGCTGCCCTGTGCCAAAACCAGGATGGATGCAGCCCTGCAGCCTTGCCTGCCCCAGATTTCCTTCCTCCCCAGCTGCAGAGCACTGGCAGGACAGAGAAGTTTTGGGTTCTTCCCTGTGAGCCATCTTCATTCGCTCCCACATCATGCTGTCCTCCCCCACCAGTTCCAGCAGCACATCCACCAGCTTGGCTCCTTATTGCCCCTAGAATGTCCTCAAACACCAACACACTGCTTGAGCTCCTCATCTTCAGCCCCAGGCTTGGTCACAAGTCCTTTTTTCTTGCTGCCAGTGGGGCAGGTGGGGCAAGGGAGTCCTTGGTTCTGGGCTGTGTTCCCACCAGGGCCAACCAAGAGTACAGTCAGCTCTTCTGTGCTGGAGTCCTGCTCCCCACTGCAGCTTGGAGGAACACGATTCCACAAGTCCCCCAAAGGGAGCAAAGGCAGCTGGCTCAAACCCAGGTGGCAGGAGCAAGGATGGGGGCAGGGCAGAGGCTACCTGCGTGGTGAGCCACATCTGCAAAGAGAGCAGGGCACGGGGTGAGCACTGCCAGCATGGGAGGCTCACCTGCTCTTCCCCAGATGCCCTTCTTTGTGCCTGGCCCCTCTGACACAGAGCTGCAGGGGCAGGGACTGCAGGCAGCCTCTTCAGGGGGAGGAGTGAGGGTGATGGGGCTGGCGCTGGCTGAGCCCCCAACAACAGGCTTCAGACAAAAGGGGGAAGTGCGAGAGGAAAGTGCTGGCCACAGGTGTCATACCTCAGGAGTGCCCACAATGAGTCCAGCCTGGGCTGTTACAGCAAGGAGTTTGAGAAAGTGAGATAAAGGACGGAAAGAGTAGAGTAACCCAAACAACAATCAGTCAAGGACAGGAGTAAGGACACAGCCGGCAGCAAGATGAGACTGAAACTGGAAATTCATGGATCCATGAAACCAAACACGGTCTGTGATGGCAATAGAGCTAAGCACCATCAAGTCACCCAGCCCATTCATCCCCATTCTGCCCAACTCTGAGCTGCTGAGCCTGGAGACTACCAAGCACCTATCAAGTCTTCAGTGCAAGGCCTGTTTCCCCACAGCCACTGTCCCCTCCTGCTTTCTTCTGTGTTTGCTCTGCACAAACCTTTCACTGCTCACAGTGTCAGTAAAGATCTAAATGCTAAATGAAGACACTCATCCCAAGAAAATTAACAAGACACCACCCATACCCGCCCCTCCTCACTTACATTTCACAGTCTTTCCGTCCCTTCTTGTCTTGTCTTCTCTTACCTCGGCCCTTGGACCTCCTCCTTCAAAAGGAAAGTACAAGAAGGGCTGATGTGTGGGAGATGAGAACCACAATCCCAGCCAGTAAAAATGCCCCTGATGTTACTTACCTTCCCAACCTCATCAGGTCCTGCCGGGGCCTGCAGAGTGGGAAAAATGACAGAGAGAAGTGGTTATTGGGCAGTGCTGCATGTTGAGGTGCAGGACCTGGTCCATTGACATGCCCCAGTGCACAGCCCAATCCAACTGTTATCATTCATGTTTAAAACAAACACAATATCTCTTCTCTTGACCTTACCAACCCCTCAGTCAGGGGCTGATTGCAGTAGGCAGAGAGAAGGCAGAGACAGCAAAGGAGCTGGTCAGCTTGGGTGACTACCCTGTGACATTTTGCCAGTGAGGCTGGGGAGGGCAAGTTGAGTCCTAGTTGCCCTCAGTGGCAGCTTTCACATCTTGTTAAACAAGGTGCAACACCCTGAATAACGAACATGGGGGATTTGCTGCAAAGTCGCAGTCGCAATAGTGGGTTCTCAGCCATGACATACCCTGCCCCCACAGGGGTCAGGACAGGTCAGCCAGGACGTCTGCCACGCCTACATTACCTACAAAAGGGAGTGATGCACAGGTGTGGAAAGAGGATTAGGAAGAAGCCAAAAACTGCTGCAGAAGGCAGCCTGCACAAGCACACATAGGAGGTCCCCTGGGAATTACCCTAGGTAGGAGAAGCACAAAAGGCTTAGGAAATTCCCTGCATGGGAAATAGCTGGAAGCAGAGAAGGAGGCAAGTAACACATCTGCTTCTTCCCACTCCCCATTCTGCATCTACTGACAGACTTTCCAGACAGTGACTGTGTGGAGCTGGGTCTGCTCCAGTACAGCTGCTCATAAAACTGCAGGGGAATACCAACCCGGGAATCCTCAGGATCTTCTTCCAGGCAAGGATCATGTCTAATGGCTGCCCAGCAGGACACTCATCCCCAGATTTCGCAATACTAAATCACCCCTGGGTCACAATGAAGAGTGATTACCAGGACCCCAATGCAGGCAATGCTGGAGTCTCCATGGCAAGGACCAGCTGCAGACAGCACCTGAGCTGTTCCCACAGCATTGCAGTCCTCAGGCAGAGGCCCCATCCTGCCCAGGCTTTCACCACTTTTGGGACACAGTGAGCACCCCAAGGGGTTGACTACGTGCCAGGAGTCTGTGGCAGGTTGGTGCTGCACATCCATTCCAGGCCAGCGC
This sequence comes from Cyanoderma ruficeps, assembly GCA_008694505.1. Lineage (NCBI taxonomy): Eukaryota > Metazoa > Chordata > Aves > Passeriformes > Timaliidae > Cyanoderma > Cyanoderma ruficeps. Next base: position 29,427,213 of record VZDJ01007753.1, read on the forward strand.
TGCGTATCCAGGCCAGGTTGGCACTGCACGTTTTAAGCTTTCATTTGCTGACTTGGATGTAAACCTCTGCTGTACCTCCAGGGGTGTATGGGGCAGCCTCCCCTAAATTGTGGCCCAAGACTCAGCTGTTGAGCTTTTTCTTTGGGCCATGGCACACTCAGGCGTGCCAAGCCATGGAGTTCCCTGCTGAACCACCACCTTGGACGTGCTGTCACACCAAACGCCTGCCTCAGAGCCACCAGCCTTGCTCCATTACCCACAGGAAGATCCTGTGGCTAAAGGAGCATATACCAGGCATGCCAAGGCAGCTGCAGGGATGGGGAGCACAGCCCTGCAGACAGTAGATGGTGTCTGATTTGTTTTCAAAATGGCATGCACCCCCTCGTCTGTGGGGAGCAGGTGCAGAGATGTGGTGCAGCCTGCAGGTGAACAATGGTCCCAAGCACCAGCAAATCCTACTGCAAAGACAGCAAGAGGGGGTCCCAGCACAGCCAGCACACCCACAGGGCATCCCTGTTCCATAGACAGGGTGAGCTGGCAGGGTTGCTCTTGCTGGAACCCAGGAGTCCCCACCTGCACTCGCACTGCTTGTGCTCGGTGAACGCCATCTCCACATAGGGTGCCTCCCCGTTTGGCTTTATCTTCAGGAGCTGAAAGAAGAGCAAAGGTTACTTCTCAGGCAGTAGCAGGAGGGGGCTGGAAGGGCTCCTGCACCACTGCCTTGCCACCCCAGGCTCTTGGGAAGATGCATGTCTAACCTGTTCCTCGGGACCTCCAACAACAGAGACTCCACCTCCACACGTAGGTAGTACTGGCCAGGCCCAGCTGCCCCAGCAGCTTGGGAGGCTCTGCTAGTGCCGCCCCATGTCTTCAGGGCTTTAAGTCCCATGGTCTTGGGATATCCCAGCCTCAGAAAAGATTTTTCAGTCTCTGCCTTTCTGGAGAGTTTTCACATATTTGACCCCTTTGCACACCTCCCTTCTCTGATAGAAATATCCCATCCCAGTCATATTTTTCAGACCAATCCCATTGCTGCTGCCTCCTCCTGGACCCCTTTCCTACAGCACTTAGTTGGAATTGACTGGAGTCAGTACCGCAGTGCCTCCCCAGTCCAGGGGTACAGGATTCATCCTGTCACATGTCACAGCCCAGCCTGAAGTTCAGGCTGGACATCTAAGGGCCTTACAGGGTATGTTCATCATTGGTGTGATCTACACTAACCCCGGCAGAAGTGTCTGGCATTTCCACCCTGTACACAGCAGCAGGATCCCTCCCATAGAGGGAGACCTGTGCTTGGGGAGCTGCCTCCTGTTCATGCCAGGCTTTTGTTCCACCTCAGCCAAGAGCTTTTGGAAACTGCCATCCTGCCTCTTCCAGCACACTGTCAACCTCAGAGAGACCAAAATCACTGGTGAGTTATTGCAGGCATTCCCTAGTCCATCATCCCTGGCAAAACAGAGCTTTTCCCTGGTTCCTGGAGCATCAGAAGGTTGATCTCTGACAGCTCAGTGCAAGGGCTGCAGTGTGAGGACAACTGCTGCCTGGTTCATGGGGAAGAGTCAAACGGTCCAGGATCTCCCACCCCACATCTCACAGGGGTGACTGAAAACACAGTTGGCTCAGCCCTTCACGCTCACCGTGCCCCAGTGTGGGGCATTCACTGCCAGCACCACCACAAGCATCACCTGATACAGGAAACCCTCACTCCTCTCTTCGATTCAAGGGCAGTACCTACTTTGTCCCAGTAGGCAGTCATGGGCAACTGGAGCACACCCCCAGCCCCACCACAGGACAGGCAAGGTCTGGAAAAATGACAGCAGTGAGCAAGACAGACCACACAGAGAGAAGTCCGTGAAGGAGGGAGTGAGGCCAGTACCACCAGGGGTGACACCTGACCTCAGGGGCAAGCCCAAAGAGCAGGCAGAGGGACCCTACTTGCTTGGCATGCGTTTGAGCAGTTTTAAGTCCTCTCCCTGGCTAGCCACACTGCTACGATGTCTAGAGAATGCAAAGCTGCAAGTTCACTTTCCCGGCGCTTGGTGAGCAGCCCTCCACTTCTCTGGCACAGCCCCGGCCCGCAGCAGCAGCACGTACCTGCATGGTCACCGTGCTTGTCTCCACGGGGACACAGCGGAGACCCTCGTCCCCACAACAGCCTCCACAGCGCTGCAGGGAGACGCAGGAGGGTCTGAAAATGTACTCCACCTCGTTGGGGAATTCGGTAATGACGTCCACCAGCTGCTCCAGAGGCCGGCAGAAACTACGATTCCAGATCTCCCGAAAGGTCAGGACTGCAAGAGACAGGGACCATAAGGAGGAGCCCAGAGAGGCAGAGCCCAGCCGGGCCGCTGCCGGGCCAGGTGCAGACGCCGCGGGGTGTCCTACAGCCATCACGGAGCACAGAGAAGCAAAGGACCACCTTGTGCTCCCAGTAAGTCCGTCACCGTACTGTGCACATCACTGTGCGGGGGCTCACACAGCCACCCCAACAGGCTCTGTGTCCCTCTATCCACCAGCTCCGTCTCCTGCCCAGGCACTCTGCTCACCCCCGACCTCCGCCGCGAAGGGACTCCCCCGCCCCTCGCTGGGCCGGACAGCCGTCCCCTGGGGCTTTCCAGCAGGGAGAGCTGAAGCGGGGTGTTCCCACACGGGACCCAGCGTGCCGGCACCGGAGGGGCGGCACTCTGGGGATTGGGCTGCGCTCCGCACCAGCCCGCGGCGGTGCCCGGGGAAATCAGGTTGCTCCGAGAGTCGGCACAGCTCCCCACTGCCTCCCCGGTTGTCACCACGGGACTCCGGAGGTAACGCAGCCCCGGGTGGTACCCAGCGCTCCCCGGCCTTGCGCGAAGCCCTCGCTGGGTTGCTGCCCCCTCCCAGCCGGGACACCGGCAGCCGCCCACTGCCAACTCACCGGGCGACTCCGTGCTGGCGGTCCCCCGTTCCTCCGGGGCCTGCAGGGAGGGAAAGGTGAGCTCTGGAGGGGCAGCACGGGGCGACCCACCGCCGCCCCCCGCCCAGCGCCGGGAGGAGCTCTCCCGGCCGTCGCGGCCACCCCGGGCAGCGGCACCGGGGGACCGGGCTGCTCCTGCTCCGACCCCCCTCCCGACCCCCGGCTCTCACCGGGGCGGGCGGTGCCCCCAGCGTCCCGGCCACCAGCAACCGCAGGAAGGCGCCGAGCAGCCGCATCGCCGCTCCCGCCGCCCCGGTACAGACTCGGCGCCGCCACTACTGCCCTGCCGCCCCCGGCATGCCTCCCCGAAGCCGGGCCACCGGCCCCGCCGTGCCGCCTCCGCCGCCGCCGGGCCATGGGAGCGCGCCCCGCTCCGCCGCCGTATTTCACCGCCACCGCCCCGCCGCTGCCCCGCCCCGGCCCCGCCGCGGGGCGGGAGCAGGTGCCCGGCCCCGGGGGCCGCGGGGACGGCCGGTGCTCCCAGGAGCGGCGGAGCCTCCTCCTCCAGCGCCCCAGCACCGCCTCCGGCCATTATTCCACCGGGCTGCCCCGGGACTTCTATTCACCGGCCCGTGCCCGGTGAATCCCCGGCCGGCGGGAACCACCGGGTCTGTGTTGGGCTTCTCGGCTTGCTGTTTTCGCTGTCCCGTGCCCATCCACCCATTCTGTGCCCACCTGGCTCCCCTGCCCCCACACAACAGCCCCTTTCCCACCCATCCTCTTCATTCCTCTACTTCCCGGTTCCCACTCAGTCAACCCGCGACTGCCCACCCAGCCCCTTTCCCTCAAGCTGCCCCGTGCCTGTTCCATCAGCCCCTACCGCTGGACTCCTGTCAGAGGATTTCCAGCCCCCCCTAGGCTCAGTGACAGCATCCTAGTTCTGGTCTACAGCTTGGAAGGGAAGGGGGCACAGCAGGTCTGGGGTCAAATCCTACTGCCAAACCAAAGGAGCTCTGTGGCCTTTTCTCTTCTATTTTTAAGCTCCAGAGGCCAGGGAAGCTGGAACTATGGGAGGTGTGATGAGATGCCAACAGGCAACACGATCCCCCGTTAGCTGCAGGTCCCATAACAGGCTCTGTGTCCGTGCCAGGATTCACATTTCTGTCCTCCTGGGAGAGTGGGCAGGCTGCTTCGGGGCTTCCCTACCCAACACTATGTGAGGTCTGTCCCTGCAGCATAAGGATGCCAGTGACCTGCTCCCAGGTCTGTGGGATCTGTCCCCAGGGGATGCAGGACATGCCAGCTGCCTGTCCTCAGCCCCCGTTGGACCATGCAAGTGGCACCAGCAGGAGCTGGGCTCAGTCAGGAGCTTCTAGCCAATGGCACCCACTGAGTGTGTGACAAAGCCGCAGGAGCAAGGCCTGGCAAATTAGCATGGAGATGCTGCAGAGATAAGCACACAGACATCCCAGGCCCACCGCAGGGAGGGTGTGCTGCAGTTCATCACTCAGCAGCACAGCACCAACTCAGCAGCTGCTGGGGGCTGCTGTGGCGGCATTCAGTGCCTGTTCATACTCCTGCTCCTGGATGGGCAGCAAAGAGCAGGTAACATCCTTAACGTGATGAGTGGAGTGTGCCTATGCTCTCCCTCTGCCACCCTACAGACCCTCCTGGGCCAAGGGGACCCCCTCCCCACTTCCCCAGGGATGGTTGTGAGATGGGGTGAAGAGGGCATTTCCTCCCACCCGAGAGCAGAGGCTGCTCTAAGCAGCAGCTGCTGCCAACTCACTGGACAGACAGAATCCTGTTATTGCAAAGACCGTGACCACACGGGGCCTCATGCCTGTCCTTGCAGGAAGGTCCCTTGGGGCCACCTCTCAGACACAAGGCCAGCCTCTGGCGCTGGAGCAAAGGGCTGTCCCCCAGGAGCTGTGTGGCTGGGGAGATGAGCCCTTAATTGCTGAGTGCAGTCCTGTTCCTGATCTGAAGCTATTTCCTCAGAGGGCCTTGGGCAGAGTTTACATTCCTGGGATGAGCATCCACTTTCTAGGCAATGTGGAACAGAGACAGGAGAAGAGAAATAATATTTGGACACCGGTAACCTGTGATCGGCAACATCCTCCTGCATATGGGAGAAACATCAAGCTGGCTGGGGTCACAGTTGCTTGCTTTGCCCTCTGCCATGCTCCTCCCCGGGGGGCCAAATCTGCCCCTCCCCAGCTGCAGGACAGGCCTGGAGGTCGATGCTATAAATGTGCCAGCATGTCCCTCATGCCGCCTCCCACTCGGCTCTGGGGAGCAGAGTTACGCACTTTGGGAATAAGGGACAGAGGCAGCTCAAGGAACCAGCCAGAGATGTAAGGCAAATAGAGACATTTCCTTAAAGAGCAAATGCCTCCCCTGCAGTGAGCCCCATGCAGTAGCTGCTGACTGAGAGCATCACCTCAAATATGCCACTGCCTGCCCCTGCCACCTCCCTGCCCTGCTCACAGAGCTGAGGAAAGAGGTGGGTTGGGAATGATGGTGTGTCCTTGCTGTGGGTGAGCCCTGGCTGTCAAGTGGGGAAGGCCAGCCCTGGCACCCAGCTGCAAGCATGCTGTGGCACAGCCCTGCCAGGCAACAGGGTCACCTCCATGACTCCTACACCTTCAGGGTGAGGGGCAAAAGCAGTGCCCCTGGCTGTCCATGAGCACTGACGAAGTCCAGAGCAAGCAGCTGCTCTTCCCTGCAAAACCCCATCCTGCTCATTGCAGGCAAAGTCCCTGTTAAGTAATCTTTTCCATAAAACAGCCCCATTTCAGCATCAGAGTTCTCTCATGGGCATCTTATCCCCTGTAAAATCCCACCTTTGGCATCTCAGATGGAAAGAACACAACAAAAACTTGTCCCTGCATCATCTTAAGCTGACTGTAGCCAGGACCTTCTGTGTCACCCCTAAGCCTTCAGAGAACACCTCTGAAATCCTCAGGACATTATTTTTGTTCTGCTGCTATTTAGGACACAGGACTCAGTCTCACCAAAGCTATAGGCATCTACCAAGGGGAAACCCCCCATGATCCAGCAGCTCCCTGTGTCCTTCACTGTGACGGGACTCCTGAGGTCAAAGCAGCATGAGAATGTAGGGCACTGGGCTCCTCACACCTGCCCATCATTTCAGAGCCCCCATGTCTCACCCTCGCTGTTTCATTTGATTGCTTTCTCTGCTTCTGTGGTCTCTTCTTAGAGAGTCTCCTAAGCTCCACTATCAGTGAGCCAGTCCATAGCTAGCACTGAGATAAACCAGGCCAACCATCTGCAGTTTGTGTCTCCACAGTGAAAATGAGGATGGGAATGGTCTGGCTGGGGCATCCCCAGCTCCAGTCTCTTGGCACAGAGGGAACCCAGGCCTCTCTCTCAGGAGACTGCTGCTGACTTCTGAGAAATGCAGGGTTCTCCAATGCCCTTGCAGGCAAGCAGAGCTGTACCAGTGACGCCTGAACAGCCAGTGTTGCTCCTCAAGGAAACAGCTTGCAAACAACCTGCCTGGGCACCTGTGCTCTGAAGGACTCCTCGGAGCTGTGCTGCAGCAGCTCCGACTCTGAGATGCCCTTGGCAGCACACCCCCTGTCCCTGGCGGCTGGCTGTGGTGGCGTCAGTGCCTCTCCCAGCCCAGGTGCGCAGGGGGATGTGTTTGCTGAGGGGGAGGCTGACAATAGGGGGAAATGGGCCGGGCTGTGCACCCCAATGGTGGTGGCTCACAGCCCCGGCCACTGCTGCCCGCGGCAGGCGGAAGCGTCTGGCCTTAGTCAGCCCCGGCCGCACGTGGCAGGAACTCTGCTGTTTGTTTTGGTTCCTGGGGAGGGGAGCACAGCCTCCCTGGGGACCCACAACCAAAACTGCAGGCACCTGACAGTCCAGCCCCATGCCTGCGGAGATCAGGGTCTGGTCCCCACAGGTCACAGGCACTGCAGGCTCGCCTAGGACAGACATGAGTTTTGGGGTAGCCTGGGATGAGCACCAGGACTGCCTGAGAGCACCCCAGGCAGAGAACCCAGGCAAGGGGAATCCTTGGCAAGCCTGGGTACTGCTCTCAGACAGAAATCCCTCATGAGGGCAGGGACGATGCTACCAAGAAGGACGTCCCTGAGACTGCCAGACCTAAGCCCTGGGAAGCCGTGGCCCTCTTCCAACCAGTGTTCCAGGAAGAGATCAACACTGCTAGACCTAGTGCCACTCAGCTTAGCACTCAGTGGCCAGTGGCTGGGCAGCCCCATGCTGGAGGGACTGACCAGACCACGGGTGTTTGCAGAAGAGAACAGTCCTGGAGTAGGGTGAGGCACTGGAGAGCCACACCACAGCCCCAAGCATACGTGGGCACCTACAGGTAAGCGTTCTGTCAGCAAGCACAGTGACTGTGCCAAAACAACAGCCCCATACACACGAAGTGCCGAGAGACCAGAGCAGAAAGCAGAGACACAGTAACCACAGCACAGCTCACCCTGCCATGTCCAAGCTCCTCTCCTGAAGCCCTGGGTGGAAGCTGTGTCTTCAAGTCCCAGAAAGCCTGCAGGAATTTCTCTCAGCAGCTGTAGAGTGCTGTGCTTGGGAAAAACAAGGCTGAGGGCAGGATGGACTGGTGCAGCAGTGTGCATGACCTTCTGCCAACGGCAGAGACAGAACACCCTGGGCCCACACCGGCTGGAGACACAGGGTACAGCAACTGCGGGAGGGGTGAGATTCTCCCAACAGGAGCAGAGCAGCCCTCTTGTCAGGAAAGAGACAGAGGTTACTTTTCCACCAGAGAGCCAAGCATATTCTGCACATTTATCACATTACATCTACCGTGGGGAAAGAGCAGTGAGCACTGAACAGAGAAGAGAGGCACACAGGCACAAAGCAGCTGCGGCTCTACTGCTGCTGCCCCTTGTCTCCAGCTTTCCCAGCCCGGCGGGTCAGTGGGCAGGGGCTGCCAGGCGCTTTTCTCCTCTGCCAAACTGGAACCCGATCCATACCCAGCCCAGAGCTTTGGCTGCTTATCATGTGGATGCAGTTCTCCTGCTTTTAGTTGTCATAATATTGACACAAAGCAAAATAATAGTGATGGCGAGACTCTGCCTGGTTCTGGAAGGCAAATAGGCAAGGAGACGGGAGTAGCAGACTCCACTATTGTGTGGGACAGGGCAGCAGCCAGGGCTGCTTCCAAGCTCTGCTCCTCAGCATCACTCCTGCTGATAAGGGGGGCATGTGGGATGCGGCCGGAGGGGGATGTAAGCTCCACAGCACACTCTCCCTGCTGAGGAGAGTGAACGTGTGTATCGGCAGGACTTCATCCCTGAGGCTTTCCTAGAATGTGGGTGGAGGAGTGGCTCGTCTCTCCCTTTCCCTGAAACCTGGCAGCCCCTGAATAGCTACCATCATCCGCAGCAGACAATGAGCAAAGCGAGCCCGGGGCCAGCTGCAGTGCTGGGAGCTCGTGAGCAGAGGAACTGCGGGGAGCTGGCTGGTGACCAGGAAGCAGCTCAGACTGCTGGTGTCACAGACCCCTCGGTGACCACAAAGCGTCCGGGCTGTACTTTATCTCACTCCAAGGGCCTGGCTTCCTGCAGCCACACCAGGTTTGCTCCAGGGTTTCTCTGAAGCCAGCCCGGAGGGATGAGCCCCCAGCAGCACCTCCTCTGGCCCAGCCAGCCTGTCGTGCACCCTCAAAGTGGTGGCAGGGCCACAGCCAACACCTGCATGGTGCCATTGAGCTTTCTGAGCACTTGTGCCTTTGGTGGCAGCAAAAAAAGCCAATGCCTTTTCAGGATATGAAGGTCCAGGACACTAATAGCAATGCTGAGGACAACAGCTCCCACCCAGATCTGTAGCATGCTCCCTCATTCCTTTCTAGATCTTGTTTTCCTACATGACATGCAGTGACTTCCCACACTTCCCTCACCTCTTCCTGACCAGCCTGGCCTTTGAACCAGCTGCCTCCAGCTGCCTGTATCACGAGGGGAGACCTGGGCTACTGCCACAGATGAATGAGCCAACGAGTGAGGTTCCACATCCAGGGCAGGCATTTAGACGCCAGCTTCCCATGCCTCTCCCAGGGGCTGGGAAGAGCAAGAGGCAACCCAGCCTGGGCTGCTTCCACAACAAGCCCTAGAAAAACCTTCATGCTTCCCAGCCTTGGTCTCTATTTTTAAGGCTCCTAAAAGGAGGGGGGGAGCAAATTACAAACTTGCTGGCAGGAGAGATCATCCCTGGGCCGGATTCAGAACTGCCTACTCATTTTCCATAGGGATTGTGGACTCCATTGGTACCGCAAGAGTCTGGCTATGGTCTTGGCCTGCCTGTGTGTGCTGTGCTGACGTGAGGATGAGACAGCAGCCATTTTCCAGGCAGGGACAAGCGCACGTACACGCTGGCAGCCGAGCCAGGAGCTGCACCAAATCCTTTGCTAACCTGAGGCACTGAATCCATCCTGCTTTTCCCCTTAGCAATCCCTGCCTGTTTCCCCTTGGCCACCCAGGCAGTTATGGCAGCCAGGCTTTCCTGACGCTGACCAGTTTAGGAGACAGTTGTTACCAGAGTCATCAGCAAAGTGGAACAGAACACGTGCCCTGGTACCTGCAGAGTCAGACATGAATTTCAAGCATGCCAAAACTGCCGATGACTCAGACTACTTGTGAGTGTGCCTGAAAAGCCACAGAGCTCAGCTTTACAGCTACTCACGTACCTGCATTTGATCAGCAGATGTTTGTTTGGGTTTTTTGTCTTCTTTCCCTGGAAGCTTTCGTTTTAAACATGCATTCCACACTCAGTTCAGCTCATCATTTCCATCCCCTTCACTTACCAAGTGACCTACTTTCTCCCCTGTAGCACACAGAAAACACTGGTTTGGGCTCCCTTCAGCAGATTCATTCCTGCCTCTATGTCTGTGACTGCAAGAGCTTTGGTCTTGACTTGTTTTTGTCTCAGGCCTTTGAGCATGGGTTTTCCAAAGAGCAATCACGTCACACCCAAGATACCCTAGTGCATCCATCCCCTTAGACTGTGCTTTGTGTTCCCCCCACACTCATGCACTGTGACCTCCTTAATTCAGTCACTTGTGTTCAGCAAGTGGCTTAGGCCCCCAGCACTAATGCTGCTTCTTCCCATGTCACCCATCCAGCCTTCACAGTCCATGCCGAGCTGACAGCCTGCCCTGCTGCTCCTGCTGGCTGGATCTCCTCTGCTGGATCCTTTTCCTTGCCTGTCCTGAGTGTGAGCAGCTCACTCTGCTTATCCGACTCTTGCAGATGAGTCCAATTACCAGAGTTCAGCAAACTGATTCCCCTCCCTGGCATTTTATCCAGCCCACTTATCCGCTGAGAGTTTCTAATCCAAACAGCCTCCCAGCACACGATGTTCCAGTGCTCCAGGCTCTACCCAGCCTCCGTCCTGCCTTGTCCTCCCTCACATGAGCACTTGGGGGCTGACATTCAGCCCGCAGGGATACAGAATTCCCTGCGTGGAGGGAAGCAGCGTCTCCAGCAGTCAGCCCTGATGGTATAGAGCAGGATACCATCCTGGCTAGGCTGGCAGCTCTCCAAGGAGATGACACAATTTTCAGCCCCTCTGCAGAACCATAAAATGTGCTGCCATGCTCGGCTGGCCAGCTCATTCCCTGCTCAGCTCTTTTGTCCACATCACCAGCACTGTTTGCAGTTGTGTCAACCTCCTTGCTTGCTTGTGCACCAGCTGGGAAGCTGCAGCCACCAACTTTGCCCAGGGTACACCCGGGAAGAAGGGTGGGCTGTGCAGGAGACAGTTCCCCGTGGCTGTGGCAATGGAGGGAGGTCCGGGTCCTGAACACCCAGCAGCTGTGGACCACCAGGTGAGACTCCTTCCTGCTGCACAGGCTGCACTTCCCCATCCCCCATCACTTCTGCCACAGTGCCACAGCCTGCAAGGCAGTGGGATTTCAGCAGGCTACCCCAGGACACCAACATGCATCTTTCCTTCCCCACTTGCACTACACTCCCTCTGCTGTCTTTGATGCCACCCCTCCTCCTCAATTCTTCCTTTTCAGTCCTGCTGGGCAGTCCTTGTCTATCTCCTTGGGTCCTGACAGCAGCGCCTGGCTAATGGCAGTTCGAGCTCTCATAGCCGTGGTCCCTCTGAGCAGCCTGGGGTTCGCCTTGCATCTCTCCAGAGAGCCATAGGTTTTGGCTCAGCTCAGCTATGCAGAGCTAACAGCTCCTGAAATCCCCATTCAGAGGCTTTCATTCATGAAAACACAAGGCAGCAGACCAAGTGCCGGACTCTGTCCCTCAAGGGACACCAGCCTGCCAGCCGCCCAAACTAGCTGTGGCAGCAGTGCCCGCCAGAAAGTGCTGTAGGGAAAAGAACAGAAACAGCACAAACGGGAAAAGCTCTGCAGCCTGGCAAAGGGCTGGGAAAAAACTGTCCTGCAATAGTTACTGGGACCAAAGCAGGGAATGTAAACAGCCCAGCATCCACAAGGAGGTCATAACCTCAGAGCCCGGTTTCCCTTCCTCTTCTCCATCCTGTCTAATCTCCAAGAGCTGCTCTGTTTACTAGCAAGATAAGTAAACAAACAAAGCAAAGCTCCAACACAGTGATTTTTATTTTTCGGCCAATCCGCAGGTCCCAGTCCCTGAGTGCACATGTGGGAGCTGTTTCTGCACACCAAGGCAGCTGGCACTCAGCACTGCAGGACTGGCAGCAGGCAGCCGACGGGCACACCAGCCTCCCCAGCCCTGCCTGTGAGTGGCTGTGCAGAGGGGCAAAGGGGGAATGGGGTTTCCCTGCACAAACGCAGAGCTGGGCAGACCTTGCTCTGATTTATGCACTATGGAAGAAAACATACACCTAAAGGTGTATATGTCTCCATGTGTATGGAGACAAGGCAGCAGGGAATCAAGACATGCCCAATTGGCACAGTGGGGGCCAGCACAGCGGAGTCAATAGCTGGGCAAACCCTGTCACCCTCTACTGACTTTCTGCAGGGGCAAAGGATGGGACAAGCTCATCACGGAGTGAAACTCTGACTTCCATCCAGGGCTGCAGCACCCCTCATACACATCCAGCCAAAAACAGATGTGTGGACTTTTGCCAGGCACTGGAGGAATACAGTGAGCTGCCTTCCCCAGGCTGGGCTCTCTGGCTTCCCGTCACACAGGGGTACTTGAGGAAGCAGGAGGAAGAGTATAGAAGGACTCTCAGTCCCCTGCAGGCATTGGGTGACAATCATGCATTAAGTCCTCAGAGCCAGCACACCAGCTGCTGGTATTTTGCTGGGGACCCAACAATCTCTGGACAGGAGGTGGCTGTAGGGCGTCTCCTAAGCTAACCAGACAAACGCAGAAAGATGCCATGAACATCCACAGCCCTACAGGCCTTGGCATGAAGCAATCACTGAAAGCTCCCAGCATAAACCTGTTTGCTTTTACTTCCTAATCTCAAACAACAGGACACAGAGCAGAGCGACAGAGTAAAGCAGTAGCGCAATGAGAATTATTCCACGGCTCCCGCCTGTTCCCTGGACACACTGCTCCAGGAACTAGACACAAAGGAACTACATTCCTGCCTTATCCAGGGCCGGTTCTGGCTCTGCCAGCAAGAACAATTGGACTGCCAGGAACTGCGCCTTTCCCGACCCGTTTGATTTGGCTCTTCGGCCGCAGCGCACGGCCCGGTCCAAAGTAAACCCGCCCAACGCAAACCGGTCCGTGCGCGCTCCCAAGGCGGCTCCGGGGCACGGCCTCTCATTGGCTGAGCCGCCGCCGGGGGCGGGCACAGCTCGGCAGTCTCCGCCAATGGGGCGGCGGGGGGCCGGAAGCGGAAGTGCCGCCGCCATGCCGGGCGCCGCCGAGCGCGGCTCGGAGCTCTCCGAGCAGATCGAGGCCTTCGCGGCGCGGCTGCGGCGCGGCGGGGAGCGGCCGCGCTCCGAGGACACGGCGCGGCAGACGCTGTCGCTGCTGCGGAAGATCGTCGGGAACGGGCGATGGAGCCGGGCCGGTGAGGACCAGGCGGCGGCGGGCGGACGCAGCGCTTTTCCCGGGCGGGTGCGGCTTTCCCAGCGCCGGGAGCGAGGCGGCGGCGGGGCCCGGCGGGGCGCGTCGCGGGAGGGCTGTTGACCCACGTCGCGGCTGTCGGGTGCGGAGGGATCCGCAAAGCTGGGGCAGGCTCGATGCGTTGCGGCTGGCGCTGGGGCCTCGCTAGCAGCGACCAGCGGATCCCCTGTGCTCGTCCTGCCACGGCGGAGCCCTTCCCAGCCTGCCGTGCTCACGGGCGGCATTTGCTGAGGAGCTGCCCCGCTCCAGCCTTGCTCTCCCTCAGAGGCGTCAGTCCAAGCACGGACCTTGCCAGCAGCACATGGTTTCCTCTTTCAAGGGAAAGACCAAATGCTTTGCTGGTTCTGTGTTGTGTCCGAGCGTTTCCGACTGCAAAACCCACCCGTGGGACCGGCTGCTTTGAGGAGAGAGGGGCTCTCTGCTCTCTCCTTCCTGTTGTTTCTTGGTGCCGTGGTCTTTGTGCTGGAGCAGCTGCTGCCTCTGGGGTGTTGAGGGGGGTGCACTGGTTGGATGCTCACATGGGCTTGCTCTGGGCAGCGATAACCGAGGCCCTCCCCTCTTTTAGGGGAGCTCATGGATCTGATCCGGACAGAGGGCCAGAGGATGACGGCAGCCCAGCCGTCGGAGACAACAGTGGGCAACATGGTACGACGGGTATTGAAGGTTATTCGGGAGGAATATGGCAGGTAAAGTGCCCCTCTTGCTCCCTGTATCTCTCTGAAAGCCCAGAGCTGGCCTTGAAGTTGCTTCTGTAAAACTCCTTTAGTTTCCATCACCCCCATTTCCCACCTCTCCTAGAGAGGGATTCAGGGTGTTTAACACCAAAGGAAACTCTGTTGTTTGCACTGTGGGTGATGACATTTCCTCTTTAGAAACCACTTGGTGTATGTCTTGTGAGTGCATGAGAACAGTCTGTGCCCTGGCCTTGGGTTGTTCTCTCTGTCTGTACCCAGGGGAGTCCATCCCACTGGAGCAGTAGTCTCAAGCCTGCTCCTTGTCTATGGACAGCAGTGTTTGCACTTGACTTAAGAAAGGACTTTCTGGCAGAGATTTTGGTGGGTTTTTTTGCCACAACAGCTATGGAAGCTCTTTGGTGTGGCACGGTGTGCCTCCTGTGGGTGGCTTTCCTTCCTGTCTCTTCACATCCAGGTGTGTCACACTGTGGGGACATTGCTGTGACCCTGTGCGCTTTCCTGAGGCTGAAGAGGCCACTTCTCTCCACAGGCTTCACGGGCGCAGTGAGGAAAGTGACCAGCAAGAATCCCTGCACAAACTCCTGACTTCTGGAGGACTGAGCGAAGATTTCAGAACGCCTTACCCCTCCCTCAGAGCTAATGTTATTGAAGCCATTAATGAGATGCTAATTGAGCTAGGTACGGATGAGTCTGAATTGCTCCTGAGTGAAAATTCTTATGGGATGAGACTGATGCTTCCCCCTTCTCTAGGTGAAAATAGAACAATAAGGATCTGGGAGACTTAATCTGAAGGAACCAAGAAACTGAAGCCCTGCTGCTTTCAGGACTTAGTTTGAAGTCCTCTTTGGCTTTTGGGGAGATAGGTAGATTGTGGAAGGAGCAATATGGGGGGGCTGTAGGCCTGCACTCTTGGTCTTCTGAGAAGTCATGAGTCCTCTGAAGAAGAGTCTAGAATCCCTGTGCCTGTATAACCTGACCCTTGTCACAAAGAACCGTGATACAGTTTTCTTTTTCTGTGATACTTGTGACAAATCAGGCATCCCACCCACTTTCTGAGGCCCAAGTTGCCTTGCTATTGAACTACAAAACTGTTGAAGTTTTGTGGGCCTCGTGGTTATCTGGAGTAGTGGTGACACGATCCACTCCTCTCATAATGGATTTTTCAGTACAGCTATTTTTATATAGGGGGAGGGTGTAGCTAGGGAGCATGGAGCATTCAAAGGCCAGCTTCTTGGTTCCACTCCACTGACAAAAAGAATGGGGAGAAAAGCTGCTCCTGCTCTACCAGTGCTAATAACATTGCTTTAGTGAGAAATGATCTTGTTGGAGGACAGTCCTAGCAGCACAAGTGTTGCTTTAGCTGGCTGTTATAACACCCACATCTTCCTTGTGTTCCAGAGGGCACCACTGATAACATTGCAATGCAGGCACTGGAGCACATCCACTCCAATGAGGTGATCATGACCATTGGCTACTCGCGCACTGTTGAGGCCTTCCTGAAGGAAGCCGCTCGCAAGAGGAAGTTCCAGGTCATCGTGGCCGAGTGTGCGCCCTTCTGCCAGGTAAGGCCTGGGCTGGCTGGACCGTATTGTGCCCACATTCTTACTGAAATATTGTGTCTGCAATCAAGATGAACATTATGGAAATTCCTCTGCAGCTGAGAGACTGGAGACAGCTCGTTATCCTACCCCGGCATCCTTGAGTTGAATGGCTGTGTTCAGGTTTCATCACTTGGTATTTTTGCAGTTCAGACAAGAATTGAGTGCTGATACCTCTACAGTTGCACTGCAGGAGCTATGTCACAGGAACCAATTGGATTCTCCCTCTTTGTAGGGTCATGAAATGGCTGTCCGACTGTCTAAAGAGAATATTGAAACTACTGTCATGAGCGATGCAGCTATTTTTGCTGTCATGTCTCGAGTCAACAAGGTAAGGAGGGCTCCACTGGAGGAGGGAATTCATGGCAGGTTGGGTGCTTAGGCCTCTCAGATCAGCTGCAAGTCCCAGCAGTGATGGATGTGTTTCTTTACTGAAGACTCAAAATTGTAATAGTCCCTGTTCACTGCTGGGGTGGAGATTCAGTGTGGAACTCCAAGTCAGTATGATGACTGACTGAATGGTGATAGGTTTTTCTGGCTTAGTGGCTGCAGTTACAAGAGAGCCTCAAAGGCTCAGTTTTCAAAAGAGATGAAACAAAAAGCAGCATTTCCAAAGGGAAGAAACAACCCTTTGCCTGAAACAGAAGATGACTGATGAAGGGAATCATTAAGGTTTGGTCTTGTTAAACAGACCTGTTCTGTACTTTTATAGAGATGAAAACTTGGCACCCCGAAGTGGGGAAAAAAAAAGTACTTGTAACATTAAAATCCAGCCACATCAATTCTTATCTATACTTTGAGCTGCTTTATATTATTCCCTCAACCATAATGCAAGGGAATTTTTGCAGTGAGTAGTCAAGTTACTTATACAAAGCTTACTTTGTAGATTTGTAGAACAACAGGGACCACAGCCCAGTTCCTGCTTGGTGTTCCCTGCGGTAGAACATACATTTGTCTTCTGGCCTCTCTATGCTGGAGTCATATGCTCTTGTTAGCAAGAGCTCTATGCTCTTGTTAGCAAGGAACGTCTCAGTGCAGAGCCAGTGCCAGACGAAACAGATCAGGCATTCAGCTGCCCTATAACTCCAGCTGCTGCCTGGCTGGCTATACTGACACAGTCCTCCTCCAGCTCATCTGTCAGGGTCTGAGCCAGGAAGTGTTCCCTCCCCAGTTTGCTGTGGAACGTGCTCTCCAATTCTGATTTGCCCTTTTAAGGTCATCATTGGTACAAAGACAATCCTGGCCAATGGCGCCCTGATTGCAGTGAGTGGGACTCACACTCTGGCACTGGCAGCTAAGCACCACTCCACTCCACTCATCGTGTGTGCCCCCATGTTCAAGCTTTCACCGCAGGTAAGTGCAGCATCCCTTCAGGACAGCACCTGTGGGGGCTTTTACTTGTGGGAACTTAGGGTGGAGAGCACCATCTATCCCAAGGCAAGGTCAGTAAATGAGCCATCTCCCCCATCTAGTGCTGTTACTTCAGATAGGAGATCCTCAACCAAATCTGGCCCACCTCAGGGTCTCTTGAAGCACTGTCCTTGGCCACATGTGCAAAGCAATACATTGGGTATAAGGATGTAGACCACTGCCTAGACTGATGAGACTGGCATTGCCATACATACTTTTCCTCAGTCATGACAGATTTTAGTTTGTACCATTAGTGTTGAAAGGCAGAGAATGCAGAATGAGACATTCAGAACTCTTTCTTACACTCAGTACTTTTTCAATATTGTCAGATGAAGTTGCAGACTGAGGAAGTCACTCCTCCAGTTGACTAGGCTTTGATAAGGGCAGCCACGTCAGAGAAGGCTCTAAAAGCTTTCACCTGTAAATGTTAGAGAGGTTCTAGATGCGAGCGCTATGTAATTATTGTAAACAGAGTTAGTATCACCTGGCAGGTCATTTCCTCTGCATTAGTTCTTTCCATCAGTGCCAGGATCTGTTTTCACAAGGATAATCAGATAGGGGTTTTTTCCTGATCTTCCTGTACTCTTTCTCATTTAGTTCCCTAATGAAGAAGATTCATTCCACAAGTTTGTGTCACCACAGGAAGTACTGCCATTCACAGAAGGTACTGGTTATTCTTTATACATCTGGTCAAGCTAGTTCAGACTATTTTTTTTTAACTTGTATTAAAAATTAAACATCAGATTATGTTCTAACCCAAGACAGAAAATCCTTTTTTACTGTCTTTGACAGCAAAGAGTGCTGTGGACCATCCAGTTTTATAACTGTATATTACGTAAAGTAGAGGAAATGGATTTAGTTTAAACACTGTCTTTGCAGTTATGCTTCTGCTCTGAAACAAAGTGTTTTATTATAGGATGGTGATAATGATTCTAGGTAGGTAGCAGTTTCCTGTGGGACTGGGCAGATGCCCAACACCAAGGACAGCTTCCCTTCTTTCCTATAGCTTCTTGAAACTTTGTTACATGATACAGCCATTGAAACAACAGTGTCTCTTGTCATGGGCTTCCCACACAAGCGCCGTCTTTCGAAAGGCATCAGTGCCCAAGCCCATTTTCAGTTAGCAAAGTCTCTTTCAAAGCCCCATTTCTATGTGACAAAGACTTTTGAAATGAAGATAGCAGGTGTGGCACCGGATTTTAGTTTTAGTCTTTTGAGCATTTCTTTAAATAATATCTTTGGCAGTATCAGGATTTTTGTATTACATAGTGGTAGGGGTTTTTTGGCAATTAGTCAGTCCACGTCAGAGGGGATCTGGAGTTTCTACCAACAAAAATAACCAGGAACAGAGTTTTCCCATTCATTCAAGATTGCTGTATACCTGTAATTCAATTACATCAATGAAGATGTTGGAAGGTATTCAGGATGTTCAGGTACTGACTTCAGGGTGGCATGTGCATAGCCAGTTTGTTTAGGAACTCCAGAAGATGTGCAAAAGACTAAATGTGCTTTGAGTTGCTTTGACTGATATTGCTGCTGTTCACTTTTCAGGGGAGATCCTGGCAAAAATCAATGTTCACTGCCCAGTGTTTGACTACGTCCCTCCGGAGCTCATTACTCTCTTCATTTCTAACATTGGGGGTAATGCACCTTCCTACATCTACCGCCTCATGAGCGAGCTCTACCATCCAGATGACTATGAACTCTAATGCTCTGAAGGACATCACTATCTTTATCTTTCTCTTTAGAAAGATACAACAGCTAATTAAAGTGTATGTTGCAAAGACAGGTTGCTGTGGGGAGCCAGCGGGGAATTTGCTCAGCAATATCCTTCCTACCCAAAAGCAAGAGAAGGCAGAGCTCTTGTACAGGTTTTTATCACATGCTGTGTCAGAAGCCATGTGGTGCTGCTAACCCACTTCAATTATTAAATAGCAAGGCATATGTGTAACTCTGGGGCAGCTAAGCTGTTACTTCAAAGTATGCTGCAATAAAAGCTGTTTACAGTGATCTCACTGTTAAGCACATTTTCCATATGCAATTGTTTTGTTTCTTTAACTAGCAGAAGTTTTACCAGTCGCCTTTAGTGAGTCGGCTGCACTCTCTGCATGAGGCAGTAGCAGCCTTTACAGTGTGTTTTCACATGTGAACGTGATAGGAGTAGGAATCTATCAACAGTTGACTTCAAAATGGACATTTTACTATTTAGTTATTTCTGTGGGGCTAAGTGGGGATTTAGAAATTTCTCACTCAAGAATACAAACTGCAAGGAGCTGGAGAAGCAGCTGGGTGTGTCGTTAAGTGTTTCTGATTCTAAGTTGGGCTATACATACTATGAAGCTGGTCAATCCTCATTCCAACCACTGCCATGAGCCCAAGGAGTGAGTTTAGTGTGAACTTTATTAAGAAATACCTTCCAATTTTCAAAGTACTATAAAATACACTAATTAAAAATCCCCTCTATTATGCAGAATTAAGCTGTGCTTGCAGAAAAGAAGTGCTTTGCTTTGTAACTGCAAGTGGCTGCAACTTCTTGCACCCAACAGTCCAGCACTGAGATAAGGCCCAGACTTACAGTGCTATTCCTTAATGTTGAAGATGCTTCTCCAGGCTCCAAGGGTGGGCTCCTCCTGCCATGTTCTCCTGGCTGGTCTCTGCTGCTTTGGTCAATAGTCAGAGGAGAGCTTTGGTGACTGCACTGGCTCAGAACTTGGCTCCACACAGGGTATTGTAGTCTAACAACAGGGCTCATGGATCGTACCAATGCTTCTAGTGGTTGCAGTTTACGGTCTTAACTTTTTTTAAATAGGTTCTTTTTTTTTTCCAAATAGCTGCCATGCTCGTGCCATCTTCCTCAGTCTAGTCAAATTAGGTTTAGGCTGGAGGGAGAAAAATTGGGAAGCACAAGTCATAACTGAGTAAATACGTTTCAGTGTTTCCATACTCTTTGCCTTAATACAGTCATTCCCAAGTTAGTATCTAATTCAAAGTCCCACCTGACTTTCAACAGAATCCAATTTAGTAACAATAAAGCACAGCAATAGCAAAATTTCAAATTTAAATGTAACCTTGTCTAGTGGCAGGTGTTCCTACTCATGGCAACTAGATTATTTTTAAGGTCACTTCCAACCCAAACTATTCTATGATTTTATAGTAAATGTTGCTATTCTTGTGCTTTATCCGTATTTTATAACATCTTAAACTTTGGGAAAGTAAGCATTTGCTTAATTAGCATCTTTGCCACTAGCAGAATTTCAGAATTTCCATGTTTTCCAAATTTCACACTTAAAAACTGCAAACACTTTAAGTGTATGCTTATCCTTAAGGACACTATTCAAGTCAGTGTGACTATTCAAATAATATATGGTAAGATCCTTGGTAAAATGTTTACAGGATAGATGGCTTATGTCCTAAAGTTTGATTTTATTGATAACAATATGTGAAAAGTCAAGCAATATAAGGCCAGCAGTGATGTTTACAAACCAGGCGATCCTAGTTCTAACACACACACACGATGCACCTCTGCTAATCCAGAACATGGATTACCAGAGGCGTGTCCCACACAGTACCTGTTTTTCCTGCTGTAGATGTTCTATGTCTGCAAGAGGCAGCATTGAAGGTCTTCCATGAGCACACTGGAAAGGTAGCTTACAAGATGACAAAGCTTCAATAAGCCTGCAGCTCTCCTCCAAAGTCAAATGCTCATTAAACTTAATAGCCCCTGAAAAAGAGAGACACATTCTTGCCCCTGCTGCCAAAGAGGACTCCACTTCCTTCTACAGCTGTGGTTTTCAGTGAAAACAAGGCATCTCCCAAAGATTAGCTGAGAGGCTGCGAAGGCAATCCAAAGGCTGCAGTATGGCAGACTTGGGGCTTGGCTCAATTAACAAGTCTGCTGTATTAGGAGATCAGCTTTCCATGGCTTAAACGTCCACGTAGCCCAAGTCTGATGGATGGTAAGATTATTACATTTTGATGTTTCAAGTAACATTGCAAGAGGCAAAGTGGAGGTTTTTGTGTGTATGTTACAGCTGGAGTTGGAAATAGTTAACACATCAAGAAGTATTAAACCAAGACAACCATTAGTAACAGTTTCATAGGCTTTAGTGGTTCTCTGTGGCTGCCATGGACAGGTGTCACTTCTGAGACCAACTGTGGCCCTGTCACTAAGTCCTTTCTCACAAGTGAGCACTAAAAGGCATCCAGAGGAAATTCAAACAGAACATTAGGGAGTTATTTCAGAGGTGTTTACAAACTTTAGCCTTCACAGATGCACAAGATCATCTGCAATACACTTTCAGCCCTGGGACACAAAACCCCAAAACGTATTGACTGCCAATTGTAAATTGAGACACTGTTGAGAAAATGGATACTTCTGGTTCATCTTTGCCCTTTCAGTGTGATCTCGTTGATACTGTATATGGCACAGGAATTGCAAGAAGAGGCTGGAGCTACTGCAGTCTACACCAGTAAGGCCTGCTCATTGCCAGGTGCTGGAAAGCAACAGTTCCCTGAGAAGATACAAATTTTTACAGCACTCCTTCCAAAATACTTGAAATGTTGCAGGCACACTTAAACTATCACTTGGGATACTTAAAAGGAAATTAAAAATTTGGAAAGAGTGGCTAAGTGTTCTTTCCTGCATGCTTTCAAGCAGATTCCAGCACCTTCCCTCTTGGCTCATCATACAGCTGTTATTTGAATGGTTTAAAGCTCACACAGATGAATGAATCTCAGAACTGTATAGAGCTGTCCATGTGCATTATCTCCTCTTCCCTAAGAAATACAGTCTTTAACCCTGCAAGAGCTGCAAACACATCCAAACACTGCCCCAGGGAGAATGTTGTGTAGTGAGACAGATTTGGAAAAAAAAAAAAAGAATGAAAGAAAAGTACAGTTTCCCTACCATGACAGGCCTGGGAAGCTAACACCTTCAGAAACGTCAGAGGCAGTGTCCCTCGTGCTCCTCCTCTTGTGGTCTGCACTAACTAAAAGCAGTAAGGGAACATCATGTTACTTTCCATTTAATATGAGAAAAAAGAACTGTAACACAAATGAAACTAAAAATGAGGAAAAGCTAGGGGATTATCTAGTCCACTCTCTCATTTGAAGCTCAATATGCTCCCTTTGATTCATGCAGTAAACTTTGGATTGTTATAGTCAACTCTAGAAGTAGACAGCAACTCACCTCAACTTGTTCTTGAATAAGCTCCTAGAAAAAATAAAAAAAAAGTAATGTAATCAGTTGCTATTTTTCCCTTCTATCCCCCTACCCTACTTTGTACACATCTGTGTATAATTTACTGTGTGACTGCCAGAATCAGAAAAAGTGATACTGTTGGTAGTACACTGACCAGAGTGTGAAAGATCTAGGTGGAAGTCCTGACCTCCCACTGCAAGTAATCACTTCAGGAGTTTCTCCCTCAAGCAGCAGAACATCTGAAAGAGTGGTTTTCAGAAAGCCCCACTGCCCACAGAGAGATTTCATGGAAACAAACTTAATATTGCTGATACATAAATATTATTTGTTAGGACTTATTCATTTTACTGTTCCTCCATTTAATAATTTTTCTTTTCCTTCAAGCATTTACTGTCCATTCAAGCATCCATGTGCAGTAAACTGTTGAAATATCTTTGCTATATACAGTTTTTCTTAGCTTCTCCACTAGTCCAAGTCTGAAACAGTCTTTTATCATTTCAGTTATAGTTCAGTGATTTCAGTTTTGGGACTCTTTTAACTACTAAAAGGGAAGGCACTCATATTTGCCAGGGACTACATTTTCTCCTTCTTAACAGAGATCCTGTAATACCCTGGGCCATAAACACAGAACAAGACCTACAATCATAACGTTACCCATAGCCACAGCTGACCTCCACAATACTCTTAGTGATAGGTTGTCTCTTGCGTCGTAATTCATTGGCTTCTCTTTCTATAAAACACATTGGCACTTTCCTCACAAGAATCAAGGAGTTGTTTGTCTCAGGAAATGATAATTCAAGACCCAAGTCCTCCAAGTTTTTGTAGCAGCATCTGAAGAAAAAAAAGACAACAACCACTGTATCTATGACTCCACAGCACATGTAAATATTTCTGTAGTCCACATATATGGTTTCCTTATATCACTTCCTGTAACAGTTTCCCATCTCAAATTCCATGTCTCATGAGATTCCTAGTAATTTTGTCCTCTCAGCTTACATTCAGACATGTTTTTTTACTCCAGTCAATTGTGCATTTTTCATGTTCCACAACTACGAGATCTAAGAGTTCCTGTATTATGTGACGAGAGGCTTTATTTCTAAATCTATAAACTGCCTTTTCTGAAGATGCACAAGATGTCTGGTTTAACATACAAACATTCCAAATATTGAAATTACACTGCATTAAGACTACTTTAAGTCTAATCTAAAAGAACTGTGATTTCAATTGGCATGTATTAGCAAATACTTAAAATGGAAAAAACATTGTAAGAAATTTGTGATGGTTTAATGAACTTTATATCCTGTTAAGCAAAGAGAACACAGGAAAGAACAACCTCTAGTTAACGATGACATATGTCAGACTGTGGATGGAAAAATACACACAAAAATTACACTTCACAGACAGATGAGAGCTGATCTTTAAAAGGAAAACAACTGTAACAATACATACTTCATTAATTCAGGGAATATTCACTTAAAACAAAGGTGATAAAGGTTAGTTCTAGACAAGAAATTCTTTCAACAAAAATAGAAGGAAGCAAATCTAAACTTACCTAAATCAATCATGAGACTAGTACAATTATTAGCCTCTGTACGAACATGGCTTGTGAAGTTCTACTCAGAAAAAGAAGACATGTATGGCCTTCAGCAAGCACACAAAGAAAAATGGTTGGATATTGGGTGAAAGTTTTTCATGGAGAGAATAATAAAGTACTGGAATGGTCTGCCCAGGGAGGTGGTAGAGTCATCATCCCTGGATGTGTTTAAACAAAAGACTGGATGTGGCACTCAGTGCCATAGTCTAGTTGAGGTGTTAGGGCATGTCTTGATGATCTTGGAGGTCTCCTCCAACCTAGTCATTCTGTGATTCTGTGAAAAAGCCCATTGTGAATGAAATGACAAAATCCAAGCAGCTATTGAGGTCAATTGGGCTTTTCTGTTTTGTTGTTTCAGGAGTTTTTTATTATTATTAAGAGAAAAAATAAAGAAGGAAGTTCAAGAGAGTCAGCAGAACAATGCACTGCTACAATGCTTAGTAGACAAATAACGGAACCAAAACTGCAGGTGAACGATTAAGTTGCAAGCATAGCTGAAGTGAGAGGTCTTTTAGACAAGTTAATTTATTTTATTACACCAAACTTTACCACAGAATACAGTCATAGTCTGACAGTAACAATAACAACAGAATTTAGATTTTCACACACTTTTATTTCATAACTTTTTAGTAATGGTAGTCTCACAGAGCAATTGCAAAGGGATGAACTGCTAATACAGACTGAAAAATTATTAAGTCACACAATAAAACTACTAGTAATCCAGCACCAGTAAGCTTCTTGCTGAAAATCACAACTGGCATCCCTCCGTGCAGAATATTCAACCAGTGTCCTTAGAAGAAACACATGCCTTTTTGATTTACTTCCTTACTAATTTTTCTAGAATGTTTGTGATTTAACTGATGAAAAAAAGTAGCTCTCAGCATTTATCAGCTCTTTCAAAAAGCTTTTAATTCCACCACTTAAAAGATGATAAAAAAGAAAGTGCAAAGGTTGTCATGGATAGAGAAGCAGCATCTATTATGATTTAGAGACTACGGAAGCAAGATATGCTGGCAACAGATGGTCAGCGTTCAACATGAGTCCTGATCTGTATCCTCATGATTTGTTATTAATGATGTGGAAAAGAAGAGGCATGGTCAAGCAAGCAAATTTGTAGAAAGAACAAAATTATTTAAGTCAGCTGAGACTAAAGTTGAACTCAATTAGAATTTAAAACAAGTAGAAAAATGAAGACTGAAATCAGTAGAATGAATGAAAAATGGGCAGAAAATTTGAATTTACTGCTCCTAAAGACAAATAAATACAAATTATCAGAAGTAATTTAATTGATTTCTATTTTTGGCTGACTTCTACATAAACAACACAAATTCAAAAATTAACCCCCACTACTCTGTTTCTTTGTCATTACCATCCACAGACAAGCAGCTCATGCAAGCAGCAGTAGCCAAAAAAGCAGACAAAATATCACGTGTGGATATAATAAACAGAAAATTTGGGCACAGCTGCAAAGCTACTGTACAAATCAATGGGATTCTCTCACTTGGTATACTGCATTCAAATTTAGTCATCCATTCTCTAAAGTAGATCTATTAGAAATGAAAGACAATCACAGATGAGTGCAAAAATAAACCAAAGTTGAACAAGAGGCATTAAAATTTTGTGACATTAGCAACAACATCATTGAGAGGTGGGAACAACAAAGGCATCCAAATACTACTGAACTACAAACAACACTAAGCAAGTGCATCCCTGTAACAGCCAACAATCCTAATAAGGACTGAATCAGCAGCTGTTGAACTTGCCATAGGAATCACGCAAAAAAACCCAAAAAAGAACAGTAAGGAGGTAGTACTGACACAACTTCATTTGAAAACTCAGAACAATGCACTGAAAAAACCTCACAAATGCATGTGCCAGGTGACAGGGATGAGGGGGAAAAGAAAGTTTGATGAGTGTCCAGTAGGTCTGCAAAAGTCCAACAATAAATCTGTATTGAAACTCGTGAAGTACTAAAGTTAAATATCCTAACTAGGATATAAATATCCTAACTATTGTAACTAGGTCACCATTCTGAAACATTTAGGAAACAGTGTTCCTTAGTTACTCTTGGCAATCACCTGGGAAAAAGGAATGTGTTTTTGAAGGATTCACAATAGAGACTTTCCATACCCCATCGTTCTCTTCTCAAAAAGTGCCTGTAAAGTCAGTACCTAGGTCGACACTGGGCACTGCACTCCTTTGTGCACTTCCAAGTCCTGAGCCCCAGACAGGAGGAACTGTTGGAAGCTGCTTTGGCAGTCTTCTGGCCCACACATGAAGGTTTATTTTCCCAGGAAAATCAGAGCACATTGCAAAGGCACAGAAATGGCACACCCCAGGGTTTTGTCCTGAGATGTTGTAACAACGTGCCTAAGAAGCATATCTATTTCCCTCAGTACATACAGAGCCAACTGGGCTCTGCTCAGAAAAGAATCAACAACTTTTCTCCTGAATTTCATGGTAACCTGGCAATACATAGAAATCTTCCTGGTCAACAGAACCATCCCCAAAAATTGAGAGCTTTTTGTCACTACTAACCGTAGAAATCTTCTTTGCTCTTCTGTAACTTCAATCTCTAAAGGAGGAGAGATGGAGGATGACAGTATTTTCTTCTTGCCACATGCTGCAGCTTCCTTCTCATAGGAATCTGTGAATGAAACATTTAGAAGTATCCCTCTTAAAATATTTACAGAGACATTACCCTTAATGACCCTCTGGTTTGGCATGTAATCCCCTGCTTGGATTAAAAAGTGACCACAGAATGCCTTGTCTTGAAACTTGCGGAGGACTGGGAATGTCACAAACCAGACATCCAGTCTCTGGGGAAGGGTTGGTTAATGCCACTTTGTTTTTTCCCACCAGTTCCAAAAAAGAGTCACCCTAAATAGCAAAAAAAAACCTGCTGATATATTTGGTTCAACTCAGAGAGAACAATTTTTCCACAGAAAAGTCAGATATAAATGGAGTTAAAATACTATTCATTAAGCATTTCTCCCTTCAGTCTTTACCTTTTTTCAGTACCTGACCAGAAGGAGCAGAATTCCTGGAACACTCTGCAGGAACTGTGCAGTGTTTGTTGATGTAAGAGAAGGTCAATGATTTTTAAGTACTTGATGGATGGCTATTGTGCTTTTTAACACTGAAACCAATGGCTAATGAGCTTACACAGAAGACTATTATCCCTTTGCAAACAGTCAGACTGTGGAAATTTTAGGCTTTAAGCACAGTATTCAGCTAAAAAGGAACCAAAATAACTAGGCTCTTTACTCGGCATCCCATGTCATATTCTTCACAGTATAACCACACAAACTTATTGATGTTGTTCTATTTCCTCTTCATTGTTTTTCCTATCAGTCTTCCTGCTCTTTTATTATGTCAGGACTATTTTAGTTCAATAGTTCTGTGGGTATGGAGTATATCTTTTATTTTTGGAAAGGCTGTAACAATTTTCAGCTGCCAATATCATGAATGCTATAGATACCGAATGTCTGCACTCTTCTAGGGATCAGGATAAAGATGACAAATGCCAAAGGTATCCTGTCAGTTCTGTACACCCCAGAGAGCTCATTTTTCTGTGCATTGATTATCTTATCTTCGTTTCTTGGATCTCACCTGCTATCAGCTGCTCCAAGCGTATCCGTTCATGAGCTGCATGTTGGTCCACCAAAATCAAGAGGTTTCCATCTAAAAATGCACCACAACAGATGAGAAACAGGCAACTTTGTACCAGACAACTGCACAGGTCTGGAAGAATAACCACTTCCCAGAGACCACATTTAGAAGATAAATATCAGCTTGTTTCACAGAAACAAAGTGAGGAGGAGGCTGTGTTGGCAGAACATAAAGTTACTAGAGAACAGAAATTCAGTGGCCCAAAGTGGTGGCTAAATTAGGTAATTAAATTGAGTCAGAAACTCTTGTCTATTGACATCTTCACCTAACTTCAGAATGAGAGCTGAGGTCACCCCTAAACTGTTCCGTTTGACAGTCTTTTAAAATGTTACAAAACTACTGATTTTGAATGCCTTTTTTGCACAGCTTCAGAGTGCTCCAACAATGAATATGTCCAGACACCGTGAACAGAGCCTGAAAGATATTAGTAATTTGAGTACAATCTATTTTTATAACATTAATCTGAAGGCAGGAGGAACACTCAACAATGTCCAAAATAAAGATAAAGAAGATCCAAGAAATCTCAAGCAAAGACAAAGATTTTCCTCTACTAACAATATCATCCCAAGGCAAGAAGAGATTACAAATAGGACACTGCTCCCTCTGCAGTCCACTTAACAGCCACCTCAACTTCATGCTATTAACCAGTCTTACCTGCCTTTTTTTCCATTCCATTCCTAGTGTTAATTAAACAAGCGATAAATTTATTGTCCACTTGCTGAAGAACCTGTAAGATACTCATAAAACTCATTACAGAGCAGTAAAATTATTCTTAAAATGAAGCCAAACAAAAGAAACAACAATCAAAATGGATCAAGACCAACAAATAGCTAGTACGACAACTAGAGGAGTGGAAGCCACATCTTTGCTAACCCAAAAGGCCTAGCAAAACTAGACTGAGAAGCTATATAGATATTCTTTATAAATAAAGTGGGGAAATAAATATGGAAAAGGCAGAAATTATTTAAGCTAAAAGATAATACTGGCAGAAGGTCAAATAGCCATTAAATAGTCATGAAACAATTTAGTCTGGATCTAAGAGAAAGTTTCAAAATATTAAAAAAAAACCACTTCTGGATAAACTTTTTCAAAGATAATAATAAGGGCATGAGCACTAACTGTTCTAAGGTGAATTAAATGGTCACGTAGAAACCTCCTTGTGTTGGGAATGAAAGCTGTACACAGTGACTCTGAATAATTGATTTGTTGGTATCACCAAAAGCAAATGTAAACAACCTTTTTTAACCTGCTAATCATCTGCAGAAGAAAGGAAGCAATTTTCCCTTCATTTTTTGATGTAGAATTTGCCTTGGTGACTTGATTCCACTTTCCCCTCAAGCATCAGACATCAACCAGAGCAACAGGCAATATTGAGATGAGGTGCACAATACTTTCAGTATCTTATTGTTAGATTTCAAATATATAGATATGGTGTTATGGAGAAATTTCTCCCAGTGTCACATAGACAGCTCACCCCGAATTCACTGTTTCACAACATGTGCATTGTTTGCCTGGTAGTTAAAAGTAATGGATGACTATTTCTTTGCAGGGATGCAAGACTAATGATTCTTTTTATTCCTTTCCTGCTGCATGATGCAATATTTTCTGCTTTTAATCTTTTGTAGAGAGATTCTCAAAATTGCTATAGGGTACTGAAGGCATTATTTATCTTTTTCAGAGATAGGAAGTAGTAATTTCCTCTAGTTTTGCCTTCTTAAAAACATAGAAAGGAAAACGTGACACAGGTAATCACAGAAACATTCAGTAAGTTTTAAAGAACAGTTCCTATAATGAGAAAACAGACAATTGGTACCTTCCATTCTCAATCTTTCCTCTCTTGTCTTTGTGAAACATAACCTGTTGACTACAGTAACTTTATTTACTCCTGTTATTCATGCACTCACAACTTAAGTAAGGGAATCACTTGGATCCTTGTCCATCCTGGAGATAAACATTACCATGCCTCACACGGTTAGAACCTGCAATCTCAAAGGCAGCAACCTGACTGTGTGAAGTAGGGCCAGCTGGACCTGCAAGCCTTTTGTCACTGGGATGCAAGAGAAGGAGAGAATCCACTCTGGCATTTCTACCCAAGCAAACCATCAAATATGTAAGCTGAAGACATATATTTACATCAGCTTTTAAGTTAACACTCAAAACGTTTGATTAAAAAAACACTGAAATAGTGAAACTTGATGTTAATATGCCATTTTAAAAAATCACTTTTAAGGACAGACGTAAGTATTAGGGTGAAATTTCAAGTCTTTCCATTAAATCTTGGATCTGATTTTGAAATCACTCTGCTAAGGAATTAAATTTCTAAGGTAAACAAAAAAGGAAGATATAGGACACAATTTAAGAGAAATATGAACTAAGAAAATGTCTACAACAAATATAAACCCTGTACTTTGAACTATCATTTAGTTAATACTGTTTCTAAGCAGCAGTAAAAGAGCTATCTCTTGATTTTGATTTAATCATACAAGTCAAGTAATTTTGGAATCACTTGCAGATAGCTCATTAACCATGAGATGATACTAAGACATGGCATGGCACACGTCTGCTGATATCAGACATGACCAAAAATTCTGTTAGTGCTTGTGAAAATTAGGAATAGGAACTGTTTTCCTTCACATTTCTGTCCCTACCAGGTAGAAACATCAGCAAATCCCATCTACTGAGTGGGAATTCGGAGGTGAAAGCTAATAATACATGATATTGTACCTGCATTGAGTGAACCATGTCTTTGGTGAAACGATAAGGATACAAGATATTGTGAATTTTCACAGCCAGACTGTCGGCCTGACCACTGGCCACATCAACTGCAATCTGTAAAAAACAGGATTCCACATCAAGGAAAGGCCCAATTATAGGGCAAAAACCCCCCAAACACACAGAGCAAATACTCCAAAAGAACCAGCTTTAATAAGAATTGGAAATAACTATGCATTTCACAAACTAAGCTTTCTACACGAGAATAACACCAACAAAAAAAAATAAATCATGTGGCAATTCCTCTGCTTCTATCCACATGTATCTTTCCCATCTGACTTTTACCTGCTAATTTCAATGTGTCCAGCTGATTCCAAGTACCTATCAAAAGCTTAAGTTAATTATCAGCCTACGTGAGCTCTCAGGGGAAGGCATTACAAAGGATGTATCACCCTACAATGAGTCAGAGCACACGTCACTGCAAGGACCGAACAGAACTGTTCCCTTCCAGAAACTCACCAGCAGGTGGTTTGCAGCTCCATGCCTATTGTTTGCAGGTGGAAATGGTTACATACATATGTTTACACACACACAACATGAGGATTAAAGATAATGCTACCTCATGACAGCAAAGGAAGTTTTTCTAAAAGCTCCAACATTGTTTCCCTCTCACATGCTGTAATCCTGCCAGGCTTTAAAAACAGCTATAGTAAAACACACTTTCAAGACCTGTTCAAACCTGGGTTATTTCTTCCCTGCCCACAAAGCAGACAGACTGTATATTACAATTTTGCCATTCGGTAACTTTTAATTTTGAGATGTCTATCTCCATAGAGGGAAAGACAGTTTACAATGGTTTGGTTTTGAAATTACGTAAAATGAAAGACTGGCCTGATACCTGCTTCTCTTTGAATAAATCCACAACAATGACTTGCATCTAAACACTCTATAAAAACCAAAACTGTCAGGTCCATAGCATAATATATCTCTGCGCAACTTATATACAACAACCAGTATATTTGCAAATTTGGACCCAATGTCAGAAAATAACAAAAATCTAAAATTATTCCTATTTCAGCATGAGATGCAAGGTAATACTTACCTCTGGGCAGGGAACAAAAACAGGATTATCCCATTCCAAAAGCAATGACTGGAGAGAGTTCCCTTCAGCATCTAGGAAAGAACACATAGATAATACAGGGACTATCACCATCTGTCAATAGAATGTTCACTGAGTACCTCAACCTCACACAAGTATCATTTCATTTTTTTTCCTTCATAAAAAGGGGAGAGTGTACAAATAAATAATGGAACATGGCACTAGGCTTTTGTACTGTCTGCTTTAACTAGGAAGGGCAATGTGCATCTTTCTGACTCCTAAAAATGCTGCAGCACAATTCAATAGGCCTGGAAAAGGTGTGAAGGGACGGTAGGGAAAGAAAGACCAGTTTAGCTACCCACTCCCTCTGGACAAAGTTACATACCAAAAAGATTATTTCATTCTTTCCACTGCAAAAAAAAGAAAGTGTGAAGATTGAAGTTATTTTTCACATTCCAAGGCTGGAATGAGTACAAAGAAGGGAGTAGGTAATCATTCTTTAAACTCATGACATAATTCAACAAAGAACTGGGTATTTCATCCTGTAAATAAGTATCCTTTAACCTGCCTTCAACCCAATTTTTTTTTTTTTTCCAGTTCTAGATCTGAGATGACTCACACAGTCCCATTGTTAACAGACCTTGAGTAATTCTGGGTTCCTGTTGGGACATCTGGGAGAATTCTTTGATTTGTTTTTACCACAGAACACTGTGTCCTGGAAAGCTGGCCCTACCTCTCAGATTCTGGCTTGCCTGAGTCTTCTCTTTCTGAGGTCTAGGAAGGAAGGGAAGCACAATCTCACTTCTAAAGGGATGGCATCTGAACTGAAACCCTAAACAAAAAAATAAGTTTAATGCTGCATAATCAGCAGCATGCAAAATTATTAAAAGCTATACAATTATTATTTTATAAAGGAGTGTGTGCTTAGCCCTGTAAAATTTTGAGTATCCCACGGATTTCATAACCTAATACTGAGAAATAACAACACAAATGTAAAAACCTGAGAATTATCAGACATACATGCCTCGGGAAAGATAAAAATATTACCATGATTTCTGCAGGATTGTATTTAAAAATTGGCTTCTGCTTTAAACTTGTAATAATTTTTTCCAGAATTAGTGCAATCAGAAGTGTTTTCCCCAAAGAAAAAGGACACATATAATAGCCTATCAGAGATCAAAACACTGTTGAATTCCCTCTGTTAAGGAGCAGCAAAACTGTCAGTCTATCACCATTCCTATCAATACTTCATACAGTTACCAGCAATTTGTAAAACTGAAAACTCCAAGTCAGTGAGCCCATATGAGATAACAGAGTTAGTCCAACAATATGTTCCCACCCGCCCAGAAATGATTTAATATTACAAACTTGTATTGTTATCAAGAGTATTAAGAAAAGTGGCTCAGATTTCCAGCACATTGGTAAACATTTCACCCTTCCTTTGGTACAATTCAGTCTTTTATTCTTTGTGAAATAACAATAAATTAATAAAGTTCCTTTCTACTAAGAAATGAAGGGTGTGCATTCAGGAAAAGAGGCACAGTGATAAAGCCAAAGAAAACCAGCTGTGTGCTGATAAGCTCAGTGTGAAAAGGTTGTATAAAATCTTAGGCCAGTCCATAGACTCCTGACTGTTGGCTCCATTCCAGTGAGGACGAGTGACCCTGGTGACTGAGAATCCTTTTAAGAATCCAAACTGGCAGCCCAACACTGGAGAGTAACTCAGCATCCCATTTTCACAAAACCCAGAGGAGAGGACAAAGTGGCCTGATGTAGTTTCTGATAAACTATGGCAAATTGAAAAATGCTGCCTAATTCAGACTCTGACAGAACTTTTATAGCCATTGTCATGAAAAGACAGTATGCCTCAAGTTCACAGAAAAATCTGTCATCTGTATCAACTTAATCTAGTATTTTATACATGTAATAGACAAAGAGTCATCTCCCTGTTTTTTCTTGAAGGGAAAATCCTTGTTCAAGATATACATTGTTCATAAAGTTAGGATTTACTTGCTCCAAGGCTGGTGGGTCTTCAGACTTGGCAGAGATATTATTAATATGATTCTTCTGACAAGTAACATCAGAAAAGGTGCTGAGGATAACAATGTATATACTTCATGCAGGCAAACCCCATACGATTACCATATTTGAGGATTCATTTTCACTTGCCTCAGTTAGATCACGAAGATATACCAGTGTAATGACACAGCATAATATAAGGAACAAAAACTGCAAATATTGCCAGCATAACAACAAAGACCAGGTTGAGCTAGGATAGTTTCCTACTACAAATGCATTGTTCAAAAAGGTATCCAATGGTGAAACAAAGTTCGATACATTTTCTGGCAGCATTCAGTTTAATCAGCATGAAGATGTCTGGGTCTGGCCTACAAAATCTAACATCTCTGTTGAGAACATGGCTTGTGGCTGGAAAAGATGACAGACAGCCACTGCTGTCATGATAAAGAGGATATGGATTATTCTTACCTACTTCCATCTATTGCTAAGCACTGTAACTTCCCCAGAACTGTGTACGAGATGCTGTTCTTAGGGGCTATGAAATTCTAAGTCAACACCATGGGGTTACTGACAGTACTCTAAAAAAGCAAAATGAAAGCATACAAGTGAAGAAATCATTCTGCTCCTGGGTCTTAACAGCAGTCCAAACCAGCACTCAACATTAAGAGACATGAATGCTGTGTTAGGACACAGTTACACTTATTCCTATGGCTGAAAGGAACAAACATCCTTCGCTTCAAAAACATATGAAACAACATGTTTGTTGAACTTTGAAAACCTAAGACCTATAGGATCTAGCCACAGTTCAAACGCCCTGTGAAGGTTTGGGAGGTCCAACTCCTAACCTAAGAAAATAATAAAATCAGGCATCTTCCCAAAGAACTGTCACAGTTTTGAAAGACTGGCACCACTGATACAATGGAAAATAACACCAATGCTGAGGCTAAGAACAGTACCATGGGAGGTAAAAAGATGCAATACAATATATCGTCTTCGAAGCCTACAGACTACATCATCTGAAAGCTTAAGGGTATGTGAGGTATTATATCTATAAACATGAATGCACTTTCCAACATTTTGGATAGAAGGTCAAGTTCTACATCTCAGGGCTTTGCCTGGTTAATAAAGAGTACTGTGGGCAACAAAATTGGTATACTACAGAAATTAAAATGTTAGTCAAGGAGTGCATATTTGCAATTGCAAGTTTTGCTTAATAAAAACTTGCATGAAATTTTCTTCAATGGAACACAATAAATATTTAAAACTATTGGCATCAATTATTATACA
The DNA here is from genome assembly GCA_008694505.1 of Cyanoderma ruficeps. Classification (NCBI taxonomy): domain Eukaryota; kingdom Metazoa; phylum Chordata; class Aves; order Passeriformes; family Timaliidae; genus Cyanoderma; species Cyanoderma ruficeps. The sequence continues at coordinate 29,461,432 of VZDJ01007753.1, forward strand.
TAAAAGGGAAGAGCTCAACAACTGAAACACTTACTGCACCAGTGTTTCTGACTGGTGACAAGCAAGGAAGTAACAGACAAAAATGGAACAAAGGCCGTGAGAATGGATTAGACAAATTTTTTACATGATAACTATCCAGAAAGAAGTCCAAACTACTTTTTCAAAACAAATTATGCAGTAGAAAATAAAGTCTACACAAAGAATGGCTGCATCTTCACTTCAATCTGCCTATTGACAGAATGAAGAACCACTTGAGAACACAGACATATCCCTCGAAGGGAAAATTATCAAAGACAGTACTAGACAGACAAACTAGATTAGGAAGATACAGAAAGTCAAAACCCAGTGAAGATCATTGAAGATTCATGAACACCATGTCCCTGAAAAAATAATACAATGCAGGGTTCTTTCACTAGTGGAAAAGGTATACCATCAAAACAGCAACAATGCTGTGCAACATTTGCCACAAAGAAGAGCCTGCCTTCTAAAATCCATGGACAGGAGACTACACATTCTCAATTGAGTTAGATTTTTTATTCATCTTTCAAGGGTTGCTTTAAATTGTGTATGCATTTTGAAAAAAGATCATTTTAATATAAGGCTCTATTTAATATTCTTAGAAACATAACTGTTTAGGACAAAATGGTAAAGAACATGGTATTTTTCCGGTACACTTACTTTGAAGTATGCTTCTCATTTTATATGTGACAACAATTATATGTAACTGTTATCACAGAGAATGTCATGATGCCCAGTGAAAACTGAGCAGCTATCTGTTAATTGACATGATGCTGACATTTCTTTTTACCATTTTAATAAAAATGACCTTTTAATATCTTTACTGTTAATGTTTTACTGTCTCCATAGTTCCCAACGCTTTCTTGTTTTCCATGCAGCTATTACCTAAAAGGCAGTGACTAATCCAGTAAAAACCCTCAGGTGCTGCCAGCAAGATTATTTCATGCACCTAGAACAGTTTTCCTCGTGCCATTTTTACAACCACCACCCCTCTTACCATTTTCTGAAACAACATTCACAGCCATTGTTGTAATGTCTTGAATACAGGCAGTTTGAAATCCTTCACTAGGAGGAGTGCCGTAGGTGCTGAGTCCAGTTGCTCTATTGATGTACACTGTCCTACCCGATAAAGCATCAAAATCTTGCAGCCAGACAGAACCCGAATCATTCCTGGGACTGCCTGGACTTGTGTTCTCGGCAGACAATTCCAAGTTCCTTTCTAAGGTCACATGGGAAACCTCAGTATCTTTCCTATTTTGTTCTGAGGGTTCGCTTAACGTACTTTTATCTTTACAGATCATGTCAGTACAATTATTTTTAGCAGGTAAGGATAAAGCACTGCCTGAAGAGACTGTGTACTCTCCTATACTGCTGAGTGGTGATGAGCTGACAGGACTCTTCATAGACTCTGCTATCACACCATCTAATTTTGAGCACGCAGTGTCCTTAGAAATGCTGGACTTACATTCCCTCACTTTCTCCATTGAGGATTTATATGTTTGACAAACATCATACAAAAAATCATTATTTGAGGATTTGAGAACAAAGGAATGGTCATCCTTTCTATTTGAATCTGTTTGGAACTGTTCACCAAGTTGCTCTACTTCTTTGTGATCAGTTTTCATTCTGGACAGTTTGGATGATAATGATTCTGGAGATCTTTTACAACTTGTATTTTTGTTACTAACCAGAGAGTAATCAGACAATGTCAAAGGACTCTGACAAAGGGCTCGTTTGTCCTGTGACATTTCTCCACTGCAAAATAAAGTCTTTTCCAAGGAACCAAAACCTTGGCTAATATTATTAGAATCTGTATCTTCCACAGGTGGAATTTCACAACTGCTGAAGTTATCGTGATTGTCATTCCCAGCCTTTGAAAAGTCACAGTTAGTTTCTGAATTAAGAACTGGGAGACCGCATTCACTTCTCTCTGATGTGGATGTTGGTAGCGTAGACTTAACTCTCCCATAGTACCTCCTGAACTTTTCTAATGATCCCAGCTGGGTGCACAAGCTCAGTTTCTTAGAGGGCTGAGGTCTTGGCACAGCTATCTGTCTTCTAGTGTTTCTGATAACAATCTTCTTGTGAGGAATACTCAAAGAAGTTGCCAGCGGCACTTCCATATTATTCAGTGTTTCATATGGTCTTTTATTGGTAGCTGTAGGCACAGCTATCTCCTCCCTCACCCGATGTGACACAGGTTTGTTCTCATTACCATCAGTCATGCGTACTTCTCTGGTAAAAGAAGCCCTATACTCTTTATTACTATTACTGGAAATACCCTCAGCATTTGAGGACTGAATTGCAACATTCACTTTGCGGTCAAAAATATTCTTGACACTGACAGGGCCAGGCCTACACTGTGTGTTTAATGCAAGACTTGTTTCTGTTTGTTCACAGTCACGTGGGGGCTCATTTTGCACACTTTTTGTAAGGCCTGTAAGGCTCAACTGTAATGGTATTGGGCGAACAGCCCCTCTTGTGGCATCATCTTTCACTTCAGCTGTTTCCCTGTTTCTTCTTGCATTACACAGTCTCAATGAACTCCCAGAGACAGCTTCAGGTCCTGTTGCTCTGTCAGTAGGGTCTTCTGTCTCAAGCAATGACTGAATAGTATCTTTATTTAAGACATGGACCTTTTTGCCTTTCAGTATTACTTGACCTTGCTGGCTGCCCACATCTTTTATATCATTCTCTGCACAATCCCCTAGGTCACCGCAACCATCTACTTGTCTTACTTCTGATCCGGCCCCTCCACTGAACGAGGAACGAAGGCATTCTGAAGGTTTCAGAAGAGTATCAGATACTTTTTGGGAACTTTTAGTGTATTTTTGCTCCTGTTCTGAGGTATTTGATTTAACTGCATCAGAAACTGTGTCATCTTTGCTTGGCAATGGAATCTCTGCTTTATTGTTTCTACATGGATCAGATGACTCAGCAGTGTTCTGAACTGGGGCATTTTCAGCTTCCTGTACATCTTTACTTGACTGTATAAGACTTGAACTTCTTTTTCCAGTAATGGATTTCCTCTTGACATCTTTTGATTGCAAGGTACACATTTCATAAGAATCCACAATTTCATTACATGCTTTCTTAAAACTTTCTTGGATGCTCTTCTTGTCAAGAATTGAAGGCTTCAGAACTGGAGCGTTATGCAAACAAAAGTCATTATGTTCATTAAATTCTCTGATGTCCTCACTACATGGTTCAATAAATAAATGCTCTCGTTTCAAAAATATTTTCACTCCTTCCTCTATGCAAGTTAGAAGAACATCCCAGTTCTGGAACTCAATCAGAGTCTTTGCAGGTTCCAGGCACACATCATAGTCACTGTATGCACAGGTTACATTGAGAATAAAGATCCCGTACAACTCTGGCCCACAGCGATGGCGACCAGGACTTGAATTAGCTTGTCGGCTTGCAGGGACACTTTTTGCCTTGCAAATGACACTTTCTTTTCTTAATAAAAAATCAATTAGTTTATGTAGTCTTGTCTTTAAAACAAGCCTTCTATTCACGTACAAGAACTGCATATTCTTATTGTAATGTCCTTCAGTACTGATAAAACCACTTATCTCAAATCCGCCAGACTTGTGATTTATTTCTCGCAACTTCTGGGATCTGCCCAGTCCATAAATTTGACAAAACCGAGAGTAGACATCTCTTGTCTTAGGGAGCTGAAGCACCATGGAACAAGAAACATCGTTTCTTAAAGAAAGGGAAACAGAAGGATGCATTAGGGAAACTGCCTCTACCTTCTGTCTCACTCTCTCAATTTCCAACACAGGATCCATACACTTTCTCCTCACTGGCAACTGATAGAACAGATTGCACACAGTGACTGTAGTTCCACCACTTGGTCTGTTCAATTCAGCTTCACACACTTCCAGTGCTTGCCCATTGTGAAACAGTTTCATAAATGTTTTTGCTGTCCTGCTGGTCTTAGATGAGATTTCCACTACACTGGCCATGTTGGCTATACTTGCCAAAGCCTCTCCTCTGAAGCCATAGAAAGTCAGGCTCTCCAAGTCTCTCACTGAGCTGCACTTGCTGGTGAAGTAGCGCTTCCCAATAGCCTTTAAGTCCTCTTTCCCCATCCCAGAACCATTGTCCACCACCTGGATCTTAGAAGCTTCCAAATCCACCCTGATAGCTACACATGTTGCTTTGGCATCGATGCTATTGAGGACAAGCTCCTCAACACACTGTCCGAATGAGTTGACAGTGACGCCAGAACGCAGCCTGGCTCGCACGTCTTCCACCAAACGTTTGATCATGTCAAAATCTGATAGATGACAAACACAAGAAACTGCAGGAAGCTCACTGCTCCATGTTCCTTAAAACACTGAGACAAAAGGAAAAAAAAATAAAGAAATACAAATTAAAGACCTGAAAATACTTTCATTTATTTCATTCACCCTCATAAATACACTTTTCTTAGTTGTCTTGGCATTCAGAGGCTTTTTCTGTGATTACTTTTATGCTCAGGCTCTGACTACACACTGTCAGCGCCTTCAGGGTAGATGGCCACAGTCTGAGTCTAAGCCCTTACTAACAACATGCTGTGTTGTCAAACTTAGCATACCCAAATCACATTCCTACCATATGAGGCAAAACTCAAAGGACTTGCAAGCAAAAGGTTTCTACTGCAATTTTCATCAGAATTATAAATATCATCAAGAACTGGGCAGAAAGCTGCTTTTCTCCTACTTCTACCACTACGTCCCCAGAAAAATTCACAGTCCTTCGTCCTGCTAAAACAGCATCTACTGCTACTTATCCAGGAAAGGAGTAAAGCAGGCTTGGCAATGGGTGTCAGGTAAAGAGCAAGCTGTTTATGCGAAAGAGAACCCACTGCTTTCAAGTCCTCGGCGCCTACTGGTTTCCTAGTGGCATTCAAGGGGCCTGCTGGCCGTGCCTGGGGATGCGGTGCCGCCCCTGTGACAGGTCTCGCGAGGGTCCCTGGCCCCGGGGCTCAGGAGGGCAGCGCGGCCCCGGGGCTCAGCTGGCCACCACACGCTGTTCGTGCCCTCCCCTCACAGCCGGAGCGCCCTTTGCTTCCTCTTCCCGGCCGCCCCGGGCCCCGCTCCTGCGTCCCGCCCTCGTCCCCTCAGCACCCACCGGACCGGGGCGGCCCCGCAACGACCACCGCGCGAGGCCAAAGGGGCCGGGCCGCCGGGATCCTCCCGCGGGGTGACGGCGCGTGCGCAGCCGCGAGCGGGCGGGGCCTGGGAAAGAGCACGCCGGGAGTTGTAGTTCCCGCCCGAATGAGCCCAAAGGGGCCGGGAAGGATGAGGGCTCGGCCTGGCTGCGGGAAGCACGGCTTCCCCTTGGCCATTCCCGCACAGCGGCACCGAGGGGGGAGGGAGCGGGACAGCTTTGGCAGCAAGATCCCGCTCCAAAGGCCATCATCCATTCAGCCCCTCCATCCAACATCCATGCCACACAGGAGGTGAAATTCAAGCAATTTTATTCTACAGAAAATATGAAGTTCTGGAATAAGATAAATTGTTTCCGAGGCATTTAGTGCACAGAAAAAATGGTTTTAGTGATGTTTTCTATCAGCATTGACCCTCTGATTTCCTTCACATGAGCACCATGCTCTACAAATTTCAGATTTATCTCACGTACAACTCCCCAAACCACGTACACTTGGAAAGAGAGGTTCTAGCCCTGAACAACGCCTTCAAGAGAGATAATATACCTCTTCCTCTACTCAGTGGAATTCTGCAAAAAGCTGAGCATCAAACTAACAGTGCAGCAAAACAATAAATTAGAAATTTAATAAAATTAAGTTCTCTAGAGCTGAACACTGGCTGACCGAATGAGTGAGGAAGAGGGGAAATGCTCGGTAAGGACAGCTCACGCCCCAGACTTTGTCTTTGCCTGAACAAAGTCACTTCACAATCTGGAATTCCTTGTGCTCCAGCGCCTCGATTGTCTTCTCATTGCTGAACTCTGCTCGGCTGATACGGGACTGGGGACTTCCTATCTTCTTGAGCCATTCTTGCAGCTCCCGCACCCTGGCAGTCGGACCCTGGATTTGCCCTTGAACAGTGCCGTGGCTGGTGTTTTGGACCCAGCCAACAAGCCCCAGTCTCTTAGCCTCCCCCTGAGAAGACAATGCAGAGCAAAATGAGGTTAATCCAAACTATAAGAGAGCAACAGAAAAACATTCACATACAGGAGCCAATTTTCCTGTGGCTCAGGCAGCAAGAAAGGAACAGAGGATCCACTCAACTACTCAACGCAAAAAACTGGGTCTGAAACTCACTCTTCAGTCATGCTTACATAACCCGGCCGGGCTGCCAGCAGTACCAAGATGCCAGCCCCCTCCAGCAGCAGCCGGAGCTCCGTCCTTGGCCGCAGCCACGACCCCGCCCGCCCGCGGCCCGGCCCCTCCAAGGCTCCCGCAACGGGCTGACAGCGGGCGCGGCGCACGCCGGCGGGCAGGGCAGTTCGCCCCCGGGGACCGCGGCACACACCTGGGTGTACTTGCGGAAGAACACGCCCTGCACCTTGCCGTACACCTCGTAGTCCACGGACATCAAGCCATCGCCGTCCGCCATGGCGGCACGGCCACCTCCACCCGCTTCTCCGGCCGCTGCAGCCGCCGCGCGACCCGCTGCGCCTGCGCCGCGTAGTGGCCGCCGGGGGCGTGGCCTCCCTCCGGCGGCCAATGAGGAGCCGTAGCGGTGCAGACCGGTCTCTCATTCGCCTCCTCATGAATAAAGCATATCGACCGCCTCACTGATAATACTGATGCCTTGGATTTAACTTGCATGTTTTTCAGATTCTGTGCTGCCTAGGGGTGTAGTTCTGATCCTCATAATAAGTGCTAGTAAGCTCTCTTCACAGAGTAGGTAGACAAAACGGATCCTTTCCCTGCTGAAGACCAAGGACAACGAATACAAGGTTCAGGCCAAAAAGCATAAACAACAGTGGACTGAAGAAAGAAAATAAAGGTGAGGTTTCACAACCCGAAGCTGTAATTGAGGGCAATTAAATTGCGGACAATTAAACTCCAAGATGCAAATGGACCAAAACTTATAAAAGTGTAAGGCCTCATAACCGGCTTTCTATTTTGTGACCATTTCAAGTTCACCTTGGGTGTAGTCCTGGTCAGGCTCTTGTGCTGCTCAAGGTGTACCCTTAAAGGCCTTTCAATAAATGTCTACTTTATTCTCTAGCTCTGTCCATTATTCTCTAGCTCTCGGGAAGGTCAGCCTTCCCAAGGCATCAATACATATCGGACCGCCTCACGAATAATACATATCAGACCACGTTATGAATAATGCATCACGACCGCCCCCGGGCGCCACGCTCGTGCCGTGGTGGAACGGCCGGGAGCGATCCAGGGCCGCGCGCCGGCCGGAGCGGCGCCGGTCTCCCGGCAACAGCCGCCGGCAGCGCGCGGGACGGCGCGGCGGGCACAGCTCCGTGCCGGGCACAGCTCCGTGCCGGGCACTGCTCCGTGCCGGGCACAGCTCCGTGCCGGGCACAGCTCCGTGCCGGGCACAGCTCCGTGCCGGGGCCCCGGAAGCCGCGGGCAGCAGCAGCGGCAGCAGCAGCGNNAGCAGCAGCGGCAGCAGCAGCGGCAGGAGAGGTCGGGTCTCTCGTCCGTAAGCGCAGCGTGTGGCGACGCAGCTTGCCGAGGAGGGAGGCCCGCGGAGCGCCGGGCGCAGCCCCGCAGGTAAACCCGCTCGTCCCGCGGCGTGAGCAGCGGACACACCTCGGGGGATGTGGTGGAACGAGCCACAGGAAGATTGTGCCGAGCTTGTTTGGACTCGGGCATGTCAGATCTGTGCGACACAGCGGTGGATCACACTGCCAGAACTGAAGGGACACGTTAGGGGAAACCGCCTGAGGAGTATAATAATTCCTCTGTCATTGCAGTATATTTCTGCTGCTATCATAATAAGGCAGGGCTCAGACAGAAAGAGAAATAAAAGTGTCTTATTTCTGGGTGTATAAACGGTTGGGACTAGAAGAGGCAGCATGGGAGCTCCCTAGACGGAAGGAATGTAAAGATTTATAGAAAGCAGAAAAGTTACAAAACCTTTATTAATACTTATTATAACCTTTATCTACAGCCTCCATGCATAAACTGTTAGGAGATTTGTCCAGTTTTGGACTAATTGTCTGTAATGGCTTTGCTTCTAACCTCAGGCTCTTTCTCAGGCACTGAATGGCCTTTCTTCCAGCGGTGGCTCCTGTGGTGGCAGCTACTAAGTTTTCTCCTGGTACCCAGGTGAAACACCAGAAGAACAACTTTCAGCATGGATTCATACTTGACAAAGAGGAAAGTTTAAAAGATCTCTATGCACAAAAGGACCAAAGATACTCCTATTCTAAGTCTGCAGAAAGCACTTGGAACAGGCCCAGGCATCGCGGCTTCTGGTCAGGTGGGCTAGAGAGCAAGTATCTCATCAGCCAGGCCTGTACTCTGTCAGCTAAACCATTAGGCAGACATAAAGAAGGAGTGGACCGTGCATATCCCCTGCAACCAATTTCTCACCAGAAGAGGGCAAGAGCTCCATTGCTCAACACTGGAAGTTCCCCATACATGCAGGAAGCTCCAAACAGTAGATCAAGCTCAATAAGCAAAGAGATGCTTCCAGCAGAAAAGTCTCTGTTAGCTGCAGTGCTCTGCCCTTGGGCAGGAGAGCCTGAAAAATCAACTCCCCAGCTATACAGGAGAGAGCTGGCATACATCCTAAAGCTGGAGGCAGATAGAAGGAACATAGAAGAGGCAATCCAAAAGAAAAAGGCCCTTCTTGGAGAGAAGCTAAAGAGGACAGAAGAGACACTTAGGAGGATTCAAAGAGAGAAGGAGCTTATCAATGTAGAGGAGAGAAGAGAAAGTGAAGCGGATAGGACCCATGAGCAAAAGGCCACAAGGCACCCTGAAGAGAAAATTTTCAGAGCTGCAGACAGGCCAGGTGTTGGGATCTTCAGTGGGGCAGAGGACACTATCCCCAAGCCTGGCACCACTCTTCACCCCCAAGAGCTGGCTGTGGGGAAACTCAAGGAGTGGCTGGTGGCTGCAAAATACAACAAAACAAACAACAGCAAAATACAAGACAACATACCCATGGAACATTTAGCTTCTGATTCAAAACTGGCCCCAAAACATTACTTTTCTCTCTCTGCCCTCTCAGACCAAGATTCTGATGACCACCCATCTGCAGAGATGCTATACACGCAGACCACCAGTGCTGCAGAGGAAGAGGTGTTTGGACAGTGCAGCTTCTGCAAACGTAAGTTTCTCCGCATGAGGCTTGAGAAACACATGAGTATCTGCGGCAAGAACCAAGACTCCAAGAGGAAAGTGTTTGACTCCAGAAAGGCCAGAGCTAGAGGAACAGAACTGGAACAGTATCAGCAGGAGAACAGCTCAAGCAGTCCTCAGGTAATGCGCAGTCTCTTTGCCTCCCTGCATCCACATCTACTGTTCACTGTCCTTCCACTTCAACATCTGACAGAGACACAAGCACCTTCCCATGTACATGGGGCTAAGGGATACAGTACAACTATGGCCTCTGAAAGGTTCTCACCAAATGGATAAATAGATCCATTTAAAATCTCATAGATGGAGGCAGGAGTCCTGACTTGGCTTTATAATGTGTCAAGGGTGTACTCCTGGAGAAAGCTCACTTCCTTGCTGTAGCTAGGATGCAGACTGGTTCTGCCATAGTAAAGCTCTGTGACACCAGGGGCTGCAGAGAACTGACTGAAAATCCAGATAATAACAGAGCCTGTTAAAATGAAGGCAGTGGGTTCTGCTCCTGCAAAGCAGATGTAGCAACCCTCTGTAGTTCTTTGGCCCTACCTCTTGCTTTTCTGGTTATCCTCAAGCTCTTTCTAAATACTGATGTTTCCATCAGTATCCCCTTTACATCCTCCTTTGTGTTAGTCTGATTCCCTTTGTGGGACTCAGTTTCTCAGGCTGGGTTTTATGTCAACAGGGAATGCACAGGGACAGGTGACATGGGTTGGGCTCTGAGTGTAAGTTTGAGAATGGAGGCTGATGGTGGTCCCAGTTGCCCTGTCTTTCCCTTCTGCAGAGTAAAACACCACCCAGAAAGAACAGCTGGAAACAGAAGCACGAGGCTCTCATCCGCATCATGTCGCAGGCCCGCCAGGCGCAGCAGACCCTCGCTAAGGGGAGAAAGGCCTCTGACCTGCCCCCGTTGCCTCCCAACGAAAATCCAGACTATGTTGCCTGCACATACTGTGGACGCAAGTTTGCTCCCCGTGTAGCTGAGAGACATATTCCCAAATGCAAAAACATAAAGAACAGGCCCCCACCTCCACCACAGAAGAGGCGCTGATGAGGCAGTGCCCAACTCTACATGGTGCTGTTTTTGCCAGATTCCCAGCTATGGACATTTGTGTTTTCTGTAGTCTCAACACTGGCTGCAAGCTTCCATGTACAGCAAATGAACAGCTCAGGAAGCTGAATAATGGAACTTGTATACTTTGACCTGCACCCTAGGTTGCCCCACAAAAGATGCCCAGTACAAGAAGCTCAGGATCAGAAATTCCAGGGGTTAGAAAACTGGCAATAGCAGGCACTTTCTTCTGTTTGAATCCTTATGCCAATTCATGTGCATGGAACAACAGGGATACTCTGAATCAGCCAGGCCCTTGAGGCAACAGAACAACCATCACAATCAGATTTAATATTTAAAAAAAATGGAGTTTTCCTGCAGGCCAAGTTGCTAGGATCCTCTAAAAAACAAAGCTTGCACCCCTCCTTAAGTCACCTACTTATATTCATCTTGGTTGCCGCAATGGTAGGGAATTATGACTAAAATATATCCCTTCTTTTGTTTTCTTCTCAAGATGTTATTTTTCCAGATTCTGATTATTAAATGTATTAAACTAGTTCTCTTGTGTAAAGTTATTTTAAATGGTCACAGAGTGGTCTGTGTTCTCACAGTAAGAATGACTACTTTGTATGAGAAAGTTGCAACAAGAAGCAAACAAGGAATAAAAAAACACCAGCAGCTCCTTTTGCAAGTCCTCCAGTAGCAAAAGCAGAAGCTCATGGGAACCTAGGGAAAGATCTAAAGCAACTAGATTAAGCTGGAATAGTCAGAAGCTGAATACGAAGAAATACTCCAGCATTCAATGAGTGACCCTGACTCCTAAAAGAGGTTTGAGAGCTTCTGTCCTATAGATACGTGAGCAGAAATCTCAATCCCTTGGCACACCCTGGAAAAACATGCAGGTCCCAGTAAGGATCATTGCTACACTCTGCCAGCCAATGATGTGCGTACAAACCTGAGAGAAAAAGCAGACTCAAAAGAAGGGAAAATAATTTACTGTATTCAAACTGATTGGAGAAGCAAGACCAATGCTTTAACTTCAGCGTTTCAGAAAACATGATAGCAAGAGGTGACAAGAGGTAGGAAAGGGGTCAACTGAAACCTTTATGCCAGCCTCCTTGAATTCATGAAAGGTATAAGTGATTTGAACTTATTAAAATTCAGCACCACTGCCTGTCTTCTAATATTAACCCTGTTTCCCTTGCACTATGTTTTATTGACAATATTTAGTGGACCCTAAAGGTCAGCAGTGTAAATGGTGATGTGGATAACACAGAAAAGCATTTGATGCTGTAAAATAAACCCACACGTTGGGGATTTCTCATAACTGACAAGCAAATGGCTAACACTGAGATTGAAAAAATTGAAATTGTAGATTAAACAAAAGTTATTAAAATTGTCAGGCTTCATTTGTTACCAGTTTTGGAGCTAATGTGGGCAGTTCATCCCCCTTTGCTGTTGTTTCAGTATCCAGAAAGTCTCTAATAACTGGTTTAAAACTTAGTTACATTAGACAAAGTATCAGGCTCAGCACAGATTTAGGGTGCTACTTTTCTATCAAGGTTAGTTTCCCTGATGCTACTCAAGCTGTGTAATTCATGACAGCTCAGCTTCTCTTTTGCTCCTGCAGTACAATCCCCCTCTCAGAGACATGCTGCATTTTCAGCATCCAAATCTCTAGTGAATTTTAGTCTTTAACTCTCCTCTGCCCATCAAGATATTTCACAATTTAATAGAATTTCTGATAAAAGTGGCAGGCTTTAAGTACAATGTGCAGACCAGCTGGTTGAGCAGGCTTCAGGTTCTCCCTTCTGCAGGCCTTAATGATCAGTGAAGATCTTCCGAGAGAAACAGGTACTTCTGCCCTTTAAACCTCTCTTCCCGTTACTCATTTCCCCACTTGGCACTCAAACCATAGAAAAACACACACACACACACACAGAGAAAAGCTCCTGACATCACTAGGAGGAGATGCAGCAGTATGAGAAAAGAATGGGTTTTTTGTTTGGTTGTTGTTGGTTTCTCTTAAGGAAGGGACAGAGAAACTGACTTGTTTTTAACCAGAGCAAAGAACCTAAAAGTCCTTTCACCCTCTTTCTATAAGCAAAAGAAAATAATCAAAACCAGAATGCGACAAAACCAGATGACGGTATGCATATTTCCCTTTCCACTCTTGGAGGAAAAAAAAAAAAAGACAAGAAAAAGAGTTCAAACACAGGAGAATGAGTTTAAACATTTATTTAAACAGAAATTCCAAACCACTCCACCCTTTAACCTTTCAAAGACAACGACAAACTAGTTTTCAGCCAGAGTGTCAGAGCAGGCATAAGTTGTGTTCCACTACAACAACTCAGTAGCAACACTAGCAGGAGACCAACACATATGGAGCTAGCACTGCAAGAAGGGGAGAAGTAAAAAGGGTTTGAAACTGCTCAAAGGCACTTCTGCCTGCCCACCTTTCTGTTTTCAGCCCAAGAAAAAGTGCTACCTTTAAACTGCTTTTTTTGTTGCATAGCTGGCTGGTGTGAAATCCATGGTCTGTAACAGGCACAACCTGGATAGCGTGAATCCTCTAAGGCACATATGAGATTGTGGAGCCCAGGGCATCCTCTGTGGGGAACCCTAATCCTCCACTAGATCCAAGGGGAATCCAGTCTGTGCACCTAGCTTCCCAACTGCAGAGCATTGAGAAATGAGGATAGCAGTGCACTGCAGGAGAGCGACTCTCGTCAGCTTGGTGCTTGCTTATTGGACATGGCTCAGGCTCAACTTTTCAGTCCTCAAAGGCAGTGTCACATGTGACCAACGACCCTCAGGCTGGGACCCTGACCTGAGAACTGGCTCCAACGCACGTGGGGGAAAGGAGAGAAGAGTCACACGGGCAAACAAGCCTGGCTGTACCAGGGCATCTGATTCTCACCACCTCCCAGGAGGGCTCTCCTCCTGCCCTGCTTTTGGCAGCAGTGGACAGGCACACTGGAACGATCCTTGCCCTGGACACCGCATTGGGAAGACAGCACTTGATTCAGCTCCCAGACACTAGCAATAGGCACCAAAGAAGTATTTAAGGAGCATTACATCACGAGCAAATGGTTTGGCATCCATCTCTAGAGACAAATGGGAAATGCTGGATTCCCTGGAAGAGTCTCTCAAAAGAAGTCTGTCAGAGGTGATATGACATCCACCTCCAGTAGACCTAAGGCAATTCTAGTAACATGCCATTGATGGGGATCATTTAAGCCTGATGAAATCATAACCCCACTCTCACAGCAAAGGTGAGAGAACTTAGGACTGCTTGGTGGCGCCACATAAGGCAGGGGAGGCTAGCTGCTCCCAGGGATCCTACCAATCCCATAAGCTTTACTTCAAAGACAGATTTGATAATAAATTTAAGGGGAACAAAATTAACCTCATTCTCTAACAGAAAATGAGTAAATTTTGAGCATCAGACCATGCCTCTTCCCATCTCAAATTTTCTTGGGAAAGCTTCTCACTTCTTGAAAGAAGGTGAATTCCGGACTGAGATTTGATCATTCATGGTCTTTGGGGAAGGCTACATCCTGTGACCACAGCAGTAGTGGCCTATTCTGGGTAGGAAATGGCATTCCAGCTTCATCAGAACACTGAGTGGAAAAACACAGATTTTTCCCACACCCACACAGAGTGTAGGCACAGGGACTGAGCAGAAGAGAAGCCAAGCAGGGAGCAGCTACAGGCTTATGCCAAGAAACCAGAAACTCTGGCACCCAAACCAAGTTGAACAGCTGGAGCAAGAAATGAGTAACCTAGTCTGAGGCCCAGATGCTTGGCATCCGGTTGGGAGGCAGGTGGTCTGAAATAATGAACTACAGATCCAATCTCAGACATTCCCCATTACTGCTATGGGAAACACCTGATTCACTCATCTCGGTGCATTGCCTGGAAGTTGGAAAGCCCTCAGCACCCAGAATAAAGCCTTCAAACTCTGTCTATGCAGACCAGTGGACACAGCCATATGGCCAGAAGCTATGCCTCAAGGCCAGGGACATGCTGTCTACTATTATCTCCCTAAGAGGAACATCTCCACTGCCTCCAGAATGATATATTCACTGGTCCCTCTGCACCTGAGCAGAGGGAAGCAGCCTCTCTGGCAGGGCCCTACCATGCGGTAAGGACAGAATCCTAGTCCTTCACCCCTCTGAAATGAAGGTGGCGAGTCTTAGGGTTCAGCCAGCTTCAGTATAAAACACGTTTCCTCCTCTTATCTAGAGATGCAGTGATGAATACTGGGGTCCCAAAGGCAGCTCCCGGGAAACAGCGAAACAATGAAAGGGTCACAAGCTGCTACTGGAGCCATCGCCATAATGGGGCCGTTCTGCCTCACGTGCAGAATTGACAGATAAGGTACAAAGAGGAGCTGCTGCTGCTTCAATCACTGAGCTGGCCTAGAGCTCAAGGGCCCTCCCCCTCTCAAACTCCCTCCTAGTTCATATCAAACGTACATGGGTGCTGCTCTGGAGCCTCCGGCCTCGCTCCTTGTCTGCGAGTGACCTGACGCCAGAAAAGCCGCTCTCTGCATTCGGTTAGTGTGCTGTGAAGTTAGATGGATCCCAGTGGGCTCAGGAGACTAGAGGTTGGAGCGGCACGAGTCCGTTCCCAGGAGACACCAGGAATCTGAATCCACATCAGGTTTTGGATCCACTTCCATCTCCTCTTTGGTTGTCTGTGTTCCTTTGGAATGAACCTTCACCTGTCAATACACATAGCAGTTATTGAAAAAAGCACCAGGACTAGCTGCAGAAAAGCTAGAAGCTGCACAAGGCCCAGTTTGTATTCCCCACAGCCATTTGTGACTTGTCGCAACATCTTTTCATCACACATCCTTTCTCATTAGGAGAAATAAATGTAAATCCCATGTCCCTCAAAGAGTGGGCTGTCATCAGAGGAAACTCTTCTTGGCTTCATTCCTGTCTTGCTACTGTCAGAGCCTGCATCAGCAGCTTATACAAGAAAACAGGCATCTTTCTTAGTCCCAGTAAATTCTGCTTGGATATAGAAGGCTGTTAAGAGCTGTTTCCTTCTGCACAGCCTCTACAATCTACAGGAGCATGGTGAGCCCTGAGCATGGGTGTGCACCCAGATGACGGATTCTTACCTGCTGCATTTCCTCCATCTTCCTGCAGAACCGCTGGAGTTGGGCACTCAGACGAATGGTTTCCTGCTGCAGCTTCTTCTGATCATCCAGACACTGTAAAACCAGGCCTCGGAGTTGCGTCACCTCCACTTGCAGAGCACTGCACATGCAGCCTGCACCAGGAGATGCATCCTTTCCTTCACCACATGGTAGGGTTGGACTCAGGCAAGTAGGCTGCAGAGACATGGAAGGAAGTCAGGCCAGGTTTGAGTGCAAGGCCAGGAGTTGTATATGCCACAAGAAAAAAAAACGCCCAGAGTGTTATCCCAGTTTGTTCCCCAACTTGACAAACTTCTAGCAGGCAGGGTCAACACGCTACTTCTCTTTCTGTCTTTTGTACAAAGCCATTAGCTTCCTGCTTTTAGTGGGAAGGTTGTTCCTGTCCTCCTGTTACCAAAATCCATTTGGTTTACCCCCATTTCCCTAAGCATAGGACCCACGCCTCCTCTTGGGACAGAAAACTCCTAGAGTTAGGTAGTCTCACAGGTTGTAATTTCTCATTGATTTTCTCTATCAATTCTTCTTCCCATCTCACAACAAATTCTGCTTTCTAAATTTCTGTTTTCTGCTTGGCTTCTCTTTTTTTTTCCAACTGCATTATACACATTTGCCCATAGAATTGATCTCATTACTTTAAATCTGACAAAGAATCAGCTTTGTGTTCTAGATCTTTGGGATTTTTTTCTCTTTGCAGCATCATCTCTGATTGTCACCAGCCCTCCTTTCCTCATCCAGATGAATTAAACCAATCCAACAGTCTCTTCTCAGCTCTCCCCACAATTCAAACATTGCCATTTATGGTCCCCAAGAGCTTTTAGCCAAGCATTCACTTTGATAACATTACCCAGGGGTCTGTTTTGGGCTTGTTTAATCCAACAGGTTCCTCAGAGGCCACTTTGAGTCCTTGAAGCTTCTGGTAAGGAAGAGTCTCCTTCTCAGGCTCTGAAGATGCCATGCTCAGAGGAAAGGGGCTGTCAGGCATGGGGATGAACTCAGCATTCTCCAGCTCCTGGATACACAAAAGCAGCTCTGTCAGGCCTGCCAACTTCCTGCAGGTCACTTCATCTTCTCCATCGATGCACCAACACCCTCTTGTGGTTACACAGGCAGCAAGGCCTTAAGGGCTCTGTGCAACACGGCTCTAAGAACCTATCAGAGTATCCCTCAAAGGTGGAAGGGGCCACCCAGTTTTCCCAGCCTAGATCCCCATTTGAAGGCATTTCTGAGAAACCACATTACCTGCCGCAGCCAGCCAGGGCAGGAGCTGCTGTCAGCACTGTTGCCTCCCTTAGCTTCTGTAGTGCTGATCCAGCCCCCCAACTCACGATCTGCTTCCATGGTTCCCCGAAAGCCTCCACTGGGATTGGAGGTTTCTGCTTCCTGTTCATTATCTTCTTCCTCTCCTCCCCCAGTTGTGCAGCTCTGAGCCACTAGCAAACAAAAGTGAAAACTTTATACTTTTCCCCACCTATGCTGGTCCTGTTGCCAAACCCCAGATGGAGGAGAGAAGATGCACAAATCCGTACTGTATGGTCATGGTGAGAACACAGGCTAGTATTACCTCCCTCAGCAGTTTAGCTCCTGACACTCCCTGCAGACGTCTCAGTAAGGGCTGGTGTACAGCAGTCTTTTGCAGTTTCTTGGCCCCAGGCCTCCCACAGGTCCAAAACACTGGACTCCATCTCTACTGCCCCATAGAGCCCCTTCCCATATCAGCTCCCTTCAGTGAATTCCTCTCAGCTTTTCCTTGACAAACTGAAGTTCCTCAACTACAAAGGCCTCCCTGCATCCATCTTGTTTCTCCTCTATTTCAGCTGTTGCCTCCTCAGGTTTGGGCCACCCCTTCCCATGCATGGAACCAACTACATTTCTTCCCTTTGAGCTCTTCTGTGAGGCCTTTCAAACATAGAGAAACCGTGCTGCAGGACCAAACTTCATCTACTCAAACTAACCACTGAGTGGACTTAAACCAGAGCTCCCCAGGGCAGGTTACTTACCAGTACCAATGGACAGACCACTGCTGTTGGATCGTATTGTTTTGGAGTTCAACACCTTTTCTGCAAGGAGAGAAGCATGCTTTCAGTTATAGTGCCACACAGAAAGCAAGATAACTCCTACAAAGCCAGTATTGCCAGCCTATGGCTCAGAGCAGCTTGCCACAATTTCGCCCAGAAATTTGGTCTGTTCTCATGCAAGATTTATACTCTCCTGGGAAGGGAATATATCACCATAAACAAGATCCCAAAACTACATCCTAAATTTACACTTACCAACAATGATGATGGTGTGCCAGCCACGGCATGACAGGTCTGGAACATGATGCAATGAACCAAATATTGGCCTCGGCCACGAGGTACAAATATCTGAGCCATGAGCTCTCTCAGTCGACGTCATTGCCAGACGCCCATTTCCACCATTACCCCAAGCAAAGATATGGTTGTCTGAGGAGAGAGAAATTCAGAGACTCAATTCCCTCCCTCCTTCTCAGCTTGTAATTACTGTAAGGATCAGTCTTTCTGCTGTAACTGTTATCCCAAAGTATCTAATCCACCAGCTCCATTTTGACAGTGGGAGAACAAACCAATAACAAACCTAACAGGCTGCCACCAAGCCAGTACTCTGCAGCCTTAGTGACAGCAAATACTTGGGGCTGCATGGAGGCAATTAACAGGGCAGGAAGCCCCAGTCTAGGAGAATTTCTTTATTTCAACGCTGCACTGCAGGGCTGGTAAAAGGAATGATCAGTGGGAGCCAGTTAATCATTCTGCAGATTAAGTTTGAAGTAACCCACCACAACTTGGCAAAGTTCACTCACCGTCAGTAGCAGCTATGGTGAATTCATCTCCACATGAAACCCTGATCACCTGCTTACCCCCCAAGGGGCCTCCCAGCAGGTTTATTCCCAGGTGCTTCTTATAGTCCCCAACACCAAGCTGTCCGCACTTGTTGGAGCCGAAGGTCAGCAGGCGGCCTCGCTCTGTGAGGAGGAAGGAGGAGACAGTCACAGCGAGGGCCCGACTCAGCAAGCAGCCATGCACAGAGCAGCAACAGCCCATGGACAGGAATGGCTCCACTGAGTGGCCAGCCAGGCTGGAAGGGGACAGTGCCAGCCAAAAGGAATGGGTTCTGTCTGGAAACACCTCCCCACTTCCTTCACCCACTGCCTCCCTTTTCTGATGCTGGGGGCTGGGACTTCTCACAGCTCTCTGACTGATGTTGCTTGGGCAAAGCCTAATTTGATCATAAATGATTCCTCTCCTAGCCCAGAGCATGATTCTTCCCAAAACTTTTTTTCTCCCCTTTAAGAAAACAGGAAGGCTGATATAGCTGCTTCAGCTGGCCAGGAAACAAGACTGCTGAGAAAAAGGAATCCTGAGTTCCTGAAGCAGGCATAAACCTTGCTACCAAGAGCAAAACTCCCAGTGTCAAGGGCCAGGCTGAAAGGGAAAAGCTGATGTAATGTAATTCAGCAACCAGCATTCAGTTCTTACTGCACAAGGCTCTCACCATCAATAGAAGCTGTGTGTGTCTTCCCTGGAGAAATGGTACGGATCTTGTAGAAGGACAGCTGCTTGGCCAAAGTAAGGGAAGTGGCATATGGCACCTCACAGTATGTCTGACAAAAGATGTGGGTAAGCACAGAGTGAAAAAAATCACACATTCATCAGCTAAGACCTACTCAAGCAAGTTCAGGTCTGACCACAATATTAAACCTGAAGTTTAGGTTTAGGTTTAATGAACCTAAAGACAGTCCTAAAACAAGTATGACAAAAAACTGTCAGAATCCATATCACTGGATAAGTCACCAGAGCAGCTCGCTTGGTTTCACTACCTCAGATCTGACATAAGCCCATAGGGCAGACAGAAAACTGAGGAACAAACTGCCTCTTCCCACAATCTCAGTTATCCATTGTCTTGACTGAAATTAAAGCACTAGAATAGAGCTAATGAACACTTTGTCACAGGACTTCCATTTCCCCATATACTACCGATTGCTGGGAGCTGGAGCCAGGGATCCAAACACACTTACATCATGATTGATTATCCCTGATGTGCACTGATTCAGCCCCAGCTTGTTGAACTCGTTGAGTCCACATGCCAAGACTTTGCCTGTCTGGGTAAGCAGGAAAGTTCCATCACAGCCACAGTGAACAGACACGATGTTTAAGGTCTTCGGAACATCCACCTAGGTGGAAGAAATATATCCTAAGAAAATAAAAATCCCAACACCTATTACATGGAAGCTGGCACATGGAAAACATATGAGCGTAGAACAGCGGCACAGCTAGTCTGGACACTATGAATAGCCAATATAGTTATTTTGTGTAAGAACACCAGAAAGGCTGTAGCATATGGAAACTCTGGTCACAACGCAGATATTCAAGGCAGATGCCAGTGACCAGCACAGGAACCTGAAATATGATGCACAGGCAGCCTGGCCAGATGGGCTCTACAAACACCAAACCCGGTTAGATGAGCAGGGCTGGGTTTGTGTCTGTGCCGTGTGGGTGTGATACTCAGTGATCACAGATCTTTGGCTTCCAGGCACATCCTTATTTGTTTCTAACCCCCAATGGGTTAGAAATACTCCAGTTACCTCAGCACTGTATTTCAAGAGGGCTTTACTTTCAATTAATGTTTAACTCATTATATTACATTCAAAGATTCGCAGTAATTGCACTGCTGTGAGTTTCCTCTACAGAAAGCCATTTGGTATTTCTCACTATGATTTCTACAACATTAAGCTGGCATTTCCAGTTCCATCATGGACATCAGAGCAATGAAGCTCTAAGCTACGATTCTGTCTGGTTTGCGAGTGGTATGACTCTGCCACGATCTCTAGGAGAGAAATGAAGCAAAATGAAGTGAAGAAGGAAAGTTAAAACCCTTGCAAACTCTATAATGTCTCAGAAAAAACACCTGAGCCTCAGAGAGATAGCATTTCTAAACAGCAACTTATTTGGATTTATGCCCTTGCAGATCTTGAGAAGTAGTCACAGCCCTACCTTCTGAGGGGTGTAGTGATCTTCTTCTGAATCCAAGCCCAAGCGTCCTGCATCAATGAAAATCCTGCAGTTAAAAATGGCCTCACCAGGCGCCTGTACCTAAGAACTGGTGTTTTTTCTCCATAATCCCAAAGTATGAGAACCTCCCTGCTCCCCTACATCCATCATCACCTGCCAATCCACAAGGGAATCCAATCCCACCCACAGAACCATTGCCCTACCCACAGGGAAGCCAAGTGGCACCCTAAAGTTTTACTATGGAAAGTCCTAAGGCTTCAGTCTCCAGTTCCCCATTTTTACAAGGAAAGAAAGTCCCAAAGAAAGAATGTTTTTTTCCCCCAGGGTATATACCAGGCAGCCCTCACCCAGATCCTGCATTATACACCTGCAGCAAGCCAGTTTCAGGCAGGCACATCCCAGTGTCTTTAGGGTTCAGGGAGACTCTACCTACCGTACTCCCCACAGCCCCAGGTGTAAACTTCTCTGTTCCTGGTCAGCACTGCCACATGGTTATCTCCACATGAGACCTGCTCCACAGCATTGGTAAGGAAGAAATCCAGCTGCAGGGGCTCAAGCACTTCAGAGCCATAAGCCTTGTCAACACCAATGCATCCATAATAGTCTGAGCCAAAGGCATACACCTGGCCCTCATCTGAAGGACATAAGGGAAGTTTGATCAGCACATGGGGCTCATGTCAGGCTGCATGTCAATCTCTTAGGACATGGTCAGAGCAACTTCTTTTCTGAAATCATCCTCTTTAGTGCAGAAGAATGTCTGACTATGGAGTCCTTTCTTGTTCATGTTAAGATGGATCTTCCATGACAACCTGCAGCTACTTCAGTGCCATAAAAATCTTTGGTTGAACCTGCCAATTTCTTTAACAGTAACCCACAAATTGATTCTAGGGCTACCTAAGTCACTCCTTCCTTAAAATGACCACCTGAGCTTATCTCTGTCAAATCTCTGCATTTTCAGCACTGAAAGAATTTTCAGCACTTTTCAGCACATTCAAGCAAAATAAGCTTGAAACTACCTTCTTGGGAATCATTTGCAGGGGTAAAGCAAGAGTCAGATTCTTCTATAACAGACAACACCACACCTAACACATCTTTTAAAGTATGAGCAGGGACTAAAGGCAGCTACCAGATGTCAAGCATTCTGAATTAAACAGCAAATCCTAGATACACATTCTTTTTCATCACTGGGTGATTCTTTCCCCACACAGCCCAGAGAGTTTTAAACATATCTACATACCCGACTTCAGGCTTCATTGTCTTTAGTACAAGCATGTATGGAGGCAACATATGCACTGGTAAAAGCAGAGATTCTGCGCAGACACGTGGATTTGTGGTCAACACCCAGCTTTACCACCAGAAAGGAGCTCATCCTTTACAAAATCCCCTCCTTCTTGGGGGTCAATATCTTCCCCTGCATAATAATGTTGCTCTATCTCAAATGTTGAGATATAATCTACCCCTAATGTAATAATATTGGTACTATCCTCAAAATTGAGGGATGAGTAACACATGGGGCTTTCTCCTTTGTGCACAAAGCTGTGCTAATCTGATGGGGAAGGCAAAAACCTCCAACAGCTCAGCAAAGTGAGGGGATTTGTCGATGCCTAAACATCCATAATAGTCTGAGCAAAAGGACTTCCAGCTCTCACCGGTGATGCACACTGTGAAATCATCTCCACAGGACACCTGGCGAATGGCTTTTCCCTGAAGCTTCTCAACATGCTTTGGCTGCCGGTAGGAAGCTCTGTCTCCATGTCCCAGCTGGCCGTGCAACTTGGTGCCCCCCTGCATATTCTGCAAGACAGGAACACCTGGTGAGGTCACATTTCCATATGCCAGATGATGCCAGAGATGGGCATCCATAGTTACCAGCACCTCAAGCAAAGAACAGAAGACTGCAAGGAGCAAGAGAAAATGTTCAGTCTGCTCTGGAGAAGAGACCTATGTATACAGCAGGCAACAACCTCAATGGCAGCAATTCACTAACAAGGAGTCATCCAGTCTCAGGTCAGCAGCTGGTGAGAAATCCCTGCTCCTTTCTCATCTGTCAGGCTACAGAACCTGCTCCCTGTTGGAGGACTGAAATTCATCCTTCAGCTTTTTGAACTACTTTTCTAAATCCTAATGGTTGCAAAGAAATGCATAACTTGAAACAAATGTCATTGAAATGGCCTAACATAGCAATTATACTGGAAAAACAAAACAAGTAGTCTTGAAATTACGCCAAGTTGTTCTCCTCCTATTTGGATCTTCTTCCTTTCTCACTGACTTATCTTCTAATCTGTTCTAACAGATTCTGTATAATCGATACAAAAACCCATGGAAGCCTAGAGATGGAGAACACCTCCATGTCAGAGACCATCTAAACCTGAGAAGACTAAGTTCAATTGTTTAAAACACATTATATGCCGACATCTTTTATTCTCTTTAAACTATTCCAGAATTTCTACTCATCATAAAAAGCAGAGTTGTTTAGCGTAAGATCCCTCTGCTTTCAGATGCAAGTTGCCTTGCAGATCACAACTGTATTACAGAAAGGTCACTCATCCCACCCATTCTGATCTTGAAAAACCCTCCTCAAAAATACAAAAGCCAACAAAGAATCACTGAGTCTCCACTGCACATCTAGTAGTCAGGAATGGAATGAAGAGATGCTTTACTCAGTGTTTGGGCCTACAAAACCACCATCTACAAACCTCAAGTGGACAGCAACTCTCCAAGACACTTCCTGTCACAATGGGAAATGTCTCCCAGAAACACACTATCCTTGAGAGACTTGGGTCAGCCTCAAATCAGATGGCCTCAGCATCCACTGCAGTCAGATTTCTCCCTTTCCAAGCTTCCAGCCCATCTGATTCACAAAGGCTGGTGAACGGTCAGCAGCAGATGTGAACCCTCCTTTCCCACTCTTACCCGCTTCCTGCAGTCTGTCTCACTTACCACCCAGGTGTAGAGCTCCTTCTCCACTGTCACCACTGCAAAGTGAGTGTTACCAGCACACACCTGGCGTGCACTGCAGCCACTTTTGATGGCATCCAGCTTCTGGGGGGTGGACTTTCCGCCGCCCCAAACATACACCTCACTAGTGCGTGAAGTCACCACTGCAATGGGAGCCTCGTTCATGGTAGTTGACCTGCACAAGATCCCCCCAACAAAACACACATGCTTTTAATAATGAGTTTGCATTCTCTGTCATCACCCATTCTCCTGCTGTTGTCTAGCAGTTTCTTCTTCACAACCATTCACGGTTTTTATTGTCAAAAACTGTTCCTCCAGCAAACTGTGAACAGCTCATGAACTGGGACATCTTCACCTAAGGTGCTCAGATAGTGCTAGTACTTCCAACTTTATGAGGAAACAATGGTCCAATTCTATCTGATAAATAACAGACAACCAGTATACATGTCACAGAAGCAACCTGCTTCACAGAGCAACCCTGCTTACTGTGCTGAACCCCTGCTATACCAGATTTTATAGAAGATACTTATATTAATGTAATATTCATCATTGAGACAGTCATATTCCTCCTGCTGAAGGGAATCCGTGTGAAAGGAGAGATCTACATTACAACTCAGATATGTGGCTGTAAAGATTACATCGTCAGTAGGACAGATTACAGCTGGATGGGACTTGCTGAGGTATAGTTCCAGCCATACAAATAAGTAGGAAATAAAAGGCAGAGTAAAACACAGGACAATAAGCATGCAACTGGTGTGTCAAAATTTCTAGCGTTGAGGAATCTTCTAAACGACACTATTCCATTAAGGTTGTTATAGACTAACACTCTCAGTTCCTCTCTGGTGAGCTGTTCTCTCCATACTTCCTTTCAAACACATGTCTAAATAATTACCTTGGTCGCTTATTTGGCCCATTAAGCAGCGTGACTTTCTCTTCCATCTCCCTGCCAAGAGACAAAAAGGATTTTAGGAAACAGCAACAGCTCTATGCAATTTACTGGCAAGCAGCACACACAGACTGTTTTCCTTTCCAACAAAATGCAGCTGCCTCTTGGAGGAAACATGGCAGCCATTTACCAGCTTGCAGCGATACACAGTAAGTAGGGCAGAAGTAATGTATCACACAGCTAACAGACTTCTAGAAGAGCTGAGGACAACAAACTACGTCTGTGTGAAAATGCAGCCAACCAATACCCACATTGCACAAGAATAATCTTAAATGGCTAAATATTATCAGGATTTGGGCTTTTATGAATGCATACAGCAAGACAAAACTCCAACTCTGCTGATCACCAAGCAAAAGAGTATTGGTATAAAGGACTAAGTCTGCTGTTCCCAAATAAATCTATGTGGAACAGAAACAGTCCAGAATTATTGTCCACCTTTCATGACAAGCTAGTGCAGGCTGGTGGTCAAACTAAGCTAAAATGGGCCACTTTCAATCCAAGTCTCTCCCAAAGAGGGAAGCAACAAAAGGAAAAAGTGAGGGTCTCTATACTGAATGATCCAATATATATATCCAAAATTAGTTTTTCCAATGACTGCAAGAGGATGTTTGTGACTCTTCATACACAGAAATTTGAAGAGTAGAAAGAAGCATTCCTCAAAGAGTCTCAGAATGGAATACCTCAAGGTTCTCAATACAACAGCTTAAGGATGCAGAGACCTTCCCCCTGCACCAACAGAGGATCAGATCAGAAGATGACTGCAAAAATGCACTTTTCTCCTAAAGAGAATGAAGTACTTAAATATCTGCCTCACATCAGCCTAATAACACTTAAGGACGTTGCTATGAAAGCATAAACACCACCAGTCTGCACAAACCCTCCTCTTTTTCCTGTCAGCCATCTAGGTTTCACGCAAGAGCATCTGATTACCTCCTGCGTTTGCTGAGAAGGGGATGTTCAAGCAATTCATCTGCAGTGGGTCTCTTTTCTGGGTCCTGAAAGAAGGAAGCAACAAGTAATTCTCTGTGAAATACTCATCATCTACAACAAAATCTTGGGCCAGAAGACCTCATTCAAGCCTGTATTGACTTCATTCCTTGACTCTTTTCAGAAGGGAAAGGAAATAATTCAAATACTTAAAATGAATAGGGATAAATACCTCATGTAGGAGGGACTTGCATACTCCAAAGGTATTAATACTATATTTGCTTTCAATAAATCAATTCTCTACAGAAACCCAGAGCCCTAAGAGACTGTACTGAGATGATGTTCCTACCGCCACAGGATTGCATCAAAAAATAATTGCTTCTGCCAGCCCATTAAAAACTTGTCATCAGAGTAAACCCAGCACACCTCCAGAGCCTGCAGGACTGAGACAAAGCTTTCAGAGGACTGGAGAAAGCCCAACCTTAGTGGTGCCTCAAGCCTCACAAAAATTAGCCTGCATCAACAGCTCACATACTGAAACAAGTATGCCATTCCCCTTCACCCCTGAATTCCATGGCTGAGACGGCTGGGAAGGGGTATCTGAAAGTTAGAAAGTATTTCACCCACCTGATCAAGGCAGGAGTTCACCATCTGGATCAGCTCCCAGGAATAGACAGTGGAATCCACCTCCATGGCACGATTTCCCTGTACAATCTTCACACAAAGGTTCAGGGGATTCTAGGCAGAAACCAGAAACCAGCCATTAAGGAACCAAACTGGACAATGTGTCCAATGGGGAGAGATGCTATAGGCCACCGCTCTTTCTTTACTTCCTCCACCTCTGATAGGAAACACACCCCTCTTCTTCCCCGCCTAGCGTGTTCTCCAGAAATCTAGTAACAATTCCTACAGAAATGGTACCTCTGATAGCTAGGACTTAGTGGCAACGTCCAGGTTTTCACCAAATTCTCTAACAGTGCAGGGAAAAGAGGCTTCTCTTTGCATGGAATCTCCTATGCTGCATATTGCTATTAAATGCAGTACAGCAGCAAAGTGCCTGGGGACTAGAGAGCCATCACTGGAAAGAGTCAGGAAAGGATGGTATTTTCACACCTTCTCTTTCAGAGTTACAAAATCTTGCCTACAGCAACTAGCAGCTTTTCCCATCACATGGCACAAGCCAGCAAATTACATGTGTCAGCCAGCAATGCTCCTTCCACCCTCCCTATGCCAGCTTGACCAGACTTCTCTTGCAACCAAGCTTTGACAAACAGGATTACACCCCATGAAATATGAAGGACGGAACTTTTTTGCTACAGAATGCCACACAGAAAATTCACAGCTAGTAAGGCTAAAAGAGCAAAAAGACTACACATTCACAAACTTCCTCCTGGTAGTGGAAAGGATACTTCGTTTACAACCATGATACAAATTAGCACAGTTATTATTCTGCACCTAGCAAACATGGGCTGCAGACAAGGGTGGGTTTGGCAGAAGCCAGAGAGGCTGCTGCACCTCTGCAAGAAGGCAAATCTGCACAAAGAGTAAAAGAATCTTGCAGACATTTTCTCTGGCTATAGCTGTCACTTGCAGGCCACTGTTGTTTTAATTAGCATATTTAACAACAACGAAAGGAAAACATGACCGAAGAAAGCTATGAGCTGAGTGTGAATCTTAGGACAATAAAAAATAAGGTTATTCAGTCCATACTGGTTTGCAGACTTACAGTAGCATCAAAGGTCCTCTTCAAAGTAAGCAGCTCAAAGATGACACAGCCCACAGCCCAAATATCTGATTTGAAGTTGTATTTCACACCCTGGCAGAGTTCTGGGGACATGTAATATGGAGTTCCCACCAGCTAGAAAAAATAACATTTAAAAATCAGAAATGATCCCACAGCCTTCAATTCAGGAGCTCTGTATCCATTATGTTCACACAGGACAGAGCTAGACACTGACCTGACACAGCACTGAAGTGCTATATCTCCCTAATTGTGCTGGAAGGATGGGAACAATAAGCACACTTTTCCCCCTGACATCCACAAACCTCTCTGGTCCTGAGCTTCCTAAAAGATCCTAGACACCTCTCTTCTCATGTACCTGATGTGGTACATACTTCCCACTAGAGTAATAGTCACAAAAACAGAGCAAGGACTTTCCCCCCTCTTAAATATACATCATTTAGAGGTAATCAGGGCTATAAGTACTGACCAGGCTTTTGGAAAATATCACATGAGGTTGAAGAAAAAAGGATCTAGCAAAACTTCCAAATACAGATGCCAGACCTTAGCTATGGAGCCACTCTAATCACAAGATACTGCCAGGACAAAGCCTGGTCTATCTCAAAAGAAAAGAAGGGTTCCTTTTGGGTCAGTATGTAGAAAGCTGGCTTGAGTCCCACCCAAAAGGCTCTCACTTCAGAAGTGGACTTTCCTGAACAGTTGTTTTGTGTAGAACGAACACCCCCATCACACAAAAAAGTCCAAAACCCTGCACATAAATACAAAGGCCTCCCAGGTATTGCAGAAGAAGTGGCTTAGCTCAAAGTCACAAGAAGGAGACACAGAACAAACATGATAAAAGATATAATGAAGCTTCCAGATGAATGGAGCTCACTCCTTAGAAACTAGACAGCAAAACAAAACAAGACAGCATTAAGAAAAAGGAGAAATATTTATAGATGACCTCTTTTCAACTCTCTCAGCAAAGCTCCAAGGACTACAAAGCCTGCCCTTCATGAGACTCTGCAAGTACACTGGCTACCTAATGGGCACATTCAGAATGTGCCATCTCCTCCCATTTCCTGTCAGAGAGCGTGACAGAGCTACACGGGCCCCAGCCATGGGAAGGTTTAGAAGCCCCAAGATTTTGAGTATCACATACAGAACCAGGACACTGCACCTAAACCTTTTTTAAGCACAGGTTAACGTAAGCTTTCTGTAAAACAGACATATTTTCTGTATCTTCTTTGGTAAATGGTAGAAAGTTATAAATTAAGAAATCAGTGTTTAGTAAGCAAGATGTGAGCATTCTACAAAATCACAATTTGTCTTCTACAATTACAAACACTGATAATAACACGTTTTGCACTCATTTCCAAAAAAATTACTTCTGCCACTGGTCATTAAGTTAAAAAATTAGCAACTAGACCAGAGTATAGCCAGCATATAAAAAAAATCAAAATATGATTGAAGGTGTGTAGTTCAAAACTTTTCATATGTGAAAAAGGAAAAAACAATGCTTGCAAGTGTAGTAAGTATAGCTGAATAGACAACACAGGCAAAAACAAACCTGGAAATTCACAGCACAGACCAAACTGCCTCTGAAAGTACGAAGACCATGAAAAGTGTGACAAAACAGAAGTGGCTCTGCTGCAGCCCAGCCTAGTGATAGCTTTATGCAGTAGCCTTGAGTTCCCACTTACAGTGGAACTGCACAATAGTGTTCATGTTTTTGAAGTGCACTGGCAAGTATTTAACCACACATCCTAACAGAACATCAACACCTGGCATTAAATTGAATTATACAGCCTGGTAAGGGGAAGTTTGAGCTGGATTGTGTCCCAAACGATAATAAAGGTCTTTAGCAGATAGGAACTTCACACAATGTCTCCCTTTCCAAGCCTAACACTCACCACAGAACTTAATGGAGCTGAGAAATCCAAGCTGAACCTTTTAGGTGCCTGCAATACAGCTTACCCTGTGTCATAACTGGCTGCAAAAATGCTTTCTTGGCAGGGTCTGGAACAAGGCCAAGCTTGACAGCCTTCTTGTAGAACTCATCATTCCTACCAAGCTTTCCCCCCCTACAGGAACATTACCAATAAACCATACATCTGGTTACCATAAGAAGCACAACCATACATCTGGTTACCATAAGAAGCACAACCATACATCTGGTTACCGTAAGAAGCACAACCATACATCTGGTTACCATAAGAAGCACAACCATACATCTGGTTACCATAAGAAGCACAAGTGCCTCTCTTGCTTCTTCATAATTCAGTCCAGAGCCTGAATATTAAAGAGATTTGAGACATGCCTGTGGCACAGTGCAATGTCAGGCACACACATCCAAGCTATCTCAGATCCACCCGAAGCAAAATTTACCTGTTAGCAGAACAGCATGACAAAATTAATTTAATTTGTTAAGCTGGCCCTAACCAGCCCAGAGGGAGAGCGTTGTTCTGATGTGACTCTAATGCTGCCTCTGCCCTTCAGCTAGTATTGCCTTTGCTTTACACAGATTCACCTTGGGAAGTGCCATGCCTAGGGGAAAGAAGAGCAGCACTCTCTACCATGGCTACACCAGCTCTGGTATAATTCTATTCCCATAATGGCATCTATCTTTAGTCTACTGCTGCTTTCCAGAGAGACGGACCTCCAAAAGGTAATCTGGGAGCAAGGATAACTTCAGGCTGCAACACAACAGCAAATATGCCAAAGTTAGTGAGATAAAGTTAGGAAGTAAAGTTGTAGCGAGGTGGGTGTCAGTCTCCAAGAAACAAGTGACAAGACAAGAAGAAATGGCCCCAAGTTGTCCCAGAGGAAGTTTACATAAAATACTAGGAAAAATTTTTTCACTGAAAGGGTCAGGGCATTACAACAAGAAGCCCAAAAAACTAGTTGAGTTACCATCTCTGGAAGTGTTAAAAAAAATCTGTGGATGCAGCACTTGGGGACACAGTTTAGTGGTGAACACAGCAGTGCTGTGTTAACAGTTGAACTCAACGACCTTAGAGGTCTTTTCCAACCTTAATTCTTTGATACTGCAACACTGAAGGCAAATGAGGGGTGAGGGAAAGGAAAGTAACAGAAAACAAGCAGCAAGAATGTACAGTCTCCCTGGTCTTCTGCAAGGCATGCAGAGATGAAAGAAAAACACAACTCAGTTTGCACACAAAGATGGCAGATACTCACAGTCTCAGCCATAGAGTACTCAGAGTTCAGCTTCTTTGCCAACCCATAGTCTCCCAATTTAATCAGGTTTGCCTTGGTTAGAAAGATATTTAATGTCTTTATGTCTCTGAAACGAGAAAAAGAAATTCAAACACTCAAATACGCTTCCAGATTTCACAGCTTTCCACAGATTACTATCGTTTCCCCCCAAAATGAGCTACTTGCTATTCTGCCAGCACTCTGTCACACATAAATACACAGAGCTCCCCAAAGGCAATTTTGCCTCAAGTACCAGGGCAGCAACTGCAGTTATCCATGTTTTATCACATTCCCCATGCAAACACAACACAGTTTCAAAAGCTCAGGCTCAGACACCTATGTAAAGGCCACTGATCAAAGATAGTTCTTTCCCCCCTCTCAGTTTCTTCTTGTATGAAGGTCACTGAGCAAGTCTTATTTTTGCTAGTTTTATAAATGGACCCACGCCAGGAGACACTGAACTCACTAAAAACATAAGTGTAGGTATGAATATGTATGTATGCAAATATAAACACATACATGGAGCGTGTGAAACAGACGCCACTCCAGAACTTAAGCATAATATCCTTATCCCTCAAGAAGAACTCGTTATAACATGACATAGGACTCTAGCCCATGAGCTGGGCTGAGCTGATTGAGAAGGCTGTAGTGTAGGTTTGAAGGGGGAAGGAGGTAAGACCAGGCTGGCTAGATACGAGGCTGCACGCCAGTGTTGAGGGTGAAATCAACAGCCCGGCTGAAGGGAATCTGCACCAATGCACACAGTGCGGGTAACAAACAGGAGGACCTGGAATTGCTGTTCAGCAGGAAAGCTGTGACATAGCTGTCATCATGGAAATGTGCTGGGGGGACTCACACCACTGGAGTGGTGCAATGCAGCTCTTCACAAGGGACAGGCGAGCAAGGAGAGGCGGTGGAATGGCTCAGTGCGTTAGGGAGCGCTTCAACTGCGCAGAGCCCAAGGTCAGTGACAGCAGGGCTTGGTGCCTATGGGTGAGAATCAGGGGGAGGACACCCCAACCCGGATGAAGAGCCAGAATGTCATCTGGCTGATGCAGCTGGCTGATGTTTCATGATCACCAGTTTTTGTGGGAGATTTTAACTTGCTGGATGTCTGCTGGAAACTCAACACAGCAGAGAGGAGGCAGTCTAGGAGGCTTCTGGAGGGTGTGGAAGATAACTTCGTGACACAGCTGGTTAGAAAGCCTACTGGGGCAGTGCCTGCTGCTTCTGAACAGAGAAGGCTGGTGGAAGATGTGGTGGTCGGAGGCCGTATCAGGTAGTGATAACAAAATGACAGTTTTCAATTCTCGGTCAAGTAAGGAAGGGGCTCAACAAAACCTCTACACCTTGGAGTTCTGGAGGGCAGACTATGGTCTTTTCAGGACAATGGTTCAGACAGACCCTTGGGAAACTGCTCTTAAAAACAAAGGAATTTAGGAAGGCTGGAAATACTTTAAGAAGGAAATTTAGAAATGCAGGAGCAGGTAGCTGGAGAAGCTGGCAGTCCATGACTTGTGTAAGTGCACTCTTTCCTGGGTTAAAACTGCCTGTGTGATTGGGCACAGACCACGGTGGTGATGGGTGCCACAGCCAGTTGGCAGTCAGTAACCAGTGGTGTTCCCCAGGGCTCAGTGTTGGGGTCAGTCCTGTTTAATACCTTTATCAACATTTTGGGAGCAAAATTTTATCAATGATTGAGAGCACCTTCAGTTAGCAGACAAGCTGGGTCTCGGGTTTGGTTTTTCTTTCACCCGAGATTCAGGTGGTGGTTCCAGAGAGTCTTTTGCCCTCTGAAAGCCCTGGGCCAGACACGAGAATGAAATGGAGTCTCCAAGGTCTTGTTTTCTCAAGGTTTCTCATGTGTTTATTAAATCTTATCTTACAATTTTCTCTGTGCCCGGCCGAGATGTGAACAGCAGCTCGGACACAGATGACTCCCCCCATGATGGGAGGTCGCTACCTTCTTATACAGATAATTACGTGTCTATTATTTACAACTCCGTGCCAATGCCTATTACCTATACTAAAAGGGTCATTTCTACTTTGACCCAATCCCCTTAAACTACTTTGTGCCCCCGTCACTGCAGGAGATGGAGGCCAAGGGAGAAGGAGAAGAACCAGGGCACCGCCCTAAATCCTTCATCTTGTCCCCCATTCACCTCCATTCTAAGAATCCCAAAACTACAGAATTTTCCACCCGGTGATAAACTACACTACTGTCTGTCACACCTTTGTGACTTGTAATTCCTCTCTGTGTTGGAAGTTTTTCTCATGGACTGATATCAAAGCCTGTGTCTTCCTAGGCTCTGTGCCAGGGTCTCCAACCCCCGTGGACCAGCCTCACACCCCCCTATCCAGGATTCAAACTCAGGTCCCAGGGCATCCAAAGGGATGTCCTGGACTCCGACAGCTGGGCAGGAGTGTTGACGGGCTGAATGGTAGGAGGGCCTCCACAGTGGGATCTAGACAGGCTAGACAGATGGGGTGAGGCCAGTTGTAAAGGTTCAGTAAGGTGAAATGTCAGGTCCTGCACTTGGGCCACAACCACCCCAGGTAGTGCTATGGGCTGGGGGCAGAATGGCTGGCAATCTGCCCAGCAGAAAAGGACCTGGGGGTGCTGATCAGCAGCCACTGAACATGAGCCAGCGTGAGCCCAGGTGACCAAGAAGGCCAGTGGCATCCTGGCTGGTGCCAGGGAAAGCATATCCAGCAGGACCAGGGCAGGGATTGTTCCCCTATACTCAGCACTGGTGAGGCCCCACTTCGAGTCCAGTTTTAGGCCCCTCACTCCAAGAAAGACATTGAGGTGCTGGAGTGTGTCCAGAGAAGGGCAATGGAGCTGGTGAAGGGTCTGGAGCACAAGTCTGATGAGGAGTGGCTGAGGGAGCTGGGAGGGGCTAGCCTGGAGAAAAGGAGGCTCAGGTGAGATCTTATCACTTTCTTCCACTGCCTGAAAGGAGGTTGAAGCAAGATGGGGGTCAGTCTCTTTTCCAAGGTAATTGGTGACAGTTGTCACAAGAGGAAATTGCCCCAGGATACACCAGGGGAGGTTCAGGTTGAATATCTAAAGAATTTCTTCACTAAATGGGTTTTTAAGCATTGGAATGGGCTGCCCAGGGAAGTGGTAGAGCCACCACCTCTGGAAGTGTTCAAGAAACAACTAGACATGGCACTTAGTGCTATGGTTTAGTTGACATGGTGGTATTCAGTTGGGCTCTTGAGATCTTGGGACGTCTTTTTCAACCTTAATGATACCATGATTCTATGACATACCATGCCCAAGGGATTGAAATGCTGATGGCCACAAAAACACTGAACTCTAAAACTGACAGAAAACACTCTCTCCCAGACAGAGTGATCTGTGTGTAGTTTTACAGATCAACACAAGAGGCTGGAATAGAGAGAAGTCCCCACAGCATGATATCCTTTTCATGGCCAACACTTCATAACACCCTCTTTTCCTAACGTACCATCAACAATTTCCCAGTGTAGATCAGGAAAACATCAAGTAAAGCAGCACTTTGCATTCATCCACTTGGGGCATCGCAAAGTCCTGGGTCACTCTGACAATGTCTGCAGCAGAAGGAAATCACTGCAAACATTTAAATAATTGTTCAATTCATTATTACAGAAGGATTTGGGGCCACACGTGTTCAGAGGTGGTAAGCAGGAAATCACTGCAAAGCAGGACAGACATGACATCTGCTTCAGCCCAAAAACTTAGGCACTACTTTACCGAGTGTAGGCTACCAACCCCTCAATAGCAAGGCTTGCCAATTACTAAAGATTCAGAATGACAGCAGCCAGGATGCTGTTCCACAGAAAACATCCTCACACAGCTATGCCCATAAGTTAGTGCAGCACATGTTCCAGCTGTGCTGGAAGTGACTGTCTACATGTGCAATATTCCCCAGAACATCGCAGCCTCTTTGAAACACACACAAGACATGAAATTTGCTGCTCCCAAACAGAAAAGGGCAACAGAAAAAGGTAATTAGCTACACATTAAAATCTCAGAATAACTGTCAAAATTACCACTACAAGATAACAGACTCTATTAACTCCTTAAATAACAGATCAAAGAAATAAGATTTAGACAAATGCAGGACAAATCTTCACATGGGTTGCATTAGAGCAATGGACAAATGCAAAGTCTTCATCACCATTAGCCTCCAGGAGTTACAGTGTGATGCACACATACTGGCTTGCAGCCATTAATTGTGGAACAGGTTGGAAGTACCTTTGGCCTGTGGTAAATGCCTTTCCTACCCACTTTAACAAACATCATTTATCTGCTATCACAATAAAGGGCAAATTTACTTCCTTCCTATGAGGATAAACTCCTTGCTCACGCAGCTGCTGTTCTGTTTTCAAATACAAGATTTCCTGCACATTTATCACAAGACAGTTTCTAGCACAATAAAAAAGGGATTCTTAACATCTAGAAGATCCTATTACACTTTGGAGAGAAGCTCAATGCTTGCTTTCAACAAAGAAGCAAAGAAGTTCTTCACTCACCCCCATGAACTGCACTGGTTACCTCAGCTTTCTGCATGCCACACTCACCTGTGAAGAATTCCAGCTCGATGAATGCAGCTCACAGCTGATGCAATTTGAAAGAGATACCAAACCACCATCTACATAGTAGGAATATAAGTATAACGTGAGGCTCAAAAAAATTAAAAAACCACAAAACCCTACACGTTCCTGTCACACTGAGGCACAGCAAGAGAGTCTGACCATACCATTTAGATGCTCTTTCAGGAGTATAAAAATGTTAGAGTTTCCTGGTTTGGAAATCTAAAAAAAGTTATTTCAATAGGTAGATTGCTGTATTTCCATTCACAGTGTCTGTCCTGACAAGAATCAGAGATTCAGTAAGTGAAAATACTTAAGAATGCCACCTGATGACCACTTGGGAAACATCTACAGTTGTGGTCTCCAAAATATGAATTGGGACCATTAAATACTCTCCATGAGCCAGAAAGCTTTATAAGTCACTATACAAGACAAGTAAGTGTAATCATTAATCAGCTCAGCATGCAGTGAAAGCAGACAGCAAAAAGTAAGCTTAAATAAAATAAAAACAGAAAAAGAGACGAGTAAGATAGATTCAAGGAAATCACTTGGGAAAAAAATCTCTACAAATTTATTAAGAAGGGAGAGAAAAGTGGACCCACTAGGAAGAAACACAGAAGGAGGTTTAAAAGTTAAATGTTTGCCAGGATGATAAGGTGAAGAAAGCCAGCTCTCTTTCATTATTCTCCCTTGGAACTACGTACTGCTTATAGACAGTTAAAAAGGAAAATAAGAAGCTTCAGATAGCCCATAAATGCTTGCAATATTGAACCAGAAGGATGCCAGCCCCCCGATAAACACAGAAATTCCCCCACCACCACAATGAAAAAAATTGAAGAAATACTCAAATAACCCTACAGATCCCCAGAACATTAGGCCAGCCCCACTGCTCCCCCAAACCATTCCAAATTACCTCTTCTTCAAATAGTTTGTCTTTCTGTCGCAGAATCTTATCATAGAGGTTCCCTCCTGTAATTATAAGTGAATGAGAAAGACAGAGGTTCATCTTAGTTAATGGCAGCAGTTACTCTGCTCAGGTGCTGCTGGGAATACTCAAACCCCCTAAGAGATCTAATCAATCACTAGAGCTGTCCCTCAGCATTCTTCACTTAAACCGGTCTGGCACTCCCAAAATTAAGTTCTTCTTCCATCTAAGAACTTCAATGGTGTATCTAAGCCTAAGCAGAGACAATTCTTTAATACCACCCTTTAATACACTCTGTAAAGCAAATCAGTAAGCTTGGCCAGCAGTCACTACTTTTTTACTTATTTTTTGTAAGTGCTTCTTGGAGTATATAAACATGTATTAGCTGTACACCAAATCACGTGAGATTGTCCTGTTCAGCATTATATATACAAGTAATACATTAAAAAAGATAAATAAAACAATTTTTAAGTCAGAGTAGTCCCTGAAAGCACAATTTACTGTCTTTCCCTACCTACTCCTCAGCTCTGACTGGCCTCTCCTTTATCTGCCCTGCCAAATAAACTGGTGCAGAATTCACAAAGCACTGACAACAGCAGTACCACTAACAGAAGCCTGAAATCAGCAGAAATCTTCAGTGCACCCCACGACTTCAAGACAGCAGACTGAAAATCAAGGAGAGCTAAAAGAAATGACGCTGAGGGCTGCAGGTAGAGAAACTCCATGTCAGATCAGCACCCAAACAGTAAATTCCAAAACTCTGATCACCTCCCGTCGCTATTCCAATTCCCAGTTATCATATATTATGTGTTAATTGTAATGGATCACCAGGACCATTCCCATTGTGCAAGACAGCTTTTGGCTGCATGATTTCCATGGGCCTGTCAAGTGGTAAATGTCCAAAACAGGCTGCAAGGACTCCTTTGTCTATTTGAGGGACTTAATTCAGACTTCCATGTTAGGAAGATGTTTCTAATTAAAATTCCCTTCACTTAAT
Source organism: Cyanoderma ruficeps (assembly GCA_008694505.1). NCBI lineage: Eukaryota > Metazoa > Chordata > Aves > Passeriformes > Timaliidae > Cyanoderma > Cyanoderma ruficeps. The sequence continues at coordinate 29,498,251 of VZDJ01007753.1, forward strand.
TTCTTCTCATTCAGCCTTGCTGTAACTTCTCAACATGTTTTCTTCTGCCTTATGTTCACGTTTACAAATTAGCTACAAACCACTCTCCACATTCACAATTTAACCAAAGTATTCCCTTCTGCCTCCTCTTATGAATGTCTTTTCTAACCATTCAACCTTTGCAGGCTTTTAGTCAACTATGTTTTTCATCTACCTTTTTCTCCCATCTTTTTTGCAGCTTTTCTGAACCAGAGAGCAGCATGATAGGCACTACATTGCCAAAATCCTACATAGGGAGACAAGTTAGCTCTTGACTCGTATGACCAATACCTCTATGTACACATAGGAAAACCAAATTAATTTAGTATTTGTTTCACCTAATCACATCCAACCTTCCAACATAGGTTATTCTCTTTTCAATTACTGTATTATATGGGATATTTCTTCCCAAGTATTTACTGATGTTATCCTGTGGTAAATCCAAGCCTCACAGGACCATGATATGCACATGGAACTAAAGGCAAATAAATCAGTAACTTGGCTTCCTCCTCTGTAAACGAGGGGCAACATTTACTGAAATTTGAAATTCATTTCTAGATCTTCAGAGGAGACAAGCCAATTAAACAGCAAAACCTTTGGATTCTGAGGAGTGTCTGACAGTGACTAGTTCAGCCTTACTTTAAAAATTACTCACAAATTATCTTGGGCTTTTGCAAAAAAAAAAAACCAAAAAAAAACCAAGCCAAAGAAACAACTATTAATGCATTGGCAAAACCACTACGTGGAAGTCCAAACAAGATTTCCTCTTTCTCATGTCTCTTGCCCTCTATCATTCAGACACATTCAGGCAACACCAACTACACACTCATCTCTTGGTTATTAACTAAAAGTCCACAGAGGAATTTACAAATGTGCACAGACATCAATACTATGCAGCTTTTCTCTATGCCCTCCAACAAATTTATAATGGCCTCAAGCATGCAGTCTTTTCAGGGCAAGTAAATAATCCACACACAGAGAGAACACCTAAAATAAAAGGTGCCTCAAAGAGCTAACATTCCCTTATACTTGCACTGGACTTCACCCTCAACAAGAACAAAAAGCAGAGAAGAAAAACCAAGTTTGGCCAAGCTGCCAACCAAGGTGTCTGACACCCTTCAAAAATACTTTGCCCAACTCTGTTGTGTTCTCCAACCTGTTATAGTGAAAGCAATCTGTTGTATAAAGTGATCACAACACAATGATAGCCTTTTCCAGCAAAAAAATGTCTCTACTGATGAGCCAAGGCTTAACACAAGCCCTATACAAAACCCAGATACTTTGCCTGGGGAGCTGTCCGATTCCCAACCAGGAACCACACTGCAGTTCTAGGCATGAGTCCTGTTGAAGCAGTGTAAGCTGTGTATGGGTTCCCCTTCCTGCTGTCTAAGAGCAGCAGCTAGTCACAACCTCATTGCAAATCCTTCTATCGCTCCATCCAAGCTAGGACTGCCTCCCCTGCAATTCCAAACACCACTATCTGAGCTACTCTTGGTCAGAATTTTAAAATTTTCTCCACCACCATATGGACCACGTTTGTTGTTTGGGTTTTTTTAATAGTAAATGTAAAAGCTGAATGCAGAAGGCAGGAAAAAGTCCTGACTACAGTGTACGAGTACATTTTTAAGCTCTGATTTATAATTGCCAAATTATAAACCTATTTAAGTGACAGCACTGAAAAAACAGCCTTGCTTTGTACAGGTAGAGAGGCCCAGATAGCCTCATGGTCTTTTCCCACTGCCCTCCAAAAAGAACGCAGCAAGGTGCACTAGAAGTGTTTATCACCAATAATCCACTCCTTCCAGTGCACCAGCCATTCATAAAACTCAATAAATCATCTACTGCATAGACTGCCTCCACTAACAACTGGCCTTCTTTTTTTAGCACCTGAGACACAAATCTGAAGAGTTCTCAGTCTCTTCTTCAGAAGCTATGCAGAAAAATTCACCTCCACTCCTTTGCTCTCCAGATGACACTGCACAAGAAATACTTGCTGCAGGTTCTGCAGGAGGGTGACCCAAACACGTGGCAGCTGCCTGTTTATAAATGGGAACAGGGATCTCACCATTACAGTACTCCAGCTCAATCAGGAGCGTGGTGTTATCCATGAAGTGATTGTAGTACGCGATGATGTTCTCATGCTGCAACAGGGCCAGGATAACGATTTCATTCAAAGCATCACGACGCTCCTTTTCTGACAGCCGCGTCAGGTCCACCTCTTTCCACACGACAAGTGAGTCATCCTGAAACACAAAAACATCTTTCAATTAAAAACACACTGTTATGAAGAGAACAGTATGTGCCTTTATAGCAGGAAATTAAAATAGCAGGAAAAGTAAAAGACTTTCCTGTCTCTTACGGATTTCAGACAAATATTCTTCACAACTTAAGTTCTGAGGTTTGTTATCTGTCATTAGAAATAGTGATAGCCTGAAGCCATCTTTCTAGGTGGTCAACACTCACTGGGGGGGGGGGAAACACCAAAACCAAAACACCAAACTAAGGGAAAGACACAGGGTTTGTTTTATTTCAATCAAGACTAAACATACTCCTGTTTAATAAAGACTATTGTATCTTTAATGCTGTAACTGTAGGATACTGCACGAGACCATAAGCTGTTACAAATATTCAAAGGAAAAAGCCTAAAGAAAAAACAAACAATCAAAACCCCACCCCAAAACAAACCAATAAGCAAACCAGAATGAATTTACATTTAGTTTGCCCTTGTTAGGCCCACACACATTGTCAGCCACACTACAAGTGATCTCTCAAGTGAACAATGTTCACTTTGAGCAGTGTTACACCTGCCCAAACCACAACACCTCAAGGTGACCAGAAAAAACTGAAGAACTTACCTTTGAAACTAAATCAAGCATTTTTTCTTGACAGCTGCTAAAACCACAACTACAATTGAACTGGATGGTATTAAACGAGTTGGGAGCAATGGGAGGACTGGTTTTTCATCCAGTCTCCCCTGTTTACACTGAAATGCTGAGCACACAAGCTACCTGTATGAGATGCCCCCATGTCCTCTGTCACTAGAACAAACCAGAAAAATGACTAGTCTACTAGCGTCAGAAGAATATACACAGCTCCCGGCGAAGCTTCAGGGGACCCAGAGATCGGCAGTGCTCAAACGTTACAAAACCCACACCCTGCACCCCTGGACACTGAGGGCTGAAGTTGCCACTTCGTATGCGGGCTGTTCCCAGAGCGGTGCCGGGGATGTCATCCTGGGGGCTGTCAGTATCACCCTGGGGGCTCGTGGTCACCCCAGGGGCCGAGCCCTGCTGCGCCTCGTGGGTCACCGGCGCCTTCAAGCACCGGCCCCTGGCGACCGCCCCGCCGGCCCTGGCAGCGGCCCCCGCCCCTCTCGGAGCGGCCCCGGGGCCCCTTGGCGGGGCGGCGGAACGGGGCCCCTCTCCCGCCGCCGGGACCCCTACCTACCTCGGTGCGGCGGTACAGGGTGGCCTCGCCGAAGGCGCCGCGGCCCAGGGTGCGGATGGGGATGTAGTGCAGCTCCTCCTGCTCGCCGGGCACGCCGCCGCCGCCGCGGGAGCCGCCCCTGCCCGAGGACTCGTTGCCGAAGTCGGAGCTGATGGAGTCGCAGTGCCGCTCGTACTCGCCCAGCGACATGGCGATGGCGGCCCCGCTCGGCCCGGCGCTCCCTCAGCGCGGCCCCGCGGGCTCCATGTCGGCTCCCGACGGCGACCCGGAACCGCTTCCCGCCGCTGCCGCCGCCGCGACCTCCGCGCTCCCGCCCCGCCGGGCCCGGCCCCCGCCCCGTCCGCCGCCGCCGCGATCGGGATCGGGGCGCACGGAGACGCCGCTGTGCGCGAATTCGCTTCCCAAGAAGACAAGCGTCCGACGTTAGTTTCTTAGAAAGCTTTTAGGAATAAAAAACTGTCTGAAGTAACTGATTTATATCAAAAAAGTAATTATCGCTTCTTATTGTACAGATATTAATGTTTCTCTTTGTTCTGCCATGCTACACATAATATACATTGTTGAAAAATGATTGACACAAGGAAGAATACACACATAGATAAACACCACGAGTACCCTAAGCACAAAGATCTGCTGGAGTAGTGAGAGCACTTGCAGTGGACACGCATTTCACACAGCACAGTCATCTCCCTCTCTGTGCCACTCGCACTTCATGGATTCTGTCTCTGACTGAAGAAATAAACTAAAAGCTTCATAAATTTTAGAGCTGAAGCTGCAATGACTTCTCTGTCGTGAAGTATTTGCAACCCTAATCTTAGGTTTGTAATTAATTTTCTTCACAAATTATGCACACCATAGTCATTTCAACGTTTTATTTTCAAAGTTCTGCAGTCACAACTACAGGTGGGAAAGTAGAGTTGGATGATGGAGTACGTTCACTTCACGACAGGCGATCCAATGCTTACAGGAGACCTCAGGGCCTGAAGCACAAAGCCCTAAACCCAAGCACGACAGAGCCCAGGTAGCTCTTACTTCACTACCTTGGGAAAATGCTTGAAAGAATGAACATTGCTCCTTGCAAGGTGCTGAAGGTTAAAGAGCTGTTTAGCATTATATGCACTTATTTGTAACTCACACATCAACATCTATTTGTCGTGCATTGAAACTGTTTACATGTGAAGATGATGTCCTTAGGAGCAGCAGGCAGCATGTCAGTTTCAGGATAAAGAAGCTTGCAGTAATGGATGAAAAAAGCTCAGATGTGTCTTCCTGAAGATCATTTACTCCCTCCCTTGGAAGGAGAATACTTGGCAAAATGTCACCTGGCAAATAGTAATATTTTTTTTAAAAATCTACATGACAAAAATCTCATGAAAATGGGATTAAAGATTTTGGAACAGTTGTAGAAAATTAGAAGACTAATTGAAAAAGTCAATCTTCATTGAACAGTCAATCCTATTTGAAAAGTAGAGCTATCTTGACCATTATTATCTACAGCATCTGAGAAATTCTTCCACAAAATGCTTCCAGTAGTAGGTGCGATCAGGTTTAGCCACCGCACAGCTTTGCCTTTACTAGCCTTTAAGAAACAGGCAGTAGTTCTCATATCAAGATGCCCCTAAGGTAAGTAGCAGTCGTTGTGCACTCAGGTTTATTGGAATATAACTAAAGAATGCATACCTGACTTTACACTGTATTTTTTACTCAAGCATTTAAAGAAATCAGACCATCAAGCCCCCATCAAAGGGGAATGTGTCATTTTCCCTCTTGCAAAATGAGTATTGAAGGATGAATTTGGGTGAGGGTAGGAAAACTATCATTTAAACCAAATCATAGCAAGCATCTGCCTTACTTCAAAGATCTCATTCATGGTTTTCAGAGTTGAGGAAGTACATTGGTTATATTACTAAGGAAAGGTCAGCCCATGCTGAGAAAGAAGTGACAAGGCATCTACATGGTTAATTATAATTAAGAAGACAACATCATGAAAACCCAGTTGCATATGTATAGCAAATACTTTACATGTGAGGGAAGATTGTCCAAAGTACACTTGGGGGAAATAAAAGCCCAAGCAGCTGGTATGGGTGAGAAAATGCTAGAGGGTAAAACTCCAGCAGGTCAAACCAGAGCTGCCATGGGACATAGCAGGAAAACACAAGCACCTTGTCTCCTCTGCTTGCCTCGTCTACTGGCAGCTGTAAGAACAGCATCCACCAAATAATCAAGGAAAAACAAGTTCTTACCATTACAGTTCCAACAGAACATCTTGGTGCAGTTTATGCAAAGATCACATAATGCAACTGATTTAAAAGCTCAGAGGAAAGCTACCTCAGGAATACCAGCTGCAAAAGGCAGGAGTGGCAGGAAACCACAGAAGTGAGAGAAAGCAATGTGAGCAAGGTCCTATCTTTGCTTTTTTTGGAGTTATGTGCCCCAAAGGAAGTTATTCCACATGTATTTTTTATTGCAGAAACTGAATACAAGACAAATTAGTCCTTTAGGACATAGCAACTTTCTCCAAACATGAGCTAAACCAATGATCCTCATAGCAAAGATCACTGGGATCAAGAGATCACAGGTCCTCTGGCAGGCTGTGTCAGCAAGCTGGAAATGCAGATGCTAATGCATTGAGTTTGAGGTGATAAAATACATGGACCTCTGGCAATAGAAGGAGCAAACATGAATCTGTTACTACAATTTTGCAGAAAGTTTCAGCTGCAGCTGAACAGAGAAATTTCTAGCTCCTGCCAGTTCTTCCTGGCAAAATAGATGCAAAGCAAAATAGGATTCCTACAAACACTACTGAAGAAATACAAATGTTTTAGTGCAGTGGCAAAGGCTTGGGCTCATCTGTTTCAGGTTAACAAAAAGGTCCAAGAAAAGCCAACTGGCAGTTTTTCTAAACCCTCTGCTCTTTCCAGCCTCCTCAGAGAAAGGTTACCTGCCTCTGGTCTGCCAAGCTACCACCCCACCAGATGTAATGATCTGGGGGAAGTAAAAATAAGCACAAGTCTGGCAAATTTTCCAGGTGGATAAGGGGCAGCAGAAAAAAAACGTGCCAACACTGAACTCCTGCAGTCTTCACCAGACTCAACCTTTTTTTTTTTCTTTTTTTTTTTCTTCTCTGAAAGATTAATCCATTTCAGGTTTGTCGTCTTTTTCCCAGAAATTCATTTCCCAAAGACTTTGTTCACTAAAATCATGTCCATCTCAGGCCTCTGAGAGACAAGTATAGCAGAGGGATACAACTAAAGATATGGGACAGAAATATACCACATGAAGTGACAGAAGTAAAGAGGCCACGCTACTTTCCCAGACATCTGCCTCAGGACCTGTCAAAATGTATGGGTGGGAATCCCCTCATAATCTTGACACACAGTTGCCAAACTAGTTTGAGTCAAATGTCTCTCATCTGCCAGTTAGAACAAAACACAGATGTTGTACACTTGGGTTACTTCTCACATACCTGAGCAGCTTGTAAAAAATGAGCAAGTGTATAAAATGTTCATCCCCTCACACATGTACACAAACAGCAGCTGTGGTGGGCACCCTGTACAGGGTGCAGCCCACGCTGGTAGAGCAGGAGGCGGAATACAAAGATAAACCTTACTTAGGAATGCTCACGTGCTGAGTTAAGTACTGTGATAATTAAATCGTTAGTCACATTGACAAGTGGGTGGAAGAGGCTGGAAACGTCTGATGCAGTTTGCTACAGGCAATCATAGATTTACCAGTGATGCATCTGTCACACACAAAGATGGGCTCAGACCCAAGGATCTGCAACAGCTCAACTTTAGCCTATTTCCCAGAAGTGAAATGGAACAAAGACACCAGCACTGCATGCCCAGTGCTGTAAAACAGCCAAGACCCACTACCAACCTACCGCATGCAAGCAGCTGTATGATTTCACATACTCAAAACATTCATCTGGGAAAAAACTTGCAGAGGCTAATCCTTATCTAGAGATCTGGGGATTTCCCTTCCTGAAATTCTCCCTGATAGTACTAACTAGTTATCTAGCATTTACATGTCCCTAGTCTTATTATGTGGCATATCTCACTTGGCTACTGCATAACAAAAGGCTTGCAGGGTCAGCAGAGGAGATCTGACAGCATTTCAGTAAATACCTAACCACACTCTTCAGTATCTGCCACTCACATAGTACCAACTCATCTTTGCAACAGTTTTCAATCTCCTTTAAAGTACAAAACTGAAAGTACTTCTGTTTGTCTTAATGACTGAGAGTTCACGACAGCTGATGGCAAAAAATTGGATCCTGTAACACAGAGCACCAGCCCTTGTTTCACTAACAGCTTCAAAATTCCTCCACATACAGCAATGTAATTAGGAAGGGGGGAGGCAGAAAGGCAAAAAATGGTAACCTGTATTAGGACACCTCATTTGCTGTGATGGTCCCACTCCACAGAAGCCTGTGCACTCTTCCAAAGTCTAGAATTAATTGTTACTAGAAAAGCCTAAAAAGGCTTGTGGGGAGTCTTTTTACTTGCTGGTTCCTGCGGCAGGTCAACTTTCAGGAAACAGGAGTCTGTAGGAACATGCACAAAGAGGACAAGACTCACAGCAACAAGGTGAGATGGGTTGTTTTTCCCCAAAAAATTTTTATTTGAGAAAGCTGACAAAAGTCCCCCATCAGTCATTACAGGTAAATCCACACCAGTGCCCCGCACCTGCTCCCCAGTAACTACACCAGTACAGTGAAGATCAAACATAACACCAGAACAATGAGAGTGTAACAGTCACCTGGGGAACTTAAGGCCTCACCATCATTTTTACGATAACTTTGTACTCAGATAAGGATGGGGAGAGGATATCAAAACAGACAAGACCAGAAAAATCCCTTTCTTTTACTGTCTTCTCAAGTTATATAAAAACAAAAGCAAAACTTTAACAGACCTACAGGCTTCAAACTGTAGGACCTAAAACTACCTTCAAATGACTTCTGTAATTCAGTCCTGTGGCACTCCTGCTGTTCTGCACTGTAACAGCTTTCAAAAACATACAAGGATAAAATGGATGCAAGGGCAGAGGAGTAGACTTAGGATCCTAATATGGCTTTATCAAACACCAAACAAACTAAAAGCAATCAAAGTACTTGCAGTGGAACTAACAACTCCAGGAACTTGGGAATGGCAAAGAACTAATGTATTTAGATGACAGGAGATCATCTTTACATCCTCTTTTCCATTGCCTCACCCTGGACAACTGTTTCCTTCCTAGTAATAGATCAGACTCAGGTCAGAAATTGTAAAACTATGCTTTTTCAAAACTGCTAGGCTGGGCCCAGGGCCATGACAACCCCATCCCTACCCAGAAGTATCTAGACATAGGACATCAGAATGCTGTGCTGCTGAACCACTCACTCTGAAGGAATGCAGAGACAATGAAAGAATTGTAATCACTGCCTTAAAACTGCAGCAAGTCCAGGAAGTTAACCTGCCTGCATAGTACCATCTGGACAGCTGAGACATGGCAAGAACCTGCTGGCTCTTGCTGTCTAGTACTCCACAGGAAAATAACAGTTCTGTTGAGGGCACAGTTCAGACTGCCCCCTCAGATGTAGAATTAGCCTATTCCCACCCTGTACTGCTTTTTTCAGTTCATCCCCATTTTTCCAACTCCTCTGCTACCCTGCACAGCACTATTGTACCCTCAGACCTCAATGCAAGGTACAGGCCCTCATGCCTCATGTGAGCATCAGCTCACCTTGCTTCGAGGTCTTATAAAATGACATTCAGCCAGCTGCCTGAATAGATGAGAAGTCTCCTGCTCAATGTAAGACCAAGTTTCCTAGCATGACCTGCTCCCATCTGCTCTGTGACAGTATTTGACCGAAGCCTCCTGCACAAAAGGCTGTTCCTGACCAAGGTTTTCAGGAAAGCTGCTGCAGCATTTCAAAACAAGAGAGGCAAATCCAAGACAAACATGTGGGGGAAGGGTGGGACCAAGGCTGGATAGCTTATTTGAGCAAAGCAGGCTTCTTTCCAAGCTCAAACACACTTCGAAGCCTGCCTTAGAAGGCTCCCCTTCCTCCAGGCTGAATCACCATATGCTCAAGTGCTCTGATGTGTCAGCACAAAGACACCAGCTCCCACAGGGAGAAACACAGAGGTCCACGACAGGGACCAAACCTTGGAAGACCCTCTATTCTCAGGCCCTGCTGGAATGATGAATCCTACTGCTTTGCACTCATCTCCATTTGCTCGAGGCTTAGGATCCCAGCTGGTGAGGACAGGGAATCCCCCTGCTCTGCCCCAGTGTGACCTGCATGCCACCTAAGGAGCACAGCAGGGTCAGGTGATTCTGAACACTGCAGTCACAGACAGATGGGAGACATCATCAAGCCATGATTATAAAAGGAGAATAGACAGCGCAAAAAATTTGATGCAGCTGTCATGGAAACATCTTTTTTTTATTTAATCGCTGTCCCAGGAATACCCAAACCCATTATGACCTCCCCCACCCTCAACATCCAACAGGATTTCACAAGTCCCCCATTGCCTCCGATGTTCAGGCTCTCCTCCCCCTTCAGGGTCCAAGTTCCTCCAGAAAAGCTCCAGTCAATCGCTATCGTCTGTAAGATGGCTCCAGGAGGCCATGGCTAGGTCCCAGCGGTGTCCAGCTGGGTCTGAGAGGAGGGGGAAGAAGATTTGCTCCTTTACTCAATCAACTTCTTGGCCTTGAAGAAGCGACGCAGGTAGAACACCTGCCAGGTGGCCAGTCCAATGAGACAGCACATGGAGAAAATGCTGAAGTACAGAACCCGGGTGTTTGTCGACTCTGAAACAGACAACAAACCATTGCACCTGAGTCTGGCATCACAGGATGCACTCCAAGATGGCAAAGTTCCCAGGACGACTTCTCCTCCCCCCATGCAAAAGCAAGATAGCATGAAGGCAAGGGCACCTGAGAACCAGCAGCACTTGAGAATAAAAGCAGAGGGAACAACAAGAAGGATAATAAGAGGGAACAAGGTGAAGCTGTGGTTAATGGGCAACATTGAATAGAACAGAGTAATTCACATTAGGAATGGAGACAGAAAGAAATGATTTCTAGAGACAGAACAACAAGTCAGTGACTGCTTCAGGTTTCCCTTACTAGGAACAGAACAGGCAGAGACCACTGTAACTGCTTGATCTCCAAATGCTGCCCTAATAACACATTTAGCAGAAATTAGGGGTTTTAGAGTTCCATCCCTTTGAAGGGGGCACACAGTCTCTTACCATTTGTGTCCCTCATCTCTTCTTCTCGTTTCTTCATATAGGCAAAGTCGTTAACGATGGACTCTGAAAGATCTTCCAAGCGCCTCAATTCTACTTCCAGGGGTTTCAACTTCTCCACTTTAGCAATCTAGAAAACAGAAGAGTCAAATCACTGAACACAAACCAAAAGCTCCCACATGGGTTTTTACTGCCAGTTTGAGCCACTCCTCCCCACACGCTACAGATCTGGGGCATCCTTCCCCTCGGGAAATACCTCTACAAGCCAGAAACTACCATTGCATAAAACATTATCACTTCTCCCACCTGTTTTCTGAAACACACTTTCCTACTACTCCTCCTACACAATGAAGGAGCACAGCATGCATACAAGAACACTTCTTCCTTATTCGGCTTAATGTTAGCTTATTCACAGTTGGTTTCTCAGGAGTGGGTAGAAGATCTTGCCACATGACTACACCTCCAGTGAGTATAAGTCACAGACTGAGATAGAGGTGACTAACTTACGTATGTGTACGATACCGTTCCATAGGCACACAGGCTATTAGCACCGAGACTCACTTCGCTAATGCTCCAGAAAGCCCAAGCAGCCCCGTTCCCAGAAGCAGCGGCTTGATTATCCCACAAGGGCTCGGGGCTTTTATCCCGCAGACGGAACCTCCAGGGCAGCACAGGCTCTTGGCAGGGACCCCGCAGCCACCGGGTGGCGCTGCGGGGCCGCTGCCGGTCCCGGCTCCCGTCGGGAACAAACCGCCTCCCTCAGGAATGCTGAGTCCCGCGGGACACCGCGTCTGTGCACAGCGCCCAGCGCGCGGCACCACGGCTCACACGCTTGGTATCCAAAACCAAAAACCCGCTGCAAAATGCAACTAGAAATCACAGCACACAACAGCAACTATTTAACTTGAATATGTAAACATGTGTCTCAGCCTCAGTGGCGGCTATAACCTGACACACGCGTTAAATAAAACCTGGGACACAAGGACACTCAAAGGAAGCTAACTGCAATTCCTGGCACTTCTCTAGTGTAGAGTTTGGGTAACTGCGTTCTTGCGTAGAATTTGTCACTATCACCAAGAAGTGGCAGGCCCCTGCCATTAAAGCCAGATGCTGTGTCCCCAAATAATGCAGCAGAAGAAAGATGAGTTACAGAAAACACAAACCACCTGCAGTTCACCACCAGTCTCAGTCCCACAGGATTATTCAGATGTAAACTGCATGATGGCCATCTCTCAGTGATCCATGCTGACAGGCAGGCAACACGGCACCCAGCATGAAGGTATCCCCAAAATGCCACTTCCAGAGGCAGCTGCCTGGGCATCAGAGCCAGAGCTGAAAAGATGTTCGTGACCAAGCCAGTGCTAGCTAATCAGCCTGAAGGGTCTCCACATGACACGCATATCCTGGCAAGGAGCAAGCCATCAAACAATCATCTGAGGATTTTTATGCTGAGACAAGCTGTATATTATAGCTCTGCCAGCACAGCAGTGTCAGTTTGGAGTGTGTTTGAGAGGAGGGGTAGGAAGGAGTAGGTTAATCCTCTCCTGCTGGTAGGAAGGAGTAGGTTAACCCTCTCCTGCTTTCTAGCCAATAGGTTGTAATGACAAAATTCCGTGGTCTGGCCACATACCTGCAAGCAGAAAGCTCTGCTGGAAAACTGGCACCAGAGTCTGCATGCCTACAGCCCAGACTCTGCTGACACTGCTAGAGCAGCAGGTCTGTAACACACACAAGGTCCTGGGCTGTAGTGACAAGCTAGCCTTGCACCAACCAGCTCCATTATCTTCCTTGAGGGTTCACTTCCTCATTCACAGAAGGCTACCAAGGTTCCACTGGGATAAAACAAGGTTTATCTGCTCCATCTGCATCTCTTCAGCTGCTCTTAATAGGTGTAGCTGCAAACATCTAATAGCTACTTCTAGTCCCGCATGTATTCCAAGGTGTGTATCCTGAATCACAGAATTAGAGTGGAAAAGTCTTCTGAGATCGAGTCCAACCTAAGACCTAACAGCACCACAACAACTAGACCATGGCATTAAGTACCATGTCCAGTCTTTCCCTAAAAACCACAACCTCCCTAGGCAGTCCTGGAATCTTTTGCCCTTAATGAGCCAAATATGGGCAGCTGCTCCAAGAGATTTTGTAAAAAAGCCCACCAAGCATCTGTGATGGTGGAACATCATCATCCTAGAAAGAATATCTGGACCACCATCACCAGGATAACAACTCCAATGGGCTTCCCAGGGGTCACTTAAAGATTTGTCCAAGGCTAACTCTTCCTAGCATAGAAAGAGAAACACTATAACCAAGAATTGACAAGGGGTAATCCATGTGGGAAAAAACCCTAGGTCATCAAGCATTCTTGGTGCCATCAGAAATCTTTTCACTTTTCTGTATCTTCATTTCTACTCCTGAATGGATAAAGTTATTTCTTCCAAACCCAGATAACTAAGGCATGACATTGCAGTTAAATCTTCTAATCCAGCTCACTATTCCAGCTGCTTTGCCCCAAGCATATCTGGATCTATGAAAGTTTATGAAGCCAGACTTAGGCAGTATCAGTGGCCTTCATTAAACTCCCCGAATCAAGTCTCCTTGCAGCAATTCAACAAGAACAACTAGGACTGTACAACAGCTCTCTGGTACCCAACAACAGATGAACATCACATGCAAAAGGCTCAGAGAGACTGAAATTCCATGAGAGAAACGCAAGCAACATTCCTGCCCTTTGAGGCCTTACAGCAACCTGTCAAGCCAAAACTCACAACTACTACAGCAAACTGAGAAGAGAGATGGTGGAAAAAAAAGAAAACACACTTCAAAGGGGTGGGGTTAAACATCTATAGCAGCTGTACAAATAATAAATCAGTTTGACTCCTTTGTAGACATGCTGCTCAACAAGGCTCAATACAGTCTACCACTCTGAGAGGTCCTCACAAGTGAAGGATGCTTGTTGGGGCTCCCAAGATCTGCATTTGGTATCAAGTGGGACTGCAAGTCTAAATTCTTCTTTTCTTGTACTCATCCACATACCTTTTCCCTCAATGAGCATAAGAGATGCATTTATTCCAAGACGGTTTTATCAGTACAACAGTGAGCCTGTAGATACACAGGCATAAGAGAACCTCTCTGCACAGCAACAGTGCTTCTAGTAATGTAACTCTAGAGTATGCTGTGGGGTGGTATTTAAAGGGATTCTGTAAATACAGCAAACATAATCCTCCCAGTTACGCTCTCAGGGATTCACCCCATAAAATTTCAACATCTTGCAATCTCTCAGTAGCAGGCTGACAGACAACTGGCCCTATGAGTGCTCCACTCTTCCCTGACCCCAAGAACATTTTTACTCTCCATGTAGGATGTGCTCCAGACTGACTTAAGCTGTGATTCCTCTGCTGACTCCAAGCACCTTTTTACAGTCCACATAGGAAGTCCTACCAACCAACTTAAATCATGCAAGACCAGACAGCCCAAAGTTTGAAAGGATATAAAAACAGCAGCATGACCATCTCAGAAATCTGTTAATTATCTATCTGCAACCATGCACAGCCTCCTCTGCTACCCACTCTCCTCTCTATGGCATCTCCCACGCTCTTATGCACAGTGGACACAGCGATCATTTGCAGGACTCTTTCTCCACCAATAATTCTCATTTTGTCAGGCACAGGCTCTGTACTGGGGGATGACTGATCCCAAATTCTAGTGAGCCAAAAACATGATAGTTGCCGTAAAAATTCAGCATCCGAACCAGTCAGGACTGTCTCAGCCACAAAGACTGCTACTCTACACAACTGGCTCTTGGGTCTAAGCAAGCTATGTCTTCCTAAGATTGAAATGTTTAGGTTTTTATGCTTATTTTCAATGTCACGCCTTCAAACCACATACCCATTCCACAGCAGCTACTACTCTGCCAAACACCTTTACACTGATACACTGCCAGTTCTTACAAACACACCAGTGCCATTTCAGGCCTGCTGAGCCAGTACATCTTACAGGCAGGAAGGTAACAACAATAAGATTGAAACTTGACTTTAAGAGAGGGTCTGATATTAACTTAAAATGACCTCTGCTGCTGGGGAAACTTCACCTCTCAGTGTCTTGTTGCCTCTAGTTCCTATGCCCAGAAGCTGGGTCATGCTGTCCTAGCAAAGAAATTCACACATTAGGCTCCAGTTCCCAGAGTACAGAATCAGTTCTAGTAGATGTTTGTCTTTTTTTTCCCCTCCCTTAACACACAAAGCTTCACTGCAATTGTAGTGTGCAGACAGGCTTTCATCACCACTGGGAAAACAGCTTCCCATCACGAGCCCAGATCTACAAAAGGCATCACGTGAGTGCTGGGAAAGGGGAGCCTGCAGTGCAGGCAGCCAGGGGATATACCTCCTCGTAGTTCTTTGCTTCAACGCCATGCTTCATATCCAGAGTCACGAGCTGGTCCGGCATCCTCCCTGTTCCTGGAAGCATAATGAAAGGATTCCTTGTGTGAAACATTCAGCCTGCCAGGAAATCACCAGCTCTTCCCACCAGTGAGGAAGAACTCAAATCCCTCCCCTCCCCTCCCTCCATGTCTGCAGCTAACTGCGGAGGCAGCACAGTCCAGCCTAAAAATACAGAGACTTCACAATAAATCCTGGCTGAAGGAGAGCCTTCCAAAGATAATGAGAACAAGCTGTAACTAAAAGCACCGAGTGTCTACAGGATGCAAATCACTGTAAAAACTGCAGAGGATTAGAATATGAACACCAGCTGCTAGGAGACAGCCTAGTGAAAGACAACTCACCAGAGGGGCAAATATTCAACTGGGAAGGCCATGTTCACAGGAAGTAAACCAGCAACTTGTCAGGGTTACTGGGGCTGTAAATGGCTTTACAATCAAAGGAGCAAATGATAAACTGCTCCAACTGAGGAACACTGCATATGAGGACTACTGACCCTCATATGCTGGAATGTCTGCAGAAGCCAAGGCAATCCTTTTACCAACCATCTCAGATACCCAAGAACCACACTGCTGATGCAAACCCCAAGGGAGCAAGAGGCTTCTGAAGCTGGGAAAACACCACTTTAGAGAGCTGCCAGCTGGAGCCGCACAAACAGCACATAAGGCTGCAGTCACCAGCAGAGCAGGTATCTTTCAAGGCTGTAAGCCCCAGGCTAGGGAAACCATGGCTTATAGTGTCTTTCAACTGCTACAAACTGTCACATCTGAGAACATTCACAAGAGGAAAAAATATATATATAAGATAGTCATATCAGATATCCTCAAAAATGCTGCACATCAGCATATCTGAATATCATTCTCTATTATACCACCCACCAAGAAAATGTCTGTATGTAACACACTTCCAAATCCCAGCATGTTGGGGCATACAGCTGTCCTCAACTGGTTGCCAGCAAAACACAAGGTCTGAATTTACTTGAACTATGAATTTCAGAGTCTCCATTCAGGAGCATGTCCAATACTCACATTCTGTCTCAGAAGGCTGCCAGATTGTGGGCATTCCCACAGTCCACAAATAAATTCAATGTACAGGTTACACTGGGTCACTCCAGTTCGAGCTAGGAAGATATTCCGGATCTTCGACACAACATCCCCAAATTTTTTCTCTACCCACTCACTGAACAGCTCTTCAACACCAGATTAGGATCACCTTCTACTGCTAGCAGGACAAAGAATAATCTACTGATAAAATGGTGCATATCAACTACATCTTAAGTCTCTTTAAGGGAATGCACTATATGAGAGCCCAACAGATAAATTACAATTAAGATGTAATTTTGTTGTTTTCTTATAAAAGACTGGTTACGGTAATAAACCCCCGAAGTCCCAGCACTGTTCTTGAACAGACAGGCTGTATACAACTCTTAGTACTCCTTTCCCCAACCACAAGTTTTGACTGCTTATGCCACACACATTACTGGCATGCACAGAGATAGGCAGGTAGGACAGACAATAGTAGCTGCAGAAAAAAATTCACAGCACACAGTTCAGTGAGAGGTATTTTTAATGGTGCTCAATTTATAGCAATTTGAGTTGAGAGCTGAAGTTTGCAGGAAGAGATAAAAAAGATGAAAAAAGGCCAGTGAGCAGAACAGAACTAGAAGAATTAATTTGCTAGACTGGAAAGGAGAGCTGCCAAGAGGCAGTAAGAAACCAGAAACCTTAAAGCTGCCAGGTGCAAAGGGATGGAGAGATGGATGCTCTCCTATAAGTTTGCTAACCCCAAGGCAGCTCCCTTCATACTCATCAGATCCTCAGAAACCCCTTGCTTCTGCAACTAAGGCTCATCAGAGCAGGCTGGATCAGTAGCAAAGAGAAAAACAGTCAAGATTCAGAGATCATGAACTAAACTGATGCCTACATTCCTCAGGTCTTCAAGAGGTCATTTCATCTGAACTGTTTCCTGGGAAATTAGGGGACCTCTTAATTTGCGAAGTCAATGGAAAAACAGGATGGTTGAACTGCACACCAAAAAGTTTTCCCACATGAATTCCAGAAAAAATGAATCGTAATACTCTTAAGAAAGTTTGGGAAGAGAAGGATTACAGAAGAACCATACAGTTAAAGATTAGCATACATGAGAGTCCTAGAGGGAGAATGCAGTGAAGCCAGGCTGTTCACCTGAGATTAGTACATTGTGGTAGAGTAAATGTGCCTGGGAGCAGAGCACTGGTCAGGAAGACAGGACCATTCTGCCTGGAAGAGGGTAAAAAGCCCATCATGCAAATACCCACAACTCCAAGAAGAACTCCTAAGAACTCCTCCAATCTGATAAGGTGAAACTGCAATGTAAGATCTCTTTCTCACTTTCTCTTCCTCATTTCTGTGGTTAGGCATTGAGAAATCCCAGTTGCTTGGACCCCTCAGATCCAACAGCTCTAGGTTTCCTCTACCAACAGTTTGTCTCTTTCAATACTCCACAAACATCCTCCTTGGCTGCTGCCATAAGTCCTGATTACTTACTTGATGAGACTGGGAAAAAGACCCTAACCTTTAAAGAGAAACATGAGAATTAAACAGACTTGGTAAGTTGCCCCACTCCCATGATCACCATTATAAGATCATCACTCCCATGCTGATCTTATAGAGCAAAGAAGGTACTTCCTTGTGACGTGGTTACTTCTTTCCAAGTACCTTAACCAAGTCCTGGAGATGATCAAACCTCAGAGTCTCTTACTTTAATACATCCTTCACTTTCAGCACAGACATGGGAAGTCTGAAGACTTTAGGTGGAATTTGGGGCACCTGGATCCAAAAAGAAAGCCCTCAAAAGAAAGCCTCCAGAAGAGGATCCAGTTGCTCAGCTGATGAGCTCTAGATTTTGGCAGCTCAGTGCTCCACGGGTCATCAAGGTAGAAATTGCATATAGAAATACTTAATCCACAACCATATTGAAAGCTTTAAAACAAACTTACAACAAGGAAGTCAGGGAACAAACATTTGCTACAATCAAAACAGTTATAAGGGACTCTGTCTAGGCAAGAAACTTCTACTCAAAAGCACTAAACTAAGAGTCTAGACACAACTAAAGAAAGAAACCTTTCCCCACTTCAGTGTGTGATCACAAGCAAGCTATGAAAAGATCTGCAGGACTGTCTGGACGCTTCTCAAATACTCAGGTGTTGGAAAGTAAATAGCATGAGTGACTCCCAGATGAGTCACTAGTGCCTGCATGTCTCAATGTGTTAAGGAACATTTGAAAGTCCTATCTTTGGAGTAAAATAAAAACATAATCCTGAGCATTCGGAGTCACTATTTTACCTCTAAAATACCACAGAAGAGGTGCTACAAGTCAGATCACTCTCAATTCCAGCAAAGAATATAGCCTTCTCTTTCTGTAAAGTTCTCAACTTGCAAACCATTTGCATCTTATATATGGAGCAGAAACAGCAAAACAGCAGCTGCCTTTCAACTGATTTGAGGAATGCTGCTAGTGAATGCTCTGTGAAACACTCTGGGATCTTTTAGGATAAGACCTATGAAAAACTGGGCCCATGAAGGAGAACTCTGACAGTAACCATGAAAAGATGTAGCACCTACAAACTTGCATGTGCTCCCACCACCACTGATGAGACTAGAGCCCACATGCTGGCCACTTTCAGCACGTTTGTCCTGAAGTTGAGCTTGGGCATTCAAAGCAGTACATGCGTCACACTCACAGGAAACAAGGCTCAGCATTCGTTAGGCAACCATCCTTGTAGCACAAAATGCAAAGTTGACATCCTGCTCATTTCCCCTTCCCTTTACTGACCACTTCAAGAGCAGTTGTGAGTGCAAATCAAGGACACATTCACTACACACACACAATCCAACCTCATTAAATAGTTGTCAACCTATGGCAGGATAGCTGCCAAGAACACATTGTGCATAGATCACATTCTACCAAATGGGGAAGAAATGGCCTGCTGGGAAAAAGAGGTCCTGGAGATGACGGCACCCAGCTCTGTCCTGGCTCAACTGCAAGATGGGGAGAAGCATTAAACTAGCAAAAGAAGTGTGGTTTGCTCACTGGTACTGCCACTCATTGCAACTGTGGTGACCTCTGCGGGAGAAATGCCTAATTCCCCTTTCAGAGGAAACCGAAGTGCTCTACACAACAGCCACAGAGGATTACTTCAAATGCAACACAGAGAGCAGATGTTCTGCAATGAGACTGGCCACAGCCTCCTGAAGACCAGCTTCAAAAGTTAAAATGCCCCGTGGACCACATTCAGGATCACTTTACTTGTCTTCCTAATCCATACAGCTACACAAACTTGATCAGAAGCTAGAAACAGCGAGCACACCTTTCA
Source organism: Cyanoderma ruficeps (assembly GCA_008694505.1). Lineage (NCBI taxonomy): Eukaryota > Metazoa > Chordata > Aves > Passeriformes > Timaliidae > Cyanoderma > Cyanoderma ruficeps. The sequence goes on from VZDJ01007753.1 coordinate 29,517,744, forward strand.
TTTCACTTACCCACAGGAAGCTTGCTCTCAAAGCAGGCCTCAAACATATCATAGTCTTCCGTGGTGAAGGCAAACTTGCCCTTGGTGGCATCCTCCTTGGCATACAGGATGTGCCCAGCCGAGTCAGTTATCTGTAAGAGGACAATGAAGGTAAAAAACACAGTACTTTGCTGCCGTGAGCTCATGCTGCCTGTGCAGCAAGAGCAATCCTAGCCTCCCCTTTGGATCTGCTGCTTTTTCATTTCAACAGTTTCCCTCCTTCTTTGTGACTCCATCAATTGCTCCCCTCTTCAACCACACACCAGGAGCTGACAAAGTCAGAGTGACTATAAAGTAATTATTGACTCTTAGATCCAAAAAACCGCCAACCAACCAAAAAAACCCACCCCCCCAAAAAAAACCACCAAAAAGCAACTGACCAACGAACCAAAAAAAATCCCAAAATGAAACCCACACTAATTTCTGTTCCTCCTATGAATCCCAAATACAGACTACACGTAAGAACTAAACAGCTGAACCAAACTGTCATTTATTGCCTTTTGTTTGCAAGCAAAATTCATGAATTCCCATAGCAACTGAGATAGGGAGAAGGCTTACGGGACACAGTCACATTCCCCAGAAGATGAAATGGAGAAGGGCACATCTATTCCTCTAGAAATGAAGCATGAGTGTGGCCCTGAGCTACACAAGGTTTGGGTGCCAAAACCCACAAAAGTGGCCACTTCAGAGGACAATTCAGACTACACAGACAGAATAATGACTGCTTTGCACTAACTCTATAAAACTACTAAGAATAGGCAAAAACTGTGGAAGGTCTACAAAAATGCTTCAACAAAGAGTATAAAAAGAAAGGACACGCATTTCATGACGTAAACTTGAAAATAATTGTGCTCAATTAAAGGCTCCATCCCGCTGAAACACTCTGACTGGGGAGAGGGGTGAAAAAAATGGAAGGTGTCACAACACTGCATGAAAATGAACAGTGTGCATTCCACTGGAATGCTTCCCATTTTCCCTTGACACTAATTTTTAACAGGTATGTCTGAAACAGCATGGACACTAAAGTTACGAGGGGTCTTTGAATGTCTTAGAGTGAAGAAAGTAAAAAGCTTGGGAATAATTTTAAAGGTATATAAGACCAAAGTACACAAAATAATTTGTGGCATGGAAAAGGTAGGTCAGACATTCTACTTTCCTGCAGCCTTTTTTCCTGTACAAAGGCCATGCAAAAAAGCTATGTACTCAGAACTATTCTAAGGAAACACTCTTTATTCTTATTAGAGCACCTAATTAACTCTCTGGCACGGGATTTGAAACAAGTGTGGACCTACTCATAGATGAGAGTCACTGCATTAGGCAGGAAAAACAATCAAGTACATAAATTCTCACTTTATGGTATAAACCATAGCCGGCAAGGCTTTAGGAACAAGCTTCCTTCATATACAGATTATCCCACAATGGCCTGTTAGGGGATTTGTTGCAGCTGCCCCTGCACCGTATGCTGTCAGTGTCTGAGAACCAATGAGGAACACTGTTCTCTGTGCAGCAGCTCAGAGCTGTACCTGTTTTCAAGTAGCAAGCAGATGAAAGCACGCCTGCAGTCAGGTGCAGGCAGCTGTGCTGCCACCCCCATGCCACAAGCCACCAGCTACCTCCTGTCTGGAAGCCGCCAGGCACTGGGAGGCATTGGGAAGCCCAGCCCCAGTGAGCAGGCCCATCTGCAGTAGAGGACAGAGAATGTTTGACCATGCCAGCACAAGGTAAAATCCTGTGATTTGGCCACCACATGGTACGTACTGTTTAGTGGAGCAGTCATGTTAACCAAGACGCCTCATGAGCATGACACGATACATTCTGCACACCAGGTTTTCCATCACAAAAAACAGTCAGAACAACATAGCTCTCAGATGCCCCTATTATTTTGAGCACTATTTTCCTATGCCTTTGTAGGCACCAGAGCTAACCTTTACGCAGCCTGATCCATTTTTGGCCTTTGCAGCTCATGAACAGCATTCTGGACAGTAAAAGCTCTGCTGTCCGCTTTCATCGAAACTGAATAGCATTACTCAAATCAGCCAAATACACTGCCCATTCAGCCGGGTGTGCGAGGGCGGGAGAAGCTGCTAATAGCCCAGCCAGAACGCTTGTGGGGGAGTCGACCTGAAAGGGATTTTTCATGCTATTCTAACGATATTTACGGTAAGGCAATCCCCTACAGACAGGGCATTGTTTGCCCTTGACAAACAGCCCGATACCGTCGGGCTCGACAATGGGGCAGAGGCACGTGGCTGCCAAAGGAGAGCTGAGGCAACCGACGCCCCCCGCAGCAGCAGCCAGCTGGCAGAACCCGCGGATTCCTCCAAAACAGAGGGTGCCACTGTTAGCGCTAGGCTATCACACACACAAATCTCAGCTCACCGGCAGGGACCGAACTGAGCCTGCACAGAATTAACTACCAACCTCCTTCCTCCTCTGCTCGGTGGCCCAACCCAGGGAGCCAAAGCAGACCATCCGGTGCAGAACAGGGAGTACCTGCAGACATTATGTCCTGAACTGACCTTTCCCACACAGACCAGAGAAAGCGGGCACCTATCAGAGAGGCTTCAGCCCTTATAACAAGCCCAGCAAATTGGGAGGACACAGCATACCTGAACAATAAGAAGGAAAGCAAGAATTGCATACATTATTTTTTCTCCTTTGCACCTTTTCGAACTATACAGGACTTTTAAAAATTATTTCATTTTATGGTTCGAACAAAAAAGAACTTCTATAAGCAGCACTACCCAGATACCAGCTTCATCAGCAAAGCCAACTCAAACATAGAATTCACTGGTTCACCATCATCTCCCTAGATAAGTCCTTTGTCATAAAAGTGACTTTTGGAAGAAACCTTGGGGTCAACTGACCTAAGAGTCAGCTGAGAACCTGATAACCAGGAGGCGTGGTTACCAAGCAGTAAGAGACAGATGGGAACATGGGACCCCGTCTGAAATACATGGGCCTTACCACGCACATACTACATCAACATTTTAAAGCCTTAATGCTGCTTGGCTCTGCCTATACACAGACAAGTTTCCTCTCACAAATGATGCAAGAACAGAAGACCCACTATCTATCAAGAAGAATAGGATTTTTTAAAAAGTAAGACTTGAAAAGAAGCCTTCTCTAGCCATAACCAAGCACAACTGCCAGTAATGCCAGGACCTTCAGGCATTGGCAGGCAGATGCTGGAAAGGCAAGCTGATTTCACCAAGTCTGAAGTACTCAAAAACACCAAGCTCAGAAACTCCTGAGCAGACCATTCTGTCTCTGTTTGCGTGCTTACTATTGAAGCCTTTGGGAATGTAGACAGAAATAAAAAAGGGGACAGGAGACTGTTATGAACTGACTAAGCAGCAACATACCTTACTCAACTAGGTTGGAATTTTGAAGAAAGTCTAGGAAAGGCAGATTGTGGGCAGCATTAAAGTGAAGTTGTTGAATTAAAGTGAAGCTGTTGAAGTTTAATAGCTGTGGGTCACACAGCTGTATTAGTCATGTATATTCTGCCAACCCTGTACTTCCTGAACATCCTTCAGGACCATTTTCTTTTCTGCAGCAAACATCTGCCTACCTAAAATCATGCAAGCCACGACACAGCAAGATGAGAATAGCCATTTTGTGTACCAGAACCTGGTTTCTCAGCCCCCATGCCACTGTGCCAGGATCCTGTTGTGCCAGGCCCTAGGCATGGAGGGAGCCCTCGCAAAGCCACGTCACCACAACTCTTTCCAGCTCACACGGTGTCGGCAGCCGTGGTACAGCTTTATCGCAGCGGCCCATCTCGCCAGGCGCCAGATAATCTCCATCGTTTGCGGATTAAATGGCAGACTGCGGGACGGGCCGCCGCAACTCGATCTTTGGGGAGAAAAAAGATCCTATTTTGCTCAAGCTAAAACGCTGCCCAGGTCCCTCGCTGCCCAGCACCCGGAGCTCCTGGCGGGCTGGCGGCCCCTCGCACAGGGCGAGACCCGCGGTGCGGAGCGGCACAGGCCGGGGCCAGGCAGCGCTCGGCTCACGCGTGGGCCGGTGCCACGCGTGGAACACGTCACCCCTTCCTTCCTTTCTTCTTTCCTTCCTTCCCCGCCCCGCACGGCCGGCGAGGGGAGGCGGGGCCGCGCCGCCCGCCCCGGCCACCCCCGCCCCCCCGGCCGGCCGGGGCCGCACCTTGAGGTTGGCGGAGGGTCCGCTGGAGGAGCCCGGCGGGGCGGTGATCTCGTACTCGCCCGTGACCAGCGTGTCGCGGTGGATCTCCTCCCGCAGGCACTTCCGCGCCTTGCCCGGCAGCTGGAAGGAGATGGGCCGCGCCGGGCCCACCAGCAGGAGCAGCAGGAGCAGCGGCAGGAGCGGGGGCCGCCCGAGGCGGGGGCGGCCGGGCAGCGGCGGCAGCGGCATGGCGGCGGCTCCGAGTGCGGCGGGCCGGGCCTGCCTCCGCCGCACGTGACCGCCGCCGCCGCCGCTGCGTCACCGGGGCGGGCCCGGGGCGGGGCCGGGGCGCCTGACGGGGTGTGGGGTGCGGGCCTGGGGGCCCACGCGTGAGCGAGCCTGCGAGGGGGTTTTCTCGTTATGAAACAAATGAGTAATGCAGTTAATCCACTAATAACGGAGGGGAACGAGTAACAATGGTTTCGCTCGTTAAAGAATTGGAAAATTAGAACAAAACCAAACTGCGCTGAGGCAGAGGAGCGTTCTGGGGGTGTCAGGCGGTTTGAATCTCGGTGAGAGTGCCTCACGGCTCAAGTCCTTCACTGGGAGGGACACTTGCAGTTTATTGTATGGGGTTTTTCGATTTTGAGGTGTAACTTCCCTTTTCACTTCTTCACCCAAGAAAATTCAGGTTTATCAGATGTCTAGCTTCTTTGCATACTTTGCAGATACCATTCAATAGAATATCCAAGTGTTTTTAACAGCAAATAATGATTTTTGAAGAGAGCATTACTTTTTTTCTCTCCTTTTCCAGCATATACTCAGATCTACTTGTTCTTTTTTTTCCCTCTTGATGTATTTTACTTTTTAGGAAGACAGCATTGGGTAACCACTGACCATTTTGGGCTGCTGCTTCCCCTGGTACCACATCATCTCCATTCCCAGCTTCCTTGTCTGGTAGTGAAGCTGCCAAGAAGAAAACGAACAAGTGGGAGTAGTGACTTGTTCTGTGGCATAACCTGTGAACAGGGAGGAGGAAAATTGCACAGCTGCAGTCAGCTCCTGTGGTCAGCTGCAAACATTTGGGTGTGCTAAGATCTAAGGAAAAGCAGCAAGAAAGACATGGACAGTAACATTGCTAGAAAGCAAAATATATTTTTTGTTTCTTTTAGATTGAGCAAAAAAAAAATTACACCATTGTTCCACTTTTATTCCTTAAATATCACCAGCTGTGTTCTCTCTCTGGTCAAAACATGTCTTTGATGACAAGCAATAACGAGTCAGTACAAACGTCAATCGTCAATCTAAAGAGGCTTTAAGTGGCAAATTTCATGCTTGGATGTTCACCTGCAGAGCATTTTAAAGAACAGTTCAGCATTTTTACCTGCTTGTGATCTTACTTACTGAGAAAATGTGATGATATGAAAATATGATATTCTCCTGCAGGAACAGGCACTAAACCCAGATGTACAGTGGGGGATTGACCTCATTGATTGGAGGGAAATAAAAAGAACCTTCACAGAAAAAACCCTTCACAAAAAAAAACCCCAAAACAACAAAAATCTAGCACTAGGCCTTTGCCCTTACTTTAAGCTCCAGTTTATTGTTCCAAGTGGGATTTACAGTCACCTGATGGACATTTCAATACATTTTTATTTCTCTTATCAGTTCACAAACCTTCCATTACTTGACAATTAAATTATTTGGAAATGTAACTATATGTAAAAGTATATTTGCAAATGAAAACATTCTTCCCATTGGAGCACTTAAGGCAGAAATAGCTATTATTTTACAAAATTTAAGAAACACAGATTACTAGAATATGAAGATATGAAATGTTATATCATAAAATTCCTGATGAAACAGGCACAGCATGACAAATTTCTTCATACAGAACATTCCTCAAACCAGTGATATGTATCCAGCATTGTAACATGTTTAAAACATTCAATAATGCCCTATTTTTCAGAGAAAGTGATTCATTCATGTTGAAGTAGCATCGTTTTCTGAAATCAAAGTGTGAACTCAACCATCAAAAAGCATATATATGACTGACTACAATCCCTTTCTATTGTGGCCATTTTGTCATGGTACATTTTTAGATAAGCTACATTTATGACCAACAGATTTATCCCCTGCTTTCTGTTGTAGTCTCCTCCTGCAGATGCATTATTCTAGAAACTGCCACATAGGCAAGTTCAGATCTAATTATAAAACCCCTCAGAGATCCTTTAGTGCTTCAGTGTGTTATGGAATAAAATGGTACAGAGCTGCTGTGGGTCTCCTCACAATCCCCAGCTTTTGGCTCTTTAAAGCACTTAAACATGCAATAGGGCAATCTCCCTTGAGTGTGCAAATAACTTAGAGCAGATGGGAAGCATTTGAAGATCCTTTCAGTTGCAGGTTAGGAAATAACAGTCTTGCAGGGACATGCCTTAATGTTTCCACATAGTGGAGGCTAACAAAATGAAATGCTTCCTGTAATTCAAAAACCCTGAACAGAGGTGAAGGAGAGACTGATAACTTGTTACACAACTTTCCAGCTGAAGCTATGACCTATTTTAGCTTAATCTGCTGCATTAAGCCTTGTGGGAGCTCGGCAGTCAGCTGGAAGCAGATATTCTTTCTCACTGCCACCAATCCATAGACAAATGGGTGTATCCCCAAAGTAAACATTAACATCAGCTGCCAATCACAATACACTGACAAAATTCAAACCATTTTGTTTGTGTGATAAAAGATATTTTTTATCTTTCCAAATATCCCTAATTGCTGTCTTAAAAATGATGAAGAGAGCAATTAATTATTCAGCTTTCAGTTCTGTTCTAGCAAAAGAGCAATGGAAACCTTTGGATGCCTCTGTAGTCTGAGACAGCAAAGGCCATTGGAGAAAATATGCCTTTTCCCACCAAATTTCTAATTTTTCCCAACTGACAAAGTTCACAGAGTGTTAGCGGTAGTGAATTCCTGCCACACCAAAATGTATCTTTTGTCTATGGTAAATGGCAGAAAACAACACTAATTGCTCTCTCCGTGAAACAATGTGTATGAATGTGTATGAATTACGTAATTAGACCTTTTTTTTCACTGCTTCTGCGTCAGCTGCTGTGGCATTTTTGCATTTTCTTCTTTTGGACAATAAAAAGTTGAAACAATGTTCCTCTTAAAAACTATTCTAGACTTACTTTTATGCTCTAATTCTTTTGCATTCTGCCTTGCACCTGGCAATCCACTACAAGCCACTGAGAAAATTCTATGAAAATTACATATGCTTTACGATGCTAATCAGTGTTTTTACTAACCATGCAAAATTATCCATCCACCACTTCTAGAAAGTGCAAGGCCACTTCTTTTAAGGCGCTATATTTGAACTCACTGCTGGGATATAACTCTCACAGTCATCATTGTGATCACAATCCAGATAGAGATGTTATTTAATCAACTAAAAATAAATCAGTGGCTAAACAGCCATAAAACAGCATTGCACTGCTTTGTCTCTCCTGTAATCTGTCCCAGAGATCACATGCACTGTGTGCTGGCCATATAGCTAAAATATATAGTGTTTGGGTAAGAGGCATGGAACAAAACAACTTTAGATATCAAGAATCATTTAAGTTGAATCCTTTGAGGAGACAAACTATTGTTACAGTATATTTATATATATCTGCTTCCATTTCACCATGTGACTAAAGTCATTCCTACAAAGTACTTCAAAATCCTGCATGGATGTGAATTGCTTGGAATCAAGTGTATGGGGCTTAATCTAGATTATGAGTTCATTTAGGGAAACAAAACACCCTTCATCAAAGACAGCCCAGATTCAATCACAAACAAACCACTTTGAGGAAGTGAGCATTCATGATTCTTCTCTCATATCTCCCCAGAGCTTTTCCTGCTGCCAGGAAGGTTTTCAGCTTTTAAGTAGTAGCCTGACAGCCCACCCAGCTTTTTGAGGAAACCTCCCACTTCACTTCCCAGTAACTTTCACCTGCTGCCCTCCTGGAGCTCAAGGGAAGCCCATATCCCTTTCCATTCCCAACAGATGGCTCCAAGCAAAGCCCTGCTTCTCCCACAGCCCCAGCAGCATGAACCATGCCAGCTCCCTGTCCAGCAGAGGCCTGCTGGCCTTTCCTGCTCACCAGCAACTGTGCTGGGATTAACTTTTCCAGCAAACACCAATACAGAGTTCACCTAGAAACCCCCAACCTCTGCAAGAAGCAGCTGGCTTGTTACCTCCTTTCAAGCCCCAACCCTGTCCTCCTCTGACCTTTGTGATAAACGTGCCTCTGCTCAGGGAGGGTAACAAATTACTGTTTACACAGGCTTTCAAGAATCTCTACAAAAGAGGTTTTGTTACCTAAGCCGCAACTCTAAAAAAATAGAAGCTTGGGGTATTGCCTTGTCTCAACAGGCAAACTCTCCAGTGTTAAGTCATACCATTATTTTTCTTTCAGTTGTGAATCACAGTGCAGGCTCAAAACAACACAGAAAAGAGCACATTTGATGTTTGGAGCATAACTTCATAGTTAGTTTTTCTTAAAAGACCGTAGTTGAGATCCATCTGATTAAATGCATATGTCTGCATCTCATGGGCCATGAGGGCTGCATCCCCTTTCCAAGCCTTGGGGAGAAAGAAGTTATTCTAGAGAGGTCTTCTCATCCTGAACCAGACATCTAAATCTGGTGAGATAAACCTCACTCCAGGTTTCTTCAAACTGAATTTATGCTGAAATCAAGGTCAAATCAGCAGTTACATTGTGTATTGATGCTCTGCAGAAGTCTGACTGAGCTGTGTCCTTACCAGTGTACAGCATCTTAAATAAGAGGTGATCGGCCATGTCCACCTCCATTCAGCTCAGCTCGAGTCCTCATTCACCTCATCCCTGCCAACTGATAGGGACCCCCAGGCTGGCTTGACCACTCAGACCAGCTCCTCCACTGTTCTCTCTCTGATAAAGGCTAGAGATGAATATGGCATAGGACAATGGAGAAGTCCACAGCAGAAAGACAGGACATATTTACGCCAGCATTGAACAGCTGAGTTAGACCTAACCAGAGGCCCTCAGAAGAAGACACACTCTCCTTTTTAAAACATACACTCACTTTTAAAAATCTGGATCTTTCTGCCAGCCATATAAATTTCAATGCTTTTTAATATTGCTGAACTATTTAATTAGATACTTTCCAAAGCTGCTGTCCAATGCCTGCAAAGGTATTTTCTTAAAATCAGTTTCAAATTTTGGTAACTGCAAGCCTGTCACAGAACCTGTCCTCCAGTTGTACCTGATGGGAACATAGTCAGTTTCACTCTCAAGGAAAGTGGCTGCCTAAGCTGTGAGGAGACAGCAACTGAGGGAAATAGATGAGGAAAAGTACCAGGTTCGGTGCCAAGAAAGCCTTGAGTATCACCATGTCTAAGGGCAACTCCTCCAAATGATTTCCAGTTAAGACAAGCTGTGATTCAGTGGCATTTTTAAAAGAAAAATTCTGAACTGAATTCTTAATGTAACCATCCAGAGAGACTTTCACATGTCAAAAGTAATGTGAAAAATAATCAGGAATTTAAAAAGTAAATACAATTGTGTAGGCTTTGCACACGACAGCAAGAAGCTTTTATTGTGTAGGATGCCTGAACTCTTTTAATCATTCTACGACAGTGATGATTAAATGTCAAAATGTTTTGTTACTATAGACTGTATTTCTTTAAGGCCTAATTTTAATTATTTTTAACTTATCAGATATTTAGCACTTTTGTCTGTCTGTTCTTAGATCTTTCCTTCTTATACACTGAGAGTGAGTGCAAGAAGAATGGGGAGGAAATACCAACATGATAGAGAGCTCGAATTTGTAATTCGAAACACAAAACTAATCTCAGCTGTAGCTATGGAGCCATGATTTCTGAATTATATTATCCTCATATCACCTGGTAAGAATAAAAAGAGGACATTTATGCACAGCAATGGTATCTATTTCAAAGATATCATCATGCTAGACTTAATGGGGAGTACCAAGCCCGGTTCCCCACTGAAGAGAACGCTTAATGAATTCTTCCAGACTGACATTTTTTTCAACTCAGAACAACCTTGTTGATTATTTGAAGATTAACATGAAGAACATTCCTTCCTGCAACTCGTCAGAATGACCAAGATCTAACAAACATAAAGCATAATGAATATTAGCTCTTGTATGTCAACAACAGCACAGCTGAATGCTGCTCAAGTCACCAGTTCTTGGGAGGAGGCTTGGCAGTGAAGGCAGCAGTTAGATGGGATGTTTATTGGATGTCTTCCACCAGCTGCACTGCGTGGTGGCTTGACTGTTAGATTATAAATATTTCCCCTTGTGAAAAAGGGAAGTTGGCTGGATGAACACTGATTCAGCAGGACATATTCATAGCCTCGGCAGAGATTGGTGTGTAAGAAAGCAGGAATGGGAAGCATTGAATTAGGCCTGGGAAGTCCCCTCTCTCCACAGGCACATGAGAAGGGCACTTATCTCTGGAAGCTAGTCAGCATGGCACGTGGGCAATAGGAATATTAATAACTCCTCTACAGCAAGATTTCTGGGGGCAGGATGGCTCACCCAAACCACAGCCTCCATGGCCACTTGGTCCAGATGGGCAACTTCTGCATTGAGGAGTTCCTTCTGCAAAGGCAAACTGAGCTGCTAGGCTGGGTGGGGTGCAGGAGGCACCCCAAAACTCAGGGAGGAGGTACTTTGGAGATACTGTTTTGCTCACTGTTGCCCATAGGCAAAAAGTCACTAATTCACTACCCAAGGCCAGTGGACCATGCAAGTCTTGCCACAGAGAGCACCAAAGACCTGGCTGGCCATTGCAGTGTCTGATATGAAGAGTGAGTGTCAGTAGACAGGCCTTTTGAAGAGCTGCACAAGGAACACATTCCTTGGAGGGAATGGAAAAACACACAGTGAAGATGGATAGGATGTGCAATCACAGGTTCTCATCCATCTTGCAGCATGGCTATGAAGACTGATGAGGATCAAGTGGTAAGAGCAAAGTGGAAATTTCCTTTGCCCTGCAGAAGCCTTCCCCAGAGGTGTCAGAGTGATGGGATAGCTCTGGAGTTTGTCTCAGTGCTGGCTTTGTGCAAGTGGCTCTGACTCACCAGGGCAATTCTGGACCAAGGGGTTTTCCAGGAGGCAGGGGCTGAAATCCCCAGGGATGTTGGTCTAGACAGGGTGCTCTTCCCTTTGACCTCATTGAGGACATCAGCTTCCTCTTTATGCAAGTAACACCAGCTGCCAGGACAGGTTATTTTGAGCTACAGAACAGTTATGAAAGAGGAATATGCTGAGGGTTTGAGGAAAAAGATGCTCCTGTTTTAAGTATCCTTTTCAGACCACAGTTGTGCCTGGACACTCATTGCTGGTACTCACAGGAAACAATTTTTATTCTTGACATCTAAAGAGACTCAAACAGCCTGAGAATGGCTCTTTGCCTGACACTGGGTGAGAGAGCTCATAGAACGATCTCCATTTCCCCCAGGATAATCAGAGGGAAATCCCAGTCATTAAGTCTTCTGTCAAGTGTTGACGTAAGAGGGATTGCAAATTAATCCTGCTTCCCATTCATCTCATCCCAGCAGAGATCCCACTAGTAAAACCAGTCCTCCAACAGCCTCAGGGAAATCCCAGACCGTATCACAGTGTTTTCCTGCCCTTTCCTGCAACAAATATTCCCTGGTATTTCATGTGCATGTGTTACATCTTCCAATCCTTAAGAGCTGATTTGTAGGAGAAGGCACAGGCAAGGTGTGAGTGCAGTGGAAGCACAAAAGGCTTACAATATTCTGGGCTGTGGAGATGTGTGACCCTTTGTCTACTTTCCCAGCAGCTGGTCTCTGGCTGTCTCACCTGCCTTTGGTGTCTCATAACGCTTCAGCAACAGCCAGCCTGGCCTGAGCAGGGCTGACTTGTGGCTTGTGGGGAAAGGACGTGTTTTGTGGCCTCTCCTGGCCTGTCCCATTCTTGCTGGCCCTTTCCACTTCTGTCTTCTCTGCTCTCTCAGAGGCTTTCTTCTACAAATAAACAAGCAATTTCGGTGGAATGAAAGAACCTGGCAACCTGAGCAGCCAGAAGATGAATGCCCCCCTCCTAAATGCAGGAAGCACCAGGAGCTCTGCCTGCATGTAGGGTCATTGTCATGGGCAGCACTGGGGAGGACCCACTGGGATTAGCATTGCAGGGGCATGAGGCTGCACTAAGTTGTGCATTGAGGAGTTTGTGGCTGGGGGAGTCACACAGACCTTGGTACCAACCCAGGGAAGCTGGATTTTGCTGTACTTTGATTCCCAAACACACGTTCTGAACTGCCTCACTGAATACACAACACCAGTCTGTGCCACTCCAGGCACTCCATATCCCATGGAATTGTCATGGGCCAAAGGAGAAGAAGATAACAGAAGACACCAAGTGTTCTGCACATATGGTTGACATTTGGATTGCAGCAGGGCAATTCCTCAGAAACCAGCGAGATAACAGTAATCAATGGATACTCAGTAAACAATGTCCCCAAGGATATGCAAGAAACTTCCAGCTGAGGGCTGGAGCTTGCCAGCCTGAGGGTAGGACTGAGTGAGGAGGGACCTCACCATGTGACACAGATATTCCTTCTCTCATCCAGCTACTTCACTCCTGTTGAGCTTTCATCTCCAGGAACTCATGGGGAAGATGAACAGACTTCATTTGTTCTGAGTGGTTTGGAGTTTGGGGTTTTTTGAGCTCAGCATGAGGAACTGCTCCTGTGGCTGCCTCACTCACCTCTTGCCATGCTGCTATATATATATATAT
>VZDJ01007753.1:29530762-29551325 GCA_008694505.1 Cyanoderma ruficeps
TATATATATATATATATATATCAGTGATTCCTGTCTCCAGGATCTGTCTGGGATCCAAGCCACCTCTCCAAAAGGAGATGTATTCAGTACTGTCATATGACAGAGGTGGAGGGAGAAGGTGGCAGAGGTCCAGGGGACGCAGCATATGGGCACATGCTCCTCAGGATAAGAAAACAATTTTAAACCTTTTGTCCTTTTGTTGTTGTTGTTTTTCCATAAATAAGGAAAAGCAATTTTCTCCGGGGCTCTTGTCATCTTTAGTGTTTGACATTATACTAACTTGCTCCCCTTCACGAGTCCCCAGTCTGTCAGCTGAAAGAGGATGGAGAACATTAGCCCCAGAATTCAGGATGGGACACCAAAGCACCCATACAGACAGAGATCAGGGAAAGTTCTGCCCAAAGTCACTGAGCACAGCAATGTCACAGAATAACAGATTATCACATTCCTGGCTCCTCTCCTCTGTTCAGACTAGTAAACCAGGCACAAAATATCAAAACAAACACATCCAAAAGAGAAGTTAGACACCTTCATCTGTGTGTGCTTTGGACAATGACACTATTACCTAGTAACGAGGAGCTTTGAGCAATTGAGATTTTTCATGTCAGCAGGGAAAGTCTCAGACCTAATGTATGTGTCTATACAGGAGTGTGAGTGACTGTTTCCCAGCTTCTTTCTAGGCTTTTCTCCTGGCTTTATATTTCTGTTTTGTTGTTTTTTGTTTTTTTTTTCTTAAAAGGGTCTGAGTCTCCACACAGTGTTTTCTGAGTCAGCTTTTTACCTTTTTTCAGTGCTACACAGCCTGTGGCTCTACCAGGTTGCAAAGTCAGCAGACAAGGGGAGCTGGCCAACTGTGCAGGTCACCTCCCAGGGGACAGCAGCAGCTCTGGCTTCCAGCCCACAGAAGCAAGTTTGCTAGAAAGCTCTGGCAGAAGTATTCCTATTCCAGCACTTCTCTGCTCAGGAGTTTGGTCTCAGACACTGTGAATCCAGAGCCTTGAGAGAAGCCCTGCTCCGCCCACGGTGGTGCCCATGCTGGAAAAGCGAGGGTCAGCGCAGCGCTGAAGCCCAGCTTGTGTGAGCACTCAGCCTGCATTCCCAAAAGGCAGCGATGAGGCGTGGAGCCGTCCCTGTGAGCCTTCGGCAGCCGTGCTCCCCCCTGCCGCCTCCTCTTCCACACATCTATCCCCTGCGGCCACACACCAGCCTTGCTGACAGATCTTACTTGAAAGCTCTGGCAGGCTGTGCCACTAATGGCAGAGCCCTGAGCCGGCTCCCTCCGTCTCCCTGGAGTCCCTGCGCAGACGTAGGTGCACGTCACGGCCTGCTCTAATTTTATCCATGTTTGATGGAAGAGACGAACTGAGCAGCAGGGAGGCAGCTATTTTGGTTTTCTCTGTGGCGGTGGGTTATATAAAGCATCTTGCCATGACCCACGTCGCTTGGGAGCTGCTTTGCTTTCAGCCGCTACGAACCAGAGGCTCGGACGCTGGCTGCCGGCAGCGGAGCCCTCCATGCGGCTGCGTGGGCCAGGCGTGCCGTGAGTGTGTGCCGTGTGTGCCTGAGTACGGAGGGGGTGCCAGCGAGATTCAGGGTGACCATCTACGGGGAGAGACTGGCTCTCTTCCTTGCTGTGCTGCGTAACACAGTCGGGGGTTTCACCGGTTCCAGAGCCTGCATTTCATACGTGCTCCCCCAGCAGCACAGCGGGCACGGGCGTAAGCGGGCAGCGGGCTGCCCAGGGTGTGCAAGCTTTGGCAGAGCACTGCCGCCCTCATCTCACCCGGGCAAGAGGAGCGGCTCCATTAGGTGGCAGCAGCAGCAGCCACAGCAGGAAGAGGCTGTTCTCCCGGTGGGACCTTGTGCGGGTGTGCAAGAGGCCCATGGGCCACAGAGGTGCCTGGCAGAGCCAGAGGCAGTGGCATTGGTTGCTAGGCAGCTTGCTGCCGTTGGAGGCAGGAGACGTGGGGGGCTCTTGCCCTAGCTACCTGCGGTTCCTGGTGCTTGGGGGTACCTCTGTCTGACACAGGCCGAGCCTCTGTGACACTGCAGGAGCCACTCCCTGGGCTGACCTCCCCCACGTAAGGCACTACGTGGTTAGCAGCCGGGGGGGATCTTGTCCCATGCTGGCTGACCGCAGCGCCCAGCCTCCGCGCAATGGCCATTTCCCAACTACAGGGAGGGAAGGCATTACGCAGGGCTTCTCGCCCATGTGGGCTGTGGCTCCTCCATGCCTGGCCCTCATGGGTGATGTATTTGTCAGCGGTGCTCCTGTGCTTGGTCCCAGGCTAGCGAGGCAGGGCAGCAAGCTTTGGGCTTGCCGGCTTGGGAATTTTTGGCAAGAGGCGGTATGACCAGGACTCCTTTCTGTGTCTGACATAGGAAGAGTTTGCCAACATCTGGGTAAGATGCTAGAGCCCTCTGCCTGGAGAGAGTTTTGGAGAATGCCTCTTGCTTTTGTTTCTTGTACAAGCAAGCAAATTTAATAGCACAAGCTAAAGTAATTAGGACGTGTCACAATGTTGATTGGCACCTCCCTGCTTCTCCAGTCTCTGGGTACTGCTTACCCTATGCTCAGCTCTCCTGCTGACTCATGTCAAAGCCACCTTCTCCCTAATGACCAGGGGTCAGGTTAGGACCCAGCCTGCTCCATGGCTCTCCTCGCTCCCACGCAGTTCCCGCTGGGCCTCCCGCCGTGGCACCGGCAGGACGCACCCACTTCCTAAAGAGTCACCTCCTGGGAACACCGCCGAGCCTCTGCGGTGGCCACGGCATCCGACTCCCTCCCCCTCCGGGCATGTACCTGCCTGAATGCCCATACCTTCTGTCTGGCTGCTGTAACCCGCAGGACTAGGGGGCTGTGGTCCATGTGCAACCACCACCCACCCACCCAATCTGCAACTGGCCGGGGTGGGAGGACTACATCCTTGGGATGTTTCCAACAGAACCCATATCTGTCTTCCTCACGCATCCCCCACTGGCGCCAGGAGCCCCAGCCCCCTCAGCACACCACCGCATCCCCTTTGCTGGCACAATCCCCAGGGAAAGCGGCGGGCGCAAAAGGCATGCCGGAGGAGGGCCGGGTGTGCGTGCAGGAGCGTGCATATGTGCACGTCAGGGAGAAGGAAGCGGGGTTGTGAGTGCTGGAGGCGTTATGAGCGCCAGGCACAGGCTGACAGGCGAGGCTGCCGCTCCCGTAGGAAGATAAACTGTTTCACAACAGTCACGATCGCAGTGAGCAGTTCACTCCAGAGTGCTCCTTCTTGCTAGGGAGAGAGAGGATAATCAGAGCAGAGAGGAGGAGTGTAGGATATGGGGGAGCATCCCGAAGATTACGCGAGCATGTGTGGAGAGAGAGTATTTGTGTGGAGAGTGCAGCAGCTCTGTAAGCCCCTACAGAGGGAGTGTGGACACAGGAGAGGAGTAATGCTATTGCACAGTAATGCAGTAGTACAGCTCCCTCCAATACTGATGTGGAATGCTGCCCGGGGGCAAAGGTCACTAAACCTGCCAGAACTGGCACCAGAGCAAAAAAGAAATGCACAAAGAAACTAAAATACTTCAGGAAGCGAAAATGTTATAGACTTGGAATATACTGGAATGGGAGAGCAGCCAGCTAGTCTCCTCTCAGTTCTGCAGAGAAGTGCAAACATATTCAAATATTGTGTGAAAGGACAAGCCCTCCTGCAGGAGCTCAGCTCCAGCTCTCCTTTCCTAGTGCAGCAATTCAGTAGAGATGTGCCCCAGGCTTGTACTCAGAGACTGCTGATAACTGGAGCCCTGTTAGCTTGAAATTGGCTCTGTGGCCATGTCTATACTTTTTTGGTGCTGAGGCTGTTTGAAGTGGTGTAAGCAACACCAACTCCACAGAGCTCGCTCAGATCCTCCCTGTTGTGCCAGCGCAACACTATACACAATTGCCTGACAAACCACATCCAGGAGTTGTTCTGGCAGAGGAGCCATCATCTTTTGTCTTTGTGAGGTTAGTCATCTTCCAGCACAGCTCATTGCAGGGCTCCTGAGCAGCACTGTGCACCCCAGCTTGGCTCCGAAGGTGGCTGGCTGTGCCTCCCAGATTTGAATCAGCTGATACAGAGAGAGTTGGGTAGCTGCCAGCACCACACCCTGTGTCGTGCCAGCACAGGCAAGTGCCCATTCACTCAAGTTGCAGCTCTGCAGCAATGCAAGCCAAGCTGCCATAGGCTGGCTTTTCCCACTCTTCCTGGCATGGGACCTAGCCTTCTCCATGCACTGGCTGACTCCTGACTATGCTCTCAGTCAGTTCACCATGATAAAATGGCAGAGGACAGATTGACAAAATACAGCAAAGGGTTTTCTCTTGGGGTAGCAGGAGAGGGCAACTCCCCACCCCACAGCTGAGAACTGGACCTCACTAGGAGCTGGGAATGGGGTGCCCCAGTGGGGAGAGTACCCTGGCAGTTCAGCCCATGGCAAGCCTGAGCAGCAAGTGGCCTGAGCTGACCTTCTGAAACAAAGCGTACAATGTAGCACCACAGGGCTACAATGCCACCCCCCTCACATTTCAGGTGTCCAGCTGCTTGCTCTTGTCCCACAGCATCACTCAGCCAGGCCTGTGTGACACTGGGCAGGACACATTTGGGATGGAGCAGCAGGGGCAGGGTTGGGCAGATGCACTTCTGGGTGTTGAACTCTGTCCTCTGCTCTGCTGGTCCTTCCCTGTCCTCTGCCCCACTGCTCCCTCCCTTCCTGGAGGTGAGGTCCCATAGTAGACAGGGTGGCAACCCACTGGCAGCTCTGGCTGGCATGATAGGGCACTGAAAATATCCAGTTGACTGAGATGAGGCATGAGCAAATGAGGAGGACACTGGGCTAATTGGTCTCTGTGTCTCCCTGCAGCCCAGGAGCTGTAAGTGCCTGTGCTAGCAGCACTGTTGCCTGTGCCCTGGGATGGGGCCAGAGGGCAGACAGCCTGTTTTGGGACAAGGGGAGCAGCAAGAATAATTGAAGTAATTAGTGATACTTTTCCTTTCTCATGTAAACATCCTCTCATGTAAACAAACCTCCATGAAACATGGAGGAGAAGCCCTCATGCCATGGGCACAGCTGCCTGGATGCATCAGGAGCATCCCCCCTGTGCGGGTGTCAGTAGCAGGCACTGCCCGGGGCAAAGGCTGTGCAACGGTATGCCTCCTCATGGGACATCCCTCCAGCCCTGGTGGGCGACTTTGTACGTGCTCTGCATTGCAGCTTCAAACCCCAGGCGTGATCCCTGCCTTTGTCCACCTACCCACACTTTCCCACACGGCCAGTGGTCTCCAGGAGCAGGTGACCGGGTACCCGGGAAATGCATTGACCATGCGGAAAGCCTTTTCTCACGCCCGCTGATCACCTTCCCAAACACCGGCACTTCAGGCTTGCCCTTGAGAAGCAAACACTAATTTCAGCCGCACCCTTTCCTGCTCTGGGGCTGCAGGGCGAGGGTATCCTCAATGTACGCTGTGTTCCCCAACGAGGGGTGTGGGACAGGAACCAGCCCTCGTAAAATCGCCCGGATTGAACCTCCTGCCCTCAGCCTGCCAAACTAAACAGAGTTGATGTAAAGCAAATAGCAATGACAACAGCCTGGCTGCTGGCGAGGGTTGGGCAAGCAGCTGGTTTCCAGTTTGCTGGCCTCAGCAGATGGCGGCGGCGGGAACAGTCGCTGGGAGTTCCCACCCCGCAGGCACCCGGCTCAGCGGCCGAGGCCGGGCCGGCCCGGAGGTTCCCTCCTCTCGCATCTGCCAGCAGCGCCTGCGCAACCCCCAGCGCTAAAACAGCTTTTGGGATTTCAGGGAGCCGCCCAGCCGGTCCTGGCAGGGGGAAACCGGGGATGCCGGTGGGTGGGTCCGTCCTCCCCTCCCCCAGCCGCCCTCTTCGTCGGGTGTTTCACCTAGAAGGGCTCTGGCCTCCACACATTGTAAGGGAGGAAGCTGATGTCAGAGAGAAAGACGCCCGAAGGAACATCCAAAGGCTGGCTGCCGGGGAGGAAACACTGGACCAGGAGCAGGGCTCTTTGGAGCAGTCCCTGCTGCCCAGGAATGCAGGGAGGAGCATTTGGTCTGTCTGGTCTCTGCTGGGCACCCCCGCTGCTGGTGACAAGAGCATGGATGGCACTGTGTGGTCTGCTGGGCAATTTTGGCAGAACAGGCTTTTCAGAGGATGAGGCTGGCAAAGGATGCTGAGGGATCAGGCCACTTTTCAAGAGATGGACCAGAAAACACTGCAACATCTGTTGTTCACTTCTTAGCTTCTTTCCACTTGTTTTAAGGCTAAATTTCTCAGGTTTGCTGGACATGCACTTTACATCCATACCACTCAGCAACCTGGATGATGGGCACAAACAGACCTATGGCACATGTGCTGGGGATTCTGAGCCAGTACCTGCAGCTGGGCAAGAGCTCATGTGCACTTCTCTCAGAGCAGTGCCTGCATAGTGGCTTCTGCGGCCCATCCATCCAATCCATCCATCCATCCATCNATCCATCCATCCATCCTTTTGACCTTCTCAGCTCTGGACTCTGCCTGCAGCTGGGCTGTTCGCAATGCCGGCCAGGCTCCTTCAGTGCAGAGGGCTGCACCGCCGATCCCAGTTAAAAATAAACCCTCCTTCTCAGCGGCATTAATTTTAACCCTGGGCCCATCTCCGTACTCAGGTTACCAGCCCGCGCCCTCCCGGCGCACGGCGGGGGCGCGCCCGGCAGCCACAAGCCGCCCGTGGGGCTGCCGGCTGGAGGGACCTCCGCTAACCCACAGCCCACACGGCCGCCTTCTACCCGCGGGGAATCCTGGGCTGCGGGGCTGCCCGGGCCCGGCCAGGCCAAGGTGCCCCGCCGCCAGCCGCGTGGGCAGGACGCCGGCGGGGAGGTCGGGGCCGCCGCAGGCCCCGCCCGCCCTCGGCTGCCGCCTCCCAAACAAACAACAGCCGCTCCCGCTGCCGTGGCGACCGCGCCCCGCCCGCCGCCGTGGCGGCGGGGCCCCGCCCCTCCCGCGCGGCTGACGCGCGCTCCGGCGGGGGGAGGCGGGAGGGGGAGGCGATGACGTCGCCATCGCGTTTCCACGGGAACCACGCGACGACGTCACGGGTTTGTGTGTTGTCAACGTCCCGCCGTCTCCCGGGCAACGTCAGGCGCCCGGCCCGGCCCCGGCAACAGCGCCGCGATTGGCCGGGGGTGCCGCGGGGCGGGGCCCGCGCGCGCAGCGACCGCCCCTTCCCCGGCCGCGCGGGGTGCGGCGCGCGCGGTGTCCGCGCCTGGGGCCGGGGCGCGGAGGCCGGGCCAGGGCTGGCCCTCTGATGGCCCCGGGGCTGTGGGGCCCAGCGAGGACAAAATGGACTGGCTTAAGCCCAGCTGGAAATCAAGCACCGCGCAGCCTCTCACTCAACTCTCTCCCTGCCACCCTGGTGAAATGGGGAGGAGGTAAAACTTGGGGAGGAAGTAAAACTTTTAGGTTGAGATGAGAACAGTAATTGAAAACAAAGTTAAATTCAATTATAATGGCAAACAATAGTAATGATAGTGATAATAAAAGGGAAAGGAGATAAAACCAAACAACTGATTCACAATACAAATGCTCACCACCCGCTAACCAATGCCAGACCCCACTACATCGCAGTGATTTGTGTCTCTCTGGGGTTGCCAGGTTGACAACACAGCTTTTAACAATATTTTGCTGTTTTTTCTGGATTCTGCACTTGTCTGGAAGTAAGGTGCAAATACATTGAATGTGTCCACTGCCCTACGTACTTACTCATACAATCCCACATGCACCACCTGCCATTCAACCTGCAGGCTGTCAGGGTGGGGAGATCTGGAAGCCTGGCTGGGATGTTGGCATCAGCAAGCACCCCAAAACTCCAGTGTCTAGTCCAGCTGGGCCTGGCAACCTGGAGCCAGCTGTGCTGCATGGCAGGAGGGAGACAGTGGGCCTTGAGAGGGTGGTGTGTGCTGGGTGGGGCCTCGTGCATGGTGCCCCATTTCAGCTGCATGAGTCCAAACTCACAGCTCCGTACTCCAGTTCGTCACCAGCACCAGGCCATTCTCTCCAGGCTGTCTCCAGCTTCCTGGGAAAAGCTGTGTTTGCCTTCAGAAGGCAGGAGGATATCACTGTTTAGAGGAACCAGGAATGGGGACCCTTCCAGGCTACCTTACTGGGGTTCTGTGCTGAAGCGCAGGGCACCTTTCTCTCCAGGCTGGTGCCTACCTACATCCACACTGGCACTCAGTGCCCAGAGAGGCCAGCACCATCAGGTGGTGTCTCACATGGGTGAGAGGTGCCATTTTGCAGCCCACTGACCTCTATTGAGATCCTAAAGCAAACAGTGACAAAGCAAGTTAACCTGATCCCATTGGGTTGGCAGTTGTGGCCCTGGCAGCCAGGCTCCTGGGAGGAAAGTACAGAGGACACGTCCTCCATGTGCAATCACCAAGTCAAACAGTTCCAAACTGGGCTGCTGTACCTCTTCTGTGAGAGGTCCTTGAGTTTCCAGGCCTAGACTCTCTGATGTTTGTGTCATGTGTTTATTGTCTAAATGTTTAACATATGACCTTGACAGGGAAGAAAATGACAATCTCTTCAGAAGCTGGTACGAGCCTGGATGATGGCAAGAGCTTTTCTTGACTTGGGATGAGCTGTAAGCAAGAGTCTCTCCCTAGACCCTGTTCACTGTGCAGAGGTGGAACACAGCACACAGATGATCTGTAAATGTCCTACTCCCAGGTCTTTCTGCACAGGCATATGCTTAACTCTAGTTGCACAGATACTTAGGAATGAGTTAACCAAAGAGATGTTTCCTCTTCCAGCAGCTACCCCCTGCCAAACCAAATTGCTTGGCAGATCTGGATGTGCGGGGAGGATCAAAGCCTCAGGGCTGGGCTGGCAATGCTCTGCACTGTTTACATGTTTACGTATTCATGGCACTGTTCACCCTAGACAATTTAATAATATTGAATTTTGTATTTGTTACGTTTCTTAAATACCATCTAAGGAACCTCAGCTTCCAGGGGTTTTCCCAATGTTTGTTTTTAGGGCCTCTCACCATGTAGCCAACTCACCATGTAGCCATGTCTTATTATTTATTCTTTCTCCGTTACTGGGGTCTGTATTCCTGCAGTGGCAGCATCTTTGCACTGAGCTGACTGCTCCCTTTGTCTCTCCGTTGAGTGCAGCCAGAGGTACGGCTGAGTTGGAGAAGGGTGCAAACACATTGCTTTCAAGTCTTGGCATTTCCTTTCAGCAACTGAATGTGACTTGCCCGTGGGCCAGGGTGAGCTGAGTCTCTGTGAGTCCCTGTGACAGCCCCATCACTACAAGAGTCGAGGACTCAAAAAGGGAGATCTTACCTGTGCTCGTGACTGTCCTCCAGGGCAGCCAGCCCACCTGGCATGATGGTGTCTGACATTGAATGGCGCAAGAAAAAGGTGACCTGGGCACTATCTCCAGTCAAGCAGGGTTGTTTCTCCAGACAGTTACAAAGGCTCAGAATGTCCTTCTTCCTCCCAGACTGTCCTTTGCGTTCCTTTGTTTGTCCTGAGTCTCCTTGAGCCTTTCTTTACCCAGAGCATTTTTCAGTCACAACAATTAGAAGGTTTCTTTTTGTCCCGTGCTAAAAAATCTTCAACATCCTGTCCCGTCACTTCAACTGCTTTGTTCTCCATCTGTAACAAAGTCTCCTTAGCTAAGTGCAGTGGCATTTTCCTCCTTCTTCTCAGCACTTCCTCCTTTGCTACCTTTGACCCATTTTACTCAAGAGCCACTGCACCAAGAGAGTAGCAGGACCCCTTTACCCAACCCCCAGCAGAAGCATCAGTATCACTGCCCAGCCACATAAGAAAGAGGCAGTTTGTGCAATGTGACCATTCAGCTCCCACCTCCAGAAAGCTCTTGGACACAACAGGAAGCCCAAGCTTTCTCTTGATTGTGTGAGTTTTTATTGCAGGCATCTCGTAGGGTTGCATCAAGGAAATAAATCACAGCTGTGCTTGACTTGTTTGGATCTTGTCTGATAATCAGAAAAGTTCTGCATCATCCTGTCTGTCACTGGGTATGAACATGCTGCCTTCCACCAAGCACATTTTCCTCTCCTCCCCTCCCCTCCCCTCCCTGCTAATCAGTGCCCTGGGACTATAACTGTGAGCATGCACAATGCCCTGGGATGGGCTTATGGTGCTGGAGTTGGCGGGGAGATAAGAGGCCAGCTTGGCCACTGTGTTCCGGCTTTGTCGCAATGCCATGGCACACACGGCACATTGGTGGCGGCAGCAGCAGCAGGAGTTTTGGAGTTTTATCTGGAGAACCTTGTGCTTGAATTACTCCAGGTTATGAACCCTGGCTAGTGGAGTGATGGCTGACAGCCTGGCCTTGGGGCAACAGGGTGCGGAGGCAGCGCTTCAACAGGCAAAGCTCTTTTATACCTGCTGGCTGTGAGCGGTCCATGTGTTTCTCAGTGTGTGCAGCAAGGTTCAGCTCTACCTGGTGAGTTCATATCCAGCATGGTGCAGGCAAAAAGCGGTGAGAATAAATGAGATGACTTAACAGCATCATCCACGGTAATTGGCTGCCCATGGCACACGGCTGTGACCATGAGATGCTGGGATGTCTCTGCTCATGGTGTTTATTCTTTAGGATGTCCCTGTCACACACCCAGCTGCTGTGATTATTAATTACTATTTTTACTTTGCTTTGGGTGTGCACTGTACCTTTAAGACCAACAGAGGTGGGAACCCTGCCCTCCTGGAGGCTCCCAGGCTAGGTGGGAGGGTGACAGTTGTAGTGTGTTTTGGGGGGAGTTCAGGCCACTCAGATAACACGCTATAAGCCCTTCCTCTGTCCTTTAGCTCCCCAGCCACATCAACAGAGGGGGCAGCCTCCCACCACTGGTATTTCAACCCCCTTTTCTGCTTTTCCATCCTGTTTTCTTCTGAGCCCTGCAGCCTCTGCCTGGCTTTACAAGCCTCTCTGGGGCCAAGGGGAGGGATGGGATCCCTTGTGCCATGCTGGGGGTGAATGCATTGAGGGACACCAGGAGCAGTGATTGTGCAGGTGTGTGCAGGGAGAATTTCACTTATGCCCCTGGATCCTGCCCATAAAGTCTGTACTGCAACAGGTGCTCAGGTTATTGTGCAGATCCTCTGACAGTATGGGCAGGAGAGTAATGACATCACTTGGCTAAGCAATGATGACTTCTCAGTGCAGGGGAGCTATTTCTTTGTGTCCACAGCAGTGGCCCCTGCATGACAGCTCTGCTGCAGAACTCTGGCTGTCTGATCTCCTTCCCAATGACTCCAACAGTCCCCAGTTAGCTGGAAGCAGATGTCCATCATGTTGTGTGTCTGGAGAGGGAACATGGAACCATGCTACAGTCAGTGCTGCTGACAGAGAGTGGGTTGAGATGGTCATGAGAATACCAAAGGGCCATGTTGCTGGCATGAACTTTCCCCTGCGGCATGGCCAAATTTAGCCAGAGCCATCTCTTGCCCCTGAAGCAGGTTTTGGCTGTGCAGTTGCACTGGCCCACATGCCCCAGGTGCTGTTCTGCTGTGGTTTTCCAAGACCAGCCTGAGTTGCAAGCTCAGATGAAGGAGGGGTGTGATAGTAGGGCCTAGTTCCAGTTCTACACTCTGAGGCTTAGGAACTCACTGTTCTGTTGTAAGCCTCAGAGCTGCAAGCTTTCCCATATCCCTGCTTGATAGGAGGAAAAGTGGAGGGCAGGAAGGTGGAGGGGTTCTGTTGGTGTGCAGAACAAGATCCTCATTGGATAGATGCTGTCCTTCTGCCCTGTTGGCACCATTGTGATGCCCAAGAAGTGCAGTGGGCATGGCCTCTTCTGTCTGGCCAGGCATCTGGGAAAAGCCATCTCCCTGCTGGTGATGGTCAGCAGCCACCTCCTCCTCACCAGCACAGGACCCAAAGGTGCAGTGGGCTTGTCTGAAGCAAGGGAAAAGTACCTCAAGGGGTGTGTCCCTGCAGATGAGGCCCAGCCAAGCACCACCAGAGCCTGGCAAAACCCTGCTGGCCCTGGTTGTACAGGTTTAACAATGTTGTAGTGTTCACTCAACTCATGATCCACTCCACAGATTGCACTGATTTGTGAGGGTCTAATGCCTCTTCCTGTTCCCAGCTTGCAAGGGAGATGAGGAACCTCCATCAGCCTGGCATGCTGGTTAGGGCAACCCTCTCACCCAGGCAAGAGGATTCATGCTCTGACTCTGTTTTGTCTCTGCGGTACCGCCTGCTTCCTTTTTATGTTCTCACATATACTGTGGTAAAACGTGTGCACCCTGTGTTTGGAGCAAACAACAAACCCACGTCATGTGTTTTCGCTTTCTCTGTTTCGTTGCCTCCACGTGTTAGAAATGTAGCAGCATTAGAAATGCAGCATCTGTGCACTTTCCGAGTGGTACAAACAGATCATGCTTGGTCACCAGTGGAGATGGCAACAGGTGGTTTGCATGGGCACCACAAAAATATTGTGGGGTTTGGTGAAATGGATTCCCCCCCGATTTCCAGACACTTCTTTTGGGGAAGGCAGTTTGGCTAGAGGAACCCTGGGGCAGTTTCTGGACAGCAGGGCTAAACTGTGTTTTTCTGAAATGTGCCCGCCAAATGTCTGAGACTGAAAACTGTGTCAGAGGCTCTTGCCGATGCTGGGCACCAGTGTGTTGACCTAGACCCTGCTGAAGATGTGGCTGCAGACGTTTGGCATGTGTCTCACGGCTGGCAGGGATAGCAGGGTGGTGGCTTAGCTAATTTGTTGGCACATCGCTCCTCTAGGCAGTGCTGAGGGCCTCCTCACCTGCAGCCTGAGGCTGCTAAAGAGACCATGCTTGCCCCACTATTTCAGTAGCTGGCATGAGAGGAATGCTGGCAGGGGCAAAGAACCCTTGGCAGCACAGGAGTCTGGGATGACTGATGCCTGCCCTGAGATGGACTAGCCCCCGGGCCAGCACTGAGCTGCTGAGAGCAGCACGGGGCCCCCGCAGGTCCTTTCCCAGGGAGCGGTATGGGCCGTGAGCTGCGGCAGTCCTTGGCTGTCCCCTCTGCTCTGACGGGCAGTTCAGAAATAGCAGCTGGCCCAGTTCTCCCGCCCCCGTGGCCCAGATCTCTAAGAACGGAGGTTGCTCGCGCAGCAACAGCAACAGCAGCAGCATCAAGCGCTGCATTTAGCCCATGAGCTCAAACAGAGGGAGAGGCTGCCAGCAGGATCCCAGCCTGGCTGGGTGACGCTCCTGCCTGGAGACTGCGCTGCAGGCTCTGTTTGTTGCTGTAAACACGCTCCCTGCTGCAGCTTCCCTGTTACTATCTATAGCCGCGATCTCTTGGCTCCCGTGCAAGGCGAGTCTGCGGTCTGGCTCCCACCTTAGCCTGACCTGAGCCAGGGCTGCCTGACATCCCCGTCGTGGGTGGGTGTCTCCGTGCTTCACTGCAACAAGGATCAAAACAAAACCCAAACTGGAGGAAAGGACGAGCCTCGCCCCTCTCTCTCCTCGTCGGTGGTTTCCCGGTGGCCTCTTGCCCATGCTCTTGGCGGCTATCCCAGCCACCCCTGAGCACTGCTCCCAAGCTCTCTCAACCTTCCAGGGGGGCTGCGGCCCCTCAGGCTTCCCTGCAGGGCTTTCCACCGCCCTGTGCCATTACCCTCACTCTCGACAATTACAAATGTATATAATAGACAAGTCAATAGTGACACATGAGCGTAACGCACTCGCTGCAGGGAGGGGTGTAAGTTGAGCTTTCCGTGAGTGGGGCTCGCCGAGTTCCTGTGCCCAGCTACGGGCAGACCCCCCTCAGTGCTGGAGATGGGGCTTGACTTGCAGTGCAAAGCGCACCCCTTGCCGGCCGGGCCCCTTCTTCTCCGCCTTCCTTGGAGCACCTTGCTCCGCGGCAAGGCTGTGCGGGGCCCCGCCGAGGGGAGGGGGACACCTGCGGCGGGATGGCAGCCCCAAGGGCAGTGTCGGTGTCCCAGAGCCCTCGCAGGGTCCCGCCAGGCGGGGGGGGGGGNGAACCGTCCCGTCCTGTCCCGCGCGCCGCCCGCCCGCCCGCCGCACTTGGCTGCAGCCTGGAGCGCTTCCCGTCAGTCACGCCCCCTCGCACAGGATGTATCCCATATAAGGATATCTGCGTCAGTGGGTTCCCGAGCCCGCCCGTACCACTCCGCGCGGGGGGGAAGCTCCATGGCCGCTCCCTCCTGCTCTGCCCTGGGAACCCCCGGCCTCTGCGGCCGGCCCCCGCCCCATGTCGTGGCCCTCTTCCGGGGGGGGCAGTGGCAGACGGCGCACGGGGCGGCCCCGGGGAGGCGCGGGGCGGGCGCGGGGCGGGCAGCCCCCCCCGTGGGCGCGGGTGGCGCGTCCCCCGTGACGTCGGCGGGAGGGTATAAAACGGAGGCACGGCGCGATACTCCAGCAGCTCAGGCAGCCCCTGCGGTGGAGCGGATAGACGCGCGGCGCGGACCGGGCACAGGGACGCACGCAGCCGACCCCTCCTCGCTTCATCACCAAGGACGCCTCGCCACCGTCGCATCACCTCTCACCTCCGGCTTGCACGCACAGAGCCGACATGATGTACCAGGGCTTCGCCGGAGAGTACGAGACACCGTCTTCCCGCTGCAGCAGCGCTTCCCCGGCCGGGGACAGCCTCACCTATTACCCCTCCCCGGCGGACTCATTCTCGAGCATGGGCTCGCCTGTCAACCCGCAGGTGAGTCGCCGAGCGTTGTCGGCTGCGTTCTTGGCCGGGGCAGGAGCACTCAGGAGGGGACGGGACGGGAGCGGGTGGCGCGGGGCTGGCCGTGTCCGCGGAGGAGGTCAGGCCGGGGACTGGCACGGGGAGCGGCCCCGGTGCCGAGGCGTGGCGGTCGGGGGGTGCCGTAGCCCGGGCCGCGCTCTGCGACGGGTGTGTAAAGCGGCTTCATTGATAAAACGCGAGTTCATTGAGGAGACTCCAGAGCAGCGTCTGCGTCAGCGCGGACGTCAGAGATATTTATAACAGGCCGCTCTCGTGTGGAGCCGGCGCTGGCAGCGCGGCGCCGCGGCCCCGGGGACGGCGGGGAGCGGCCCGGGCGCTCCGCTGACGGCAGCCCCCCTTCCTTTGACCTACAGGACTTTTGCACCGACCTGGCCGCCTCCAGCGCCAGCTTCGTGCCTACGGTGACAGCCATCTCCACCAGCCCCGACCTGCAGTGGCTGGTGCAGCCGACTCTCATCTCTTCGGTGGCTCCCTCCCAGAGCCGCGGGCACCCCTACGGCGTCTCGGCGCCCGCCCCCACCACCTACTCCCGCCCCGCAGTGCTGAAGGCGCCGGGCGGCCGCGGGCAGAGCATCGGCCGGCGGGGCAAAGTCGAACAGGTGAGTGCGGATTGGAGTTGTTGGGGGGACTGGGGGGACGGCCCGCCAGCGGGTTGCCCTGGCCGAGGGGAACCGGGCTGGCAGCGGGACTGAGCGGCCTCTCTCTGTCCGCAGCTGTCCCCGGAGGAGGAGGAAAAGAGGAGGATCCGCCGGGAACGGAACAAGATGGCAGCGGCCAAGTGCCGCAACCGGCGGCGGGAGCTCACCGACACGCTGCAGGCGGTAAGTGCTGCCTGGGAGGTGGCGGGGGACGAGGGAGTACCCGGGGCGGGGATGACAGGAGGAAGGGGACTCCAGCTGGGAGTGATGCCGGCCCTGGCTGACAGCCCGCTCTCTCTGCAGGAGACCGACCAGCTGGAGGAGGAAAAGTCCGCGCTGCAGGCGGAGATTGCTAACCTGCTGAAGGAGAAGGAGAAGCTGGAGTTTATCCTGGCGGCCCACCGGCCCGCCTGCAAAATGCCCGAGGAGTTGTGCTTCTCCGAGGAGCTGGCAGCTTCCAGTGCTGCTACCGCGCTGGACCTGGGCACCCCCAGCCCCGCCATGACCGAGGAGGCTGCCTTTGCTCTGCCGCTGATGCCTGAAGCGCCGCCGGCCGTGCCGCCCAAGGAGACCAGCAGCAGCGGGCTGGAGCTCAAGGCTGAGCCCTTCGACGAGCTGCTCTTCTCCACGGGGCCGCGGGAGGCCTCCCGCTCTGTGCCCGACATGGACCTGCCTGGGGCCTCCTCCTTCTACCCGTCGGACTGGGAGTCGCTGACTGCCGGGACCAGCGGTGAGCTGGAGCCCCTCTGCACCCCTGTGGTGACCTGCACCCCGTGTCCCAGCACCTACACTTCCACCTTCGTCTTCACTTACCCCGAGGCAGACGCCTTCCCCAGCTGCGCTGCCGCGCACCGGAAGGGCAGCAGCAGCAATGAGCCCTCGTCTGACTCCCTCAGCTCCCCCACCCTCCTGGCCTTGTGAAGGGCGCCAGCATTGACTGACCTGCTGGGCCCCCTCCCCTGCCCATGCACCCCCACGGACTTGCAGCTGTGCCCCATGGGGCTCCCCAGGCTTGGGGAAGGCCCTGCCACCGCCACCCCCTGTCTGGCCTGGTGCCCCGGGGCCTGGCAGAGCGTCATGCACCGAGGTCTCTTACCTCTTCCAGAGATGTAGCAAATCGCATGGAGTTTGTCTTGTCCCCAGTGGCCCATCCATGAGAGCTGGTAGTTTGTAGCATGTCCCACATGGCTGGGTAGGTGACTCCCTCCCCTCCTTAGTATCACTAGCATTAACTAATTAATCTCTTGGTTTAAAATGATTGGAATTTAACCTGGTGCTGGGTATCTCCAACTCGTATCTAGTGCAGCTGATTAACAATAACTACTGTGTTCCTGGCAATATCGTGTTCTGATGACTTAGCAATGACCCATCTTATGTGGGGGGAAAGAGACTCTATTTTATTTTCTAGTAGGTAGATAAATAGCTATATCCATGTACTGTAGTTCTACATTGATGTCCATTGTAACTTTACTGATCATGCATTGTTGAGGTGGTCTGAATGTTCTGACATAAGTTTTCCATGAAAACGTTTTTATTGTGTTTTTAATTTATTTATTAAGATGGATTCTCAGATATTTATATTTTTATTTTATTTTTTTCTACCTTGAGGTCTTTTTTGACATGTGGAAAGTGAATTTGGATGAAACTTAAGCATTGTTTGCTTATTATTGTTCAGAGACATTGTCAATAAAAGCATTTAAGTTGACTGCTGGAGCTGTCCTTGTGTTACCTTTTGCACTTGCTCCCCTGTGACCTCGAAGGGGTTCCCTGGCCTCTAATTTTGTCTGGGCTTTATAAACTGCAGACAACTGCAATCTGCCTGAGGCTTAGGGTGCATCAGGGTGGGAATACCATTTAGGCCAGCCCTGTCCTTGTCCTGATGCTAGTCAGGGCTGGCTGTGGTTACACCCATCCCAGTAGGCAGCAGGGTCACTCCCTCTGGCAGCTGATCTGTCTGGCTCTGGTCTGTTTCTGTGTCTCTGTGTGTCACCTGCCATGGCTTTTCACCAACTAGCTGGAGATCTTGCTGGAAACGTGGTGGAAAGGGCACCTCTAGTCTGGGGCCCACATGATCATTTCCACCTACCCAGCAGCCCAACTTCCTTCTCCCTGGCTCTGGGTGTCCGTGGATGTGGTCTGGTTCCTCTAGGAGTAGCTATGGCCTATCTTCTTTGAACATGAGGAGAGAGGCCACCAGAAAGGCTTGTGCACTCCTCAGTTTGGGCTGAGTGGTATAAGGCAAACCACTGGCGCTTCAGTTTCTATTAATGCTAGTCCAGTCCTTGAATGAATGAGTTACAGCAAATGGCACGCACATTCTAGGAATGTGCTGCCTCCTCGGGGTCTCTGAAAATGTGATTCCTCCTGCTGGGTTGGTTGAGAGGGGTTGCTATCCTCTGTCCCCCTGCAGCTTGTGCAGTGAATTGTGCTCTGCTGCCAGGACAGTAGCTGGGCCAGGTTATCCCTGCATGCAGAGCAATGGTCTGCTCCCTCCCTAATGGGCACACATGAAGGGTCCCCTGAGAGTGGCAAGGCCTCCCTGACAGCCTCCAGCTCTGTCACTCCAATTTGAGAACTCCTTTCTCAAGGTGAAAGCAAAGATGTCACCTGTGCTGGCATGTGTGTCCAGCCAAAGGCCATTTGACACCATGGTCTCAGGGACTCTCTATAGGCTGGCATTCAGGGTCAGATTTCTGTAAGTCCCCATTTCCTGATCACTGCAGCAGGCTCTGATTTTTTCCACCCCTTCCCTACTCAGAACATACACAGGATCTATCTCATCTCAGTAGTGAGTATTGCAGCTCCATGACTTGCTCAACAAGGCCTGCCCTGTTTAAAAGCAAATATTACAAGCACAGTGTCCCATCTTTCAACATTAATCTGTAGGCAGAGCTGACAAGTGATGAAGACTAATCCCACTTACTACTGAGAAGAAGCTACTTTCACATTGCCACTTGAGTTTACACAAGCAACACCCAGGTGCAGCAAATGCACAGCAGCGCTGAACCATGAAGCAGTCGTAGGTGGTAGGTGATGCTACAAGAGAGTCACACTTATGTGACAGGTAACCCTGTGAAGTCAGTAAATCTGGAATCATGATGTGCTATCTTGCTGAAAGACCATCGGGTTCAGAGCTTAACAATTCAGGTCTCTGGGAGCCCATGCATGCTGCTGAAATCACCAGACATTCAGCAGAGGCAGAAAGGAACAGGGGTCCATGAAGTCCAAAAATACCACACAGTTCCCTCAAAGTAGGTGGAGTGATCCTGGCCTCATCATCTCTCATGATCACTGGACAGACTAAAGCAAAATCCAGAGCTAAATTCAGAGAGCAGTCCTGCAGCCTAACCAAGATTTCTCTTTTTAACAGAAGCAATAGCAAATGCCAAGTGTCAGCTTTTGCATTTGATATGCAAAGATGTCAAATTCAGGGCTGGCACTATATGAGACGTGTCTAACCCCATGCTCCAGCCTTACTCCTTGCCTTCAAACACAAAGAACCCAGAATTCAGGATGTGCTTAATAAAATTTATGCTGTGTTATGAACGTGATTTATCTGCTTCCTAGCATTTGAGAATTATGCAGTGAAGTTGCACTTAAAACGGGGAATCCTGCCACTATCTTCAACTGAGGAATAATGCAGCAATCTCTGCCTGCAATGTGTTTGTTACAAGCATGTGCTTCAATTACAAGCTGTATCTGATACATCACACAGATACCAACACAAAGCTTTGTGAAACACAACAATGGAACGAGATAAGACATGTAAAGAACGCTCGTGTTATTTCTGATGCCTCCTGCGCTCCTGATACCTCTGAGGGCAGTAGTGCAATTAATTCTTAGAAATGCAACTGCAACACAACGCAAGGCACAGTGGAATCGTTGTTACGAATTAAGGAAAGTAGAGGTGTGAAACAACGTGAAGATCCTGAAGCGCGTTTATGGTAGATTAAAGTCGGGCTGCCGAGCACAGCAGTACCCGGGTACCGGAGGGTGTTGCGGATCTCGGTGCTGACAGCAGCCGCCGTTCCGACACGCTCCTGTGCACAACCCCGCCACCCGCCACCCCGCCTGAGACGCTCGTGCCCCTGGGCCGCGGCGGGGCGGCCGCTGCCGGTACCTGAGATCAGCGCGAGTTTCCCGCGTCGGGCCGGCCCCGGCGCGGCCCCGCGGGGCGCTCACGGCGGGCACGGCGCGGCCCCGGCCCCGTCGAGCGCCCCGCCCCGCCGCGCCTGCGCGTGCCCGTGTTTACTGTTTGGTTGCCGGGGCGCCGCGCGCGGGCGCGCCGGGGACGTGACGTGACGTCCCGCTCCCCGCGGGGACGCCGCGAGCCAGCGCCGTGACGCGCGCGCTTCCGGCCGTGCCCATATATGGCAAGGCGGCGGCGCCGCGCTTCCCGTGCGGCGCGGGGCGGCGGTGGGCGCGTGCGGCGAGAAGGATCCGGAAGGCAGGGCGGGTCGGGCACCGGGATGGGCACTCGCGTTCCCCGGCCGTGCCCGGGCAGCCTCCCCGCGGCCGGGGGCATCGCTCCCTGCCTTGCCCCGCCTGGCTCCTCGCAGGTGGTGCCCCGGGGTGCGCCGACAAGGCAGCCCCGTCTCCGTTCCGCCTCCTCCGACGCTCCGGTTGCCTTTGCGGGGCGACGTGTCAGGAGAAGGAATGGGGATTTCACGCAGCTGGGTGTTGAGTCCTAGGCGAGCTCACACGTAACGGTTTGCAGCTCTCACTGTCCCTAACTAGGCTTCTGTGGCCTCATCCCTCCACCTGGAAATCTCCATTGTCCGCTCTGAGCTGGAAGAATTGATCCGTGATGGTGGGAAAACAAACCAAACCACTCCAACACAACACCCCCCACCCCGCCGCATAATTAACAACTGGCTTTTATCTCCAGTACGTGGAAGAAAATAATTACCCCTTAAAAAAACCCCCACCAAATAACACCCCAAGAAACAAAACTGCAGTTGCCGCACAAGAGCTGCCCTGTGGACGTGGATGCAGTGTACCGGGTGACCACGCACCTACACCCCTCAACACTTCCTGTGCCGGTTCTCGTGCCGTTTGTCTTTTTGTTACTATTTTGTTACAAAAATCTGACTCTACTGCTTTCCGTCAAAATAGAACAGGAAGCCTGCCAAAAAGGTTATGGGAGCCAGTGGACAGCCCAAGAA
>VZDJ01007753.1:29551392-29995111 GCA_008694505.1 Cyanoderma ruficeps
AAAAAAAAAAAAAAAAAAGCCAGCCTGAAAAGTTCTGTAGAGCTGCTGAGCAATGAGCATGTTCTCTGTACCAGCCAAGTTAGTGAAAACTTTAAAGAGGTGAACTAATGGATGCAGGGAGAAAATGGGAAACCATGAGAGCTGGCAGAGCCTTTCTAATGAGAGCTCCTGGCCTCACACATTGTTTGGAGTCCTGTGAGGAGTCAGCCAAGCATGTGAACAAGAGACATTCAGCTGATATTTTCTACTTGGGTTTCTAAAAAGCGTTCAACAAAATCTATAAGCAAAATCTTTTGAAGAAACTGTATAAGAGAGGTTTTCATGTGAATAGATGATGTTGCATTAAAGACAGGTCTCTGTAAGATGGAGCAAAAATATTTCTCAGTAGAATGAGTCAATATGCAAAGTTCCACAAGGATCTGAATTCCACAGCCTGTGGACTGTGAGAGCGAAGGTAGTAAAATGTCACAATACAAAGTGAGTGGGTGGTACAATTTGATGTACATACATTTAAGGTGTTTTAAATGGGAGATAAACAATCTATTTCAATCATAGAGAAACAGCCTAGAAGCTGATTTATCACTTGGGAACAAGATCTGGGCATAATGATAGTTCTGTGAAAACCGCAGTTCAAGGCTTGGTAAATGAGCAAATCGAGTGTTAGGAGATAAGGAATAAGAGCAAGAGAATAAAAGCAGAGAGTGTCATTATAGCACGGGATAAATCCATGGTGTGCCAGTGCTTTGAAATGCTGTGTATAGTTCTGATCTTTAGAAGGACATAGAGCACCATAAGAGGTTCAGACAAGTAGGTAAGTGTTAGGAAGTGTGGGGCAGCTTCTAGGTCAGAAACAGGTAAGTTAACTAGGACACTTCAGCTTCACAGACACAAGTTACGGTAAGTTTCTTTCACTGTAAGAATGATATACAACAAGCCAAACTTGGGGAAATGTGGAATAAAGCCAGACTTGACAAGGTTGCTCATTCCATGCTGTGGGTACTAGTAGAAAACCTTTTTGCCTAATTCTGTGGATGCTACAAGGGTTTGGTGGAGGGTTTTTTTGGGTTTTGAGTGTTTGGTGTTTTTTCTTTTTTTTTTTTTTGTTTGNTGTTTGGGGTTTTTTTGAGATGAAAAGTTCAGAAAATGAACACAAATAAAACTAGTGAGGACTATTAAATATACAAATATCCCCTTTGGCTGTGCAGGTCCTGATTTTGAAATTTCTGGGGCCTTAGGGAATACTGTGATGAGGCAGCACAACACACTGACCACTGACTCTGTCCTTACTACTTTCTTGAAGTGGTTGCTACCACGTAGTGTCAGAAGGCTGGCTGACAGCAGAGGGGAAAAAGCTGTTCTTGATTTCAGCAAATATGACTATTTCTATGTGGGTTTGTATAGATTTAGCTGAACTTTCGCTCTTTCCTGTGCTTCCATAATGTAATGGTGTTTGGAATTTGTTTAAATTACCAGAAGATGTGATCTCATATGTCCATGCACCTTATCTGTTCAGATCTTTTGCTGATAAGGTTGTTCTTTGGAGCTGCATCCGGTAGCCTTTCCAGGCAGAGGTAGGCTGGTGACCCAGTGAGGTGCTGAAGTGAAACCAACAACACCCATTCTTCTCATTTGGAAACAGCGGATGTTCACAAGGGACCTGGATATTATATCAACAGGATATCATGGGAAAACAAAAGAAGGCTGTAACTAGCATGGGGACAATGTATCTTTAGTATTTCCAATTAAGGAGCTATTGTTCTGTGGTGTGGTGTCCTGTCTCCTGCCATCCCCCTGGCATCTTTAATCTGCACAACAGATTTTCAGGTCTTCTTCACCAATTAGATTTGAGCTCTGCTTTGTACAAATGTTTTGTAACTTGGTCTGTTGGCTATGGACAACCAGCTGCAACATTAAAGGGATAATTTTAATTCTGATTGCATTGCATCTTCCACTTGGTAAGGTTTGAGTGCTTTTTAAATAGCCCATCTTGAATCTTCTCATGCTCAGGAAGAAGGGAAGAGAAACCAACTCATAATATAGTATTTATCTGGTTTGTTTGCAAAATTAAATATTTCCCCTGAACAGGCGATGGTATTTCAAAGGCCATAAAATATAGTAGCAGTGTTAGTCTTAAAGCATATCATCTGAAAGGTACACGGAATTCAGATATTGCGAGGGTATTTGGGTTTTTAAATAAAACATTATTTTGACACTGCTTTATTGGTGCTTGAGCATGAGAGTGATGAAATTCCTGCTATGAAGCATTTGAATTCTAATTGTAGGAAAAAGAACAGTTGCCAATAGCATACAGTAGAGAAGGACAAGCTCTGTTACAGCATTTAGGCATGTGGTATGGCAGTATTACAATTAAAATAGTAATGTAACCTAAACGATGATGTGTCACTAACCTCGAGGACACCAGGGAAGATAAAACAAAGTAATTTGCTGTCATTACATAAGAACTGAGTACAAAGCCAAGAATGGGATTTCAGCACAGATAAGGATTTCGCTCCAAGACTTTCAAAGAATTCAGCTCTTCAAAGCTTTAACTATCCATGGGCCTCTCAGATCCTCCCATCCTCTTCATTCTTTTCCCTCCTCCCTGCCCCCAATATGGCTGTGGTTTTTTGCTGCTATTTGTCAGCAATTTCCAGGTGCCACAAGCTTGGTATTGACAGGTACCTTGGCTATGCCTGTGCTGCTGAATCAAAGAGGGTAGGAATCAAGCTTGGGCATTTGTCTCCTGCTTTTCCACTGTGCTCTACTAGACAGTAATAATTCTGGCCTCTGATACAGTTTTGGCACGTGTCAACCAGCAATCTCCAAGGTGATGGTTGGGTGTAGTTCAGAGGGTAGCATGTGTCCAATGAACAGTGAGCAAGACTGAGACTGGACCTCTCCACTCTTCTGGGTGATCCAGCAACATCCCAGCAGGTCAAACACACCTCTATGCTGTGGCATATGACAAGTCCTTTAGCTTCATGTTGCAAATCATCCCTCTGGGCTATGGCACAAGCCCTCTTTTATTAAAATCTGCCTGTTTGAAATAACACTTCTGAAATAATACTTAAGACCATGTGTAGTTTGGAGGTGACCACCAGCCAGGTGCTGAGTAGTGTGAATGTGGTGAGTGACTGCCCAGCCCTTCCACCACAGAACATTTCCTGGCCCAGCTTCACTTGGCATTGTAGATGCTGCCTGTGTCAGGCTATAAACAAGCTCTGGCAGGTTAGAGAATTTACCTTGTTGTAAGGGTTGTGTAACATGTTCAGTCCTCCAAAAGGAATCCCTATGACTGCAGCATTTCATAAATTATCTCCGAATCATCCTAAATATGAAGCAGGATTTAAGGGAAATACGAACTGATGTTTTTCACTGAATGGCAGATGAATAGCTGTAATTGGTGGGAAACATGGTGAAAAAGCACTCATGGAAACATGGTATTCTACCTGGATGCATATTTTCAAGATCTTCATTTCTGTCTGGGAGATAGGTCAAGGGGCATGGCAAGCTGATGGGATGGTTTCCACACTTTAAGAGCCACAGAATAATAGTCACATGAGCTACCTATGCCTCATCCCTCAGAAGGGATGATCCTGATTAGGAACATTTAGCTGAGAACAGTTTTCTCCATATCTACATACCTTTAGGTTCCAAGGGCAAATACTTCACTGGATCTTAGTTCCAACACATTTAATCAAGATCTAATGAAATTCTTTTTGTTGTTGTTTTAGTCCTTATTGCAGAAAAGCACTACAGAAATGCAAGACTCTTGCTCATTACACCAAAACAGTATTAATAGGGCTTCTTCATAGACCTGTCATATAGTCATACATCATTAACATAAGTCAAGATTTGCCAAGAAAGCTTTAGCACTTCAGAATTGAGGGGTTTTTTCCATATCTTTTAAAACCTATAATTTGAGAAAGACTTTACTGTGCAAGTATTTTCATGCCAAAACAAATGCAACTTATTTGCTTATTTCTTATAGAGTAGGTAAGGATGGTTCTAGAACCAATGAGTGGTTTTGGAATGGTGATACTTCTGTATTTGGGGTAAAAGTGCTAATCTGTTCCATTTGCTGGATATATGGAACAGAATGTAACTCCACGCAGTAAAACCAAGCAAAATGTCTTTTTTCCAAATCATTTTACAACTAAAGTCAGCAATATTTTTCCACTCTGTGCCACTTTGTCACTTGCTGTTTTATTGTCAGAGACTAACTGTGGCTGAAGGCCTAAACATCATTTGGGTGCATGTGAGAATGATTATCATAGCTAACTTAAGGCATGTGTTAGCTAAGTAGCATGTGCTTCCAGTCTTGTAATAAATATAGCTTAATTACTGGATATTGCATGACAGCTTGTGCCCTGCAGGTGATCGGGCATAGAATGTGGTAAGACTCTTAAGCAAAGGTTTGTATTTCCTTTCAAGAGACGTTATGCACTGAAATAATCATCTGTGTTTAAAAGAATGAAGTATTTATTATATAATGATTTCCACCTGAGGATCTTGGAGCTCCTTATGGGCACTAATGATTGAAATGCTCTGTTCTAGTTTGCAGCTTACCATGAACCACTCAAAGCAGCATCTGAGCACTTTCCCATTAACCTCAACAGTGACCAGTACACAAATGTGGCGTTTGTTCCCCTCTCCTCTCCCCAGCAGATTTTGTGTTGCAATGTGTTTGTGCTCCAGGTGTAAGCAGGACAGCTTGCAGTCTGAACTGGCAGGTACTGAAGGGCCTTAGCCCTTAGGGAGCTCATTCTCCAAATTCCGGAAAATTGTGTCCCTTGCAAAGTCCAATATTACATTACTGCAGAGAAGCTACAGTTGCAGGAGCTCTTAAGTCAGTTTTCATGTGCAGTCCTGCTATCTCATCTGCTCTCATTCATGTTATTCTGTTTTATTCCTGGCCTGTACACAGTTATTTGCCTGACCTCTCCATTAAATGGTTTGGGAAGTTACACTGGCACAATGAATGTATTTATGTGTGAGAGTTAGGCTGCTCTGAATCCCTGACCAAAGTTATTGCAGAACCAGTCAAGTGCTGTAGCTGACAGAACTGTATAAATTCATGTGGAACAGCATATCCAGGACCTAAGTGATTTGCCTAAGTTCAGTCTGGAGTGTTTACTCTTCAGAGCATGCACTAAAATCTTTATGTTTTACCATGAAAGTGGTCAAACACTGGAGCATGTTGCCTGGAAAGCCTGTAGAACCTCCAGCCTTGGAGGTAATCAAAATCTGACTGGCTGAAGCCCTGAGCCACCTGCTCTAACTGACTCTGCTTCGAGCAGGAATGGGAAGGGTGGCCTTCAGAGACCCCTTCCAACTTTTGTTGATGCACTGAGTGTATAATGGCTGGATTAGCTGCATCACAGAGAGCCAAGTAATGCCCTGGTGGTGTGTGTGAAAGCAGCTGAGTGGTAACACACAGGGTTTGTGGCAAGGAACTACTCCAGATGTATGAAATGTTTCTATGTATATGTATGAGCATCTCTAAGATCTGGATGTCATGCTCTGACAGATCTAACTAGCAATTTAAAATACTGTCTCTGCTGTCTACAGTGCATTGCTAGCTCTCCTGGCTGACAGCCTGTGCTGTACCCTTGCCCATACCAAGAGCTGTTAGCTAACCAAGTGACTGGAAAGGGGCTTTTGCAGAACTTCCTGACACCCAGTAACAAGGACTGATGTTCCCATTCTTCTTCTCCTTCCCCTGGAACAGGTGTGTTAGCCCAGGACAGGAGAGCAGGGTTGAGAGACTTAAATGGGAATGCCTGCAAGCACCCCAGTCATAGTCATCCATCCCAGAGTTAGACCCCCGAGGCAGCACTTCTAAGCTCAGCCACCTCTAAAC
Source organism: Cyanoderma ruficeps (assembly GCA_008694505.1). Classification (NCBI taxonomy): domain Eukaryota; kingdom Metazoa; phylum Chordata; class Aves; order Passeriformes; family Timaliidae; genus Cyanoderma; species Cyanoderma ruficeps. The sequence continues at coordinate 29,557,256 of VZDJ01007753.1, forward strand.
CCAGATGTTTGGGGTCCCAAGACATCCATTTGCTGGGGTTTCTTTTTGTCCTGTGTCTGATTTTCCATAGGTATCATTTGTAGATAAAGATCTATAGTTTAAATCAACATGCTATAATTTATAGTAGAACTGACAGCAGCATGCAAATGTCTTTGTAGCCTTGGTGTTCATTTGCACAATGGATGTGAGCACTATCCTGAGCTGTGGCAAAGCTGACCAGTAAAATGGCCCGTGTCTTCTCGGTTTTGGCAGCTCCATTGTCAGTGGAAGAGTCTTGATGCTTCTTGGGATTTCATCATCCCAGTGCCTAGAGTCATGTGGTTATGTGAGAATTTAAATTTCGGCTTTTGTTAAGCATGTGTTTATATCTTGAGATCAAGGAGGACGGTTGGGCAATATGAACCTTGTAGCCCCAGACGTTTGAAGCAACAAGCAACGTCCAAGGCTGACAGCAGCAATATCGGGAAGATCTCGGGATTTCTGGGGATCAGGCTCATGGGCTGGCACCCATGGGTGCAGCCAGCTGGGCAGCCCCCTCCGCCCGACCCCCCGGCTATAGGAAACGCCGCCGGCCTCTGCGTCCCTGGGCCAGGGCTCCGAGAGAGTCGCCACCCGCGCTCTCCCTCGGTCACCGCGGCAGGTCCCCGCTCCCCGCCGGCGCTCCTGGCCGTGCCCCGTGCCCGGGGGCGCATCCCACGTTGCCCTCTCTTGGTCGATGGCTGGCCGGGGCCCTTCCCCGCTTCCCTGGGCCGGGCATTCAGAACTTCAGCGCTGGGCGGTCCCGGCATGTGTCTACAGCCCAGCAGGAATGCTGCTGGTCTGGCGGGTTAAGTCTTCATTCCTCGCCTTTCACTGCTCCCTGCTGGTCTCCGGGAAGATGAGCACTGGGGGAGAAAAGCAGAGGCGACTAGTCCCAGTTGAGGAGTACTGAATCAGGGTGCTCTGACCCCAGAGGTCCTTACTCCAGCCACCAGCTGAAAGCAGTTCCAACAAGAGTGTGTTTCTCACCGTGTTGTCCAGTTGGATTTTGGATATCCTTGGGAATGGGGTTTCTACAACATTTCTGGGGGACTTGATCTAGTGTTTGATCAGTCTTAGGGTAAACAAGCAGGATCTTGGGGACATATTCTGAAGAACTAGTATTTCCTCGCTGCTTTTCCAAACTTTTTGCAAATGCCAAACACTTTTTCAGTGAAGTGGCTCCTCAGCCAGGTGGCACCCAGTACTGTTTTATGGAGTTATTCTCTCCTGGGCGAGGGAGTTGCATTTGATTATTTTTTTCATGAAATTGTTATCAGCCATTCCTCCAGCTTATTTGGATTCCTCCAAGTGGTAGCACTGGTCTCTAAGCATGTCGGACACTACCCCTGATTTGGTGTGGTGCATTAATTCACTGTAAACTTTGTCACACCATTCAGAATGTTACTAAGGGCATCACAGAGTACTGAGCCTTAAGAGATGTCAGTAGAGTCCACTGGTTGTAACTTGGGCTTTGTACTGGTGCCTGACTTGGAGTGTGGTGATCTAGACAGTTTCCAATCCACCTCATTATTCATAAGGCAAATATGTGCCTATCTCACTAATTTGTCTCTAAGCTTAGTTGTTGGGGTAGGTGGCATTGCGAGCTTAACTAAAGTTAATTATTGGCTTAATCAGGACCAAAGAGCTGATGCTCCTCCCCAGTGCAGCAGTCTGCTTTGCCAGCACCCTCTAGTCCTCTCCACAAAACCCCTTTCCTAGTCACTCACCTGATCCCATCTCCCATCTGCTTTGACACTGCTCTCAGGCTGCCCTTCTTCCTCTCACCAATCTGTTTTCCCACGACTGCCAAGCCTCACAAGGGTGGTTCCTAGGGCAGGACAGGTAGACTTTTCATGAGATGGACAGGTTGTTGATACATGGCCAGACTTGCTCTCAAAGTCCTTTGCCTTGCTGTGTATCTGCTGTGCAGTCTCATACTTGAAATGCCTTTTGATGAAATCTTGTTCTTAATCCCCTCAAATACGTACATGTGCTGATATTGAGTCTAGTTTATCTAATGAAGCTTTGAATAGAGTGGTCTGTTCCTGCAAACACCATACAGACCAGGGGCCTGGATACCTCTTATCAGATTTTGCCCTAGGAAATAGTTAAAAGTTAGAGAGTTAAAGTGGGATGCGGCAGGGGCTGTGGGGCTGGGATCTGGCACTTGTGAGAAGTGCTGAAGACTAAAGCATACCACACAAGGGGTTTGGACTACCACAGACTGTGTTAGTCAGGTGAAGAGCCTGGCTTTTGTTTATTTTACTGGTTTTTGACTCTTTGAGCTCTGCAGGAAGAGCTTAGAGATTACAGTTTAAGCCTGTCTTGGGCCAGTGAGAGAGTCCAATACTGAAAACTTGACAGAGACTAGATCCTAGACTACTGTGCTGGATGTTCAGGTGGCAGTGAGGCTGAAGGGTTCACAGGAGGCTGCTGGGTCTGCAATTTCTAAGGTAGTTCCTTAGAACTATGACAGAAATTGTCATGCTTCTAGTTGTTTTTCTTTTATTGCTCTCATCTAGGAAACACGTATAGATTTAAGCTAATCTGATCTCTTGACTTCCCTTGTACCTAAAAATCTGCCATATCCAGATGCTCACCATGCCAGATCAGAGAACTAACCCTGAGTAATTTGTGATACAATCCCTTCGTTGCACTTGTTTGGGTTGATTGGCCATTTGTGTCCTGTCTCCAGAGAGGCCCATGGAGGTCTGTCTTCAAAAACAACATAATCACTTTCATTATTTCATTTTCTTGCCGAGGACCATCTTTCTTCACCCCTTCCTGCTGACATTTGGCACATTGATGGAGAAGCAGTGTGAGCTCTGGCCACTGCAGTCAGACAACCATTGCAGTGGTTGCAGCCGTGCAATAGAAATTGCCACTGTTATGCTTGCAAGGGTGAGTAATTACCTGAGCACTCATTCAGCTACAGCCTCACCTGTCTTACACTCTGCTCTGTTCTCAAGTCCTTCAGAATAAAAATGGAGGCATAGTGAAAAGCACAGGCAGTAACAAATATTGCCTCTTGTTTTGTTGATGCTGGGAGCAGGGGCATTTTATTGTGCTGAGTTACCTTGTGAGGGTAATAGCCCTTGAGAAATTGTCTTCCTCTCCTGAGGAATGTCAGGCCTATTCCTGACCTTCCCTTTGGAAGGGATATTGGATAAGGGATATTTAGAGTTGCTGAGCTTTGTATGCAGAATTATCCCACCAGCTCTGAAGGAGCTGGCTTTGCTGAGCAGGTTTAATAGCTGCAGTACCTAAGGAGCCCCCTCTGTTTGCTGAGCCTGACAGGAAAGTCTTCCTGCTCCTGCTAATGGCCTCCGCCCAAATCCCTTGGTACATGAGCTAGCTCCTCTCAGAGCTGGAAAGGCTGGGTGAGTCCAGCCAGGTGTTTGGCTAATGCTTTACACGGACCAAGCGTTTCCTTTGCTTCCCTCTATCCTGCAAACCTTCTGCTGACAGGCAAGATATTAAAATAATGACTATATGGCCCCTATTGATTCTACCCAAGGCTTTTGGATTTTTTTTTCCTGTGGAAGCCTGACACGCAAAGTCTTGCACTGTGTCTTTCAAATCAGGCACTGGATCAAGTCTTGCCAAGATTGTGTGCAGCTGCAAGGTTGCTGGAGGGGTTTTTATCCTCACATCAGATAGAGCTGGGAAAAAAAAAAAAAGCCAAACCAAAACAAGGGTAAATCACAGAGCCAGCAACTTTCTTGGCATCTCTGAGGTTGTGGCTCCTCCTGCCCCTCCGGCCTTCAGAAATGTACTCGGCAGAGCTGCCTGCATAGAAAAACAAATGCTTCCCAAACCAAAACAGAGTTGGGTGTTGGTAGTGAATGGGCCAACACTATGTGCTGGCGTCATCTCTGCCCACTGCCAGCATGTTGTCATAGGAACAGCTGGATTATTTTACAATCCAGCTGTGGAGCCAATTCTCCAAAGGAGTATACCGGAGGGAGGAGAGAGGGGCAGGCAGAAGGCAGCACTGCTGTATTTTCTGGTAACTGGAGGGAGGAGGATTATTAATGGAGAGAGGGAGGGAAGGGTTACCAGTGAGTGCCATCTATCACACCCTGAAACCACAGCTAATCATTTCCAGATAACTGACTGCTGTTAGCTGCATCTGGGAATTACAGGCTGCCCTGTGAGAGAAGGATGGTGAGGCAAACGGCAAATCTTTTTGTGTTGAAGCTGATAATGTGTCTCACAGCTTGCTGTCCTGCAGAGACCATGACTTGCCAGCTGTGGGGAGTGCAGTGTACCTGTACAGCTTCCTACCACCCCAGAAATTTGTAGCTGATCAAGTCACGTGTGTTAGCTTACCACAAAAATGATTCATCACTTTCTCTTTCCCTCTTTGCAATGTTTGTTGCCCCGTTTCCTTTCTGGAAGCTCCTTGGATTCTGTTTTGAGGCTGCAGAGCACTGAGGGCATTGTAGGTGCCTAAGCAGAGGTTTAGTCTTTGTGCTGGTGGAGGCTGTCATACAAAAGTGAACACACTTGGTCCAGTGGCAGAATGTTTGCTCTCCAAATGAACACCAGGCCTTGCAGTTTAGCAAATCACACTGGTTTGGGGCTTGACGAGTACCCACAACGAAGATTTGATGACAAAAGCCAGGAACCTGCAGCGGCTGAGAGAACAAAGCCCTTTGCTCTGATACAGCTGGGGCTGCTGCTCTTCTGAAAGTGAAGTCCAGGCAGAAGGAATTTGTCTGCTTGCAGAGTGCTCCTGGCCCAGGGAGAAGTGAGAGGAGGCAGGGAGGCTTGGCTGGAGACGGTGGCGTACACATGTCACTGCTGTGCCGTGTCCAGGACGCGGGGACACTCGTGGCGCCTGTAATGAGGCGGCCGCCATCCCGTTCCCGTGTTGAGGTGCCGTGGCGGTGTCCCACGACGAGGCGGCGAGGGCGGCGGGGGCCGCCGGTGGAGCCTGCGAGCGTGGCCGGCAGAGGGAGCGGCAGGAGCGCGGGCCCGGCCTGGCGGCGGCCGGGAACAGCGGCCTGGCCTGGCCTGGGCTACTGCACGGCCCCGGAGCTGGGGCCGCTGGGCACGGCCGGGCACGGCAGGGACAGAGAGCCGGCCCGGCCGCTGCACTCCCACAGCCCGGGGGAGCACGGGGAGGGCAGCTGCCTCTTAGCTCCGCTGGCGTGCTCTGCAGCCTGGCTTGGCTCGGTTTCTCCTTCAGTCACACAGAGGGATGTCCGAGCCAGAGCAGACCATGGGTCATTGCCAGGACAGGTGAATTACTTGCTTTCCCCTTGCCAAACCATCTGGCTACTCTGACAGGCCTGACTGGCTCTGGAGACCCCTTCCCTCTGTTTGCAGATGATGCCAGGCTGGGGGAGTGTTGATTTGCTGGAGGTTAGGAAGGCACTGCAAGGAGGACCTGAAGAGGCTGGATTGATGGGCTGAGGCCAATGGTACGAGGTTCGACGAGGTCAGGTGCCAGGTCCTGCACTTGAGTCACAACAACCCCAGGCAGTGCTATGGGCTGGGGGCAGAATAGCTGGAAAGCTGCCTGGCAGAAAAGGACCTGAGGGTGCTGGTCAACAGCAGCTGAACATGAGCCAGTGTGAGCCCAGGTGACCAAGAAGGCCAGCGGCATCCTGGCTTGTGTCAGAAATAGTGTGGCCAGCAGGACTAGGGCAGGAATTGTTACCCTGTGCTTAGCACAGGTAAGGCCACACCTCAAGTCATGTGTCAAATTTGGACCCCTCACAGCAGGAAAGACATTGAGGTGCTCAAACGCATCCAGAGAAGGGCACTGGAGCTGCTGAAGGGTCTGAGGCAGAAGTCCTGTGAGAAGCACCTGAAGGAGCTGGGGTTGTTTAGCCTGGAGAAAAGGAGGCTCAAGGGAGACCTTTTTGCTCTCTACAACCACCTGAAAGCAGGTCATAGTGAGCTGGGGATCAGTCCCCTCTCCCAAGTAACAAGCAACAGGAAACTTGAGGAAATAACCTCAAGTTGCACCATGGGAGATTTAGATTGGGTATTAGGAAAATTTCTTCACTGAAAAGGTCGTCAAGCATTGGAACCAGGCTACTTAGGGAAATGTTAGAGTCACCATCTTAGGAGGTGACATTTATAAGACATGTAGATGTGGATTTTAGTGACATGGTTCAGTGGTGGACTTGGCAGTGCTGGGTTTGTAGTTGGACTCGATGATCTTAAGGGTCTTTTCCAGCCTAAACAATTCTGTTTCTCACATGCAGTTTTTGCCAGAGCTGGAAGGGCAGGTTCAATTTTATTCCTTGATTTTGAAGTGATGAGTGTGTGACAGATAAGAACCACAGAATGCCAGTGAGCTTAGAAGACTCACATAATGATTTTGCCCTTTGTCAGAGCACAGAAAAGATACTGAGCCTTTTTCCATATTTCACTTGCTATTTTTGTTTATCTCATTTTTGGGTTGATGCTATATGTGCAGACTAGGGTCTAGGAAAGATTTGAAAGGGCAATACCTGTCTTCTACCTTATTGGCTCTTAACAGTTTAAATACAAGTCAGATTTGAAAGAAGTATTTTAGGCACTGCAGTACCTTCTTCCATCCCTCCTTTCTCCATTCTTCTGGCTCCTCCCAGTGGTCTCTGTTGACCCTGCCAGTGAAGACTTGCAGTCCCCTTTAGGGGCACAGTTGCTAGGACCTTGAGTACTCACATCCAGCACACAGCTTTCAGCATGTATGCTTCTTTACCAACACATCTCCAAACTTGTGAGAGAAGCTCCAGTGAGAACTGGCAGCTTTAAATTATTTTCAGGATTTGGACTTACTAGTGAAAATACCTCTTTGAAAAACACTGCTTCTGAGCCTTTTTAGTAGTGTAGTTCTGGACCTGGATCCTGTTCTAAAGGAGTTATTTGCAGATGAAAGTAGCAGGTGAAAATATTGTAAAGTATACAAAGAAAATGCTTTCCATGGTATCTAAACTGACACTCCAGTTAATTCCACATTTTTGAGGAGATAGACAGATTCCTCTTTTCACATTTTATTTTTGGTCTCTACTGCTTCGGGGACATGTTTAAGGAGGCAAACTGCAGGCAGTGACTAATGAAGTGTCTCAGATGTCTTTCCGTGATAAGACAGTCACCAGTGTGGAAAATACTGCACTTCTTCTGAGGGGAATTTTGTCCCTTGCTTTCTGCTGTAAGGAACCCACTTTCCTGTTCTTTATTTTAGGCTTCAGCAGAGAAGGAAGATTTAGGGGGTTTTAGGCAAGTCAGAAGGACAGTTTTTTCTGGAGCTTCAGCAGCTTCCCATCACCGTGATGCTGAGATAGACTTTCTTTCCTAGTTATCCCCAGTCTCAGCTGTTGTGTATTTACCTGGCGTCATCTCCCATGCAGCCTGTCACCCCGGCACTGTGCCATTGCTTGGTAAGACTTGCAAGCTGTGTGGCTGTTGTGGCTAATCTGTTGAGCTGAGTGATTTGGCCACAGCAGTGGCACAGGTCAATGGGGTGCAACAACAGCAGCCCCAGGCCTGCTGATATGCAGATAGGCAGCTGTTTCCAGTGCATGGATCAGCTCTTGTGATTTATGTAATGACAGCAGCAATTGCTGCTCCCTAAGTTTTGCATGGATGTAGGATATCTGTTTGCTTTTGATATAGCTATATGGAGCTTTTACTTTTCAAAAGGTTGGTGTTGATAGGTAACAGGACTGTCCACCAGTAGAAACTACTGAAGAGGAGATATGGAAGCTGGGGCAGAAAATGGGAAGGAAGCAGAAAGAAGAAAATAAAATTAATACAGGGTAATTGTGGGAGGGAAGGGGAGGTGGGACATTGGCTTTTACAGGGAGTTACTAGTGTGAGTCTAGGGAGGAGTAGCTCAGAACTGTCCTGTGGAATTACTTGATCCATGTTGGCACTTTGAGGGTGCTATGTGGCGGCTGGAACCCAGCTCTGCTTCAGGAGTTCCTCAGCAATTATAGGTCCCTGGTAAGGTGAACTCAGACCTTTAAATGAGGCGATGTTCAGCACCCAGGCTGCTGTGCCACTGCTCCTGCCGGTGGTGCTGGTGATGTCAGTGTGGGAAACATGAGCAATCAGAGCATGCTGCTGTCCAGCTCCTTCTGTCTTTCAGGTTCTTTCTCTTCTTAAATGGTCCTGTGTGGTGCACTCGTGGCCAATGATAGATCCTATGCTTAGTGCTGTATTCCCAGAAAATAAGCAGTTCAGCACTGAACCAGTGCTTATCTGCACTCTCAGACAGAACTACCCTTGCAAAAATGAGCATCAGGCTCTCCGGTGCATTGTTTGATTAGGGGTGTCCCAGAGTCCTGGGTTTGAGACTTTCTTGTAAGGAGTCCAAATGGTTTTCTTGAAAAGGGTCGTTAACAGACAGTCCTGCAGAACCCCTAATTGTGTTTGTTGTTGTGAACCGCAAACATAGATAGGTGTGATGTTGCTGGGTCTTGGCATTAGGTACTCATCCGAGCTTTTCTGCTTGCAAGCATTTCAGTATTTCAGTTTCCTAAGCTAGGTGCCTTTTTTTTTCTTTTTAAGGAAACATGATCAGGTCAGTTTTGGCCCTCTACTGTAGTTGCTAGCTAGTAGAAAACTCATTGGAATCACTTGATGATAGAAAAAATAAGTGATCAAGTGAAGACTTTTAGACTTTTTCAAAAAAAATCAAATATGCCTTTGCTCATCATCTTACAGTCTTCATATTGCAGTCATGAAATCCTGTCAAGGAGAAAGGCTTAAAAGTATGGACAAATACGAAACTAATTAGCTTTCTGTCATTGTCCAAGCTGAATGAAGTGCTGAAAGAAAATAAACATCCACAGTGAAACACAGCGTGGATCTAAACAAATTCTTTTAGCTTTAGTAATAATCTATAGGGTTTCCTTACTAAAATAATGACTGGAGATTTTTTTTATTTTAAAGCTGGGTTTGTGCTCTGACACCATCTCCGCTGAAGCTGCACAGTTCAGCCTGGACTGGCTCTTGCCACAGACTCTCTCTCTCCTGTCCAATGTGTTTCTTTTTGCAGGCAATCATGGTAGCTGCATGTGTCTACTAAGCATGTAGCTGCACACATGGTTTTTGATTTGGACTCCTGCCTTTTAAAGATCAGGCCATGAGGGATTATGGTTTTAAAATTTGCTTTGGAACTAGTAGGATCCCTGAGAGTGCCTTCATTTCCAGAAGTAGCTGGTCAACAGACTTCTCTTTAGATAAAGAAATTGCTATACTCTGGCCGGAGTGGAAATTGTCAGCTGCAGGAAGGATTGTAGCTGCAGTTATGTGTGCTGTAAAGTTCCCAAGATTCCCATCGCCACCTTCATTTAAACATCCCCCAGCCCTGCTATAAACAAGTGAGAGACACTCACCCTGCACCCTGGCTGTGAGCCAGGGATATCAGAGCTCTGGCTAGAGACAGAAGGGGAGAACAGAAAATAGTGTCAACTTATGAATCATCTCAGTGAGGATTGATGCTCACCATTAGCAAAACCAGACAAACCTGGGGTTGCTGCTTAATAAGCAGTTTATTTCTTGTCCACATTACAATGTGCAAGTGAGCTGAAAAGGCAGCAAAGCACCAGTGACAGACAACTGCCTGTGCTTCATGCACAAAGGGCACCTTCTTGTCCTGTCCTGTTGCAGCAAGATACCTGTAGGGCTGTGGATGTAGTGTATGAGGCTCTTAGCTGGTTTTGGATGGTTTCCTAAGGTGACAAAGTTTATGTAATCTTGCTGTTTACCATGGGGCCCTTCTGGCAACTTTTAAACATGTGGAACAGTTTCAACCAAATTAGTGAGAAAAGTAGAAATTCTCAAGGTTGGTACAGCTCTACAAGTTTTGTGAAGTTCTGCAGCTGGACGGAAGAATCAGGCCTGGTGCAGTGCCACGCCATGGAAAAGACATGGAGAGTGCAGCTGTTTTGGACTCTGGTCTGGAAACTGTCCAGGGATGTCCAGGCACGCTGTATATGCAGGATATGTATGTTTGTACCACAGGCAGCACACACATGCATCAGAACTAGCCGGAACCAGGGATAGGAGAGGTGGGAAGAGGAAGCCAGGATTAATGTCATGTGGCAGAGGCATTCAAAGACAGGGGACATCAGTGTGGAAATTGGCTCACCTGCTGTTTTCTTGTATCCCAAGATCCTTATCTAGCTTGTGTTTCTTAATACTGGAAAGAAACCTTGATAGTCTGTGCTCTTGGGTGACGATTTAGATACACTTCTCTGTAGCTTCATGCATTTGAGTATAAGACTCACTTGGTTGGGTCCATTTTCTAAGCTCTTCTTTAATCAGGTTTGAAGTTTGAAAGCAATGCCTGCATCCTGAGGGACTTTGCAGGGATTTAGGTGCAACCCATCAGCTCTTGGCAAGTTTCCGAGGTGGCATGGCTTCTTTTTGTGGGAAGTCTTCACTGTCTGGTCTATATATGCTGTCCCCTTGCATTGGGTTTATGGGTCAACAAAGACTAGGGGGGGTGCTGCATAGCAGCTGAAGTTTCTTTTGGGTACTGCTTGTGCAGAAACTTCATGGACCCATGGGGTTATGTCTGGGGTGTTTTTTTTGGTGGTTTGTTTTTTTTTTTGGGTTTTTTGGGGGTTTTTTGGGGGTATAAACAGCCTCATACCCAATCAGGAACCATAGTTTTTGCCTTATGGAGCACCTTACTACATTACTCTGGGAGGGCTGGGGCTGTAGCTCAGTTTTGCAAGGTGATCTGCTGTACAGCTGTCTCCAGTGGATCCTTGATATTATTTGCATACCTTGGGAGTTCCTCCTTCATCTGTGCCCCACTGCAGTGTGTGTCATCTGAGCTGATTTGCTGAGTTGGCCATGTGCTCTGTGACTCTGGGGTCACCTTGACTGTCCACCCTCCTCTCTGGATCTGGAGCACATGGCCTCTTGTCTGTGGTTCCAGGGTGTAGCCAGCCCCCTCTGGTTGCCATGCTCTCTGCTTCTGCAAGGTTATACAAGGAAAGCTGAAACTTTCTTGCCAGAGGCAGGGGAACAAATTCAGTCTCTGGCAGACCTGGAACAATGAACAGCTTGGAGAAGGTGTGCTTCCAGGACACATGCCAGCACTGAACCAGCACCAGTGGCAGGTTTACAGAAATGCCACAGGCAAAACGAGAGCTCTGGCAATTCACAAGCTCCCCAGGTTTGACAGGCAATCATCCAGCCTCACCTCTTGTGTAAGACTGGCCCCTTCATTTCAAGTAGTTACCTCTGTCCCACACCCAATAATATGGGTTTGCCAGCGGTGCTTTTGGGAGGTTAACCAGCCTCAGTGCAGAATCCAGCGGAGACAGGGATCTACTGGGTGCACAGACTGATCAGCCACACTCTACAAAACAGTGTTCTATTTCTAATCAGAGGTTGCCTGGTAATGGCATCCGGCTGTGGTTCCCGTTCTTCCTTTCTTCAGGAGATTAAAGACTTTTTGACTGCTCCATGTTTACTCCCTGGGATTACAGTGGAATAAAGACACTTTATTCTAGTGTTCAAGATGCTAAACAGGCTGAGCTTACTGTGGGCAAATAGTGCAGCTCTCAGCCATTGCAGTCTCTCTTCTTCCTCCATTCCCCAGTGGTCAACATCCCTTTTAAAGTAGGGAAGTTATGCTTTTGCCAGTGCTGTACACTGGCATCCATGTACTTTCCTTTACCTCTATCCACTATCCACTCTGACTATCTGCTGTGAGGGCTCAGGCTGGATTTTAACTCATATTCCCAATGAGAAGTGCTTGGAGCTATTTGATATGATGCAAGGTGCATGCTGAATCAGAGAGGGACAAAACCAGCAGTAACAGAAAATCTCTTCAGAGTTATAAGGGCCAAAAGGAATTAAACACTGCAGGGAAATGGGCCCTCTCATCTACACAGAGGGTGGGAGAGAGAGAGAAGGAAGTGCCTTAGAATGGAGAAAGGAAAGAAAGGTCCTTGCAGTCTCCCTGTCAGTACTAAAATAAATCTCAGAAGAGAGAGAGGGGGGAAACAATAGCAGCAGAAAGCTGCCAGAGAGATGGAAGAGCAGAGCCTTAGGAGCAGATCTCTTCTTGGTGAAAGGCTGCCAGCTCGGGACCTTTGTGGTTAGTTTACTTTTGAACCTAGTTACTTCTGGCATGCACTTGTCTTTCTCATCTGGGGACTGCTTGCTAAATATGCAGAGTGGTGATACTGAGGGCAATAGCCTAGCAGGAATGTAGCTCAGCCATTGCATCAAATAGTGGATTTGAACTAATCCAGTCTTGTTTTGGAGCAACTAAACTGTCTGATGGGCTGGAAAAACCCTGGGGAATCTTGACTAAGGTTGCTAGAGAGCAACGTAGTGGAGAGTTTCCATCCAAAAAGGATCCAGGCAACATGTCCTTACAGTAAACAGAAGAAAGCCTTGCAATTCTGTGATCCTTAAGCATAAGGGGGAGTAGATGAGGCTGCTGGGAGCAGGCTGTCAGCCCTGGGATGTTTTATACTGACAGAGCACATCTGTAGAGCAGAGCTGCCAGGCTGTCATGCAAACCCACTGGGGGACATTTCAAGCACATGCTGTCTGCAACTCTGGGGCTCCTCACACCTTCCTGGGCATGACTGCAGGCAGGGAAGCAGGTCAAACCATCGGCATTATTAACAGCAAATCTGACATCTGTGCTGGCCAGTGGAACAGCCCAGGCATTTGGTTTGTTTATTTTTCTTCTGCCTTTGGCGCTTTTTCTCTTTACAGAAGGTGCCCTGAGTGCGTTGCTAACACACTGCTTGGGGTAAGCAACGAAACGAAACTTCCACTATTTTGAGGAACCCAGCTCAGGCATTTTTTTAAATGACTGCTTCTTTTTTTGTGATTCTTGGACAAATTGAAACTAAAACCTCTTCGCTGACACAGTGTTTTTGTCTGTTGTGCTGGTAGGCTGCTCTGTGGCTGCAAATCTCCACCATACTCAGATTCTACTCTCCCTTGGCCTAATTTCACACTCTGGGCTAATTTCATTAATGTCAGTGGAGACATTTCCTCTTTATGCTGGTGCAGATCTAGTTTGGACATGAGCCCCACCATACCTAGAGGTGAGCTGCAACTATCAAGATATGTGCAGCAGAGGTTCTGGAGTGCAGTATGTGAGCACATAACTGCTGGGAACTAGAAAGAGCTGCTCTCCTTCCTCCAGCTTGCAAGTAGCTTTGCCAAGAGCAGATTTTCAACAGGGAGCTGTTAATTTCCTTAGGACTTGCTCTGCAGCACTAGGGAAACGGACCTTTGCATTTACCTTGGCCGGGTTGGAGAGATCCTTCAGACGCACCTGCTCTCTTCCTTCCTCTTCCTACTCCCAAACCTACCTGTCAGCATCCTGGTGCCTGGCATTGTGAGATACTTGTTTTCTTGGTCTTAAAAATGGACTCAGAATGTTGGGCTCTTTGGAGCAATTAGAGTCTATTTTTAGCTGAACTGCTTTTGAGGGCATTTGCATAGGTATAGGTACAGTGTCCAGGGATGAGATCTTGGAGGCTTGTGACTGCCAAGATGCTGAACAGAGGTCTGCTGGGTCTGGCAGTGGGGGTTCACTGGTCCCTCTGGGGGTGTTGCAGGGAGGGGGCTGGGGTGGGTGTAGCTGGTCATATGCAGCAGCAGCCAAAACCTGGTGTTGTAATGTCTGAGACGCTCTGAGTTTGGAAAAGGCCCCGATGATATCACCCTGCAGAACTGTTAATAATGCAGGAAAGGAAATGTTCACAAGGCTTTTCCAGATTTTTAATGGAGAAGAATTAATACTCTCTCTTCCTATGCCCATTGCTCTGTTTGGAAATGGCTTTCTTTCACCATCAGGCATCAAAAGGGATGGTTCTTTCCCTTTTTCTTCTTCTCTTCGCTGTTGCAATCTCCCTACCACATGTAGCAGTGAGTGTTGAGGGCAAAGAGTATGAGACCAATAGCTCTTCTGCACGAGCTCCCTGTGAGGACACTGAACTCTGCATACCATACCAGTTTTGCTAAATCCACTTCCAGAAGAGATAAACAAGCAATGGTGCTTTTAGTGCTGCCACAGATTATGCAAAAAAGAGATTTAGTTCTGCAGGAGCTCTTCCCATGCTACTTCTCCTTTGTGGCTCCTCTGTCTCTGCAGTTCTCCATACCCCACGGCAACCCAACATGACCACCAGCCCTCGTCAAAGCTCCTTCCAAATCCTGCAATGGAGACCTGCTTGACTGCAAGACATTCCTTGTTCCTTATGGCTGTAGCCTGCTGCTTAAGAAAGCATCTCTTTCCTGGAAGTGGGGAGTGACACCATGCAGAGATCGCTTAGCTGCTCTCAGCTCTGCTTTTTTATCATGATCCGCCCACTGTCACAAGATCCTTGGGACAGTGGGAAGTAGAAGTCCAAAGCTGGAGCCACTTAATGTGAATTAAGCGAGCAGTAGTCCACATGGCACAAGGAGCATGAAGAATGATGTCAACCAGTGACTGCATGAACTAGGCAATTATTTCTGTGATTTTTCTCAACCAAAATGTGAAGAAGAACTCAATGCAATAAGACTTATAGACTGACAGGGCTGGTGTATCATACTGAGAACAAATGAAAATAAGGTCTGTTAATCTGCTTTGCTGGGGGAGCTTTCTCTTGTAGCCAGCTGCTCATTGCCAATGCATAGAAAGTTGCTTCCCTTCTTCCCTAGTGCATGGGCTGGTCTTCCTTCTGCCATCTGTGATGGATGAGATCAGTGTGGAGCTCCCGCCCTCCTGCATGCAAGAGAAACAAAGTCGTGGGCAATTTGAGAAAGGGGCAAAGCAGATGACAACTGTGACTTTCACAAAACTTCATGTCCTGGACTCATAGATTCCAGCATGGACTTGCCTGCCAACTGGCTGAAAAAAGACAGTGATAATTTGTTTATGCTTGTGAGCAGCAACTTGTAGCAAACAAGGTCCTACTCTTATGGAAACAGAAAGATAAGAAATGGAATCGATTTTATAACAACTTGCACTAATTTTTGGAGTGCCTCCCAAAGGACAGCAATGGGGAGCAAGTCAGGCAAGGGGGTCTGTGTTACGTTAAGGCTGCAAGAAAGGCCAGTGTGATTTTTCTCTTTAGGAGGGGAGTGAGGATCTCTCTTGAATAGTTTAACAAATATTGTGATCTAAACTGGGGGCAATTGGAGGTGTTGACAGGCAGGGGAGATAGATTGAACATGATGCTAACCAGTTTAGCCAAAAGATGACATAGGTGGGGGAAGTATTGCTGTCTCCAAACATCTGTGAGGAGATGGGGATTGCGTTAACAAAAGGAAAATTTAGACTTAGCATCAGGAAAGTACTTCCTAGAAGTGAACTGTGTCTCCACAGGGAGCGGGTGGGAGTCCCATATCTGGCAAGATGGAAACAGCAATAATAACGAATCTGATTACTTGCTATGTAATGATAACAAATAATGTAAAATGAGTCTTGATAAAGAGTTAGATTTCTCTGATAGCAACACAAACGCAGAAACCAGCGATGAGCAGGGTGGGACTTGGCAGGTGTCTGCAAAGGTGCACCTGAGAGTTCTGTTGACTTCCTTGAGCCACAAAGCCTGTATTCATGTTTTTGTTCACGGAATACTTCAGAGCAGAGATAAGTTCAATTCCTGAGCCTTTCTCTAAGGTTTTTCATTTGAAGTCTGGCACAGCAGTGATCAGTTGTGCTTTATTTGCTGACAGTGGGATCCCAGAGACCTGCCCCCACCAGCTTGATTCATTCATGTGCTGTTTGGAGTGGGAGGATCTCCCAGCAAAGAATGCAGAAAGGCAAATGTACATTTTGGTTGGGGCTTTTCTATGAGATGAGCCAAGGGCTGGAGTGGGGTCTTAAATGGACAGTCACGTCCAGGAACATGTGAGAATCATCTTCTCTGAGACATGGCCAATATCCTAGACACCCTGGCAAATGGAGCCCTACCTACAGAGTAGGTGGGGTTGTAGATGACGAGAGCAGCTTGGTCTATGGACCCAAGTGACCCCCAGACACCCACACTAAAGAGCCTAGCCCCCACATTTCTCTGCAGCTAGTTTCTTGGAAACATACTAGCAACAATCTCCTACTAATACACCACCCAAAATGATGGGATTAAGGCCAGTGTTTGGGGCCTGGGAGTGCAGCTGTGGCAGTTGTTTTACAGGGTCTGGTTTCAGAGTGGCGGAATGCTCTCCGTGGGGGTCAGACTCTGTCCACAGCAAGCTTTGTGAGGGCTGAAGGAGAGGGCTTTTCAGCCCTGCCTTACAGCAGCCCTGCAGCACAAAAATGTCTGACCAGAGGCACCTGACTGTGCAAATGCGAGGCATGGGCAAACATGGGGAAAAGAAGACAAGAAAGTGGGCTGGTGGTTGAAGACATTTTTTATCCTGAAGCACGTTTGTTGGAGTACACAAGGAGTCCTCTCATAGTCCATAGGAAAGCAAGCATAAAGGGAAAATAAACTAATAATCCGGCCTCTCAACAGCCAGATCAGCAAGGCTGTTATCCACAGTTCTCCCAAAATAGGCTGTGTCATTTCAGAGATGTTTCCACTCCCCCTAGTCCTGCTGCCTTCATCCATGAACAGCCCCTGGTGTGTGCCTACCAGGTACTTGTTAAACTGCCATGTGGAGCCTGGGGGAGCTGAATGCAGAGGGGAAAGGGTGAAGAGTGGGTGCTGGGTTGGATGTGGTGGCCAACCTGGGCAGGAGGAACACAGCATGCTTGCTTGTAGATTCACCTGGATCTGTGGAGATCCACCTGATGGAGGCTCCCTGCTTCCCCGGGATCTTATGATATGGCTACAAACCACTGCTTCTGAGGATGCTTCCAACCTGCCCTGATATGCAAACTATACCTCCTCTTCCTCTATGGCCCTTCCTCAACTAAAGTCTCTCTTCTTTTTTGTGCTATGAAGGGTTCAGCTCCCTGTGTCCTTGAGGTTGAAATAATGAAAGCAATACCCAATGCTCTCAGGTCATCATAAGAAGATGTGGCTTACCCAAAGCCAGCTCAGTATTTGGAAATGGATCAAGAGGAGAGGCCAGTCATGGGACAGAGCCAGCCTGTAATGGCAGCATACCTCAAGTGCAAAATTTGGTGGTCAACTTTGCTCTCAGGTGCGACAAATAGGCAAAGGGAGCCCCAGCTGGCAGCATGCACATCATGTGCTGTATGAAAGGAACCTCAGAGTTGTGTGAAATCCATTAGCAATGCCACCTGTCACTTTTGTCTGGCTTGTGGGCCTGGCTGAGAGCTGACCAATTGTCTCACCAGGCCCAGCTCTTTCTCATTATAGAGGTATCCAAACCAAGCCAGCCCTGAGTTCACCTGTGCTGAAAGAACTCCCATGTCTGGCTCCTGAACTGGTGTGGCACTGCTCAGGAATGTTGCCCACTGGGAGGCCAAACTGATCCTGCCACAGGAAGAGGAACCACCAGAGCCAGCACAGCCAACCTGGCTTTGCACAACATTTATGAGGGCAAGCACTTGAGGAACGGTCATCTCTCCACCCTTCTCCAGGTCTGCTGCTACAGCCTGGCCTGATTTAAAGGCTGGATACTAAAATGTCTAAAAAATTAATGGAAAGTCCCATGAGGCCAATACTGGGAATGATCTGGAGTGCAAGTTTCCCTCATTCCCTCCCTAAAACAGACTTGCTCTGAGCACCATGAGGGCCATGGAGAAGTTAACTCTGCAGCTGGGAAGACATCTGCAATTTGGTGAGGGTAGGTTCTTTCCACAGATGCTGCTACTTCTGCATGACCTAATCTGGGTTTGTTGCTTCTCTGCACTGTGAGTCACAGTGTGCACAGTCCTTTGGTCACTGTGGCAGGCTACAGGACTTCACAGTGGCCTTTTGCTCTTCCTACAGACAATGACTGTCTTTGACTTGGCTGTCATGTGCTGTTTGATGCTTTCCATTTATATCTAATAAGATCACCACAGTCTGCAGCAACTGTAGGTTGTCATACTAAAATCTTCTCAGCAACAAGCAATATATTAGCTGGTCAGGAGTCACACTGGTCCAGAACAAAGCCTGTATGAAAAAAATTCCCTAAATAAGCCACTGATAACTCTTAGGAATTGAAAGCCTGAGTGTGGCTGTCTTGCAAAGGTAAAGCCTTACAGAGCTGAGTGGAAGGGGAAAAAATTGGTATAAAAATAAAGCAGAAGTTGATAATTCATTGAAAGGTGAATGTTGTCTTCCTTATCAGCCTGCCCAGCACCCATGAAAAAGCTGGTGCCATCAGTAAATCCAGCCTCTTGACCAGAGGACTCTCTACCCTACCCTGCACCTACTGGGACAGCTGAGCCCTGAGACTCTGCAGATTCCCAAGCTGCAAGCACTGGGATGTGGGTACTAGATTAGCTCTTTTTATTTCCTTTCATTTAGCAGGATCCTGCAGAGCTGGGTAGTTGCCAGTCAGTCTGTCAAGATGTGAACTATTTTGGGAATTTTTATGATGGAACAATATTTTTTTGGTAAACAAACGGAAAGCTGTTAAACAGGGACCTTCACCTCACAGCTCCCGGTTCAGCTCCCTCACTGCTGTGATGCCACAGTGACTGTACTGTCCACTCTGCAGAGCTCCCTTCATGGCTCCTGCAGGGGCAAAACAAATAGCAGCTCTTTCCCCCCCAACTCCTCAACAAAAAAACCCTAAGCAAAACCCCCCAAAAAACCCCAACCCCCCAAAAAAACCCCAAAACAAAACCCCAAAACAAACAAACAAAACAAAAATGCACACACCAACCAAGAAAACAAACAAACGAACAAACAAAACCCCAAAAAACAAGAGAGAGAAGAAAAAGAGCAAACTTGCTCTAAGCAGCAGAAGCAATTTCTTGGTGGTCTTAACCCCTAACACACCTGGGGGCAAGCTGTATATTGTCTCTGTGTGTCATGTTGTGTGACTGTGTAGCAGCTAGCCACATCCCAGACTGGATTTCCTCAGGGCTACTGGTGACACATGAATCCAACCAACAGTGACAAGGCCAACTGTGTACAACAGGAAGACTTCCTTTTTCACAGTGTCTGTTAATAGGAAGCCCTGAGAGAGTCATAGAGTGCACAGAGGAAGATGTTTGTCTGGAAGAACTGAGCAGGGAAAGAAAGGGCAGAAACATTTCCCACTCTAAAACAGATGTAGTGTGTTGTTCAGGGGAAAAACCCATAAGGGGCCAGTGAGTCCTTCTTCCTGCCATAGGCTAAAATTAGTTTAACTATTCCAAGGTACTGGCAGCAGGGGAGCATCTAGTCTTACATGGGCTGTATCTACCCCAGCCTTTGGGGGAAAGTGATTGATGGCTATCAGTTGGAATGAGCCAAGCCATTTGTCTGCTCCACATGTTTTGTCCATGTCACAAAGGCAGTTTGTGGTTTTCCTCGGTTCCTGGAAAGTCCAGTCCAGTTTGTACAACACAGTCCCTACTGGCAGCCCATTAATTCCAGACCACGCAGATCGCTGAAGAATCTCGAGGGACGCCATTCTTCTCTCTCTGCCCCTTGATCCACTCTCAGACTTACCAAAGAGTTGTAGTTTGCCCCACTGACAAGTCTCACAGTGGGATCTTTTGCTTGCACCATGCTGATTCTGCCTTGGGATCTCTCCTGTAAATCCTAATCTATTCTTATTCTGAGACTCTGCTACTAATGATTTCTTTGGAGGAGCCTTCAATAAAGTTGACTGTGGGCAAGTGCACCTCCTCCCTGGCCAGCTGTCTTCCCTTCTCTGTGGGCAGTCGCAACCCCTGCACTTCCCTCTCTTTTTTGTTTTTTGTTTGCTTTTGCAGCATCAGCATGTCAGCTCTGGCCCTTAGCCTTCTCCATTTCATTCTGATACTTCCTGGGATTCTTCCTGTGTCCATGCGTGTGCATGAACCTCTTCTTACCTGTAGGTCTTCCGTACCCTCTCAGAGCAGCTTCCCCAAGCCGCTGTTCCTGCTCTTCCTGCCCTCTGCACAGAGTGCCTTCCTTGGCTCTGTGGTTTGCTCTCTGCCATGTAGGAGAAGAATTCACCTGGCCTCACTATGAGAGTGCCTATGCTGTACATGAGGACTGAGAGTCCCAGGACTGCTGGGAGCACACAGGCTGAACATCTTGGGAACTGCAGCAGTGATGCAGTGGAAGAGATGCACACTGGTCCTCAACTCTTCAGCATCTAAGGCACCCCCATTCTGCAGCTGAATGTAAAGAGATAGATTTACTCAGGTCTTTCAGATCTCAAGTCTGCATTTTAAATAGATATTGAAGCTGTCAGGAGTTCTGCAACTCATATTTGCTGTGACTACAGCTTCTACTGTCAGCTACTGGAATCTCGCTCCTGTTTCCTCTTGAACTGGCTTCTCTGTCTTTACCCACTAGCATCCCCTCTCTTCATTGCATCTCACATTTAGACCCATGATTTGAACTTAAGTGTGCTTAGTTGGTCCATCTGCCCCAGAGAGAACATACTTCATAATCAGTAAATAGCTCAGCTCTCTTCTTTTTGATCTCTTTTCTCCTGAGCTGTGTATGCTCTTCTGTGGGGCTTTATCTCTTTAGCACTCAATGGCTTACCTAAATCAGTGTCGCTTATTCTGTCACTCCTGTTCCTCCTGCTCACCCTCATTCCTGCCCTAAAGAAGGCTTATCTTTCTGCTGCAATTTTATTTCTCCAGCTTTTCTCCATCTTGGTCTCTCCCAGGTTCAAGTACACTTAGTTTTCTATGTAAGTCAGGGAGCTATGCTCCAGAAGGGTTCAAGTACACTTAGTTTTCTATGTAAGTCAGGGAGCTATGCTCCAGAAAGATCATCACATGGGAGAGGGGACAATCCTACAAGTCATGGCAATGTGTTTTGCTTATGTTTTTCTTGTGCCTCTTTGAGCCTTAGCCTATAGTTGTCCAGCTCTGTCTTCTTTGTGTCAGACCATCGAAGGCAGCTTTATGATCCCATGCTTGAGTCTGAGCACTTGTTGCAAGGAGGTGCAGCAAAATGCATGAGTTTTGTCCCAGCAATGCCTCTGCTGTGACTTGTAGCTCTAGACCCAGGGCACCAGGACCCTCTGCATCTCTGGTTTTTATGGCTGTTCCTTCAGTCAGGTTGTAGATAAATATACCCACAAAGCTGGAAGGCAACCTAGCCCCTCTGTGGCTGTGACAGCATCCAGCTGTACTACATCTTCAGGGTGCCTTGTACTTAGGAGGAGCAGGGAAGAGATTTCAAATTGTCACACTGGCAGAAACAGCACCCAGGGCAAGGGCTCAGAGTCCTGCCTCATTGGTCCACCTATGCCTTTGTGAAGGATGTTCTTTCTCTCAACTTCCAACCTGCAGGCATCTTCTGGTCCTCTGTTGTTTATGATACTGCAATTTGTTGCCTTGGAAATAAGTGCTGGTTTATCCCAAACAGAGCTTACAGTTTCACAGCACAATCAAGCGAGAAGAGCAGATGGTTACCCTATCTCTTCTGTTGTGTTTCCCATTATCCTCATCCACAGTTGGATGACAGGAATCTATGATTCAGTGCAAGTATCTGTGGCCCGGCTGCATCTACCCATTTAAGCTGGGGAGCCATGTTTCTGCTGGGATATGACATGCCTTTGTGTCTAGCATCATTATTTTGGCTTCCTGCAAAGGGAACTTGACCAAAAAGCAAAAAGCACCAACCTTCTTTCTCACTTCAGTGGTGTCTAGGATCAGGGGGCATGAGGACAGTTAAATACCGTTTCAGTTCAATGCAGTTTCTGTTTCCCAGGGCTTTGTAGTATCTATCCTTAAGCGTTCAACCCTCTGCAACCTCATTTTACTGTTTTATGTGTTGAACTTTGGACAATATATACCTTGTACTCTCTTTAGACACCAGCATTCTCCTTTCCTGCAGCTCTCCTGAGCTGAAGCTGCGGTTTGGCAGCAGCTGTGCTAGGCAAGACTCAGGGAACTGCGTGGAGGATAGATCTTCATGCACATGCCTTTGCTAGGAAGCAGTTTTCAAAAGAGCTGGTGGTCCAGAGACACAGTGGTATCATGGCCCTAATATGCATTTGGAGAATGGAAGAGTTGTGGGGACTCTACAGGGCTGAGGAGCCTTCAGGATCTGAAATGGCTGGGGGAATCAGCACTTCCAAGCCCAAGATTAATGGCTTTGCAATTCTGCAAAGCAATTAATTGCTAACCAGTTCTGCTTTCATTCCTATTCTTTGCGATTTATTCTGATTTGTTTGAATTCTGTTCTGAGGCTTATATCCTACCCAGCACTTTACTGCATGAGTGCTGTCTTTCCTTGCCTGACAAAATCTAGACTGGAGACTAACAGAATATTTAAGATCCTTGGGCAGCTTTCTAGTGAGAACAGGGAGACCAAAATTCCAATTGGTTTCAAGATTGAGCCTGGTTAGTTTATGAAGGGAATTATATAAATAATGCTGTTAGTGCTTATGGCTGGATTTAGTGATTTGGTGTGTCTTCTAGTTCTACCTTTCTGGGAGACAGCTATGTTTAAAATTCATTTGAAGAAGGGAAAATTACCCTTCAGGTTCAAATATTCTGCATTAAAAGTGGAAAATGGAGCAGAGGAGATTGAGAACTGGTTCTTGCCTAGCAGCAGGCAGGCTGCAGAGCCAGGTCAAGAAAGGAGGTTGGATTGTGGAAAGAAACAAAATTGCTCTAGTTCAGTGTAGAGATGTGGCTTGGGAAGGACAAGGCTGGGCCCTGGGGTGGGCAGTTGTGGGTGATGAGGCCAGGAAGGAGGGCCAAGTGCAGCACTGGAGTATGGGCTGCAGGCCTGTGAGATATTGGAGGAGGAGAAGGGAAGAGAGTTGCTTCTGTTCCTTTCCTATACAAGCCATATCTGGCTCTTTTGCTTATCACTGAACTTATCCTTTCTACAATGAACAACTGACTAAGACTCCTTGTGCTGCTCCATTAATCTGTGGCTTTCCATTAACAGGCAGGTGCTTGTACCTGGGGGACCACCATGCTGACTGCCAGAGATTTCTGGCACTGGGTACTACAGAGTTAAGCAGCCAGGCTGGAGTGTGCAAACAAACAGTGAGACCTGTACTAACAGCCCTGCTTTGTGTAAGTGGGAAGCACAGGCTCCAACTTCTTCCGATTTCTCACCTGTCCAGACTGGTACAGAAAGAAAATTCCTCTTGGAGTTTCAGAGAAAACCACACCTATTTACAGTGGATTCCCCAGGGCCCTCCTGTGGGGTATTAACCCTTCAGCCCCAGGCTCACAGTCTGCCTTTGGTAGGAAGAATTCCCCAACATCCCTGGGGAAGTCAGCCCTTCTACTTCCACTGCAGAGACTTCTCCTGCTTGTCCCCAAGGCATTGGCCCATCTCTAGAGCAAGTGACTGATTTCTGTTTTCTCCCATCTGTACAGTTATCTCTGTTCTTTGCAGAGCTGTATGCTGGGGCTCTCTCTGTGTACTGGGCTTCCTGACCCAGCTCCTTCCCCCAGAAAGCAGAACTTGCTCTTCTGTGTTTGGGTTGGATCTGTGAACGTGTCTTTCTGTTTGTCTCAAACCCCACCAAGTTTCCCTGAGATACCAGCTCATCCCTCCCCCTTGAAATATCCATGCTTTCTTCAGATTTCTTCCTGGTCTCACTGTTTGCTTTCCCTCCTTTCCCTGGTTTCTGAGTTTTCTCGGAAGGAATCCCGTGCTCTGGCCTCCTCAGGCTGGAGTGTTGTGTTGTTGTTTTTCCTTTCGTCGCTATGGGCAGGGATTTTGAATACTGAGCCAAGGAGAGGGAGGGAAGAAGAAAGGCAGTGAAAGAAGGAGGGAGTACAAGGAGGGGGTGGGAATGAAGAAAGCCGGAAAAGTGAGAAAGCAAAGTGTTCAGAGGAGCAGGGTAAGGAAGAGATGGTGGAGAAATGAAATGGGGAAGGAGGATAGGGAGCACTGAGTAGAGAAAGAGTTTTGGATAAATATCAGATCTTTCTCATTGGTTCTTTTATTAATAATAGTATTGCCATAGACAAAGATATCCAGAGGAAGGCAAGGAGCCCCCACCTCTCCCTGCCCCAAACCCCTCTAGGACACAAGGCATGAGAGATCCTTCAGAAAATGAATGTTTGAGCCTAAAGCAGTCAGTAGGTGCATAGGCTGCAGTAGGGAATATGTTAGATGTGAATCTGGCAGGTAGGGAGAGAATGCAAAGCACAAAGACCCAGTAAAAATTATAGGATCTTCATTCAGCCTGTTGAAAGTAGGAAGCCTGGCAGAGGACTGGCATGTTTTGGGAACAGGGAAGAAAGTAAAGTAGCTAAGGAAGCTTAAGACACTGCAGAGAAGCTACGTAGTTTGTACACCTAGAAGAAAAAGAGACAAATCCTCCTAACAGTCCTTCTCAGTTGCTACAGAGAAGGCACCTTCAGGCAGTAAGAACTTCTAAAAGCAAGGCTGGTATCTTAAAAAACAACACTCCTCAGGGTTGGGCACCAGCAACTGAGGAGCAGTGTGCTAGAGAGTGACAGCTGTGTGCATCAAAAGGGGAGGGCAGATAGACCTAAGGAATTGCAGACTTAGGTCTTATTTCCATCTCAGGTAAACTGTTGGATGCTCATTATGAATCTGCAGGCCCCCATCAACCTGATTTGCTACATTGCAGCAAGAAACCTACGGTTCACTTTTTCTGCTAAGGAAAATCATACTCCTGGAGCTGCTAGAAGTTATGGAGTGTTTCCTGTTGTAGGAAATAACAGCAGGACGTGGATTTTTAAAAAGCTAGCACCACTGTCTTTCACAGGAACTTCTTGATGAGGCTAAGAGGCCACAAAGTGATTTGTGCTGGCACTGCAGAGGAGAAACTGTGGGCCCTGAAGGCTCAGAGCAGTCTGCCTCTGGGAGCCATGCAGGGGTGGCTTTACAGTAGAATGGAAAGTAATGCAGACAGTAGTGAGTCTGGGATACACCTCCAGCTGGAATACTCTGTATGCTTCTCATCACCCGTGCTGGGGAAAATAGGGAACATAAGGCAGATAAAGAAAGTTACTAAAACTCCTTCCACATGAGCAGGGACTGCAAGGAACATAACATGAGTTTACAGAGAAGATATATGGTGAAGAGATATGAATTAGATAGATAGAGCTGTAACATTTTAGGGAGACGTATATTTCAAAGTTTAAGCCAGTGTCTAAGATACAAAGGAAATTCCTTTTTGAAGAGGTTGTTCCACAACTGTCCAACATAAAGATTTTTTAACTTAAGGATCTGGCTTGTCAGAGACAAGTTCTTGCACAGCATTTTCCAGCCCCAGTATCTAATCAGTCCTATTTTTATAAACAAGCAATGTGGGGATCAATCAGCCCATCAGCCTGTGTGACACTGTCTGACCACTGTGGTGGTGACCACTCAGACCTTAGCATTGCCACCAGCCCAGACACAGCTGCTTTCCCTCAGTGACTTAGGGGTAATTTACTATCCTCTCACTCCAACTGCTTGTGTGATTTTTCTTTTCTCAGCCCAGTTCTGGAAAATGATTTGAAGTAATTTTTAATTTTTTTAAAATAAGAATAAGACTAGAAATCAGTTAGGGATTCATAAAGGGAACAGTTAAATCAGTTGTGTGAGTTGTGGCCAAGGGGTCAGTGTGACATGTAGCCAGAGGCGGCCAAATGGCAGCTCCATCTTCACTTGTATCACCACCATTCTCTGCTGCAGGGCGAAGCTCTTTCTTGCTGCAGATAGGTATTGTACTGTGGCTTACCGGAGTTTGAACGTACAAGTCCTAGGTCACATCCTTCAGTGAATGTTTTTCAGAACTGGCCATCAGGATTGCACACTAATACTGAAGACAAAGATCAGGAAAAAGGGAAGCATGAGGATTTGCGTGATTAAAGTGCATGGGTAAAAGATGAAATGCACTTTTTCATACAGCAAATGTTGGATGGCAAATGTGTGAGCAAGCGGCAGGTCTGAGGAATCCCAGATAGGCAGAGACACAGCACAGCTCTCTCAGCCGCAGTGGGTGGGAGGGGATCATTAACCCTGTCAGCCTGCACCAAGAGGCAATGCCAGAGAGAATTTTACATGTGGGATATCAATGTGGCTTTATATCTGCCAGGCATGTCCCACGTGTGTGTTGTTGTGCTAGTCAGCCCTGAAGAGATTTCAGGAGGTGAACTGGAATGGCTAACATCCTGATTAGACTTAGAATATGGATTAATTTCAAGCACATAAAGCTGTGCTTGGTCGTGCAACAGAGATGTTTATGTCTACTGTATTCATTGGCTTTCTCGGCCAAGAATATCTCAGGGAGGTTACTGTAAGCTGATCACTACTAACAGTAGCATCAGGAGGGTGCATAGGGCAAGCAAAGGACTACCAATGCTCAGGTCTTAAATATGCTCTCAGTGCATTTGCACAGGGCACATTAAATGTCAAGGACCCTCAGAAGCCTTGTCCATGCTGTGGCTCTTGTTGCTGTGCCACAGACAGGGCTGCAACAGGCTTCAGAGAGAAACCTGGCAAGAGGGACCAATAGTGACTGCCTCCCCTGCCCACCTTCAGAAGGCTTCTGGAGGGTAGTGTGCACTCCTGCTGTGAGAGGGCCACCAGACTTCTTTACCCAGAAGAGGGGTAAAAGAACAAGTTGGTTGCGGTGCTGTTTTGTGGTGTCCTGGCCTAGGCCTAAATCCAGCTGATGAGCTGCACAGTTCATCCATGTAGAGAAGGCAGAGAAATGCAGGCTGGCAGGAGAAAAGCAAATACTTTTACTGAGGACTGAGAGCAACTCCTTTGCAGCCAAACTTTTGTGCTGGTGCCGCTCTGTTTTGCCTCAGAGTTCTCTCTGTTCCTGATAACTTTCTGTCCCCATGTTGTGTTGCAGGAGCTGTGTTTCCACATCCATGAGCCTTCACCTTCCACACACTTTAGTTTGGACAAAAATATGCAAATCATTCCTTTCATCTGAAGAGAAAGCCATCTGCCAAGCAGCAAGGTGCTGACAGCTTTTTATGTTCTGTGCAGTGGAACTTTTGCTGTTTTATTCAACAGCTCCTGTCTCCATTGCAAATGTTGCTATTCACATTTGATTAATTTGTCTTTGTCAGCACGTTTCCACCGCAGTGGCAAGACTGACCAGCCCTGGTAGGGCCAGACATGTTTATCTGCATCATTCAGCAAACAGCCTGTTGTAGGTGACTTTTTTGTTCACTTTTACCCATTGAAGCCACGAATTCTCAATTTATTGTTATGCCTTTTCTAGCCAAAATGAAACTATCTGAAAAGTAAACATATTTGGTGCTTACATGAGGCAAAACCCAGTTTGGGAAAAGAACAGTTCAAGCACAGGCGGCTGCAAGAGCAAGGAAAATTCCCCTGTGAGAGTAGAGTTCCCAAGTCAAGGAAGAATGATGCAAGTTTGTCCCTTTAAACATGTGCGTAAGCACTGTCCTCAGACAAGGATTGCTTCCCTGGAAGTAGCTCTTCAACAGTTAAGTTAAATAAGTGCCAGTTAGGACTAACTTGCAGTATTATAAAAATGGAGGCTTATCTGCCTCCAAGACCTGCAGTGGGGAAGCAGGGAAGGAAAGAAATTGTAGGCTGATGGGCTCTCCTTCCCGCTTCCCAACCTTCAACAGTCTTGAAATCAGTGCACTGCAAACATGCTGCAAGTGCTGGTCGTTTACTGACCAGTGGATGTTGGATCCCTGCTCCCATCCTGTGAAGGCTGTCTGGGAGGGAAAAAGCCAGTACTCAAGGCTGGGGTAATAGGTGTCTATGTTGCAATGAGATCTCCCAGCTCTGCTCACCACTGAATGGGAAATGAAAAAGGCAAAACCAGTGGAAGACAGAGCAGGGAGAGCTCTTTTTCTTCCAACCCCCTGCAAAGAAGGGGAAATGGTACTTTCCCACCTTGCCCAGGGTAGGGGAAAGCTGCAGGAGGAACCAATGTGCTGGACTGGACCTTGCTCAACCAGGTCATCAGCCTCTTCTGAAATCCCTCTGGTTTGCCCTCTTCCCTTCCCTCAGGATGCAGCAGTTGTGAGGAAGCTGCCATGCCCTGAAGGCAACTTGTCTGATTCGCCAGAGAGAGATATTGTTTGTCAACCCCATTGGGATACCTGCAGCTAAAGGCAATAGAAAAGTCTGTCCTATGTGATTTGGGAAGGAATGCATATGGAAAAAATACATCTTGGCTGACATTTCTCCTTTCCCCCCAAGATGAGGTGCCAAGATTAAGGCAATATTTGGGTTGTATGCAAAAGTGTATAAAAAGTATTCTGCCTCTCATTCTGCCTCTCAAACAAACATACAAAAGAACAACAGCATGAGAAGATTAGTAATGAAGATACATGTGGAGTGTCCTGCCAAGATGTTACCTTATTCTATAGGACAACTTGGGCAGGCTATATCCTATACTGAACACAGCATTTCTGATCCCATGTTCCTGCTCAGCCCCAGATCTCTCCACATGAATTCTCTTTCTCTTGCTGTGGTACAAATGAAGAGGACAAGGTTGGAAGTGCTGGTGGCAAGACCTTGTAGATGAGGAATAGTGTGAATCCTCGGTTGTGAAAAGAAATTAAATAGGTGAATGCTGAAAAGAAACAATGACTGACAAGTCAGGGGAAGGAAAACAAGGTAGGGTGGATGGTGCCTCTTTGTGGTGTTAGGTGGGTCAGAGAGGTGGCACTGTCACTTAGCTGGGTAGTGCTGCTCAGCTCAATGGTTTTGCTAACTACTCTTAGGGTGTTGTCTTTCCAAAGGAAAAGGAGCCTTTCTGTCCTGAAATGCTTTAGGAGCAACAGTCCTGGAGAATCCAGTACCTATGGCAGGTCCAGCATGGTCCTCCACTCGTGCAAAGCTTTGCTTCCCCAGAACAGTTTGGCTGATGCAGCTAGGAAAAGGCCAATGTTAGAGAGAAAGAGGAAAGAAACAAACACAAATCAGTTATCAAGAAGGCCCCAGTCCGTCACCTGCTCCATGATCCCCATCTGACATGAAGGTGCTAGAACACTGGGCACCGTGAGTGTACCTGTGCTTCAGGCAATGTCCCTCCTGATGTCCCATTGGTGATAAGAAAACAAAACACCTGGGAAGAGGAACCTTGGACCCCTCTGCTTCCTCCTGGTTACTCTCCAGGTCAGTCAAGTGAGTAGTGGAGCTGGGGCTGACAGCCTTTGGCCCTTGTGCGAGGGCGAGAGTGTTGTGTGGGGCATAAGGACGCCAGGCTGGGGGAGGGATGAGATGAGAAGGTTCTTGCCTCCCGTGGGGCAGGGGAATGACCCTTCAGCCCTCCCTCCCCCTGTGCCTTTGCAATCCTGGGTGAGGTGGGCTTGATGCTCGGGGGCACTGGATACTCTCTCTGGTCCTTTGCCTCCTTCTTCCCAGGCTCAGGACTGAGGAGCGGAGGCTCCGCACAAATCGGTCAAGCTCGGGCACGGCTGTAGCGGCATCGGGTCGCGTCGCCGGGGCTGCCCGGGACAGCGTCCTGGCGTGAGCCGGGGGACGAGAGCGACGTGGAGGGGAGCAGAGTGTGTGGAGAGGCGCAAACAGGAGCGCGGGGAAGACGCACACCCGGTCGGGGGTAGCGAGGTCCCGGGGCCCCGTGGTGCGGAGGGGTCAAGAGGTGCCAGAGCGTGCCGGGGATGCCGGCTGAAAGGGCAGAGGGTCGCCGAGGGGTGGCGGGTGCGGAGTCCTGGAGCGCAGGATGGGGAGATGCCGGGCCATGAGGTGTGGGATGCCGGGCCGTGGGGTGCGGGATGCCGAGGCGCGCGATGTCGGGGTGCCATGGCTGGTCCCACCCCTGCGCGGCGCTCCCCGCCCCGCGGCCCCGCTCCCCCGCCCTCCCTGACGTGTGGCGCTGGCAGCCCGGCCGGTTCCGCATTCCCGACCCCTCCCCGCAGCCCAGGGGCCGCTATATAACCGGGGCTGATGCAACCCACCCGGCTGCCTGCCACAGCCTGCGGGAGGCGCGCACCGGGGCGGCGGGCAGTGGCGGGCCGAGGCGCCCCGGCGGCGGCCGGCACCGACATCGGCACCCGGCGGGGCCCGGGGGTCGGGGCAGCGGCGGAGGCGGCGGGGTTGAGCCTGCAGCCCACGCCCGGCCCCTGCGGCCGGGCCCCGCGGGCACCCCGGCTGCCCGGTCGCCCTGCACGGTGGGTGTGGGCGCGGGCGGGGGAACGTGCCGGGCGGGCCGGGATTGCGGCAGGGGGCGGGAGGCGGCGCGGGGCTCCGCGGGGGTGGCGGACAGCGGCGACGGGGGCCGGGGTGGGGGGCGCCCGGAGGAGTATCCCGGCATCCCGCGGCAGCGGGCAGGGTGCTGCTGTCCGGGCGGTCGGGCGCACCGCGGAGATGCGGGGAGACCCTCCACGAGGGCGGGCACAGCCGCATGGGCGGCTCGGAGCCGGGCTGCTGCCCCCGCAGCCGGCGACGCGCGGGGGCTGGGGCTGTCTCTGTCTCCGGGGGTGCCTGGCTCTGGGCTGCTGCTGCACTGAGGGGCGGCGGGGGCGGCCTCCCCCCGCTCTCGGGCGCTCGCTGCCTCCGCTTCACCTGCCGGCCGGGCGCGCAGGTGAGGGGCGCGGGCTCCCTGCGGCTGCCGGCCCGGCCCGGGCGGGCTGGCTGTCGCCAGCCGTGTCTCCAGCCCGGGAGGCCTGGAAAAGGAAAGGGGACCCTGGAGGTGCCCCCGCCGCGCGGTCCCAAGTCCGCTTTAGCAGTCAGGCGTGGAGTTGAATGGAAGTTGCATTCTTTTGCAAGCTCTGCTCCAGGAGGCACTTTTCTTTTTTCCATGGAAGGGAAATAGGTTTGAGAGCAAATTGGGGGAAAGGGAGAAATACCAGGGGAGCAGGAGCCACATTATTTTTCCATTTTCCTTTAATGAAGGCCCTGTGGAGGTGTATTTGAAAACACAGGGTCTCCTATGCCTTCAAGGAGGGTGAGAACACTGTGCTGGCTGGTTCCAGGGCCATATGCAGCGTATGGTGGCCAATGAAACGGGGCCTGGCTCGTTCTCTTGCTTGTCTTGGCAGCCTGCTCCATGGCTTGCATTACCAGCCCTGGAACACAACCACTGCCAAACTGTGAGCGTGTGTGTGTGTGTGTGTGCGCGTTTGGACTCCAAGAGCTCAGCAGAAGCAAATGCTTCTGCAGCTCAGACCAGGATTTTTCAGCTATTTGCATAAAAAACTCTGTCTGGGGGCTCTTGATGGAGTCTGCCCTGGGAATTGGTTGGTAAAAGCTTGTGTGAGGGCATCTGTGAATGCCAGTCTTTGGAGTTCAGGTTCTTAGTATGAGTCCTAGTGATTTAAAAATGCAAAACCCTGTCTATCTAGGGGGTGAGTGTGTGGGTGCAGGAGCTGCCATCCACACCATTACTGGGTGTTTGACCCTGGTGGCTAGGGAATTAACAAAATCTGCTGAGTTAGTGTGCAGGTTATTGTCTCTGCTTCCTTATTGAGGCACCTATGGATGCTTTCCCTGCATCTTCACAGTTGGGTATTTCCCTCCTTACAGGATGGAAAGGTCTCTGTGCTACATTCTTTGCCAAGGAGGAGTAAATACTCCCTCAGACCTCTTGCCTCCTCCTGCCCTGTCCATCTGAGCAGTGTGTCCAACTGCTCAAGCAGCACTGAGCATCTGCTCTGTGGTCTCCTTCCCTGTGCTAGTGTTTGCCACTTCAGCTGCATTGCCTGGGCTGGGTGCTTGGCAGCATGCAATGTCTTGAATGTGAAGCTGTAAGAGGCTCTTTTCACTGCAGTGGCTGTTTGTAGTGGGCCTGGCCCCAAGAGCAAGGGAGGCCGTAGTGAGGCATGGGACCCCTTGTTGGCATGTGTGTGTCCTGTAGTGCCTGTGCAGCAAGGAGGGGGCACTGCAAACCTGATGCCATCTGTCTTTGGCTGCATTTCTCAGTTGCTTGGACTGTCCAGAGTATCAATCCAAACATTGCAGGCTATTTTAACATGCAGCCAGGGAGCTGAAGGCACATACGGGCCTCTCAGCAGAGCAGTGCTGTTGCAAACTAGCCAGAGCTGGTCTTTATATGGATTAGAAGTCTTTGTGGATGGCCCTGGTATTCAGAGCATAATTTTGAGGCGTTTGTAGGGGAGGTGGGGGCTGTCTCTGAGGCAGTCCTCGGCCCCTGAGGGCAGAGTTTTGTGCTGGAGCAGGATTGTCTTCTTGAAGATTCTAGCCCTGACCACATGTGGTTATGGAAGGCCCTGGGTAATTTCAACAAGTCAGAGGTTAGGCTGCAGCTCAGGCACTGAAGTTTTCTTGGGCCAGGATATTCCTTCCTTCTCAAATCCCTTTGAGCTGCTTCAGGTACAAATAGGATAGCTTTTACCTTCCTGCTCTGCACTGCCGTCCAATGGCTTGTGCAACCTCAAATAATTAATTGCAGTCTTAATAATACTGTGATAATTAATTGCATTTTTTGGTAGTTATTGCAATTAACTATCCCAGTAGGGGAGCCTTGCTATGGTAGGTGCTGTGCAAAACCCTGCTGTCACAGGTTGCTTGGAAGTCAGTCACTGCATTGCAGTGGTGGGAGCAGCTAAACTAGAGCTTTTTGCTGCCCTGTGAAGGTATGGAGGAAAATGCTCAGGGAGCAAGGGCTTTGAGCTCACTGCTTTGCTAATGGCAAATGAAGATTATTTCTAAAGCTGAGGACTGGAGAACCAGTATCCTCCCTCCTCATAAAAGGAACAAGAAGTCAAAGCATTAGACAGGCAGGTATGGAGGTGTAATGGTGAGACTCAGTTGGACAAGGGCTGCAAAATGGCATTTCTGCCACGGAGATGCTGTTTGCTTTGGGCTGCCCCGTGTGCACAGTGCAGGAAGCTTTGAGCTTCCCTGATGCAGAAGAGGAGGGAGGGCAGCAGGGCCCTTCGCATTCCTGTTTTTAGAAAGCTTTTCATAGCCCTCTGTCTGTCAATGACTTGGATGTTCCTTCTGCCAGCTAGATGGGCAGGACTGAGCCAGAATGTTCCCACTCATGAAGTAGGTTTAGCATTCCACCTCCTGAGGCACAGTTCTTCATAGCTCCTTTCTCTGTTCAGCAATGTGGCCCTCCACTCACTCTGTGAACTGGGGGTGGGAAGTTACATGTATGGGTGTTCACAAACCCTGCAACTCTTCTCCCACCAAATGGGGTTGCCCGTGGGAGGAAAGGAACAGCGAGAATGGCAGCTCCGAGTGTCTGTGGGAAGGGCACAGATGCAACTTTAGACCTGCAAGCTTAGAAGCTGGTTGTAGGAGCTGTCTCTTCCTCCTGGGATGGAAATGGAGTGTTGAGGTACTATGGTGTCCTGTGTTCTGAGGTGGTGTGCTCCACCTCAGTGCACTTGATTGGCTGTGCTGTGACCATGCCTTTAACTGGTCTTTAAAGAAGGGGGAATTTCTGTGATGCCATAAAACAGTAAGTAATGTTAGGTGGTCAATAAAGAGAGAGCATGCATGTTTGTATCCCAGTTGGTGTCACTGCAGCTTTTCAGTATGCTATAGGTGGTGGGTTCCTTGGCATCAACAGGTTCAGCAACTGAATGAATGAATACACCATGCCTGTTGTGAAAGTTCACGTTTACCAGAGCTATTGCATGGGAATCTGAAAAGACTGGTTACCCCCAAAGGGCTTGTCTGCTGCTGTGTTCTGATGCTTGGCAAATAACTTTGACACTGATCATTGTGGTGCTTGGCACTGGCACTGCAAGTTACTGCTTTTAACAGTGCAGAGCAGAAGCAGCTAGCCAGAAGATATTAGTATGAGGTACTACTCAAAATTACATACATCTAGAGCTGATGGAATTGTGTGGCAATGGGAGAGTATCGTGTTTTAGACAGCAGAATAAAGCTCTAATTGCATGGCAAGGTACTTGTGGCACTGGGAATATGGGGTGGTGTCTTTTTGCCTTCATCTGCCTCCACTGGGGCCTGAACCTCGAAGTAGAAGTGGAAGAAGGTCTGTAGGCTTCAGACCATCAGCACTCTGCAGTCTTCTCAGAAGAGTCCAGATGGAAAAAAGCAAGTGGCTCAGAGCTTCAGAGGAGGAGTGATAGCCAACTGCCCTGTCTTTGTTTAGGGAGTTACATTTTTGGGGCATGAGAAGTTGGGTATGTCAGGAAAGGGCTTTCATATAAATCATCCCTCTGCTCACAGAAGGAACTAGATGGATTCAGTGTATGACATACAGACTGAGGTAGCTTGATAGCCAGCAGCTAAGAAAAAGTTTTAAAGTGGCAATAAAGCTAGAGTAGAATCTAAGAAACTAGAAGTTGGTAGTGCTGCTTCTGATCTCCAAAGCAGAATTATTATTCCCTGTTGGCCAGGAGCTGATGAAAGGCCAGTTACTGTGATTTGGGTGCTCCAAGACAATAGATACAAATGGCAATATTGTGCTAGGTGCTAAGGCACTGATGAAGAGATCAAAGATTGCTTGTATAGTGACTTACAGACTTCAGCAGTGCTCTGATGCATGGCAGCTGATAAGTAATGGCAGGCACCCAGGCTGAGCCTGGTGAGAGAATACCAGACAAGCATGGCCATTATTTTGCAGGCAGCATGGAAAAGGGCTGGTAGGACAAACTATGCCTTAGTGCAGTGCTTAACATGGGCAAAAGAGAAACATGCTGGTAGGTACAGAGTGTCAGAATCTGCTGGCTGGCAATATTAGATGCTAGACTAGCTCTCTTAGCATCAGAAGGGTACTTGGATCAACCATTATAGATCTCAGCATATGTGAAATAGCTTATGTTGTAAGAAACTGTGATTGTATTATCGACAGCAAAATTGAAAATAAGGCTGTAAATAGCCCTCACTCTCACCAAGGGAGCTGACACCAGAGATAAGGCAGTAATGGCAAGTTAAATTGAAGTGTGACTGTCAGGGTCTGCTTTGGGATGTCATGGTCGTCTCTGCAGGGTGATGCTCTTGATGCAACAGTACCAACTGCATTTGGTTTATAAAGAAACAAACAGCGCCTCTGGATGAGTGGGAATGGCAAATATGAACTGAGGCAGTCTGTGCGCAGGGAACTGAGTGTATGATCTCAACACAGGTAGGCATTCCTGTGCCAGTTTTAGTCTGTGGGTAAGAATAGCAGTGAAGAGGTGGCAGGAGGGGTGTGAATACAGGCTAGCAATTGGAGTACAAGCCCCCAGGGATACTGGGTTATACGAATTATGCCTACGCATGTTAGATTTGTGCTGCAACTGCTGTGCAAACATCAGTGTCTTAAAGAAAAAAAAACAAACCCAAAACCAAACAAAGAATCCCCTGAAAAAGCAGCAACTAAATCAGTATAGGAAAAGAAAAAACCCCAACCCATTAAAAAAAGCCCAATAACATGACGATTAGAACTGCAGGAGAAAGAATAGAAGGGTATTTGGGACAGTGTCACTGAGGAAGCTGAGCAACTGTATAGAGCAGAAACAGCTTGGTAAAGCTTTTTCCCTCTAGGTTTTGGTTTCCAGAAGATAACAGACTCTGGTAATAGGAGAAAAGCTAAGAGTAATGGGTGCTGCCTCTAAGAAATATTAAAACAACCAGGATCACAGACGGCTGAATGTAAGGACATAATTAGGGAACAAAGCACACAGGCACTTGAAACTGGTTGGAAAGATGCAGCAAAACCAAGGTGAGCAAAGAAAGCTGTACTGCTGTCAGCTTTTTGGGTATGAGACTGCTGATAAAATAACTGAGTTGACTGAAGCCACAGGAAGAACAGTGCCAAAGCAAGGATGCAAAAGTTGCTGCAATTATCAGGAGGGTTTACAGACATTTCGGCAAGAGGTCAAGTCTTGTGTTACAGCATTTAAACCAGAATAAGGGAGTGTAGAGGCAAAGCTAAGGAAATAAAAACTGAATTTTGACCAGTGAAATCATGTGTTTACCAGATTTTTGCTGCAAAGTTAGTTGCTGAACAGAGCAATGAATGGTATAAGCTACTCCTCATTGAACTGAAGTTGTAAGAAACCTTTCTCTGTCTCCTAATTCACTCTAGAGCATCTTGATGTCATGGCACAAAATGATGAATAGTATTGGTGCAGAAGGCAGAGTTATAGTGAATGTAAACTCAAGAAGCTGGTGTCATGCTGATCCAGTGGTCATATGCAAGACTGTACATTCTCTTTCTCCTTGCCATGTTGCTGTTGGCTTCATTATGTGAAAAAAGCATAGCTGATACAATGTGTACAAAGGAATTGTGTGGTTCAAATGTAGGACACCAGAAAACTAGGTTTTACTGAAGACACAACATTTCCAAGCTTGTGTAAGGAGATGCTGAAAGACCACCTGGGATTGAGGGGAAAAAGGCTGTATTATTAATCAGTTCTGAAAAGAAAAAAATCTAACAAGAATCCCAACTAAAGCACCATGTTAGAAAGTGAAGGACTACAGAGGTGAGTTGGTTTATGTGCCTTAGAAATAGCAAATGCTGCAAAGGAGTATCCAGAAAGGAATTAAGAATTGGCAAGGCACCAGCTGTATTCACCCCATCCAGCAAGATGTGGCTGTTGAAGAGCTGCAGCTTCAAGGTCAAACTCAGATCCTGAACTTTAAAGTTCTGCCCTGCCATGTGAATGTGGTACAAATATACTGCAGCTATAGGTAGGCATGTCCGTGTCTGCCAGGGTAATGGCTTTGGGAGGAAGGCCAAAAGTAGGGTTACATACTCTGCCCTTTTTTTTACATGATCAAAGTACAACTTACCTCTGGCACTTATCAGAAAAGAATGGGAAGGTATCTGGGACTTGGGATGAAAAGAAAGTTGTGCTTACATTAGGAAGAAGCAAAGGAGTGGAACAGACTTGGGGTTTGTTCAAGTTTGAGTTCCTCCAGTCAGCAGGAGTGACAGTGCCCGGGGCTGAGGGCCCTCAAGAACTGGGGAGATGATCTGTTACTGCACCCCTGCTCTGCAGAGAGGGATGGTACCTCTCCTCATTCCTTTTTATTTCCATGATTATACCCCTGCTGGGAATGGTGTTGCATTCCTCTCCAAGGTCTAACTCAGCTTGACTCTTGGCAGTTCTCAATGTGCTCCTGAGCTTTCTGACCCCTGAGCAAGCTCTCGCTTGTAGAAGACACTTTTCCCCCTTTCCACCTAGTTCTCAGCTCATCTTAATGTGCAGGTTTATGGTTTTCCAGAAGGCTTCTGGCACTTTGGTTTGATCAGCATAAAATTTAGTTTATACTGATGCAGGTGTGATGTGGGCTTTGGCACTAGAGTCCCTGGATCCAGGATAAATTTCTACAGCTTATTGGATACTGGGACAGCCCTTTCACTCTGACCTGTTATGTGTTACACTGGTACAGAGGCTATTTCAAGGCATATTAAGCTACCAGATCAAAGATGCAGAAGGAGAAGGTGTGCTGGAGAAAATAGTGTTTTCTCAAATCTTTAGCCACTTGTCCCCAGGGATCTGCGCCAGGCTCAGGAGTGTATGGGAGAGGGTGCTGAGTGGCCAGGTTGTCCCACAGTCTGAAGAATGGATTTCTCCTTGCTCCTTATTTCATAAATTGCAGTGACCCTGTATTCAGTCTGCCTAGCTGACCTAGGACCTGGACTGTCTAGCCTGGGTGGTGTCAACTGCATGCCATGATGAGAGAAAATTAGGCACAGCATTGCCAGCCAGTCAAGGGAGGGGATTGTCCTGCTCTGCTCCACATGTGTAGCATCACCTCGAATACTGTGAGTAGTTTTGGGCACCACAATAGAGAAAAGAGATTAAACCATTAGGGGGCATCCAAAGGAGGGCCATGAGGATGGTGAAAGGCCTGGAGGGGAGGCTGTATGAGGAGTGGCTGAGGTCACTCGGTCTATTCAGCCTGGAGGAGACTGAGGGGAGACCTCATTGCAGTTACAACTGCCTTGGGAGGGGAAGACTCCCAGGTGGTATACTCTTGGTACCAGTGTACTCCTGTGACCAGTGACAGGACGCAAGGAAATGGCCTGAAGCTGAGGCAGGGGAGGTTTAGGTTGGATATCAGAAAAAGGTTTTCCATCCATAGGGTGGTTGGACACTGGAACAGGCTTCCCAAGGAAGTGGTCACAGAACCAAGCTTGACAAGAATTCAGTAAGTGCCTGGACATCAGTCTAAGGCACATGGTGTGACTCTTGGTCTATCCTGTGCTGGGTCAGGAGCTGGACTCGATGATCGTGATGGGTCTTCCAACTCAGCATATGCTATGGTTCTATGAATCAATGAAAACAAAGTTGTCCAAGTCCAGAATGGATTTTAGCATCCAGTGCTGGGCTCAAATCAGTTGTCATCCTGAACCCTGTGAAAGGATGGGTCAGGGCCCCAAATCAGTCTGTGAGAGACTTCAAGTGGATGTTCATATACTTTTGCTACTGATCATTTTTCTATTTTTTTTTTTAATTTCAACATAAGGTATTCAAGCTGGGGCTGGACATTTCTGGGATTGCTGGTGAGGGGTGTGCAGCAGATGGGCTGGGCTGCGCTACTGTTGGCAGGTGTCTTCCCCAGTGCCACAGCATGTCACCTCAGTGACAGCATCAGGGAAATGGCCACCTGCAGTGTATGCAGCTATCCCAAAATGGTAGACTGAATTCAACTCCGTACAGCTGTCTTGTGGCAGGGGGTCCTAGGAAGAACCTCTAGATTCACCTCCTCTTTGTCGTGCCACCTCATTGACCCAGTGCCTTCCTGCTGGAGAGGGATGATTGCTGAGGAAGATGGTAGGGATTTAGCCACACTCCCTAAATAATTTGTGTTTTCCTGTCTGGAGTGCAGACTAAGGGTGTGATGGTGCTTGTTTCTGGAGGAGTGAAGCATCTTAACCATGCGTAGGCCTGAAAGGAAGGGGGAGGGAGGTACCATGCAGCTTCAGAGCCCGGCTGCATTGGGCATCTCTGGACACTTCACAAGATGCTGGGATAGATTCAGTACAAAATTCCACTGCAGATGTGGAATTACAGTTTTCTAGTTTAGAGATCTCTGTGGAAGATGGAATACTTTGTATCAGTTTAGGTCCTGGCAATCTCAAGGAGTAGTCTTTTCTGAGGTCAAGTATCATTACCAAGTATTTTCTCTTTCTTTTCTGTCACCAAATGGGCAGGAGTCCATTTCATCAGGTAGTATCGCTTCTCTTGAGAAGGTACTTGTCTGTCTTTCCTGTCTTCTCTTCAGACTTTAATGACCTTATGTAGATCACCTCCTCCCTGCCCAACTTCCTCTCCCCACAGCAGTGCTCCCAGCACTGCTGAGCACTGGCTTGCTCTCCCCTTTCTGGTCTCCTAAAGGATGACTGGAGCAGAGGGCTTGATTCCTGCTTGCCACTTCTTTATGGTTTCTGTCTTGCTGCATCTGCTTTCCCTGCTCTTTCTCAAGTCATCTTGGTCACAGCTGAGCAAATCCTGCCAGGGGTCATCTTATGCTGACACCTGGACCTCTTCATTGGCAGATTAGACTGTGTGACAGCTCACAGCTCATTGCAGCTTGTGGGCACTTTCTGCTGCAAATCATTCTGTCTGTCACACCAATACGGCTTGCACAGCACCTGTGCTGGATGCTGTGGAGCTTGCATTAGCCTCTGTGCCCTTGACTAGCCTCTGTGCTTGTTTTTCCTTCCCTTCTGCTGCTTATCTCTGGTTCCTTCACATTAACAAATATATTAAATAATCTCTTGGGTAAAGAGATGTGCCAGTGACAAGAGATCCTTAACTTTTCTGTTTGTCATGATTAACCCTGTTCAGCCAGCTCCCACTGACTCTACCTGAGCAGGGCAGCTGGACCAGGCAATCTCCAGAGATTCCTCCCAGCCTCAACTGTTCTGTGATTCTGTGATCCAGCAGTTCTATCTCACATGCAGCTTTACTCATGTTTTCAGCCTGGTACTGACATAGATTTGTCACCCCAGGATGGCAAGTGCTGAGCAGCTGTGGCAGCTGGCTTTGCTATGTGTGCGCGCGCGTGAGTCTGCATGACTGCAGTGCCTAGGCCAAAAGTCTGTATCACCTGTTACCTGCTCTCTCAGCACGTGAGAGTGGATGCTTTGGAAAAAGCAGGGCAAGTGCATGTTAATCCTCATTTAATGCTCCTCCTTTCTCTGACACTTGGTGCTGCAAGAGCCTCCATGACTTTCCCCAAGTGTTTGTTGAATCCTGCCTTGTTACTGGCTCTTGTGGTTGCAGGAAGCTGCACAGTGAGATTTTGGGTCCACTCCTTTAGTCTATTTCCCTCTTGATATTGCTGGTCCTTATCCCTGCTGTGTTGGTGCCTCCTGCACAGGGGCAGAATGGGCTCCTACAGTGTGCTGGGACTTCTCTGGATGGGCAGAGCAAGGAGAGAAGTGTATGCACACTGGGACATGTGGTTGGGTTGAAGAAGAGGAGCAAACTGCTGCTGTGTGGACAGAAGTTGATTCTGAATGTTGTAAATAGGTTACTTGTGAGTTACACAGCAGGGATGTACCTGCATTGCAGCCAACAACCATCTCCTTCCATGGTTTTTGGACTAATGTAACAGCTCCAGCTCTATAGACTTCCCATTTTAGGTTTAATTTTATTATCTCTTTGCTGCTTGTTCTTCATATTTGTTAACTCCCTTTCTCTTCCTTATAAGTGACTTGCTGAAGTTTGCCCTGCACCTATTCTCACTTTTTTTTCTTTCATGATAGAAGACTTTTGAACCTTGCACCTTTCCCTTCCCCTGCAGCCTTTGTTTCCTTGTGTCTGTGCTGAGAGATGTTTGTACAGTGGCAGGTTTTTTTCTCGCAGTTTTATCAGTGGTCTTTGTGTGCTGTGTCCCAGCCTTGACCAGTGGCTGAGCCTGCCCAGAAGAAATCCAGCCTAGGGCATATTACGGTTCTCTTTGTGCCATTTTCTTCTTGTACTAATAAACCACACATTAATTATTCAAAACACAGTTAAAAGCAAACTTTGATCTGCTGTACTACAGAGAAAGTTGTCCATGGGATCACTGTCACTGCAGCCAGCTCCTGTTCTTCTGGTGCTTTGCCTCTCAGGTCTCTTCTCTTCCTGATCTACACCCCAGTAGCCTATTCTTCTGGCAGGATTCATGTATTTTGGGTTCTATCATACAGATTCTGCTTATTCTCTGCCTTTGCCCTTCCTGGGGGAAAGTGTCTGCCTTGCTTGATTCATGCCCCTGTAGGTGATGGGACTGTAGATGAGTTTGTCTTGTGCTGTCAGGAGGCCCCGTGGCTGGGTTGTAATGGGCTGTCTCTGTTCCCCTCCAGCCTACGGAGCTGTTTCCCCTGCTATGATGCCAGGGCAGATCCCGGACCCGTCGCTGACGGCTGGCGCGCTGCCCGGGCTGGGCCCCCTGACTGGACTGCCGGGCACGGCCCTGACCGCCGAGGAGCTCAAGTGCGCCGACATCCGCAACATCGGGGCCATGATCTCGCCACTCCAGTTCCTGGAGGTGAAGCTTGGGAAGAGACCTCAGCCTGTCAAAAGTGAGGTGAGTATTGGGGACTGCTGGCTGCAGGTGGCCCTGCAGGGTTGTTGTCTGCACTTGCATGGGTTTCCCTCCTGCCCGTGCTTGGCTGTTGTAGCAGGGTGGCCAGCAGCGTGTTTTATAGGCTCCCTGTTTGATGCCGTGCATGCATGTTGGCAGCTGCTCCACTAGCTGCCTCTTTTCCCTGCCTGACTTTCTGTCCCTGGCTGGCAGTGGGAGCCTCAGTGTCCCAGACCTGACTGGTCCAATGCAGCAATTGGCAGCCATCTGAACTCAAACCCTGCATGTGGAGTGGGGTCTGGTGCAGCCAACATGTCCCTAGGTTGGGGCATGTGCCCAGAGCACACAACCTGTCACCGGTGTCAACAAGCCCTTGGTGCTTCTGGTGTTGGTGTTGCCCCTCCAGCGGGGATGGGATGTGTGGACAAGCAGTGTGGAGCAGTGACTCAGCCTATGCTGCTGGCTGGGAGCTGCCTCTGCTCCATTGCTTGGGGTGGGCCCTGGCTTCACCTTGAGTTTCCTGGGATGGGGAAAATAGGTAATTTCTGCTTGGTACCACAGGCTGCCATGTCAGAACCAGGCTGAAGGGGCTAGAGAGATGCTTGGACAGTGTTTTCCTTATATGGCTGTCCCATGTGTTGGTTGTCCAGTCTTTGACTCCAGCTGAACTGGTGGTGAATGTTTGCACCTCCTACTGCCTGCAGATGGAGCTGGGAACCCACCTTTTTAGAGGTCCTGCATTGGTGAGGATGCTGGCTGCTCTTAGAAGGTCCAATAAATAGTCTTCTGAACAGAGCATTTGCTCTGAATGAAGTTACCTCAGATGGTGCCATATGAGGAGAGGGTGATGTGTGCTCTCTGGAAGTGTGAGCAAGGAGGTGCTAGATGATGTGAAAAGCTGTCTGTGATGAACTG
This sequence comes from Cyanoderma ruficeps, assembly GCA_008694505.1. Lineage (NCBI taxonomy): Eukaryota > Metazoa > Chordata > Aves > Passeriformes > Timaliidae > Cyanoderma > Cyanoderma ruficeps. The sequence goes on from VZDJ01007753.1 coordinate 29,599,522, forward strand.
TGAACTGAAAGGACTAAGATAGGAGTTCCAGACAGCAACCTGCTCTCCAAATGGTACTAACATTTGATTTAGCCCAATTTTTTGGCAGAAGCTCAGCAGCAGCCAGGCCCACCTGTGCAGAGCATCCCTGTTCTTTGCCCTCAGCTGTTTGGGGTGGACTCCTGTGGGTAGAACTGGTATGATGTTGTCCATCTGATCACCTTGCACAGAAGCTCTGTGTCCAAGAGAGTGTCCAGTCAGCTTCTGCAGTCTGGAGGTTGCCTGGGAAGGACTGGGCAGCTCTGCAATGGGAAGAGCTGAGGCTAAGATACTGTGGGAGGCCATCATAAGGCCCTGGGGGATGCTAATAGCTTTCATTCCTCTATGGGCAAAGCAGTCATGGGTTTGCAGCTGAAGCCAAATTTTCTTCTAAGCCCTTGGCCTGGGTATTAATGCAGCAAATGGTCTGCAGTGCCTGTCTTGCTTCATGGAGTGAAGAAGAAAGTGGGTGACTCTGTGGCTATGCTGTCTTCCCGGGTCCATCTCCTTTCCTGGGGCATCTTGGGCACCTCTGAGCTGGCCCTGCAAGCGCTGCTTTTGCTTTTTGTGGGCATGGGTGTGTGATGTCACTGGCATCTGTGTAACAGAGACAGGGCAGTTCTGCCCCAGAGCAGCTACTGGAATTGCTGAGTATCCTCTGAGCCATGGTTGAGGCACCATGTAGGGGAAAGATAAGAGAAAACCCACTGACAGCCCTTGCACAGCTACCTTCCACGCAGCTGGTTCCCCCTCTGCATGGCCTGTGAAGCTGAGGACTTGAAGACAGCAAATGGAGCTGCCTTTGGCAAGGCTTTGCAGCAAAAGCCTGAGGGAGCTGAAGCAGTAGCTGCTTATCCCATGAGTAGCCAAGAAGCTGCCCACGCATATTTTGCAAGGCAGCCTGCAGCTGCTTTCCTCTTGCAGGGTGTTGGAGCCAGAAATGCCAGCGTGCCACTCTGTGGTGCCTGGGAGGACAGGCTGATTGCCATGAGCCTGGGCAAGGCAGCTCTCTCTGCCCTGCTGGGGGCACCAGCATCTCTTGGCATTGGGGTGTTTGTGCCTGGGGGCACACACGAAACCCACCCAGTGGGCGTTAGGTTCTGGCTTCCCTGCAGGGAGATGGACAGCTCCACTGGGAAAGCTGCTCTCCTCTTGGGCAGGTGTAGACGATGCTGCTGGGCTCCTCCACCACTGAATCCCACCTGGGATGCTCCCTCTGGGACTGAGCCCCGCCTCTCAGGCAGATGATCACCTCAGTCTCTGAGGCTGCTGACTGGAGCAGTTCAGGAGGCATTCCCAGACTTTCTACCCACAGGGATGTCCTGGAGATCAACTGCTGGGACATGCTATTGGGTGATATGTTATCCCTGCCCTGTGTGCCTCTGAATAACATCCTAACCCTCAGCACCAGGGCCATGACACCATTCTGAACTGAAATCAAGGAGAAGCATATGGGGGAAACCTGCTTTCTTGAAGAGAAATGAGAATTTGTGGATTCCTCATACCTGGAAGTGTTTAAGACCAGGCTGGACAGGGCTTTCAGCAACTGCTCTACTGGATGATGTCGCTGCCTGAGACAGGGTTGTTGGAACTAGGTGATCTTTAGGATCTTTTCCAAACCTTTCTATATTTCTATGAAGCTACAGGAGCTGTGGTCAAAAAGCAGAGCCAAGAGTTCAAGCTCCTTTTGTGTGTGTTGAGCCACCTTCCTTGGGCATCTGTATACCATCTAAAGGACACAGACCTTTGCTGGGCCCTCTGTGGGGTGGAGGCAAGATCAGAGACAGGTCATTTATTCTGTAATTCTAGTTGAATGGACCAACAGGACATGGAAATGTCAGGCAGTTCCCAGGGCTGGTGCAGTTGCTGGTTGCTCTTCCAGTTGCTGTTATGCCCCAAGGTGTACTTTTGAAGCTAAATTTGGGAGTGTTTTTTGAGTTTTGGAGTGGTGAGCATGTTATCTCTTGGCATCCTCCTAGTAATTCTTGAACTAAAAGGTCAAGAAGCTGTCTTAGGGGTACATGAGTAGCTGAGAAATGTGCAGAGGGGAATTGCATCTACCCTGATGCCCACCTCCTCTTAATTTCTCCCAGGAAATTGTGTAAGACCTGGCAGCGGAATGTAGAGTTAGTGCTTTCCAGATTACTTCTGCTAACCTGTCACGTCTAAGTTATGTGGGTGCTGTGCAAGGTGTCCATTTCTGACTGGACTTGGGGGTATCAGTGCAGTTCCCATCCTAGTTCTCCCAAGTGTGGTACATTGGTGCCCCATAACACTGCCTTGGCAAAGGGATGGTGGCAGCCTGGCATTATGGATGTCTGTGCATAGCTTGTGCTGGCTTTGCTTAATATTTTAGCCCCAGAAAAAATAGCAACTTTGGTATAAATGGGGGCTTACAAAGTAAGGTAGAAAAGATGCAAAACTGTTAGTGCTATAAAGTTTGGACATTGCCTTCTACAGCATGCTCTTTGCTGTGTATTGGACATGCAGCTTACTTAAGCTGCCTCTTCACCCTACCTTTGCTGATTCCACATTTCATCCAGTCCTTGTGCATCACACTGGGATGTTTTGATTGGTGGGTTTGGGTCTTGGTGACTGTTAGCAGTTTGCACAGTTTACTGTGGATGATGGCACCTGCAGCCTTCGTTACCATCAGGCACTACACGTGTCTACATGTGGGATGATCTTGTGGCCACCAGGTACTGGTCAATAGCAATGAGGCAGTTCAGTCTGACACCTCAAATTTCAGAGACCCAGGCCAAATATGGATGAAGGCACTGGGGACCTTTTCTTCTCTATCCTTGCTACAAAGTATAACCTGACTTCTCACAGGGCTTTCTAGCACTCAGATTTTTCTTGAAGGAGCTAGTTTGGGTTTTTGGATGTAGGCATGCCATAGGCGATTTACACAGGCTTTGCATCATATATCCATAAATTGCTTATGGGTTTCTAACCCATAGGGCCTATTGGCCTGGGCTGTGTGGTTCAAGTCACAGAGCACAGAGGACTGAGTCACGGTGAACAGTGCAGGTACTGCTGTGTCCTGCCTCCTTACAGGGGATGCAGGACCTGTCCCCACCTTACTGTGGTGGTCCTGTGACTCAGTGCTGAAGCTGCAGCAGACAGTCCCAGGTACTGGAATGGGGCAGGCCCAGCTGGAGTATCTTCTGGGTTTTTCTGCCTCTTGTCCTTGGCTCTGTGTGTGATGCTTTCCATGTCTGTGCTCACAGAGCTGAGCTTGTAGATGTCTGTGTGACAAACCACCCATGTTTCTGGGAGCAGGCTTTATTCTCCATCTGTTCCCTCTCTCAGAGTAGGAGCAGCCCTGTGAAGGGTTGTCTGTCCCCTGCCAGCCATGGCCTCAGCTGTGGGTACGGGTCTCCCTCTCTGTGTTCCCACAAAGTGGAAGCAGAGGCTGTAGCAGCGGCCCACCTGGTTCCAGTAAGGATTAAGTTGTGTTGCTGGTGGCCCATGACAATGGGCTGCCATGTGCTCACCCCTACCTCCTGCCCCAGCTCACACCTTCTGGCTCTGATCTGAGTTTCTCTGTCTTCTTGTAGCTGGATGAGGAAGAAGAGAGGAGGAAAAGGCGCCGGGAGAAAAACAAAGTAGCAGCAGCACGATGTCGTAACAAGAAGAAGGAGAGAACAGAGTTCCTGCAGCGGGTGGGTGCCCCACTCTGTCCCAGGGCACAGCAGGGACCTCCCTCGAACAGTGCTCCAGCTGCAGGCAACATGCCTCCTGAACTGCCCTTCTGCCACCCCTTGCTCCAGTGCCTTTATCTGGGAAAATACAGCCCCTGCTTTTCATGAGGCTGTGAAAGTGGTGGCCGTGTACGTGCCCAGGCAGAGCTTACCTGTGGTACCAGGGCTGGAGGTTGTCTCTGGGCTTGTGGTGAGAGAGGAATGATAATGTCTCTGCCTCAGTGATGGAGCAGGAACGCCCATAAGAGTGTGGCACAGGAGAGGGGCTGGCAGTGTGCTGGCCCCTTGACTGAAGTCCTAAAGATTTTCCTACTCAGAGACCAGATGCCCACTCTACCTCTAGCCCCAAGGCAGAAAAACTGTCACACCACCTTGCTGTTTTTCTGCAAACAGTGATGAGACATGGGCAGATGACATAGCATGAGGCAAGGAGTCATTTCACAAGGGGTCATCCTTACATATGGGCTGGGTGAAAACTTAAACATGGGTTTGTTCCCAAACACCTTACCAGACCACAGAAAGCAGCCAGGCAGTGGTTCTGCTGGGGTGTGGCAGCGACCTGCCACAGGTGGTGGCTGTGTATTTGTGTGATGGCACTAAGTAGCAGAAGGCAGCAGAGCTGGGGATGAACTGCCTGGAGGGATGTGATGCCTTGGCAGGTCTTCAGTCTGCTGCCCTGCTGCAGGGGCTGAGGGACAGCCCTAAGCAGAGGTGGCATGTTGGCCAAATTGTTTCTTGTATCTTGTCCTGCTAGATAAAGTCACATGCGGTTGTGTTCCTGTCCTGCTAGGAGTCTGAGCGTCTAGAGCTCATGAATGCTGAGCTGAAGGCCCAGATAGAAGAGCTGAAACAGGAGAGGCAGCAGCTCATCCTGATGCTGAACCGGCACCGTCCCACCTGCATCGTGCGGACAGACAGCATCAAGACGCCTGAGAGCGAAGCCAACCCACTGCTGGAGCAGCTAGGGAAGAAGTGAAGGTGGCACCAGGACCAGGAGGAGGAGACAGTGGCACAGGGTCTTCCAGGGTCTCTCATGTATGTACTGTACGAAGAACTGTGCAGCCAGGATCCAGTGGGCTTCCTTGGGAACTATGAACCAAACATGGGAACAAAGAAGATCAGGAACCTGCCAACCATGTACTCTGAGGCTGAACCTGGGAGCAGGGCTGCTGGTGTCAGTGAGGGCAACCTCGCTGTGATACCTCATCACAGCCCTTCAGCCTGCCCTCAGCCCTGGGACACCCACAAAGCCGCAGTGTGTCCCGCAAGGCCCACGCAGCCCGTGGGTAGCAGGGGCTGCAGGCTGAGGAGTGGCAGCTGTGCAGTGCCCACCAGCACCCTGCCCAGAGGCTGTCGCTGCTCCTGGTGCACGCTCCGGAGGGAAACCCAAACCCAAGAACCACAAACACTTGATGCAGCCCCATCTGGTGGGCAGGCCTGTCAGGGCTCGGTGGCGCAGGCGCCCCCCACAAGCACACTCAGTATAATGTTTACAGCCCAGCTGTCCGTGTCGGCCGTGCTTTTGAATGCACATTTTTACACTTTTTTAAAGTATTTTTTACAAAGTTTTTATACAGTGATCTCTATATGGATTTATATAATCACTAGATGTGATCCCATAGAAATGTATGTTATAATGGTCTGTTTGTTACAAACACATATGCCACAGTTATCTCCATTGTGTTACTTGTCTGGTAGCATCCAGCTCCTTTCCTGGCATGCTGGGAAGGGGGTCCAAGCTGCCCTCTGCAGTGGTGTCGCTACCCTCTCCATCCATGTATGTCCTTCATAATACTCAGTTCTGTATCTCACAGTAAATGTTACCTTTGCCTATGCTGTCCTCCTGTAGCTTTGTTTGGGTCAGCACTGTGGCAGCATCTGCCAGGGTTGAACAGGCCAGGTCTGTTCCTGGCTGAGTGGTACAGTGGAGCAGATCCCAGAGCTGGTTTTGATGGTGATGTTAGCAGCTGGGGGCCAGGAGCATTCACCCTTGAAAGCTGGGAACCTTGGAGGCCACTCTGACTACTGTCAATAAAGAAGTAGCTCAATGCTGCACTAAAGAGGATAGGCAGGCATGGCTTGCCACTTGGAAAGGCAGAGGGAGACCTTAACTGGTCATCCATAATGCAATCTTTACTGGTCCTTTGTGTTTCAGTCCCAAATACAGCAGTTTGAACTCATTTCAGGGATGAGAAGGAGACAGGGGAGCTATCATGATGTCCTTGTGCTGGTGATCCCTTTATGTGCCTTTGTGCTTCCTTCAGCCCAGACTGCGGAGTTCATGGATCAGATCTGACCCGTTCCTCAGCTGCTGTCAGGAGCCAATCTTCATTCTTTGAAAAAAGTGGTACCTCTGCCTTTCATCAAACTCTGCTGAAAGGATGCAGAGCATGTGGTGGGCCTCCTTGTCTTTTCTCTTTATTTCCCTCTGCAAAGTGTTCATGGTAATAAATTTCCTCTTTGGTGGTCAGTGGGAGCTCCTTGTAGATACCAGATGATCCAGGCATCTTGTACTTTTTGCTCACAGGGAGAACCTGTATGCTCATCTCCACTCAAGAGGCCTCTCACTCACCTGCTACACAGCTTCCAGCAGCACGGGCAGTGCTGTGGGTGCAGATGATGGTCTTTCTCTGGCAAATAGCCACATTGCAGTAAAAATTTTCTTCTATGAAAACAGCTGGCTTGGAAGAGAAATAAAAGGTGCCCTTTGAAACCCAACATGCTAGAATTAGCTAGCAAAAGCAGCAGCAGAAGAGTGATGTACATCAGTTTAATGCTCAGCTATTCCAGACAAGGCTTGGGCAGGAGCTGAATCCTAGCAATGCCCAGGAGTTGGAATGAGATTATCTTTAAGGTCCTTCCTAACCAAATCCACTCCGATTCTGTCACCCAAGCAACCTTCTTCTGTATTCCAGTCAGTATCAAGTTGTTTGACACTCAAAGTTTAGGGCATTTCTTTTTCAGGTGCTGTGGTTGGGCTGTAACACAATAAAGTTAAAGCAGAGGGTTTGGGCCTCTTCCTCTTTGTGGCACAGCCTGAGACTGTTAAATGGAAAAGGTTCCATCTCTGTGCAGTGTGCTAAACTGCAAATCCTTCCTGATTCCTATAGGAGACAGGCTGTTTGATGTTCTTGACTCTGGTAGCATTTGTCCTCTCAAAACCCAGCTCCCACCTCCTCAGAATTAAAAATTTTGCCATGGGACAGATGATCCACTGGACTGGCTTGTGCATTACAGCGACATCTCCTGGGCATGGGCAGGAGCAGAGGTCACATGCCAGGTACAGCCTGTGTTGCTGCATGCTAGAACACGCTCCCAAACCTAAAATGCAATGTTTCTACCTGCGGCAGTGTCCTTGCTCTTGGATCCACTTCATGCACGGACTGGTAATATGGATTTGCTTGGAAAAATCAACTGATTCTCCTCAAAGGCCAGGAAGCCACCTCCTGGCCATACCGCACCGCTCCATCCTGTGTTAGGTGCACTGTGGACAGCTACTGGAGCAGCGCTGAAGGGATCTCATACTTCTGGGACAGGGCTTGGTGCCGGTGGTGCTGGAGCGGTAACCTGGTAGTTGCGGTGCTGTTGCCAGCTGCACGTCCCCGGTCCAGGCAGCCGTCGGGCTGCATCCCTCATCCTGGTAGGCGCGTACACACACACACGTATCCCTCCCGTGGATAGCTGTAGCTGGTTGTAGAGCCGCGGGTGCTGGCCCTGGGAGCAGGAGCCCTGAGGACGGCAGTCGCTGCTGGCACACGGCTCTAGTCTCGCTCTCTGGCTGCTCCAGCCTGAGGCTCTCCCGTGTGCACCCGGACCCGCACACGGGGCGTCCGGAGACAGGCGCGCAGGAGCCCGCCGGCGGGCGGGATGCGGCAGTGCGCGGGCATCGGGCACCGGGCAGGTGCGGCCGGTGCCTCTCCCCGAGCCCCCCGTGCCGGCCGCTCCCCTGGCCTCGCTCCTCACACCGTCCGCGGCCGCTGCCGCTCCCAGCCCCACGGCTCCCCGGGTCGGCAGGGCCGCCGTGCGCTCGGCGGGGCGGGCGGAGGCGGCGGGGGCCGGGGCCGCCGGCAGGAGGCGCCGCGGGAGCGGCGGGACCGGGCCGGGATGTGCGGCCGGACGGGAACGGCCCCGCTCCCGCTCGGTCACGGCCCGGTGCGGGGCCCGGAGCGCCCGCTCTGCCCCGCGGCCTGGGAAGGCCCCGAGCACTGTCCGCCCCCGGCCCGGCCGGCAGCTCCCAGAGCAGGTCCGGAGCTACGGGCAGGGGGCTGGAACACCTTTCCTATGAGAAAAGGCAGCGAGAGCTGGGGCTGTTCAGCCGGGAGGAGGCTCTGGGGCGACCTCAGAGCGCCTTTCCAGTACGTAAAGGTCTCTGGGTAAGCTGGAGAGGGACATTTTACCAGGGCTTGCAGTGATAGGACAAGGGGCAACGGTTTTAAACTGAAAGAGGATTTGGATTGTGTATAAGAACCTTTTAAAATGAGGGGGCTGAGGCACTGGAACAGGTCCAGGGAAGTGATGGATGCCCCATCCCTGGAAGTCTTCATGGCCAGGTTGGATAGGGCTCTGAGCCGCCCTGTCTAGTGGAAAGAGTTCCTGGATGTGGCAGGGGGTTGAAACTAGATCACCTTTCAAGACCCCATTAAGTTCAAACCTTTATGTCATTTTATGGTTCATGGTGCCATACCATGGTTCCATCAGGTGGTTCTTGTTAAACATGTGAGCCCACTTGGCCACACTGCGGCTTCCTGGCCATTTCACCTGCAGGCCTCTTTGCTTCTGAGATACCTGAAGTAGCTTAACAACCAGGACCCCCAGCAGGAATTTCCAGGGCACCATCAAGCCTCCTCCAGGACACACCCATCTTCTGTTTTGTGAGATCCACATTCAGGTCATAACTCTTGTGCTTCTTCTCACACTCCCTAGTAGTTCAGGCCAGAGCTCTCCCCTGAGTGATGTGATACCATATTTCTTCTGAATCCCAGGCAGGTGAGCAGCATTACTTTTCCATTGCTTAGATGCTTGTAACAGCTCTCTGGTGTCCTTCACGTGCTACCCCGGTTCCCTCTGCAAAGCCACCCTTTCCTCTTCACTCCTAAGGAAAGGTAGGTACCACTTTGCCCAATATCACCAGGCCTGAAGCAGTAGGGGATAAACAGGCCGGGAATTCAGCTACAGTAGTTTGGGGTGAGTGCTCTACACTACATGCCTGACTCTCTTCTTCTTGCTAGACCCCTTGCAAGTGTCAGGGTCCATGGACAGTGAGAACTCTGTTTCCCCAGAAGTGTTTTGCCAGCTCCTCACCTGTCTCTCCTCTGATCAGCTCATCCTGAAGAGGTTGAGCAGGCCATCATGTTCCCAAATCTTCATTGTGGCCCTCTTCCTTTCCTCCTTATCCTCTCCCAACCCACTGGCCCCATCTTCTTGTGGGCAAGGTATGTGTGCAGTCCTGGGGACAGGGGCATCCAGCCCCTCCCTCCCTTGGCTTGCAGCAGAGGATGTTTGGGGGTCATTACTTTGCAGTTTTCACAGTATTGCTCTCACTTTGTCTCTAAAAAATTGCCTCCTCTGCCCTTCTTGTCAGTGGCTGGGGGTGACTGCAACACTGTGGTAAGTGGTATTAACTAACCTTTGGCAGTGACCTGCCTCTCTTGTTTCATTTTGAGCCAAGGGCAACAGGTATTCATTTGTCTTTGTCCTTATTGGTTCTTCTACTCAACTTGCTGGAAAACAAGCCCCAAAAATCCCCAGCCTTGATATTTACCAAGAGTCACGGAAACTGATTTGATTACCATGGTTGCCAGATTCTGCTGAGCACTACTGGCAGCAGCACAGCCCATGGCTGGGCACAGGACCAGAGCCAGGGAAAACTGTGCTGCCAGGATGCTCACAGAGAAATGAGAAAACCCAATTGCTGCTTCTCTGAGCCTGGAAGCATCACCTGGCTCTGCACACTTTTTGCTTATTTGTGATCACTGGTTGCTGGCGATTGAAATGTGGGGAGGTGGGCACAAGCAAAGGAAACAGGTCCATGTACATCCCGCGCTTACATGGAGGCATCATGCTCCTTACTGGGCTCAGGAAAACTACTCTGTGGGCAGAGATGGGTGGGTCACTTGTCCCTGGTTGGGGCCATGAGTCTCCCTACACTATGCAGCTTGTGGGGTGGCCAGGGTCATCTCCCAGGTGGGTGATGAAGGCAGGCAGGGCAGCTGCTGTCAGAGGTGTAGCCAGCCCCATGGCACGGAGCTTGCTGTCAGCAGCTCTGTCACCATCACTTTCCATATGAGGAAAAGATCCTTCCCTGCAGCTGGGAGATCGTGCTGGTCAGGGTCACCAGGAAGGGCTGGCGCCGGTGACATCGTGGCTGGAGTTTGCCTTTTCTCTGCATCTGAGTCCCCAGGAGCAGAAGCCTTGGGAGCACCTGTCAGCTCAGGCTGACTCCTCCACTGCAACTGAGTTGTAATTCCAGGCACAACCAGTGCCTGTGATGCTTCCCCAAGCCTCAGTGACAGCTTCAGTGGCTCTGCCTGCATGCAGCTGGGTCTCCTGCCCAGCACAGACATTTCAGCTCCTCACCACACACTTGGGGAGAAGGTGATGAAGGAGCTGGTGCCGAAGCTGGCAGGGAAACACAGAGTAGGTCACTAAGGCCAGAACCAGGCATTGCAGCCCATGCATCACCTGGGGCTGACTTTGGGTTGAAGATGCAGTGTGTGGTTGTGGGATGAGAGAGCTTAAGGATGAGCAAGAAGTTATTCCCAATCAGCTGAAGTGATAGGCTAATTTGGTGGTGAAATACCCTCCTCTAGGTGCCTTGCTGTGGAGTTAAAGTGGGTTTTCTTTGGTTTGGCTTTTTTAAGTGGAGTGACCAACTCAAGTAGACTTCAGCCCAGGGACATATTTGGTAGAGCAGGCAGTGATGACTGCTTGTGCTGATAATTTCTTTGTGAGCAAAGCCTACCCAGGGGGTAGGGAGTGAGCCCAATTGTACTAGGATGGCTTTAATGCTGATTAAGAACATCTGCCAAGGGGTTATTGAACTTCAGTCACTTCCAAGAAGGAAGGAAGGACTTTCCTCTCTCCAGTCCTGTGTCCTGCTGTGCTTGCACAGAGTGTAAGTGGGGTGCCATGGGGATTGGAGAAGGAAAAGCTTTTGCTGCTCAAGGCAGGAGGTGGATCACTGTGGGTAAGACTGACAGCTCTGCATCCCTGTCTAGTTCAAGGGACTCTGCTAGACAAAAAGGCCCTGTGTTTGCAGGGTGATGAACTTTTCCAGCCCTGGCTCCCAGCATTGTGGCCTGGAGCTCCTAGGAAATACCAGCATGAAGCTACTTCCAGAAGCCCACATGGGTTTCAGCAAAAGCAGAGTTTGGGTCTCTTTGACAAGTTTCACTGCAGCCTGTCACGTCTCAGATGAAGCTTCAGGAACAGGATCGTTTGCCAGTAACCACTACCTTGTGCTGATGTTATCTAGTTTCTGCAGAATGAACTTGCTGAGTTGTCATCTGTGACACTGTCAGGGGAAGTCCTGACTCCTGACACTGCAGTTCCTGCCTCTGCTTTGCCATGGCCCCAATTCCAGCAGCATCAACTAGGCTGATTGGATTTGCTGGATACCTGCTTGTGCTGCAGTGTCATGAGGTGGTCAGAAAGAACTGGGCAGCGAGGCTGTGTTGCAGGCCTGCAGGCTCCCAAATCCAGTGGAGCTACTAGCAGGCTAGCATGTAGTTTCTGGCTGAGGCTAAAATGGCTACTGACAGCTCATCTCAAGGTGGTGCTGAAGGCTTGGTGACCAGGGAAGCAGCAAGAGGGAGTTTGCACTAGAGCTAACGTGTGGGCATTGGCAAGTGCCCCTCAGTACGTGGGCTACTGACTTCTATGACAGAGACAAACTCTGTGGGTGCCAAGCAGAGGCACTGCTGCATTTTGCAGGTGTTTGCCAAGGGTGGCATCCCTTTGCTTCTGTGCAGACCTTCCCTGGAGACAGTGACCTGATTCACTCTCTAGCTCCAGACAGCAGGTAATGGATGAATGGCTAAGGTAGTCAGGTGCAGGTGCATGCTGGCAGTGCTGTATGACTGGGCAGCATGATCCCACCCCATGCAGCCAGTGTTACAGGCTGGCAAAGCCAAGCTCACTGGTCCAAGCAAACCCCTTCAGCTGCAGGTGCAAGGTGTTCTCTGTGTCTGCAAAGTGGATGCAGGCACCTGTTCTGTCTGTTGAATACTTGCACATTACTGGATCACATGCACAAGTTTTAGGAGCAATGCAAGCAGCCAGTGTACACTGTGTGACATGGAGCCTCATTCAGGCAGGGCTTTGGAGCAACACCTTTCTTCATCTGACAGCAACCATCTGCTGTGGCTGCAAGGTCGCACACTGCTTGGCAGCTGAGTTTGTGCCTCTGCATTTCTCCCAGCCATGCTCTGGAGTGTGCCGAGGTATCAGTTGGCACATGAGTGGTTTAGATGGGAGTACCAAAGGGTTCAAGGCTGTGCTCCGAATTTGATATTGAGTTACCTGCTGGGCTCCTCTCACTGTGCAGTGGTGGGGAAAGGAGGAAGGCTGCATGGGGAATGGGATGAAGAAGAATACCTCCGTCCTTTATAAATGTAATGCCATGGTAGATGGGGGGAAGCTTCCTTCGGCTGCTGTGTTTGCTTCTGTCTTCCCTGCTGTGAAATCAGTAGACATCCAAAGGTGGGTGCTGACCTAAATCAGGACTGCAGAAAAATTTCCCTATGTAGGGACTAAAAGTCCCACTAGTTTAGAGTGGAAACTAGTGAAATGCCGCGTGATAGAGATGTGCGGAGCAATTCCTGGCTTAGAGATAAGTCTGTTCCTTTGCTCACCCCCTCACAAGATGTTCAAAGAAATGGAAAGACAACTCATTTCACAGTGGTAAATTGACACACTTCTCACAGAGCCAGCAAACTGGTTTGTGCAGGTGGACAAGACGCCCTGCTGGCCAACAGTTTCAGATGGCTCACAAAGGATCAGATATTGATATGAAAAGCAAAGATACCCAAAACTGAAGTAAAAAAGTTTGACTTAAATAAGATAAAAGATGGCATGATTGTTGGACATCTGCTTCAGGGTTCAGGTAGAGAATGGTGGCAAGGACTTTCCATTTTCCTGTCCCTTCTTTGAAACCAATTTTGGCATTATTAGTGACACCAGGAGGACCAAGTCTTCATGCACCATCACTGCTGGCATGGCTTAGGGTGTAGCACCTCTCCCTTGTCCTGCCTCCAAAGCACCATGAGAGATGAAGTGCCAAGGGAGGCTGCAGGTCATTTGTGTCTGGGCACTGGTGTTGGCAGCCACATACAAAGCTGTAGGAAAAGTAGCCATGTCCCAGGAGGCTGATTACAGAGCACCTCTCTCTTGCCAGGTACCAAAATGTAAGGGTGGAAAGCACAGGATTGGCAATCATGTGAAACTACTCCGTCTCCCTTCTTCCATCTGCTGCTCTGAGCCCCCTGGGGAAACCTGTGGGACTTTACAAACCCTCTGAAATAGCCAGCACTAAGCAAGTCCTCCCTTGGTGTTTGGGCGTTTGACCATGGGTCTCCTTCCTTATGTTTCTTTCAAAAAGGCATTGAAGAGCCCTGGCTGGGGGCTCTGGGGGATGGACCAGGTTTGGGTCAGGGGCTAAGCCCTGCCACTGCCTCCCTCAGCAGCCTGCTCTGGGACTCTGGGTTGTCTCCCAGGGAGCTGCAGCAGGTGAGAGCTGTATGTGCCAGGGTGCAACAGCACGTGCCAACACTGACAGCACTGTCCAGCTTGATGGGGCTTACACCCATTTTTGTGTTTTGATAACTCTGCCAGTGTGGTGCTGCCATTCAGCACTACTTGCACAGGCACCAGGTGTACCTTCTGTACAGCTCTCCTGTCCCCTTCTTCACAGCCACTCTGCACCATGCTGCCTGTCGTCCCCCACACTGCCTCTGATGTGCTGGGCTCCAGCACTGCTTGCACAAGCACCACACATGCCTGGGCACAAGCTCACTGCATGTGAGCCCATCAGTGCAGCTGCTTGTGCTGAACACCTCCTCCAATTGTGCTGCGTGAGCTGAAGGGTTTGGGAAGCTCTTGTTCCTACCAAATGGGGTGGAGAGAAGGGAAAACTGGTGTACACACCCCCATAATCCAAAAGTGAAGCAGATCCCATTGGGGTGAAAGTACAGTACTAGCATGCATGTTGCTCACAGCTATCTCCTGCTGAGGTGGATGTCTCAGAGTCTATCTGCAAGAACATGCCCTAAATAAGCTGTACTCAATCCTTGGGAGTCTTGAACATGTTTTGTGGTGATGGGTGGTGTTGAAGGACATTTTCTTCTGAATGCAGTCATGAAGCAGCAACGTTGCACGCTCAAGAGTCGTGTATTAATTTAAGAGGCACCATCCACCCCCACGCCATGGATCATGGCTTCAACCAAAGCCCTGTGAACGTCAAATCCTCCACCAGGCATTGTTCATCCCCTGGGAGCACAATTTTTGCTGCTCGTTTGTTGCAGTTGGATTCGCTACAGCAGTAGCAGAGTGCCAGGGTTGAGTCCTGTTGCCACCATGGCGGGGCTGAACAGCCACATGTGCCTCTCCCCCTCTTGTATCACCTGGAAATGCACACACTGGGAAGCACAAGGGAAGCTGGGGCCATGGCCCCTTGCCCTCACTGGTAAGTCTACCCCTGGGTGGATCAGCCCTTCTGGTTAAACGGGTCACTGCCCTTCCTCTTTGGGCCTTCCCCGTCATCGCTGAACGAGACTGCCACTGAGATGAGTCAAACCGTCAGACAACATCTGCACCCTCCGCACGGCACGTCCATGCGCTTGGATAGTTCAACTGCTGAAACCCTGGCTGACTGGGGGACGTCTGGGAGCTGAACCTTTTCAGCTTGTCCCAAGCGCAGCTGGGTGATCTGGTTCATTTTGGACTGATCCCAGAAGGTAGACAAGGCCTGTGAAGACAGCGGTGAGAGAAAGTTTGGCCTTGAATGGATGTGCTCTACAAGGGTTTGACACCTGCTGACCTGGAGACTCTTGTAAGTGTACATCTGAGTATTTGCTCATGAGCTACTAAGCCCCTGCCAGAAACAGACTAAAAGTTGCTCAACTAAATACACAACCAGTTGATCTGTACAGGACAGAAAGAGAATGTGGTTCATCCCTTCAAAATAGCCTGGGGTGAACTCTAATAATTGGTGTCTTGAGACTGACCCTGGCAACCTCCTGTCTACCTTCAGCTCTAGCTGGGCTTGCTCTTCCTTTCCAGTTGGGTCAGATGGACCCCATCTACCTGGTATTTGCTGTCCATATCTGGAAAGCTAGCACATCTGGTATTTTCTTTCTACAGTTTCCTTCTTTTAAAATATGGACACAGCTCCCCCCCCCCCCCCCCNTTACTAATGACATTCAATAAAAGCCACATAAAAGTGGCAAAGCCAAGTACTGAAAACCTAGAAATTGCGGGAAATGGGTTTGCCTGGGCAGCCTAGCTTCAGCTGTCTTGTGCATATGATCACTTCCTACATTTTGCCCTGGATTGCCACCTCTTCAGCACCCAGGCTGGACCTTGGCTGGAGGAGCAGTAAGCTGGACAGCTAGGCTGCCTCCTTTCTTAGCAGGGCTGGGAAACTCCTATCAAGTTGGTGAAGCAAGAGACTGCAGAAAGAAGGGTGGTTCTTCTGGATAGATGATGCCTCCCTGGAGAGCTGGGTCTGTGCCTACCCCTGCCTTGAAGTTACTCTGTGAGTTGGTGAGCCACATAAGCAAGAGCTTTCACAGGAGCAGCCATATCTTCCTCATTCCTCAAGCTGCTTTACAGAAGTTCTGAAGATTTGCAGATGCAGTCCCAGACATCAGGATCTGGAGTTTGACTAAACTAAGTGCTATATAGTGCCAAAACCATAAAAAAATTTAGTTACTAGTTGGTTCAAAATATGTATCCAAAATGAATGAGAACTTATGACCTAAATCTCTTTTGTCTCTTATTTTACACCTGTTAAATAGGTATAACTCCATCCCCTCCTCCCCAGCTCTGGACCTGAAAAGGTGGCTGAGAAAACCAGCTTCATTAATAACCCTGAGGCACTCACTCAGTGCTGAAGTGATGAGCATTAGAAAGAGTCTGTGAAGAAATGGAAAAGAAGGATGTTAGAGCACGCTGACTGCAGGACAAGATGAAGGTAACACAGCCATCCCAGGGAATATACCCTAGTGGATCAGGCAGCCACAGAGCACAGCATGTTACACAGCATGACGGCATAAATACAGTGTGCTTTAGGAATTTAATTGTGGGATTTCCATGATTTTGAGTGCTTGATTTACAGCCCTTGCCATTTATCAGACATTCCAGGTGTAAAGTACCTGTTTCCTGTACATTGGCTGGTAAGGACTGAAAGTGTTGGTGTTTGCTCTGTGCCAAGTGGGATGAATTTGGTGGGACTATGCTTCAGCTCTCCTGGCACAACCTCACTCTCACACTCAGCTGAGTCAAGATGAAATAGCCCTGGTGACAGAGACTGGGGAAGCTGCACACGTTGCAGACAGGACCACATGTGCTGGCAGAGCAGGACATGGCAGAAGCATCTGGTAGAAAGCAGGGACTTTGTTCAACACAGCCATTCACTTAGCATCTCTTCTCAGCACTGATTTCTATGCAAAAGTCTTCAAACTCATGTTAAGAATTATAAACAAGTTGTTGCAATTGTCCAAATATTGTAAGAAATTATTTGCATAAAATGCTACATGTGAAGCAGAAACAACCTTGGTGGTTTACAGGAGGCTGAAGTTGGTAACTGCTCTAGGCTGTATTTTTAAATAGCACTATGCACTGAATGTGCAAACAAGGTAAGTGAGGTGAGTGGGGTGACAGCCTGCTGCAGGCAGGTTTACAAGGAAACTCCAGCACCCACCTGTGCTGAGGAAGCTGGTTGCACATGTGGGACATAAGGATAAAAGAGCCCATGTGCTCTCTCCGTTCTGAGGAACCCATCCTAGTAGTGCCTTTTTTCTTTTTATTTTTCTTCCCTTATTTAAACCCTGGGAACATAACTCATAACATAATCCATCCCATCACAGAGGCAGGATTCAACCTGGACTTCTTTTGAGAGACGTTTCTTCCCAGCCCCTTCATATAAAGGGGCTTTAATAACTTTCCTGAATTGCCCATCCCGAGGTCTTCCTAACCTCATCTTGCTTCAAATGTCAGATCTCCATCTTTCCTGCTGCAGTTAGAGCCTGTTGCTTCTTACCCTGCTTTGGCTGCACAGAAACCGGCTGACCACCCTTTCCATTACAACATATGAAAGACTATTCTTCCTCACCACCCACTTCCCACCCCCAAGACTTCTCTTTTCTAGGCTAAATGGGCCCAACTTCTTCACTCCTTTCTCTTAGTGCAATATTTCTGTGTGTTCATCCTTTGTGCTGTTTCTTCCAGACTACTCCACTTCTTGGCCTGGGACTCTGAATGGGTCCCGTACAGGCTGCACAAGGTAGTCATCTCCTCTGCCTTGCCCCAGAACCCCAAGTCAATACCTGACCTCTTTGCTGCTGGCAAATCCAGTTTTCAGTCCTCTGCAACCCCTGGATTTTTCTCTCCTATTCTGCTGCCCCATCGGTTATTCCTCAAATCTTCTACCTACAGCTTGCTTTGCTTTACATTTGCATTTGTTTTTGCTGAACTGCATCTTGTTGCTTTCAAACCATTGCTCTGCAGTCAAGATCACACTAAGCCTGGCTCCAGAGTCACTGCAGCCATCCTGTCCTAGGAGAACAAGACTCCCTTCAGCATTGCCTGCTGTAATTTACAAGGGACAAGTACAGGACTGGTTGGTCCTTCCCTTAAAAACCTCTGGAACCATCCTTTCTTCGTTAAGCTGCTGGTATGGCAGCAGCCTAGCACTGGTGAGTTTTTCCAGTGCCACTGACAGTGATTTCACAGCTCCTGTGATTAAGATCAAAGAAGACAAAATGATTGCAGAGGGAAAGTCAGGGAATATTATTCACAGTGTAAATTTAGTCAACTAAGTCAAGCACAGAGATTAGGAGACTGACTGCTGGAGCTCCTCCTCCTGGCATGGGGGAGCCTGGGCAGGGGCAACAGGAAATCAGCTCCCCATGTTGTGCCTACAGCAGGTGCCCAGGTCAGTCCCCACAGAGCTGTGAGCAGATGCTGGTGGAGCCGTACTGGTGGTTTCTGCTGCTCTGGGTCGGGAGATCACATTTCTGACCAGAGAAATGGCAGGGGGCTCTCACTGCCTATGAGGAGACAACATGGGTCCAGCCCAGCCCAGAGAAGTATTGTGAAGGCTCTGCCCATCTTCCCACCAGGAGACACTTGTCTCACTTACAGATTCTTATTCATTCATAAGTGAAAGGAATTCATGAACATTATGGCCAGTTCAAGGGAAAAGAGTGTGTTTGGACAAGGCAGGAAAAGGGATGCTCTCTTAAGAGCTCAGAAAGACCAAGTGTCCAAACCCTCTCCCATGCTGTTGCTCTCTCTTTAGGCATCTTCATCAGCTGTTAATAAGAGCTCATCTCTGAGCAAACCAAGGTGCACTCAAAACCTTCCCTCTGTGGATCAAAGGACATGATTAAATGCTAGGGCCTTTGCCATAGCCACATTCTAGACAGTTTTGCACTGACTGTTCTGCTCCTGCCAGGACACTCAGCTTCCCTCACCACCTTCTGCCAACAGCTCCACCACCTTCCCAACTGCCTCCCAGACACTGGCCCTGCTAGGTACAAAAGGAAGGAGTTCAGTTAATTTGTCCAATAATGGAACAAGGATATTTTTCTCTGAGGAAGGAGCTCCCTCCATCCAGAAGCCTGCAGAACAGGACAGCCAGGCAGTCTCTGAAACCTGCTCACCAGCAGAGGAGTGTGGTTTCCTCAGGAGAGTGGGAATCCAGCAGTGTGCTTCCTGGAAAGGAAGTGCTGCACAGGGTTGCAGAGTTCAAAGGAAGTGTAGTCATGCAGTGAACTAATGGATCCTTCAAGGGTTGTGCTGCTATCCAGTGCCTTGGGAGGCCTCAGCTCAACACCTCTCACCTCACCAATGCCTTTGGCTACCTCATTTCTGGAGCCAGCTGCACCAGAAGAGCCTGTGTGCTGCACAGGGGCTGCGCTTCCAGGAGTTTGGATCCCTCAGTGTAGGTCGTGCCAAGCAAACCCTTGCAGCCATGTTAAAAAGTATGGTGGATCCTAGCATTTCCATATAGCACACCAGAAGGAAAAATACACTCAGTGCTGTGAAATGTCCAGATGAAAGGGCTAAGAGTAGAACACCAGTGCCACAGGATGTTTCTAAAGAGAGAAATGGGTCAAAATAGAGTAGTTTCCCTACTAGAGCAAAGTCAGGAGATTTCCCTGAGCCACCAAGCCTGCAGCCAGCCCCAAGGAGTTCTTGGTTTTGGCCATGTTTGCTCCTGTCTTGGCCCTATGAGTGGCAAAGATGGGAAGAAATGCTAGCAGTGCCCATGCAAGTCTGCACTGTGTTCCGAGCACGTGCTTCTCTGCAAGCGTGTTTTCTGTGCTGCAATACAGAAATTATTTCCAATACTCTTTCCCAAATGATGACTGCATCTCAAGTGCCCTGACCTATGTTCTTCTGCTGACACTTGCTAGCTGTTCCTACCTGAGGCAGGAGAAACTCAACCAAAAACCAGTAAGTTGGGAACTGGGAATTGCTGTTTTCCACAGGAGTGGGTTACTGTGGATGGGTTCATGGCTGTTTCTAGATCTGCTCCTTATTGCGCATGCAAGAACTTAGCAGCTCCAAAGTCATGTGCTCCTGTCTGTGGATGGGGAACCTGTTGGCATGTGGCCCTGGCTCACCCTGCTGGATCTGGTGACCTGAACAGATCAGAAAGCAAATGGTCCCTGCTTTGGCACTTCCTACTGCTGCATTGTCACCTCCAGAGCCACTGGTATGGGGTACTCCAAGGGTACCCCTGAAGCACTGCTGTCCTAGGGGCTGATTGCACATCTTTAGTGTTCTGGGGCTCGTGCTAAGGATAGAAATAGTCCCAGGGAGCACAGGCTGGGGGACAAAGAAGGGGATCCAAAGCAGCTTCTCCTTGCTGCTGTCTGCATGGGCTGATCCATAGATTCTTATATTTACAGCACTTTGTCTGCCAGGGTTGATATTCCCTTAAGGGCCAGTGGTGACATCCTAATGAATGTTTTAAAGTGTTAAGTAGCTTTGCTTTGTAGAAAATACTAGTCCTACCCAACCCAGTCCAAATGTTCTATGATCCTGAGCCTTTCTTCTTAAATGGGACTGGTGCTATGCCATGCCCACATGAACCACCTGCACAGCAGTGTTTATGTGGCACCTGCTGAGGGTGCCCGTCCCCTCCCCGGGACCCGCGTCAGCGGTGTCGGGGGCGGCAGGAGGGGGTGGCTGGGTTGTGGGGAGATGTGTGGCTGCTTGGGAATTTCCTCAGCTGTATTGGGGTGACTGAGGTTGCCTGGGGCTGGATTGGCCTCCTGCCTGCATAGGGCTGGCATGGAACACAGTGCCCCTGGAATTTCTGGGGCTCCCAGTGCCACCTCCTCCGCACTGCCCTCCTTTGAGGGTCCAAGTTTCACAGCCAGAGCTGGGGCTTTTCTTCCTTTCCATCTCTGCTGTTTGTCTCAGAGAAAACCCATCGCGTTGTTTTTCAACTGCCTGAAGGTGTTTTTCGGGGGTTTTTCAGGCTATTTTGAAGCTCGTTTTCCCAGATGTACTTTTTTTTCTTCTTCTTTTTTTTTTTTAATTGGTTTAAAAAAAATTTCTTCTGTAACTTTTCTTCTTTGCCTTAAAGTTTCCGGCCACGTGACTTTCAGCTTACATCCCTGAGGTTCTGAGAAACCACAGGAGGCTGAGACCTAAAGGGAAGGTGCAGAGGCTCTGAGAGGAGAGGCAGCGAAAGTGTCGGAGTGCTGGGCAGGAGGACAGAGTGCTTCTGGGACGGGTGAGAGCAGGGAGCCAAGGGCCACATCAGAGGTGACAGAGGAGGACAGAGGAGAGGCAGAGAAGCAAGACAGAAAGCAGGCACACCAAGAGCACAAAGGAAGCTGAAGAGACCCTGGGAGCCAGAAACAGCAGCTATGCCCCACAGCTCCGACAGTAGTGATTCCAGCAGCTTCAGCCAGTCTCCCCCTCCCAGCAAACAGGTAAAGCAGGGGCCCTTCCCCAGCTCTCCCCAGCTATTTCAGGGTGGGCCACGGGTGGGCAGGAAGGAGGGTGGCACCCACTGTTGGTGTTTTCACCGTGCAATATGGCAGAGCTTTCTAAGAATGGCTGTGGGAAGAGACACGCAGGGCTCAGCCAAGGGCCACTGAGCTGGGTATGGGCAGAGAGAGATGACCTGGTTACCTGGGGCTATACCAGGGGCAGCTGGGGGCCCAGGACCCCAGCAATGGTGGATCCTGTGATACATGCCAGGCAGGCAGGAAGCTTTGGTGTGACTTGGTGTCTGGTGAGGAGCCTGAGCAGGCACCTCCTGGCCGTGGACCAGGGCGGCTCAAGGGCAACCTGCCTGCTTCCTGCTTCTGTGGACAGCACTTGGAACCCAGAAAAGCCCTGCTACTTTGGATCTGCTTTCTTTACTGTTCAGTCACAGCAGTTTTTCATGTCAGTGATGCTTCACAGAGGGATTTTGTTTTGTTGCATTGTATATGTTAGTGGTAGGTCTTTTGCTGGCAGATAAAGACACAAGCCTGAGGTATTCTCACTGCCTTTTCTGGCTAAACTTGATTTTATCTATCATTTGCCGTTTCTCTAGGGCTGGCAACAAGAGCAAGTGCCTGAGACTTTGCTCAGAAATCTTGGGGTTCATCAAGGTAGATCATTTTTGGCTTCCAAACAAGGATGGGAATGCATCCTGGCTTGCATCCTGGTAAAGACAGGGATAAAGCACATGGATAGGATAGGAACTGGACTTGATGCAGGATATGGGAGCTGCTACATCTGAGACATTTTCAGGGTATTGAAGGCAAGGATAGAACAGTTAAGTTCAAAGAAAAATATCTTGGGTTGGGGGAGGGGGGAGAGGATGTGGACAGATAGATGGGCTGGGAAGATAACTTTTGTGGCTGAATTTTGTAGTCTTGTGGAGAAGTGGTGGTGTGAATGTTAAAGAGTCCACAAGAGGGGCAGTGCATATGAAAATAGAAGATGAAAGTCTGTGTGACGGTTTCAACTGTCAGAAGGACCAGATCTCAGCAGACAATGGGTGGTGCATGAAGCTCATGACCTGAAGCCTGGAAACCTCTGTTCTCCCCTGCCTGAGGGGCTTGGGAGTGTTGCAGTCAGCACTGCAGGCATTGCTAACAGGGGACTCCAGAAAAGAGCAAGGACAGAGATCAGAGAGGTGGAGCAAATAAGATCTGTGTTAAAAACAAAAGCTCTGAATTTGTCTACTTAAACAAAGCAGGGGGCATATTGTGTTGTGAGGGTCTGCAAAAAATAAAGCCTGAGGCAGAAGGGTGCTGGGGAAGGGAGGGATCTACAGGGGTGAAAAAAGGAAAACATGGGCTGAATATCTGGAAAAATGGTATATCCAAGGAGCTGGAATGTCTGCAGTGCCATTACCCTGCAGAGAGACAGGAAAGGAAAAGGTTTTCTGTACAAGAATTCAAATCGTCTTTTTTCCAGAGGAAGGTCCTTACTCTGGTCCATCAAACTATATTCCAGGCCAGTGTGTTGGTGAAGGGAGAGTGGTCATTTCCCAGGTGTGCTGGGATCCTCAAGGATGTCAGATGTGCCCCTCCTGGGCACATTCAACACAGGGGTACCAAAAGCATCACACATACCCTGGGCTACAGCTTTATACTGGTCTGGAGGGCGTCCTTTGCTTCAATGATGCTATCTGCTGTGTCCCTTTCCCAACTATTGCCCTGCAGGAGAAGGGTGAGAATTGCCCTGTCATTTCCATGTCTTCTTTCCCTAGGACTCTTCTGATGACATGAGAAAAGTCCAAAGGAGGGAGAAGAATCGCATTGCTGCCCAGAAGAGCCGCCTGAGGCAGACCCAGAAAGCAGACACACTGCACTTGGTAAGCACTCCCACCTTCCCCTGGTGCTGAGGATTTATAAGAGACAACGTGCTTTTCCCCTGGGACTCGGAGCAGAGATGCTCAGTGGAGGCAGAACAGGAAAAGTGAGGCCAGGGCAGGATGTAGGAGTCAGCTCTTGCACTGAGAGCACACAGCCCAGGATGACTGCCACTGAAGCGTTTAGTTTTGCAGCTAGTTTTGAATCCAACTTTATCTGTCAGTCTTTCATTACTGATTTCCTTTCCCAACCTCTTCTGACTGAGCTCTTTGAAAGCACAGTCTCATCTGGGTTGGCTCTCCCCAGGTTTGAGAGTCATGCCACCATTTATGCAGAGGTGCAACAGCATACAAAGGTGCTTTTCTGTGGCACTGTGGGCACTGGCAACAACTCTTCCCAGTGTGAAGAATTAGATACCTGCCTTTCAGGAGGGATGGTCACTTCTGGCTGTGTATGTTTGGGCAGGCCTATGTAGTCAGTGTTGGAGCATAAGGGCTGGGATACTCTGCATTTTGCACATTGATAAGTGCAGTCCCGTGTATTTTGGGCCACTGGTGGGGTGGATGGAGACCATGCAGCCTGCAGTGGCCAGAAACCATCCTCATCCCTGTGCTGGGCTTGGCTGTCCTCTGAAAAGAGGTAGTTGAGCTCATGTTCGAAAAAACTTCCTTTGATTTAGCAGTCTCCATATTCCCATTATTGGAAATAATTCAGTTTATTTCTGTTCAGTTCTGAACCTTCCTCCAGTTCTGAATCCAGTTCTGAACCTTCCTCCTTACATAGTGCCCTTAGTCCATGGTTGGAGCTAGGTGTAAGACAGGGATTTCACTCTTTTCTCAATAGCTGATGAACCTTCTAGAACTGACATAGCTCTAGGCTGATTGCATTACATCAGCCAGCAGCAATGGCTCTGGGCAACTGTTTCTGAGAGAGGTGAGAAAATATCCTTTCCTTGGGGTCAGTGCTCTCTCCACAGTAATCCTAGAGGTAGGTGTGGACTCTAAGCTTCCCCCAGGAAAATCCTGCCTAGCTGTGCACCAAACAGAATTGGGCTGCTTTTCTTAGAGCAGATAACAAACCACTTGCTTATGAGATTACTACTGCTCAGCTAGCATTGATAGCACACAGTCCTTGCCTGCCCATTGGGATGGGGCAGTGGGGCTAAGTCCAGTTTGGATCTCAACAGGCAGATGAAAAAATGCAGGGAGGCAAGTAGATGATGGATGGTAAATTTGTGCCAGGTTTTTTTCAATTCCAGTGGACAGTGCCACCCTGAGCACTCTTTGCCTTTGGTCAATTCTGCATCAGGGCCTTTGTTTTTCTGATGTGGTTCTTCACAGAAAAGCATGGCTCCTTTTGAGCTATGGTGGTATGAAAGGAGGCACCAGCTCCATCTGCCCCAGGGTTTTCTAGCCTGTGTTTTGAGGGGAATGAGTAATGGGAAAGCTGGGACTCCTGACCCCTAGGTGATTCCCATCAGTTCCTGAATTCAACAACAGTCATGATTTCCAAACCATTTGGTCACGCCTGTGAGATGCTGTTTGCTGTGTGAGCTCCTGCTGTGACAGTAGCTGTAATTGCTGGGTGCATTTCAACCCATGCACAGAGTGGGCACCACCAGGAATCAGCATGGTAGCAGAGGGGTGAGCAGAAGGTTCACTTTGACAAGGTGCTGGTGCAGCTCTCCAGAGCCTCCAAGTGCTGGGTCTTGCTTTAGCTCTCTCAGGTGAGTTTCCAATCCTCTGGTCCTGTCCAGGCTGCTGGCTCCATGGTCAGTCGATGCCTGCAACGCTTCAGCCTGGAGCTGGCTGCACCTCAGCAGAAGCAGAGGTAGCAAAGGCTTTGATGCTCTCAGTACTGTTGAGACAAGGCTGAGCATCATTATTAACCCCTTTGTTGTTATTCTCATTAATACCAGTATTAATTCAGTTCTTCTGAGGCCTTAGTTTCTCTTTTCTTCTGACTCAAGCGTCTCCCCTTCCTCTCCATCTCGCCGCTGCTTTCCTCGGCTGCTCGCAGGAAGCAGTGAGTCTCTTCTTTCCAGGGCCATGACAGGTTTCCTGTGGCAGGTGGTTTTCTGGTTAAAGACGGCGGTTATTCAACGTGCTCTCCCCTGGGGGCTGGGCTGCCCGGGAAGCGCCCGGAGATGTGTGTGTGCGAGAGAGGGAGCGAGAAAGCCTGGGCGGGAGCAAGCCACACTCAATTCTCGTAAGCCGGGGCTGGGGAGCGTGGCTGGGGCTGCCGGCATTGCACCCACACCCGACCCGGCCAGCTGGCGGAGGAGGGTTTGCCCAGGCGTGGCTCTGTGATGAATTTACCAGAAATAAAGCATTCTGGAAATTCTGTGGGGCAGAGAGGTGAAGTACCACAACCCTCATGTCCCTACCTCATCCCTGTGGGTCCCATGCTGAGGAAGCCCCTGTGATTTTGTCTCCTCAGGAGAGTGAAGACTTGGAGAGACAGAATGCTGCCCTGCGCCGGGAGATCAAGCAGCTGACAGAGGAAATGAAGCACTTCACCTCGATGCTGAGCTCCCATGAACCGCTCTGCTCCATCCTGACATCCCCTCCACCGCCTCCAGAAGTGCTTTATGCCACACACACTTTTCACCAGCCCCATATTAGCTCCCCACGCTTCCAGCACTGACCCAGCCAGCAGGACAGAAGCCTGCCAGCTCCACTGATGGAGAAGTAACTTTGTGGGGCTTGCTTTTCCATCCAAAGGAAGGAATTGGACAGATGGACATTCCTCCTTAAAGTATGTATTCTGAGTGATTTGCCTAAGACTTGCTCCCTGTGCAGAAATGACAGAGCCACCATGAGGGATCTTTGGACAGTTTCCAGCTTGGATTCTGGGAGGAAGAGGCAGTCACAAAAGGGCACCAACCCCTTTCTCTGGTCCTTGTTTGGGGAGACTCACAGGACTGTGCAGCACCGGCAGCCTCTGTAAGAGCAGCTGGCCGTGGCACGCAACAGCCAGATCTCCAGGAAAAGGGAGCAGGGGTGGAGGGGAAGGTTGGGGGCCACAGAGTGTCAGGGCAAAGCTGGTTTATTTTTTTAAAATAAAGATTGAAAATGCTTAACTCTTTGTTTCCAAAATAGAAATTGAGTCACTCCTAAGGCTTGGCACGATACAGTGAATACGTAGGCAGCAGGAGGGGAGAACTTGGAGCCCAGAAAACAGCCCTGCATGCACAGGAGTCTAATCCAGGGCCAACAACCAGACCACCACATTTAGAAGGGGAGCCCATGCATGTAGGCTGGGCAGGCTGAGGAGCAGTGGTTTCTGGGGTGATGAGGTCCCTGGGGAGGATAGGTCTCTCCTTGCTACAGGGCTGGACCTGGCTAATGACTGTAAGATGTCACACAGTAGCACAGGTCTCTTCTCAGCTGAGCCTCTCAGCTCCCTGCTACTGGTGGCTATCCCTCCGCATGCTCCCCTTGGATGTGTGGAGGTGCACTGCCATGTTGTGTCAGCTCACAGGCAGGTCTTGGTGGGCTGGAGGAGCCTTCGGTTTGGCCAGCAGCACAGCTGGGAAGGAGCATCATGGCATGGAGGGAGCTGGTGTTGTTTTCCTGGTGTACACAGGAGAAGCAGGACCTAGCAGGACTCTTGCTCCAAGGTATCCTGCTAAGGCAGGGTAGCTGCAGCCTGCATTCTTTCCCCTTGCCCATCGGTCACAGCTTCACAAAAGGCTGCTGCACTACCTCATGCATTGAAACAGATGAAACTTGAAAGGTCAGAGAGGAGGAGATTAGTACTTCTGAGTCTGATTTGTTGGAAACACAAGCCAGTCCATACAAGCAATCTCTGCACCTTATCCCCCACCAGCCAGCAGCCCACTTATCAACCTCATTCTACACACAAGGCTGAAGTCCACCTGCCAGTGGTTCTGTTGCTAGCAGTGGCTCAGGACTGCTGCCATCTTCAAGGAGCATCAGTTGCAATCTTTTCAGCATAGAGTACCACAAGCGGTGCTGCTGATGTAGGCTTTTAAATGAGGGAAATAGACCAAATTTGTAGATATCCTTGTTGCAGGCATAGAGAAGCAGCCTATTTTTGGGAACTGACAGTGGTCAGAACATGGATTCTTAGGCTCCAGGCAGTGCCTTGAAGCCTGTGGGAAAGCCAAGGACAAAACTCTCACAGTGTGGCCTGGAAAATGGTGAAGAGAAACCCAAACCAATCCCTACAAACAATCCCTGTAGATAGCCTGCTCCTGACACCTAGTGTTTTTCCAACTTGTTTACTGGTAGAGATGTTTACAAAAAGGTGGTGCCCTAAAGGACCAATTCTATTCGTTGTACCGAAACACTGTATCTGTCTTTCAATAAACTTTGCTATAAGCCCTCCCAAAAACCAGAGTTTTACCCGTCGTTACATGAGACGTCCTGAAACGTGACGATAGCCTATTTCCAGATGGGTTTTGGCCCATCATCATAGCCCTCAAGAGCAGTTGGATAAAGTCTGTAGTGTGCTGTGCTGTGCACATTTTCTCTCTCTGGTTTGCACTAGCAAGATGATAACCAAGTACTGCCATGTCTTAGCAAGCTGTCCTCAGGATAGGCACAGGTAGCATTGTGATTTCTCCTGCCACGGTTTGTTCAGAGGTTTGTGAGCCTCCTGCCTCCAGTTTCTGTGCCAGCAAGAGATGCACTGTGGTCAGAGATGCCTGGTGTCAGCACATTGGCCTGGGTGTCACCCTACACCCAGGGTGTCACCTACAAAAGCAGTGCTGACAAAATGGGTGATTGCACTGGCCCTCCCTGTCTGTGTGGCTCTGGGATGAGGGATGGGCACATTTAGGGAAGGACACAGGGAAGGATGGTGGTTATTCCAGCCAGGGAGCTGGGTTTCTGCATATATGACATGCATAATGCATCTACAGGAACAATTTCAGTGTGTCTTACACCACTCCTCTCTGCTAGATTTCACATGAATAGGCTTCACTCTAACCATTGGTTCAACAAACAGGGCTGCTGATTCCTTGCACAGGCCATGCTTTGAGCCAGTCAGGCTACACAGGCTCTTCCCAAGGTGCTTTTCTCTGTAATTTGTCCCTTTAAGCCTGAGAGAGACAACTGACTCCAGCTCTACATGAGCTTGTCTTTACAGGCTCTGCTTCTGCTCCTTGGATTTTCTGGTGGATTTTCTTCCAGATTTTTCACTGTCACTTCTGCTGTTCCTTAGGGTTCTGATGTTCCCATGCTTCCTGGTTTACAGGCAGAGAAAAAAGCTACTGCTACCTTTCTTGGGGTTTGCTGTGGAAGGCACTGCAGGCTCATGCTCTTCACTGGAGGATGCAACAGAGTCCCACCAAAGCTTGCAGTGTTGCCTACAGTGAGAGATCTCCACCCTTGCTGTGACCTTTATATTTTCTCATGGCTATAAAATGCTAAGCTTGGTTTTAGCTGCAGATGGGGAAGGTCCTACCATGATGTACGTCACCTATGCCCACTCAGATATGGGGGCCAATATTTTTGCTGCAAAGCTGTCGAAGTCTAGATCCTTCAGGCTGGGTGGGCTTCTGTGTAATGCCCGTAGAACTGCTAGACCCACTCACTGGAAATGTCTCAGACATATTACTGCAACTCAGAACGAAAATAACCAGCAAGTGCTGAGACTGGGAGATGGGTTTGCAACAACATCCTCTCCAAAACCTAAACAATATTCTTGGCATCATCAGTCAGTATGTCCTCCCTCTGTATGGCTGACTGTGAGCTGGAAGCCTCCTACCAGTGCTGCTCAGCCGTTTTGACCAAACCGAGCCATTCTGGTGTTTGCTGGTCGCAGGAGACACATCTTCCCATCTGAGCTGGCTTTGCCCCTGTCTTGCCCGCAAAAACTTGATCACAGAACACGATCTGCGTGGTTCAAGCTGGTTTTGACCTCTGCTGCCTTCTGTAACCGTGAGGTACCTGGGAGGCAGTCTCTGTTATAAAGAATGGTTCTCCTGGGATAACGTCCTTATCACCCAAGCAGCAAGGGACAGCATATCCTTTCTGCCCTTTCAAACAGCGCAGGGAAAAAAAAAATCTTTTCCTAAGGCTATTTGCAGAGTTGCACAATCTGCTTGTTCCAGCTGTGTGAGGAGATTCATTCACTTCTGTACTGGTGCCGTCTCTTGCTTCTTTTCCCGGGCTCTCCTCAAGACTCCTCACACACTACTTTTAATTTCTAAGTAGTCAAGTGCCTGTCCTCTGGTGTGGCCCTCACTGTTGTCCGCAAATGAACCGCAAATGAGCCTAAACGAGGAGCAAGGTGCAGGGAGGTGGCCAGGGCAATCACAGCCGATTGCTTTCCATTATCTGCTCCTCCCAGCAACGCAATTCCTGTAATTTTCGTTTCCTTGGCATCTGGCATTCCTCAAGTGTTGCGTGTGTTATCTGACCGTGCCCGGCCTTCAGGAGCACTGAGTTGCTGGCTGCTCCAAGGGAAGAGGATGCTTCTGGGTACACAACTGGATAAACCGGGTGATGTCCGGGCCTGTGGAAGCCTGTCCCTGCCCCGGTAGGATGTCAGCGCCTTTCTGCTGCACTACAGAGCTCCTCACCGAAAACCTCTCTCAAAGCAGTACATAAACGAGGGCGCACAGGAGGATGAGAGACTTTTCCAGTCGGGGAAGGCCAGACAGGAGAGAGACAGCTCTGCCGTGCAAGCACAGCCGGCCGAACGCTGCGTGTGTGCTGGCCTCTGCTGGGAGAAGGCTGAGCGCTCACAGCCGGCGCCTGCACTCCTCTTGGCAGAGCCACTTGGGCAGGGGACAGACTAAGCAGCTCTGTTGCCCATTTCGCTGTGGCTCCGAAGTATTCATGCACTTGTTTCATAAATCCCATCTCAGAATTCACTTCTGTTAGAGCTGCCAGCCCGCGTCAGCGAGAGGATAACCTCCTGCATGCTGAACCAAAGGAGCAGCCCACAGAAGAGACTCTCTCTCTGCTTTCTGCAACGATCACAGTGTACAAAGCAGCACTAGTCATACAAAAATGCTGCCTGGATGCTAGTACTTCAGCACACAGAGATCAAAGAAGATCAGGAATCACTGATAAGAAACAAAGTATTTTTATAAATTACAATCTGTCAAGAAGAGAAAAACAAAGCATGCCATTGTTAAAATTTTCTCTGAGTGAACAGCCCTGTGCTTACTATGTCTGTGTTCTGCTGTGTTTTTGCCACCTCAGTGATTGTTGATCTGGAGGAGATTTGAGCAGTGAGGCAGAGTTATGTGTGTCCGTGGAGTTTTTAAAGGCTATTCAAAAACGATACTAAATGTTAGGGAGCATATATTCATTGCTTGCTAGGGCAGGGTTACAATCAGTGTGTTAGGGTTAGAACACAAGACTATAATTTTTATTGCAGCTGAGGTTGCAGACACCAGCTTCTGAGAGCTCTCCCGCCTCAGAGACATTCATGCAGTGACAAGGCACCTTCCCCCCAACCCTTGTACCAGTTCTGTGCTTTTTGCTAAGAGATCATCAACTTTTCTCCCCTCACAACAGCAGTGGTTTGTGCCGTGGTCCTCAGAACTTTTCCCAGGTTTGTTTTTTTTGCTGCAGTGTGAGTGGGAGAAAGAAGAGGGAAATGCCTGAGTTCAGCAGTGAGGCTATGCACATTTCCAGTGCTCTTTTATTATTAATTAATGTCAGCTGCAAACTATAGAAGATTAAAATCTTTTTCTCATGTCATTGCCATGAACTGGTATGACTCACTGAGATGGAGGCTGGAGGATGATGAGTAAGAAGGGCTTATATACTTCAAGGTTTGGTATTTGGGGTTAATCTGTGACCCTGATCTGGACAGGGCATGGAAAACTATGGCAGAGTTTTGAGGCTAACTCAATCTTTTTTCACTTCTTTTACTCTGAGCTGAACAAAGAGATCTTCGTATCTCATGTGCATGCCTGGTGCACAGCGGAGGAGTGAGGTGGGTTTGCTCCAATAACGGAGCTTATGCACAGCTATCCTCACAGCTGTCTGTATCTCCACAGCTTTTCACAAGCAAAGGTTGAGAACTGGGTTTAGGTACTCAAGCAGCACAGCAGGCTAACCACAGTTACACAGGTTTTGGATTAGAGCCGGTTCTCATCCGGCCTGATCAGAGAATGGGGCAAAGCAAGTTGATTTGTTTGCAGAAGGCCATGCAGAGGTAGCATAAGCACCCTGTGTCTGGAGGGGTGTGCACTAACCAGAAACCAGCACCTTTGAGGCACCTTGCTTGCAAGTGCTCTTCCATCCTCTGCACTCCTTTTGCATCTTTTTCTTACTGTAAGGAGGCAGCTGTGAATATTGGCACTTCAGCCATGCCCTCCCATCTACTCTTCACAGTTCATCTACTCTTACACGATTCATCCACACAAACATCACATCTGAACTGGACAGGGTTAACTTAAAGCCATTGCTCTGTTAAAGCCAGGCTTTGAACAGGGAGATTGGATTTGCAAAAGAGTGGTAATTTCAGGCTGCTCTTGGGCAAGCCCTTGCAGCCCAGGCTGGAAGGTGTCAAACTGGAAAAAAATCCTGCCCACGGCAGGGCCACACAAATCACCACAACTCTTTGTGCCCCTGTAAAATAGACACAGATGATGCATCCTCGCTGAAGCTCCCAGAGAGTGAGACCTACACATGAAATATGCTGAAGGGGAGCAAAATATTATTTCCCTTCCCCAGGCTGTACTTCTGAAAGGCCTAAAGCTTTGGACAGTACAGGTTGCGTGTTCAGTTAGCCCCTGCACAACTTTGGTGGTTCTGAGGTCTGAAGTCTTCTCTAGATGAGATTTTAGACTGTGCAACTAAGCCATTGTGTTTTGTTTAGAGGAAAGTAATTTTTGCAAAATTTTGTGTGCTGCAGAGGTTGCCTGATGCACTGTTATGAATGGAGTTCTCCACCACTGTTCATGTACCCAGATCTTCACACTGAAAATGTAACAGGAAAGATTCTTAAGGGTTTAAGGTATCAAAATAATTGCGTATCTAAAGTACAGTAATCAACTAATCCATTGCCTTTATAAGCTGTATTCTTGGTGGCTCTTGGGATGCAGCAAGCTTTGGGTGCCAGCAGAGGGCTTGTAGGGCTCCCTGCTCCATCGGGGAACACCACTGGCTTTGTCCAGAGCAGCAGCCCCGCCAGTCCATGCTCCACTGTGTGTCTCAGCTCAGCACTGCATTCAGGTATGATCCTGAAATGAGTGGCTCTGCCAGCTGTTCGAGTCTTGTCATTTCATCTTATGTTACAACTACCTGGCCTCTGAAGAACTTCACTAAAGCAGTTTGGGTGCTGAACCCAAAATAAAACCTTTTCCCTCCACTAACAAAGATCTTGTAATCTTTCCTGCAATGTCTGTTGTGAAAAGTTGTGTGGGATATCTGCTGACAGTTCTTCTAGACCTAAATGCTATCAGTCAAAATGTGATAGAGCCACCTAAGAGGTAAGCTAGTTAGGCTTTGTAAGTGCAATGATGAAATTTAGAGGCACAAATAACAAGGCTGAGTATTTGAAAGCATGAGACATCCTGTGATCCTTTGAGGTTAGATACTTCCCATTTAAAAGCAACCTAGAGAACTGCATGGATGTAAAATCTGGCAGATCCTTGCGTACTTGCTTTTCTTTAGCAGTTTTGTTTGTTTGTTTGTTTTTGTTTGGTTTTGTTTGTTTTTTTTTCCTTTCCTTTTGTTTTTTTCACCTTCTCCTTGGATCTCTGAACCAGTGTGGAGAGAAAAGACACCAAGGAATTACACTTTTCATAATAATTTTCTACAATACCTTTTGTATACCCCCAAGCCAATTTTCTTCACCCATTCATATTGCCTTGCTTGTCATTGAGGCCTGTTGCCATCTGATTTATCATTGCTGTCACCATCCCTAGCATTTATATTTATTGGGTGGAATTTGAGAATAGCAAGCTTGTTGTAAGGCTTTACATAACATAAAGGAACTGTATGCACTGATTGGTCATAAAGACAGCATATATTCCAAGAGTGTCAGTGTTGGATTTCATGAGATCAGTAGGGAAGAAGATTATAGAAGTTAGGCTCTACCTTATGGCCTGTACTGTTACACTTAATTTGGGTCCTGCTTTTTCCTCTGATTTAGTGCATTCCAATCTTCACAGACACTTTTGGCTCTAGGATCCTATAAGCTTTTTAGCACTTCTGTTAATCTCCATGTAAAGGAGATTTCCCTCTAGCTTTAAAATCCACTTCAAGGGGTTGTCCTGAAATATAAATAATTTTCCATGCCTAAGAAATTTTTATATAAATATGCTGTGATGAGGGAAATCCAAAAGCAGCTGCTCTGTTGCTTCAAGAAGGGAAAGAGGCATGTGAGTAGAAACAGATGCAGCAATAGAGGAGGAAATGCAAAGCACAGGAGTTTTATTTTAGTATTTTATAATTAGAAATTGGCAAATTATATAAAGGGGTGATTGAATAGTTCACAGAGTTAGTAACAAAACAGCCCTGAAATCCAAGGACAGGAGTTCAAGGAAATGTGGGCCTATAGGTATGAAAAACCCTTGCCTGACTCGGCTTTGAGGAGCCAGTGTTGCTTCCGTCCCTGGCTCATGTTCACTTGACAGGCTGCAGTCACCAGAGGCTGGACACTGCTTTCATCTGATTTCAGCTGTTATTTTCAGCAGAGCCTGTGTTTTAGTCATTCTTGACTTACCATTAGACTTTTCTGACAGGACTAAGGCATTGGAGCAAATGGATCCTTGCTTGGCAGGCACTGATTTGCTGCAAATCTTATGCTGATGTTGAGTAAACCTGAGGATTTTTGAGAGAAATTTAGGAGCTGAAGGTGGGGAAAAAACAAAACTCAGGATGACAGACTGTTTTTGACCCCAGTTTGGAGTAGAGCTGGCAGGAGACAAAGGACCCAACATTGTCTCAATCATCTCCCATGCACCTAAAGATTTGTCTATTGCGTGTGTTCTTTTTTCAGCCATGTCTTAAGAAATTTAACTGTTCTCTGGGTCTTCCTGATGTGTGACAGTATCTCCT
Source organism: Cyanoderma ruficeps (assembly GCA_008694505.1). NCBI lineage: Eukaryota > Metazoa > Chordata > Aves > Passeriformes > Timaliidae > Cyanoderma > Cyanoderma ruficeps. The sequence continues at coordinate 29,633,293 of VZDJ01007753.1, forward strand.
CAATTCTTAATTTGTTCTCTTTATACTTTTCCTGAGAACCACATTCAGTCACTGGTATCTTCCTCTTTGCTGCCCAGAGACCTTATGACAGCAGGCTGCCATACAGTACCTAATTCCATTATCCTGCATTTATCTGAGTTTACAAATTAAAGATGCCATGGACTGTGATAATACTTTCACAGTCTTATATACTGTGTATAATATAACTGTATTATTATTATTATTATTATTATTAAATTATAATAATACAATTAGTTATTATACTGTATAATAACTAATACTTAGTTACAGATAGCTAAAGCTACAGTCCTAAAGTAATTTTAACCTTAATACAACATGTAGGTGACATATTTAAGTTAGGCTTGGCTAACTCAGTAATGTCTTAGCCATCCACAAATTTTGTTCCTTACACTGCTAAAGGGATAATAAATTATGGTCCTCTGAACAAACCCAGATTGCCATCCTAAAAATTGCCTGTACATTTCTTTTCTTGACTTTGTTTTTTTGACTGCTCTTTAATCAATGATAGTGATGACCTCTGTGTGATCTTGATTTCTGTATAATAATTGTGGAGAATTTTATAAAGGTATTTTCAAATCTTATCAAACTAGAAGTTAATCATCTGTATTATCTCACTGTTTTATCATTAGAATTCTCAGACTAAGCAGTTGTTGAACCATGCTTTTCCCTGCTCCATTTCACCTCTGCCCTATCTGTACTGCCATCACTCATTGCATTCCTGATAACGTTTCGATTACAAATTTGTTACAACAAATTCCTCTGCTATTTCTGTTGTCTCAGTGCAGAGCTTGGAGTTAACTTTGGTTGCCTAATTTAATAATAAATGGGACTGAAAACCTCTTTTCTGGCTTTTGCTTCTGAATTTGCCTTTCTTATGTAAAAGGGCTACATTATGACTATGTTGTACCATTGTGAGAAGCATCCCAGGTGAGGCTGGAGGTTCATTGGCAAAGCTGTGGGCTGAGGAGGGAGAGAGTAGGAGGGTTTGCAGCTCTGCCCTGTGGAACTTTTGGCAGAGTACATAGTGAAGACTGCACTGATTCTGCTCATCTCCAGCTCTGCTTCTGGCCACTGCTGGAAGTAGGAAACCCAAGTAGGTGACAAGGAATAAGCTGTGTGAGGATACACAGCAAGAACCACTTAAACTGACATTTGTGCTCCTTGGAATTTTGTGCTCCTTGGACATTTGTGCAAAGCTTTTTTGTTTTGGGGTTTTGTTTGTTTGTTTGTTTTCTTTCATGGTAAATAAGAACATAAAGGCATCAAAGCTGTTTGTCTGTCTTTGCTCCTCACAGTAGGTAGATGACTCAGAGGACAGCAGCAGTAACCTCTGACAGTGTTCCACCAAGTATGCAAGAAGGATATCTTATGATGCAGCTATCAAGTAAATACAAGCCAGAGAAACTTCACTTTTTCATACTCTGTTTTCCTTTGTTTCAGGAATACAACATTCGAAAGACACTGCTCCTATTTTTTCAAATGAATTTTGACCTGTGTGTTAAATGCTGGAAGAGAGCTGAACACCACCGGCAAACTCGGGTCCTTGTGCTGAGGAATGTTTATGCAATTCAGGTAACATGATGCTAATTAAATGAACTGTAGATCATAAATGATCTCCAGGCAGGCATCTGCTAGTGGCGTGTTGCTCAAGTAATGGGAAAACAAGCGCTGACTCATTAACTGCGAATTCCCCACGAGAATGGAAATAAACACCACTTTTGACTCTTTTACTTCAGCGACGCTGAGATGTTTTAATTTTGATTTCACTGGATATTTTCACTCTCTAGTGTGCCATTGCGAAAAAAACCATCAGAGGCCAACCCAAACGACACCCAAACCGGTTCCTCCTCCAGGACTCCACCCTGGCATCTCTGGGGGCGTCGGGCATTCCCCACTCGCTCACAGCCTCCCCCAGGTCACAGTTCTGCTCAGCCCACCCGTCACTGTCCCGCTCATCACTGGCGGCCGAAGCCCCTCCTGCCCCGGGCCCTCGTAACGCCAGGGTGCCTCTCGGCGGGTCCGGGCGGCGGCGGGGGCGCGGCCGTGGGGAGGGGGTCTCGGGCCCTCTGCTGCGGGGCGGGCAGTGCGTCTGCAGGACCCGGCCCAGGGCTGCGGCCCACAACCGTCCCAGCGGTTCGAGGGCCCGCCGTGCCCCCCGGGGCGGCCCGAGCCCTTCCCGGCCTCGCTGCGGGGCGGGGCGGAGGGCGGGGAGGGCCGGCCCGGGCCGGGGGCACCTCCCCGCGCTGCGGCCGCCAGCGAGCCCAGCGGGGGCGGCCGGGCGGGGCGTTTTGGGCAGGTGGTGCCGACGGGGAGCCGAGCTGTGCAGTGCCGTGCCGTGCCGGGTCGTGCCGGGTGCGGCCCACGGTGCCGGCATGGTGTTGCAGGAGCCCGCCGGGGCGCCGAGTCTGTCGACTGCGGCGGGAGGGCTCGGCGATGCCGCCGCCGAGGTACAGCTGTCCCGGCTTCGCTGGGCTGTGCTGCTGCTCTTCAGCAGCTACTCCCTGTGCAACGCCTTCCAGTGGATCCAGTACGGCAGCATCAACAACGTCTTCGTGCGCTTCTATGATGTGAGCGCCTTCGCCATCGACTGGCTTTCCATGAGCTATATGCTCGTCTACATCCCCCTGCTCTTCCCTGTCGCCTGGCTGCTGGACAAGAGGGGCCTGCGCCTCATCGCCCTGGCTGGCTCAGCCCTTAATGCCGTGGGCGCCTGGGTAAAGCTGGGCAGCCTGAAGCCGCACCTCTTCCCCGTCACTGTCCTGGGACAGGTCATCTGTGCCGTGGCCCAGGTCTTCATCCTGGGCATGCCCTCACGCATCGCATCGGTCTGGTTTGGCTCCCACGAGGTCTCCACCGCCTGCTCCATTGCAGTCTTTGGGAACCAGGTAATGGGCAGCTGCACCCCGGCTGGCCACGCACGTGGGACGGGCTGCCACCTGCCTGGCCGGAGACCGGGAGTGCCAAGGGAGCAGACCAGGGAGGGGTAGGAGATGCACATGGCCTGAAGGGCAACCGCAGGGATAACACGAACTTACATGAAACTCCCTCTGGAAAATGCAGCTGGTATCTTGAAGGATGCCACTGGTGCTTGAGGGCTGATGATGGTGGCAGAGGCAAGTGGGACCTCCATCTCCAAAGTTCAGGGCAGCATGGGAGTTAGGTATGATTCTGGCTGCAGGCTCTTCTCCAGGGCTCTACACTTCCTGTGTGTGTGACTCTCCAGTTCAGGGCTGTGATTCAGTAGAACTGTGAAAGGCCTGGGAGGGGGGGAAAGCACAGCGCTGAGAAACTGCTTCAGGCAGAGTGCCCTTCAAATCTTGTATCTGCAGTTGCATCTGGACTTGACACTGCAATATCCTCTTCCTGCTGACAACTAGATGGGACAAAGGAGATTAGCTGTCTGCTGAAAACATTGTCATTGGGCCCTGGAGGAAAAGGACTTTAGCACTTTCACACCTCTTAAAAGTAGATACAGAGTTTCTACAAGCAGTTGCTTTGAAAAAAAAGAAAAGTTCCATCAGGTCAGAGTGAGGTCATCTCCCGAGGAGTCTTGCATGAATGCAGGTGCCAGAGGCCAGTGACCCACACTTGCTCAAGCTGTGACTGTCTTTTCTCGTAGCCAGAGGAGAAAAAAAATTTACATACAGCTTTGAAAGGATCAGGGAAATAGCTTCTTGACCCTTGCACCGGAACACCTGCTTATACCAGTTACATGAAGTGAATAAGCCAATACTGATGCAGTGGGGCATAAGTGAAATGAGCCTGGCTTTGCAGCTCTGACACAAAGAAGAGGAAAGTGGAACCTGGCATTAGCTGCTAGGCTGTATCTGTATCCCTTGCTTTGAGATGCAGCATACTCCCCTGCATGTGACTCTGCTCCACCCTGGACTGTTCAGCCTGTGGCTGACTGCCATTCTGATTAGAATGGTTTTCAGTTCAGGTGGCTTTTAATGCAGGCTGCTTTTTCCTGTGTTTCAGTATCTATTTAGATACTGCTGAGGGAAAAAGAGGTGAATGCTTGGAGATGGTATTTGAGGAAGGGTAGTTTGCTGAACAGCGGTAGGGAATTAAGGGGATCGCTTCACATCTTTCACGTCACAAGGAAAGAGAAAACATCTTTCCTTGAGTGCATTTAAGCTTTCCTTTTTGCTCCTATCATCGCTTCTAGTGGGCTGGTTTTTATGTGTTTTTAAATGCATCTTTAGAGTGGAAGGCATCTAACTTGGCATGAGCAAATAAGTAACTGAGCATTTTGCTGTCATATTTCTTAAAAATTATTCAGGTGGAATTACTCAACAGTGTGCATTAGAAATCCAAACAATGAGGCTGTCAGCCTGTGCTATATGCCTGTGTAGAGTCATCATCGTCCCAAAAGGAGTGGCTTAGTGTAAAGGTTGCGAAAAGCAAACTTTGGCTACCCTTTCGGTCCTCCACGCTGCTCTGGCAGTTGAACTGACATGACAATGGGACCTCAGTTCTGTACAGTCTTTGCTTTGTAAGCCCAGAATGTCCTTTTAGAGAATTGGGGAAGTCAAAAATGGTAGTCACTAAAGACAGAGCATACTCCGTAGGGAAGGCCTATTTATTCCCACAGTCATGCATAATCACAGTGAATGAAAACTAGCTATTTTGTTTACTGGTGATGTTGGGCAGGGGGAAGAAATAGAGGCATACATTTTTCCTGACTGCAGTTAAAGACTGTATTAGGGAGTGTTAGCAAAGGGTATAATACAGTGGCTTTGTAATTGCAGTATGGTAAATTATTCCCTATGCTTGTTTCTCTACAATTGTATGGTCTTTCTTGCCATGTCACTTAGTTTAATTATTATTATTATTGAATACCAAGCACTGTTGTCCCTCTCCGTTAGGAATTGCAAGCAATTGCATGAAGAAGCAGAGAAGTGTCACTGCTTCTTTATTTGCTATACCTGCCCTCTTTCTGCTCTTGCTCTCTTGGCCCCAGACTGCACTTCAGCAGTGCTGTCCTGAGGAAAACCCAGTCTGCTGGCTCATGTCAGTCTGCTGGGGCCATGTTTGCTCAGACACTGTCTCTGCTTGCTGGCTGATGGTAACCTTCAAGTTCAAAGTTAGCCCTGAAGAGTAAATTATTGAATCAATCAGACCAGGTATTAAACACCCTTTAAAAAAATCCAACCATCCCTAGTAAGGTATCAGAATCACCTCACTTGTTTCTGTCCATATGTTGGCTGTTGTATCTGAAGTACAAAAACTGGTTAGATTGAGCACTTTGAATCAGTGCTGGAGAGCTTCTAGAAGAGTGTGAACACCTGTGAGTGTGATCACATTCTCTTGTTTACCCACTGCTGTTTTTCATGACATTTTACTTTTCCACATTTTAACAGGAAGATACATAGGTATTTTTCCATTTTTTTTCCTTGTCATGGAAGTTCATGTGTGGGAAGGTGTAGAATGAAGTTCGCGTGTTGGATGCTTTGGCATTAATATATCAGTGTTATTGAAATGCTACTGGCTTCTCATTACTTGAAAGACTAGGAAAAATCTATATGAGGACTCTTCCTCATGCTGAAGATCTGGGGTAAAGAAGCAGAAGTGTTAATGGAGAGTTCACTAATGTTCTTCAGATGTATTTTAATATTGGCAGGAATTTGTCTGACATGCTTATGAAATACAGCTGTCAGTAGTAGTGTGCCTGCTACATCAGCAGTGTTCCCTATGAAGCACCTCAGTGCTGGACATCTATGTGCAGCCCCCACACGAGGTGGATAGGAGAGAGTGGTCTGAGTAAGGCCATGCTGTTGTCATTTTGTTGTATTGATTCAACAGCTGTGCTCCTGTTTGGGACTGTGGTTCAGACCTGACAGGCAGCAGCAAACAGGCTTCTAAACTTCTGTCCTTATGGCAGACTGTCCATCATTCTGCCGGGTGACAGGACTGCTGTGGGAAGAAACACTCTCCTGAGATACTGGCATTTGCAGGAGTGTGTTCTTGCTGGAGCAGCAGGTCTTGCCCCTTCATTTTACACACTTGCTCCTCCATAATTTGGGGATGAGGAAGCACATGGTCCTTTGGCATGAGAGAACTAACATGGTGGTGGAGATGTTTAGGTAGCGAGTTAAATTTTCATGGCATTTTGAAATTTATAAGCTGGATTTGATGGCCAGGTACCAGCTCTCTCCTTCAGCTGCCATGATGCATGCTGAACTGCTGTGCCTGGATTTTATGCATATCTCACTCTTAGTAGTTTATCTCCTTGTTGTCACTTGATGGGCAAGGGGCATAGGCAGCATGCAGAGAAGTGTATAACTGTGTTGCACACAGACAAAGAACATTTGTGGATTTGATTTGTATTCATTTGCCACCAGTATTGTGGTTTAGTTGATTGAGAGAGACCTTGTTTCTGTTTCTTGCTGTTTTGACAAAGAAACAGGTGACTGATGGGCTTGGGACTAAGGATGCAGGCCTGTTAAATGATCTTTTTGCAGTAATTTTGTCTCTTTTTTTTTTAGCAGGGCTGGAAAAAAAGTGATGTGATTTGGGAGGAAGGAAAACTTCAGCCTCATAGTAAGCTCTGCTTTAGGGGAAAAATCATGCAGCACCTTACTGATCTTAGGATCTGTGCCTGTTCTGATGTAGCTGTGATGTGACTTCAGAGATTTAGGACTTCCATAACAGAAACGGCCTGAGGCAGAGGTTTTAGGTGGTATCTGCAGCCTGCTGGGAGTGGCAGTCTCCAAGTGATTAGATGATGGCTTTTGAAATAGACAAAGCTGGTGATAAGGTGTAAATGAAATTCAGAGAAATGTTCTCTCTCTCAGTCCTGGTGGGTCCTTTCTTCTGTTTTGAATTGAGAGAAAGAGTCTGCCTGGGGTAGTGGCTGAGGTGGGTTTTGCCATATAGTTGGGTCTGCAACATCTGAATAGACATTGCTTTGGAGCTGGTAATCCTACAGTGCTGTTTGTGCTGAGCATGTGCCATTGTTTGATACCTCATTGATAACTCTGTTCTGTACCTTTTGCCCTTCAGGGAAGGCAGCATCTTAAAGACTAAGAAGCATTGTGGAAATGTATCATATCCTGTGGAATCCCTGTCATCCAGTCTTAAGGTGGACTTCTTGATCTTCTTTGGCTGCTCTGTCTCTGCTGGAGGATTCCCATTCTTTCAAATGATTCCCTGTTAGAAATATGGACAGACAATCTGTCTCACAGCTCTCTAGCTTGGCCCTGTATCTCTCGGAGTTTTAGCTATCAGAATAGAGAAGATTTTAGTGGCAGTAGCTAATGGTTGACATATTTGCTTGTAGTGACAGTAGTTAATGGGTGACATTCTCCTGCTCTGTCTCCTTTCTCTCCCTGAGAAAAAAAAAAAAGGGCAGGGTGGATCAGAGTGCTTGGATCTCAAGGAGTGCCATGCAGCCAACTCTCCAAGATCCTGGACGTGGCTCAGTGTGGGAGGGTGTGCTGACCAAATAGCAATGTGGCTTTTGCAGGAATGCCTCAGTTTCTATAAATGGACATGAGAGCCTGAAATGAACTTTTCCTACCCATTTCATCTGGCGCTCCCTTCCCAGACCAAATGCAGTTCTCCTTTCTCTCTCGCAGAAGTTGGCTTTTGGGTTAAGTTCTCCCTGGGAGTTTACACGAATGTCTGCAGTGTTTCTGATGGGAGGGCCTACCCTACAGGAAGCACCCTCAGCACTTGCTCTGCAGGATATCCAGGTTTGTCTGTGTGAGGTGACTGGAGTAGGTCCTTGACCAAAGCATATCCTCACTGAGGATTCTAGTAGCAGCTGAGGTAGCTGTCAGAGCTGAAACCCCTCTGTTTTGTTCTCTCTCTTGTCTACTGCTGTTGTTTTGCTGAGTTGCATTTGTTTCCCAGCAGACTGGGGGAAGGTGCATTCAAGGCTGGCAGGCCCCAAATGACCCACACAGGGAAATAATCTTCACTGTACAGCATTGCATCATATTAAGCATTATGAGATGACACCACAGAAGCAGAAGTGTGCTGCAGAAGGAATTTTGCTCTTTTTTCAGATGAGCTTTGGTTGTGCAAGTGCAGTTTGGAAAAAACAAAAGCTCTCTCACATTAGTAGGAAAGTAAAACAGAGCTTAAGCCTTATCTCATCACAAGGCTCGATTACAATTTTTCCTTTCACAACTTGTGTACTTCTTTATTTTTTCTTAAAACACTGCAAGAAGGTTACATAAACTGTGCAAATATGCACATTGGCTTCCTGACTATCTGGATTTCAATAGGCTCTTCTAATTTTGCTGTCAGTGGTATGGAAGAAGCATATTCTGGACACCAATTTGTACAAAAGTTTACTGTGTAGGAACTGGCAGCTTCTGCTTAAACAGCACCTCAGTTGGGCATTTTCAATTCTCCTGTAGCCTTTTATATGGAAAGGCAGCTGAGACCTTTGCTGATAGCAAAGTATTGGGAAGCCAATGTGCAGTAGGGAGGCACAGGGTGTGAGAAGGGGGTAGCTGTCTGCTCTCTGCTGCAGGTTGTGATATATGAATTACAGGGTCAGAAAGTTCAGATGCCCTCGTGAAATGTCATGGTTACAGTTTGAGGGGCACCTGTAGTTAGAAAAGGAGGGAGAGGCTAGGACAGAACTTTGATACCCAGACAAGAGTAGAAGAGGATGATGTGTTGCCCAGAGCTCTGGAACAAGTATCTCCTTAAAGGGGTTCCCTGGGTGAATCCAGAGGGAATGAATCCTGGAGTGTATCTTCCTCACTATCCAGAGTCTTGGCTTGGGAACTTGCTAAGACCATGTTGAAATCATGGTGTCTGAAAAGCCTGTTGTATTGGTGTTTATCAAAGCATAGATCTTTTGATTGCTACATTTTCTGTCCACTTGGCCAAACAAGCAGGCTGCTGGTCTCAGAGTTTCCTGGGACTCCTGCCTATGCTGAACCTCCTAAAATTTAACATCACTTTTCTCTTCTTCCATTCAGATTTGAATATTTGGTAACACACCATTTGGTATGTTTGTGTGCAAGTAGTATGGATTTTCTGTTGATTTGTTCTTTTGAACCCCTAGATGAATACCAGCTGGTCCTGATGCCTCATAGAAGAAATTAGTTTAAATAAATTGCGTAATATCTTCCACTCATAACACATCATGTCATGAATGATGGTCCAAGACCTCTTTCTCGAATATTCTCCTTCCACAGTGATCATGTTTTGACCCTTCCATCAGGTTTCCTGATTTTGTTGTGTTTGAAGAGTTTTGACTTAGTTTGTAAAGCTGTTCTGGTGCCTCTTTTGGCCTAATTATGGTTTTACTTTAGCTTGGTCCAGCTTGCTGTCATTTTTCTTTGCTTGAAGGAATAATGTCCAGTTTTAGAGCTGGGTGATTTATGTTCTTGTGGTTTTGTTTTGTTTGTTTGCTTGTTTTGCATTTTTTTGTATTTTTGTTTTTTTACTTAATAGTGGTTCATTCTAAAATATTTTACTAATATTTCTAGGCTTACAGTGAGCCTCTGATTCAGTGTCTTTGTACAATCTTAATGCCACTTGCAAGCATTTAATTTCTTAGGCTTTTCTTCTTCCTTTCCATTTAACACACTACTTTCCTTTTAGGCTGCTTCCTCTTGTGAGTTATATATTGCTGGAGTGTTTTGGAGGGTGTTTCCCTTTTTTGGTCTCTGCTGCAAGGAAGCTGAATTTCAGTCCAGTGCAGAAACATTCTGTAATATTGATCATAGTCACTCTGTGCTGTTTTGGGTCGAAATCACAATTTTTGCTGCCTCTTACAAGTTTTCCTCAGAAAAGGGTATTTATGGAATCCAAAAATGCAGTCTCTGCACCATCCCTGTCATGATGCTTATTTAGCTTGCAAGGGCATGGTCAAAATTTCTTACTGTTGTATATTTTTGCTTTTGCAGCATCCCTCTCTCTATCTTTTAACATTTTAATTAACCTTCTGGATTTGGGGGTCCCCTCTGTCAACATTTATACCTACTTATGGAATTTTACAGGGCTTCTGTGTTCCTATTACTGGCTTGTAGTTTTCTTTGAGGTGGAGGTCCACTCCTGCACTCCTCCACTGATCATTCATTTACAATTTTTGTGCTGATACACCACTGGTTATCTTCCTTCAGGAGACTCTTAGCAGCTAACCTTAGACATGTCATTTTCTATTTCAAGATTTTGGGTACATTTATACCATCTTCTTAGCTACTTACTCTTGGTTTTATTATCTGTTCTTGTGCACACTTGAATATCGAATATGATGTTGTTTTTGTGAATGGTCCTTGGCAAAATTCAGGTAGGAAGTACATTCCTTCTATCCTTTACTAGACTCTAAAGAGTAAACCATCTGAACAGTGCACTCTGCTGTAGTTTTTGACTTTCCTGGCAGTGTGTTTAAAAATTACCCCAAAGCCTTTTAAAAATGAAGTGCCAACAGCCTGATCTCCTGTAGAGATCCTCAGAGCTCAGGACAGTGCTGGGTGTTTTGGGTGAGAGGATTCTGAGTGATGTACCAAATTTTGAAAACAAGCTGGTCTATATTAGGTATTGGAGACCTATCTGCCTGCATAAAGGTTGGAGATGCAAATTAAATAAGAGGGTCCATTATAATACTTTATGACTGATAGTGTCTGTAAGGAAGGTGGCAGAGACTTTTACAGAGCTAACCTTATTTTTACATTGCTCTATTTTCCCTGATGTGCAAGGGTGGAGAAGGGAGAGAAGTTATTTTTCTCTTTCCGCATCTTTTAAATTTTCTGGTTAATTGGTTACAGGGTTTCTGTGGGCGGATGGTAATGTTCACACTGACCTGCTGAGAACCAGGCTAAAAATCTCCTTATAATAGGTAAAGTATATGCAGTGTAATAGTCATCATGTTGTTGAGAGCTTGCCTTCTTTGCTAAAAATGGTGCGAATAATCCAGGGTCTGTGAGTGTAGTTCAGGAAATCTTCAGTTCTAATCATCTTCACAGAATTATTAGCATGAGTTGCTCTGAAATATAAAATGTAGCTCCTATTGCTATGATTTTTTTGTCCATTCTGCTACCTGGTGCTTATCAAAGTTATAATGAACTCCTAATGAATAAAAGTTGCTTCTTTTTGGGGGAGGAGAAGAGAAAGGACAAAACATCCATTTATGGTTAGAAAAGTTGTTCAGGAAAATTCTTCTGAAAAGGCAATAAGTAGTTCAAGAAAGCTGGACCTCTCAGTAAAAGATTCCTAAACAATTTACAACACAATGCCTTCGCAATACCTTTCAATACCTTTTCTGCTAGGTATAAGAGATGGATCCTTTTTCAGGAAGGAGCAGCTGGAGGGAGACTGGAAAAGATTGAATCTCAGCTGTGGTCCTGGAGAAACTTATGTCAGAGGTCAGAATAAAGTGTGGATCTCTCCTCTCCTGTTGTTTTGCTGCTGTTCAGCAGCTCATGTGGCTAGCATGTGATTGCAGAGAGAAGGAAGCCAAGAAGTACCTAGCACAGGAATCCAGCTTAGTTCTTCCAAGAATGGAACAATAGTAAGACAGAGTCAGTTTCCAGTCAAGTGTTTGGAAACCTTGGGAAAGGGTGGAGGGCACATGGAAGACCTGATGTATGAGACTCAATAGGACTCTTCCCTCAAATGGAAAGGAGCAATGTTGACAGTTTCTTCCTCAAAGGTAAAATCTTTAGAAATGCTCTGGAGATAGGAGTGAAGCCCAGGCTGGCTATGTCCTGGGCTGACCAGGCACACCACAGGCACAGGCCTGCACTTGGCCACAAGGAGGGCAAAATAAATGTGCTGCAGGGACAAGTGGGCTTCTGCCCTCTACCAGCCATCTCTGCAAGCTTCTGTGCTTGATACCTTTACCTTTTCTGTGCAGCTGTACGTTTGTGTAGGGAAGGGGAGGCATGCAACCTGATGGAGGTTAGAACTTGCAGTCTCTAAACCATGGCAGTTGTGCTCACTGTAGTCAGTGGGCACTGCAAAGGAGAAGAGCCAGCTTGGCTCACTGTGCTGAGAGGCTGGGCATACGCCATATCTGAACAAAACTGAGCTCTGGCAAGTTTAGTCCTGTGTCAGTGTCTCTCTATGCCTTGTGGATGTTAGGAAGGTTTATCCTCCCTAATGGTCTTTTAAGTTTCCTCCTAATTTCTTTCAGTCCTTGACTTGCTGTCTGGGATGGCACAGCTTGGGTTTGTCTTCAGGCTGTGTAACCAAACCTCAGATGTTCTTATTCTTGACAGTGCCTTGAACTGGTGGGGCACATCTGTAATCTCTTGGTGGCTTTTCTCACTAGCTCCCTGCAATGTCTGAGCACCAAGAATGAATTTAGTGTAGATATCTGTTGCTGATCCTGACCCGGAATATTCCTGGTCCCAGTGGAGGGCACTGTTTGACACAGAAGTTTGGCCAGATGTGGTTGAAAGTCACTTGTTTGTAAGCTAAATAGGGTGCCTGAGGGTAGCAGATAGCTCTGTTTGAATCCTAAGTATTCTTTCTGTCTCAAAAATACACCAGCTGGATGGAGAACTAGGGATTTGGTGGAGAATTTTCTGGGGCTGGAGGGCACAAGCTGATTTTTAGCTTAACTACCAAATATGGCAATATATGAAATACAGTTGTTCTGAGATCTTTGTCTTGGCCAGTAAGTCAGTCTTCCAGAATGAGTCTATCAGCATCCCAGAAACACGGACACATGTCTCTTTCTCATGACATGAGAAAGAGAAAGAAAGAGAAAGCATGCAGAAAGCACAAGGAGGTTTTGCTAGAAGGCAGGCAGCCTGGGAAAGTTATCCAAGCTCATGCCTGGGTTACAGGGCTCTTGGATCTTATCCTGTGCTGATGTACTTCCATGAGGTTTATGGGCTGCACAGAACTTGTCTTCCATGGTCCTTGCTTTCTGTATAGTTCAGAGCAGTTTATCCAGGGACAGTTGCCAAGCTCCATTACTAAAACAACCTCCACATCTAGGATATGTGCTGTCAACACTTTCTTTGCTTTCAGCCTTGATGCTCTTCTAGGTTCTCCTGGTGGGATCTCCTGGTGGTCATAGGGTGAACCTTGCCTTGGGAGGCTGCTCATTTGAAACTATATTGAAGTTGGCTGAGCTGGATTAATATCTCAATTATGTGAGTGGTCAGGTGCCTCAGCCCTTGAACTTACATAGTTGGAAAATAAATTGGTTCAACTCATTAACCCAGCAAATTTGGTTGGTTTTGATGGGCTTGTTTTCTGCCATTTTTAATGAGCAAAACTGAATTACCAGGTGATCAGGCCAGCTCTAGAGCAGGGGCAAGGTAAGGAATGGGATGTGTGTGTGAACAGTAACATATATTTGTGGGGGGAGGTAAGGGCAGGCCAGACCTCCACTTTGATGGAGCCAGGTATTCATTCTGCTCAATTCTGTTGTAAAACCTTGCCTTGAATATCCTTACAGTTGTAAATGCAATGGGGAAACCTCTCTTACGGCCTGATTGCAATGGGCGTGGTGTCTGACTTCTTTCTCTTAATTTTTAGGTGGTAACGAAGATTTTCATCTTGGTTGTGAAATTGGATTAGGCTCAGTTGAGCCGCTACTGAGCTGTAGGGTAGTGGCACTGTTGTGGTTTCATGTCATGACTCTGTTTATCCTCTCTCTCTCTCTCCTCAGCTCGGCATCGCTGCAGGCTTTCTGGTCCCTCCAGTTCTGATCCCTAATGTGGAGGATGTGGAGAAGCTGGCCTACCACATCAGCATCATGTTCTTCATGACTGCAGGTGTGGCATCAGCCCTGTTCATCCTGGTGATCATAGGTAAGGAGGTGGGAGTGTGAACATGAAACCAGACGGGACTGAGACCAGCCGATGTGTGACAGGGGCCTGTGTGCCAGGAAATGGGCTGGGCAGGCCATCTGGGGATGTGTCCTAGCATGCACCTGACAGGGTCATGCAATACTATGTCTTGCTGCTTCAAACCCTTGATGAACAGCACGTGTAGAAGGAAGGTTGTCAGTGAGCCTGCCAAATTGTTAGTTTTGTCCATTGCCCGCATAATAAATTCCAGGCATGTGTAAGTCCTTTAAAAACCAAAAGATATCTTGAAGGTTTCATTGTCATCTTTTCTGCAGAGTGCTGGGCCCTGGGTTATGTCTTGGGTTATGTCTGACTACCCCTTAAGAGTAGAAAGAGGCAGATTATATGGTATCACAGGAACAAGCTGTTCCCAGTTATGAGTGGAGGGAATAAAGCATGAAGGGCAATAGCAGGACACAAGGGGTGCAATTCCCCTGCTTAACACATGAAGTCCAAGCCAGATCTTTAGCATGAAAGACTGGCATGCTCACTGGCAAGCTGAGTTGGGTTGCTGAATTTCATATAAATTTTTTGACAGGCTCCTCTTGACAGTTTATTCATGTTGTTGGTGGCTGAATCAGATATAGACTTCAAATAATGTGGTGCATGGAATAGACAAAGTACAAAAATGTCTGTATAGCACCTGGCACAGCAGTATCGCCTGTGACTGGATTTCTGAATGCTCCTTTAATACTAATAAGGGGCAGCAGATGGCTTGGCCTGAAATAAAACCTGGCAAAGGTTATTGTTCCCTGGGCACTAGCCACTGCAGAGCACTAGGCCGCCTCTGTCAACTGACTTGTCCAGTTCCACTTTGTCATTTGTAAATCCACATAACACTTTTGCACCTGGCTGGTCATCTTTCTAGAGACAAATGCATTAATAATCCTGGGAACTCTTTTGGTGCTGCTGGACACTGCCTACACAAAAAGCTAATTGAAGGCAAGATGTTTCCCTTGGGAAGGTGGCAGGAGTTATTGTTGGACGAGAACTGTTTCATGTTTCTGGATAAGTTCATGCATGGGGATCAAAGCTTTAGGAAAACGGTGTGTTTTGTACATTTGGTTCTGCCAGCCCCTCTGCCACCCCCCAAACAGCACAGTGTGTGCTCAGGCCCCTCAATTGCCCCATTACAAACCGATGTGTACTTTGTGTCTGGTTTCAGTCTTCAAGGAGAAGCCCCCAAACCCTCCAAGCCGAGCTCAGGCTTCGATCCAGTCGAGACCGACGGCAGAGTATTCCTATGTGCAATCAATCCTCCGCCTGCTCCGCAATGCCAACTTTTTGCTGCTTATGGTCACCTATGGTAAGGTCTGGCCTTTCTTCTTGTGTAGTTATCATGGCTTCTCTCTCCCTCTCTGTGCTCTGCTGGGCCAGTAAGTGGCTTGAGTTGTTTCAGTGGAACGTAAAGATAGCTCTCCTGTGCTACCACAGACCAGGAAACCCTATAGCCCAGTTCTCTTCAGCAGTAGTTACCAGCAAAAGCAGTGGGGAAGAATGAAAGGAAGGCAAGCACACAGAGGATGATAAGCCTCCACAACTGTTCTCCCAGACTTTGTTTCCTGTTCAGGGGATCTCCTTATTTGTTCTTTTTTCCTAGTCATTTAGTTAATTGCATCACAATCTAAGTGCTTACATAAGAAGTACATAGAAGTGTCTGAATGCAAGTCGCAGAACTGAGTGAAAGTCATTTCTGAAGGCAGGGATATGAATATGACTGCCAAGCATCTCTGTAGAGGTCATGTGGAGTATGCAGGTGTGCAGACCTTGTCAGCTTCCTAGGCAGTCCCTGTGAAGCAATTGGAAAGAGGGACTGGAGAACATCTTATGCCATCTGTCCTTGCATGCTGAATTTGCTGCTTCCTTCTCATCAGCAGTCTCGGTCTGTTTGTTTGAGGGCAGTGTGATGTGTTGAATCTATTCCCTGATGCTGAATTGGCATATGTGTTTTTCTTAGTAGCAGAAAGGCCATTGTGGTCTGTGCCTGGCTGCACAATAGGGTATACTGTAGCCGGCTAGTCTGTGGGTAGTTTTGTCCCCACTCTTCCTACGAGCTTGATATGGAAACTTCTCAGGGGGACAGTTAAATATTGCTGAAAATTCTGCACGTTCTGCCAGCAACTGTATCTGAAAGACCTTGTGGATGAGTAGGCAGGTTGGAGAGAGTCAGATGGTGGCTTCATACTTGCTGAGGATGCTAATGGTCTTTGGAGTTGTTGGAATCTCTGCTCCCTTCCTTCTCTGTGCAGTAGACTTCTAGAAATGCCCCTCTCAGATTGCTCTTAAACTCTCCTGGTTTGCATTGCAGCTGCTGAGTTTGGCTTTTTTTTTTCCATAGTACATAATGCCCTCTCAGAAACTGAAGATAGAAAAACCTGTCAGGCAGACTGTGTCTAAAGTTGGATTGCATCATCTGCTCAGTTCACACTTACCCTTCAGGAAAAAGAAAGTGCAAAGCATTTGCTCTAAGAGGGGTAAACAAGTCCTAGAGGAGAGAGGAGGACTCTCAGTACAAAGAGAATGTTTAGAGTCTGACCCTCCTGGGATAATTCTTTTCTGGCCGTCAAAAACAGTGTGGAAAATCCATTCAGTGGCTCATAATTCATTTTCTCTTGCTGCTGGTCTGTGCATTTATTCTATTCCTCTCATGCCAATCTCCAGCTTGACTTGAGTGGTGACTGTTACTCAGAGAAAGGAACTATGCTGTGAAACTTTCTTCTTTTTTTTTTTTTTTAGCTTGTCTGGGTTTAAAATGGTGACAGTTTTTCCTACTCAAGTCAAAAGTTACGTTGGCCAAGATTTAAGACATCTGCAGCCACATGAGTGCAACTGAGTCATTCTGCCTACCTAACACAAAGTTATCTGCAGCCTGTTGGCTTCTGTGTTACCATAGCATGTGTCGGTGGAGAGAGGGGCAAACCTGCTGCTTATTCATCTCTTCTGGCTGTAGAAAGAATGGGGATCCTTCTACAATGTCAGGTCAGAACAGGTCTGCAGACCTCTAAGTTTTTGATATTACCAGCAGGCCATGATTCCTTTCTTGTGGCAAGACTCAGTGCTGGAAACAGTGGTGTCAGTGCTAGTGAACTGTTTTTCAGGAAAGCCCTCAGAGAACCTTTTCCCCAAGGCTGCTGACATTGCTTCCATAAAACTGAGGCATAACATGGAATGAACATTAAGGAATTCCAAGTCTGTGGGGCTGGGCTTTGCACTGGAGACCACATTGCTAGTGGGAGGCAGTAGGCAGGAAAAGGGTGGGAAATTCTGGGAAAGGCTGATACAATGAGAGTCATGAGACAGCCTTAAAGAATCAGCTTTTGGAATGGTGATGTGGCAGTGAGGAGGAGGCGGGGCAGTGAGAACTGTATAAGGAACCATTGTTGGGGAGGATTGCAAGGGTGAACAAGAGAAAGACCAAGAGTCTGACAGGTAGGTAATAGGCTGCTTACCTGTGGGAGATCTGGGTTCTAGTCTGAAGCTTAATAAGGGCTTCTTTTGGAGCTGTAGGAAATAAACCTCCCTGTTCTGGTCTCTATAAAATAGAGGAGACACTGAGGTATCAAAATTGTTATTCTACGTTACAAACAAACCATAGTAACTAGCTAAAGAATCAGGCGGTGCTGGACCTTCAGATGTCCTGCTCTCATCTGCTAGTTCCGGTTTCCCTCATCTGGGTGGGCAAATGGCCATTTTCCCATTGGAAACACCCATTACCTGTTTTATGGATGTTCAAACAGCTGTAATTCTAGGAGAAGCTTTACTGAGCAACTGTGACATATGAAGAGCCCACAACTTTTCTCAGCCCTCACATATGCAAATTTGACACATTGTCTTGATTCTTAGAATGTTTTGCCTGTCTCTGCTGCCAAGTGTTGCTGCCAACTCTTACTTTCTGTCCAGCTTGGGAGCAGGGGCCCTTCTCTGTCTTGGAAATCACATGGATCACAGAGCTGCTGTAAAGCTGATTTACTGACAGCATTAGCTACCAGAGCAGCATCTGACTGTCTTCACAAGGCTGCTGGCCTCTTGTCTGGATGAGAGAGAGAGGTGCGCAAATGAGTGGTTAATGTTTATGCCCGGCTTTGAAGTGAAGAAGCAGAAGGGCTGTGCTGCTCTGCCATACTCCTGTGTCCTTGCACTGCAGCTTGTCACCTAGTGAGTGGGGTGCTCCAGAGGTGGAGATAGGATGACGCTGATGTAGGGTGTGTTAGCTGTTTTGCCATAGCAAAGTGTTGCAAAGAGACCGCTTTCAAGGCTGGAGGGCGCCGCCTTGCTGTGAGATCTGCAGTTGTTCTCCCCCATCCTTGGCTGTTGGCCCTGATGGAGTTTCCAGCCTTCCTGAGTAAGTCTTGGTAAGGATTGGGTAGATTCTCCTGCCTAATGAGCATATCACTCAAGTACTAGCCTCTCCTGTAACCTTCTGACAGATGATTTTGAAGTCGGAAGCATTGTCACAAGCAGTATTTGGGGTCACTTGCATCTTCATCTGTTGTCTGTACCATACAGCTTGGAGTGAACTTTTCTTAATCATAGAATGGTTTGGGTTAGAAGGGCTCTTAAAGATCATCTAGTTCTAACCTCCATGCCATGCGCAGGGACATTTTCCCTTTCAGAGAGCCCAGTTCAGCCTGGCCTTAAACACTTCCATCTACACCTTTGGGCAACCTGTTCCAGTGCCTCATCACCCTCACAGTAAATTGTAATGTTCTCAGAGATGTTGTGTGAAGGAAGTGTGATGCACCCTCCAGCTGCCAATCTTGTGGCCCCTCATAGTGCTGTTTGCTGCAATAGGTATCCAGTGTTCAGTGGAAGACTGGGCTAGATGCAGGATTGCTGAGTACTTAAGGGGAGCTAGGGACTTCAGGGTTAGGAGAGCTCAGGGCTTTGTTCCCTCTGTCAAAGCTTTGCCTGCTAGACTGTACTTCTGTATCCTGTGTTGTTAGTTTCTGCTTTTAGCTGAGGCTTAGAGAGGAAAAGTAGGAAGGGGGAACTTGACATGTGTCTGTTTTGTCAGGATGTCAGGCATCTGTGCCTGAAAATCTGTTTTTAAACCCATGGCTCCATTTGGAGCCTATAGATGTGTGAGCTGCAGTGGTGAAATCTATCCTTTCCCTCCACCCATCAGAATCACTGATGCCTTGAAGAGAAACCAACTGCAAATGTAAATGACTTTCTGAGAAGAAAGTTATGCTGACTGTTACAGACCTCATCCACCTGGGGAGGGTTTCTCAGTATCACCCAAGGTGAGAGTGTAGCCGTTGCAGTATTGCTGGTCCAGTGCACAAGTGTATGTTCTTGCCTGCCGAACAAAGCTGTTAGGTTTTCTGCCCTTTTGAGAAAGCATTTAGCCAATAAGAATTGCATGTAAGATGGAGCAGTGTCTGAATAGGGCTTGACCAGTATCACCCCAAAAGTTTCATTCTCACCTTGGGTGATACTGAGAAACCTTCACCAGGTGGTTGATCCTTGTAACAGTTAATATAAGTTCTCTTTCAGAAATACAATTACTTTCACAGTTTTTTTTCAGGCCTCAGTGATATCTTTTAAAATGCAAGACTCTTCCCATGCAGACACACACCCCAGGTGCCTGAGGGTAGTGCTGTCTGTGCTTCACCAATCAGCTCTGCTCCTACTTGTCTTCTGGCATTTCTTGGCTTGGAGAGAGTGTTATTTACTGGCTGTCAGCAGGAAGAATGCTGACAGGCTCTTCTCTGTGAGGAAAACACACAGGTCAATGACACTGTTGTTAACTGAATCTCAGGTCATTGTTCAAGGTGTGATGCTGAGGCAGATGCTTTTCTAGTATTCTGACTTGGCTGGGAGCCAAGAGAAAATTGCAGTGCTAAAGATGGATCTGGCCATGAGAGAGGGTTGAGACTGTGAAGGAGTTGCAAGACCTTTCAGTACCAGAAATGTTCACAGCCCTTCCTCTAGCTGCTTAGGCAAGAACCATCCTGAAACTGCAGGGCTCTGCCTCCTGCTTCCATCCATGCTGAGGCCAGGATGTTGTTCTGCATTTCTTTCAGTAACCTGTCTAGCCAGTCTGGCTCACTCTCCTGAGACTCTGTAGCCTTGTTCTGGACTGATGGTCCCAAAGACTTCTCTCTATGCATTTCTACCCTTTCACAACCTAGCAGGAGAGTAGCAGGCTCTGAATGTGCTGCATTTTTATCCCCTTCTCAGGTCTGAATGTAGGTTGTTTCTACGCCTTGTCCACTCTGCTGAACCGCATGGTGATCCATCACTACCCAGTAAGTGCATCCAACCCTCATGGCCCTCTGTGATGTTTGCTGTTGTCCAGCACTGGCTGCCAAAGGGAGTATGTGAGAAAGGCAGGGTCACAGCAATGCTGGCTGGCTTTAGCACAAGCTGGCTGTTCCTTTTTTCCTTTACACCACCCCATGCAAAAGCTGGTGAGCTCTAGAAAAGACTGCTCCTTTGTACCTTAAATGAAAGCATTTGCTTCTGAGAAAATCTTCCAGCAATTTCTCCTCCTTGTTTCTGACTGTGATTTCTACTGGAACATCTGTCCCAGGAGACTGCCCATGCTCATGCTCTGGTGGCAGAAGGGTGGGGTGCCTCAGTACCTGAGCTATTGTACAGCTTACTGCTGGTGTTGCATACCACAGAGCTCCTTTTTGTGCTGCCTTGTACTGAGTCCCAATATTTCCTAGTCAATCTTGTCCAAATCCTAACTATGAGCAAGCTTCATAGAGTTTATGCTAACTCCCCTGAGCGTATCTGCTCCCACTGGCCAGTGCACACCTTTTTCTCAGGGCTGACTCAGATACTTTTTTTCATGAACCAGAAAGCACTGGCTCAGAAAGTGGGCCTAAAATTGTTCCTGCAAAGGCTAGTTCTGGTTAGTGTGTTACCAGCAGAAAACATGTGTGAAGACTTACTTTGATGTCTCTTCCTCTCTGGCTTTTCTGCACTTTGCTTTTTGTTGGATATGAGTTAGCTCCCGCATTTGTGTGAGTTTGTATGTGTCTCATCACAGGGGGAGGAGGTGAATGCTGGCAGGATTGGACTCACCATTGTACTGTCGGGGATGGTTGGGGCTCTGATCTCCGGCATCTGGTTGGACAAAACCAAAACCTACAAGTAAGTCCCTTGTTTGCTCTGTGCCCTGGTGACTGTGCTCTTCCTCCATACTGTGCAAGGAGCAACCCTGTGCAGTTGCAAGTTGGCAGTCTAGAGATTGAGTCATTAGAAGGATCTGTAGGGAAAAAAATAGGGTTCTTCAAAACCCAATCAGTCTAAAGTGAAGTTTGGAGCTGTGCATTAGCCGGCACTGGGCCCATACGAGATCTGGTGTCGGTGGTCCCTAGGGAGGCTTACAGAGAAGATGAGATGGCCCAGTAACTGCTTCGTCAGGGATGAGAGAGTTCTTGGCACTAGCAGAATCAAGACTGTACCAGACCATTTCTCAGCCCTTACAAACCAGCCTCTGAATTTTTGTCCAGCTTAATGAAAGGCACATTGAATCCTCCACAAAGGCATTGTGTTGATGGCGTGTTGCTGTATTTAGGGCAGGAATAAGGGTTATTGGGGTTATGGGTGGATGATTCTGTGTTTGCTGCCCAGTGAGTTGGGAAGGCAGATCTGGCCAGCATACCTTGCTGTCTGCAAAGGGACACTGAAGAGTCGTTGCTTGTGCTACAGTTACAGGTCCTCAGGTATTTGAATCACACTGAAACATATCTCTCTGTAGGATATCCCAGGGGATACGGAGAGACTCTTGTGTCTTATACTGGGGTCCAAGCAGCTTTTTGGTTTCTCTGCTGGCTTTGAGAACTGTGCTATAACCTGTTGTCTGAGCAGATCAGCTGAGAGGGGGCTTTACTGGTAATGTGCTGATAATGACTTGAAAGGAATTTCAGAGTTTTATTCCTTGCAGTAGCTTTTTGTCTGGGGGAGTCCTACTGCCATTATCCTACCTCATATCTTGGGCCAGAAATGCACATTCTCATTGTAGTCAGCTTAGTTTAATCTGGCTAGCTGTGAGTTTGCAACTTCTGAAGTGGCCTCTGGCCTTAGCTCCCTGTAAAGTACAGGGATCAGAAATAGAAAATTGGCTTCTCTAATAAGAAAGAACGGTGGGGACTCCTGGGACTGGCAGGTCATTTGCTGGTGTATCTAGATGGTTGTATGGTACTGAGTAGTTCTCATAAGGGAGTCCTAGGAAATAGAAATACAACTGTTAGAACTGCACTGCTAACCATGCAACGTGATTTGTCTCTCTCCAGCCCAGGGCTAGTGGTAAGATGGCCTCAGCTGGCACTGCTAGACTGGATGATCTTCCTAGTTGTCCATAAGTGAGGTTACATTGCACCATGAAGGCTTGAAGAGCTTTGTGACTCACCATGCAGAGCTGGGACTTGAAATTCAGTAGAATATGAGAGAGAAGAAAAACACAAATCCCATATTTGTTCTACGTCCCCTCCTTCCTTGGAGGGATCACATAGGTAGGCAGAACTGGGTAACAGTGCAGAAAAATAGGACTATGTCATCCATGGAGTTTATCCTACAGACCCCAGGGACTATTGGGAGATAGTTTCAGCCTTAGGTGAGGAAAAACCCTGCTAAAAATTTGTTCTCCATTACAGCCTACAAAATGGATTTCTGTGAAACTAGCACATTTTTTTTTCTGAGTGCTACATAGTCTTTATTTAGCCCCATTTAAAAGTGGATTTAAAAGAGCTGTCAAGATGCCAGATGTTCTAGGTGGGTACCCTCCCCCTTCCCTCTGTTGCTGAGATAGTATCAAGAATAAAATAGTAAGCACATGGAAATCAGGAAGGAAAGATATCAAGCCTTTTTTTTAGTCAGCTTGGAGAGAGAGGGAAGCAAATGAATGGGATCCAGCTGTGATTGAGGGGAGCAGGGGAAGGTTAATAACAGAAGGAATTGCAGAGCTCTACATGCATGTTTGATCTTTACTGTACCATCAGCAGTTCCTTGAAAGGGTGAGGCTGTGCTAAGTCAGGCTTTCCCCATATCTCATGCTCAGGCACCAAATGGCCTTGCACTCTTGCTTTTATTTGGCAGACAAGTCCCTGCAGCAGCCCCTGCACTGTTCTTGTTTTTGGAATAGCAGGTGCAGATTTGGTCCATTCAAATAAACACATGAGTTATGTAGTGACAAGAGAGCAGTGCAAGAACTGGGGTTGTCTTTGGTGGTATGGCTTGTTGAGGACAGCCCATCTCTTTGAATCACAGAATCAGGAGAAGACCCTTAAAGTTTTGACATCAAGTTCCTGGCTCAGAGGAACAACCTGGATGAGGTTGTGATACCTGGAGACTGCTGGGTATATTGTATTTGTAGGGTAGCCTGGCTCAGAAGGAGGTGTTTGGGGACTGAATGAATCACCATTTCTCTTTGGCCATGCCTTTCTTTTAAGTGCAGTGTTCACATGGCCTCAGGTCAAGCTGGTTGCAGTCATCACTCTTTGCTTTCACTGTTCCATCTCTGTAAGGCAAGATGTCAGAAATATCCATCTCTCTTTCCACTGACTAGGCAGAAGACCTCAAGTGGTGTTTTAGCTCTGTACAGATGCAAAGTACAAAAATTTGGGGGAGGGAGAAAAGGTAGTGGAAGATGGAGCACTTGGGCTTCTTCTACTGAAAGGTGAGTGCTCTCTCAGCCTGGCCTGACCTTCAATTTGGGCCTTCTTATTGTAGCCCTTTCTACACAAGATTAGTCTTTGTGTAGTGGATGTGTCTTCACCCTATCCTGCCATATGTCTGATTTATATAATTTACCAAGACTGTCCTTTCTTCTGACCTTCATACAGGAAGAAAATGGCAAAAAACTGGATGCCAAAGGATAAGGGCATGGTGAAAACCAAAGCAGTCTTCTCCAATTCATCCCTTTCTCTAGCATCTGTCACCTCTGTGTTTTCAGCTGTGAGATCATCTGGGAGCATAGGAACAAGGCCTTTGTTCAGGCTTGTGTGCAGCCTGGAATGTGCTGTCCTCATGGCAAAGCCTGTGGAGGCCATCTGTCATCCTCGTCCATACAGCAGAGCATGCTGGAGCTGCACACAACATCCCAGTGAGCAGCTAAAACTGTTGTATGTGGCTGTGCCCCTCATCCCACCTCCTGCTCCCAGCTTGTTCATTTGTTGCCTCAGATGTTGCTTGACTCTAGTGTTTTTGCAGCTGCAATCCCCTCTGAGTCTTGTCCTGTCCTTTTGCTTTCCTCATCCAAGTGACCTTGTGGACAAGGCTGGGCTGGGCCATACCCATTCCTTACTCTGAGGCTTCTTCTGGAGCTGATTGAACAGTAGGAGGCGTATTCTTCATTTCAGCCCTGTTTCCTGCTGGTGCTGGCCCTGTCTGGCTTTTTTCCCCAAGGTCTCTTTTTTTCTCACAGCCCCTTGTGTGAGCTCTTTAATCTGTCTCTTCAGAAGGTTTGGGAATGTGACTGAGAGGGCAGATGAATGTCAGGGCTGGTTAGGTTCATCTAAGTGACACGCGTGTCAGGTCCTTCACAGATCTCCCTCTGGCTCTGCCACAGAGGCTTGGCACTGGTGCCCTTGTAGCAATGCTTCCACATGGGTGCAGCAGGCTTCCTTTCCACACCCCAGAGCACAGGGTTGGGTTAACCTCAGCTTTTCTAAGGTAATGTGGCAGGATGCCTAATTTCCAGCCTGTATTCACAGTACTAATCAGCCTGTCAATTAGACAGTCTCTGTTCCCTGTTCCGCACAATGAAAATCATCAGTCCCTGAAGAGTCAAAGGAGTAGGTTGCTAAAAACACTAGAATACAGTGCTGATGTGCTCTGAGAATCTGCTTCTCCTCCTTCGTGCTTTTCTCACTCCCATTAAATTTATGGCTATGATAAGAGGCTTATTAAGCTAAAACTGGGCATTTTTCCATGCTCCAGTGCCTGTAAGGCCACAGAACATTCTTGTCCTCTGGTGAATAGGGTGTCAAAGGCCACTTCCTGAGAACACTCTGCCTCTGTCTTTCCCCAGAGGTTTTTGTTTCCCTGTGCACCAGTGTCTACCAGTGTCTCAGTTAACCCTCTTTGAAATTTTGCATCTTCCTTGGACTGCTGAGCACTAAATCTCCTTTTCTTGTCATCAGTTGAATGCTCGGGGGAGCAGGATTTTGCTGAAGTTTGGTTTAGGAGAAGTCTGCTTGTGTGCTTAAGGCTGTTTCCTGCAGCAAGATTTGCATTCACTGCTGTCTGTTCAGATCCTGTGAGGGGTCTCCTGTGGTGAGCAGGCAGCAGCTCGTGGCTTCATGGTGCCTCCTGGTCTGTGATTCCCACAACACTTAGGCCTGTGATCTTGTTCTTCCACAAAGGTCTCTTGATTAATTTTCTTTCTCCAGCCTAATGATTCACGGAGCTCAGTGAGGAAGACTTGCTAGATGAGGTACCCATAGCAGGATCAGTTTTCTCCATTTTGTCCTCTACATAGTTCTGCAGTTTCAGCGAAGAACACCTTCAAGAGTTTGCCTGCAGCTGAGTCTGCCTGCTGTAGTTCTCAGTGGGGCACAGCATGTTCTGGGAACTCCTCTCTTGCAGCTTGACTAATGACATAGCGTCAATGTGAAACAAAGTCTTGACCACATCTGGTCACTATCTCATTCTTCACCTTTGCTTGGAGATGAGGGGTGAAGTGCAACATTTGGCAACTGTCATGACACTGAATAAGATACAAATCATTTGGAATACTGGAACCATAAGCCAAGAAAACTAAGTGAGATTTTGTGTGACTATCCTGAGACCTCTGCACTGAGCCCAAAACTGGCTGTGGTGAGAAAAAAATTATAAAGCTCTCCATGGGCTGAATGCCCCTGCTGGCAGTGACTAAACTTCCAAGGGCTGCAGCAACCTCTTGGAGGCCTGCACAGTATTTTAGCACTGATTGCTATGTAGTTTGGAGACCTCTGTTTATGGAAGGAGCACCCCGTTCAAACTTGGTTCATGTAGCCCAAGTAGAGAACTGTAATTCTAGCTTTGAGCTCCTTTCCTAATCATCTCTTTCCTCCGTGGCTGCTTGTCAAGGCACGGGAGGCATAAGTACTCATGGGACATACCTGAGGAACCTGTATTGAACAGAAAAAGGCTTTTACTTGCATCTCTTTCACTCTCTGGGACTGCTTCTCTGTTCAGTCAGTCTTTCAGCTCTTCTCTTTCTGCAGCCTCCAGGCTCTGTGCCAACCATGTAGCAGCTCTCTGCAATGGATTATAACAGAAGTAAGCAGTCCCTTTATGCTGCCTT
This sequence comes from Cyanoderma ruficeps, assembly GCA_008694505.1. Taxonomy (NCBI): domain Eukaryota; kingdom Metazoa; phylum Chordata; class Aves; order Passeriformes; family Timaliidae; genus Cyanoderma; species Cyanoderma ruficeps. Next base: position 29,659,330 of record VZDJ01007753.1, read on the forward strand.
CACAGATGAATTTATCCCTCAGTGAAAACTTTGGAAAGACCTTACTCTGGAAATGATACAGCATTGGAGGCTAAGGGATTTAACTACTCCTTTGATACACAACAAAATTACTCGCCACAACATGTTGTTGAGCATTTCAATATATTAAATGAGCCTGGTAAACCTTGTAAGTAGGGATCAATAGCTGAAGCTTGAAATCAGCTTCTCAGATGTATGTTCAGATAAGAACTGACATATGGGCATGAACCCCACTGATTGCAGTCATTGCAGCAGCGAGGTAGGACGAAACCTTAGCTGGAACAGTCTGGATTTATCTGTTGTAATTCAGTATACTGGAAACATTTTCTTACACATTGTAATACTTACTGCCTACTTGGGTGGGATTTTTGACAATGATTATTTGCATTGAAAGGAAAAGTGAAAATAGTTTGAGATTTTGTTTCTTCAGTAGAATTCTAAAAACTGAGATCAAACACATTTTTTAATGGATTAAGACTTCAATTTGGGAGAAAGTGCACAAATAGCTTGTGGTAATACATGTAACTTCTTCCTAAAAGACAATGATCAAAAGGTTTTATCAACTCTGATAACTGTTCTGCTTTCAAAATCCTGGTGGAATTTCAGTCAGGTAAAGTATTTACCTTTCCCTCATTTCCCTCCTCAGAACTATGTACTGTGAAGACCTACTACTGCCTCTTGTACTAGAAAGAGCCTTGGGGTTTTTTTTAAGTGTAGTCAAGGATGGCAATTGCTAAATGTTGCGGTAAAAGCTGGCCTGGGCTGCTGCCAGTATCTCACAGTACTAAGTCGACTAATGATCCTTGCGTGGCCTGGCTGCAGGTTTGGCTGCTCCCAGGATCTGACAGGCATAATTCCTGAGCACAGGGTGTCTTTGTCTTCTCTGCACAGAGACAAGAACTTGTGGCTCAGCTGCTGTTGGCTGTGGAACTACCACTGTTCCTGCTAAATGCTCACATGGCTTGAGGGTGAGGCTGTGAGGGCAACCTGGCTTGCATGTCACCTCTCCAAATACAGCAGATAGTTTAAACAACAGAAAGGAGCAGCAATAAAAGCTGTTTCAGACAGCTCTGGAAAATATAGGCACATAAGACTCTAGCAGTGCTGACACCTGTTTCTTTTATGTTCCTGCTTGAGAATGCTTGATCTCCTTGGCTCCTGCTTATAAGTAAGAACTCACTATAGTACAGAGGATGCCCAAGAAAGATTAATGATCTCTTTAACAGGCACTTATTCTCCCCCTCAAGTGGCATGTACCGTATACAACCAGGCATCTGTCAACCTGTGGCAGGATCTTTCTTCTTCTGCTGTGCTGCCCTGTGTGCAGGCCCTTCCATGCTCTCTGTCAGTCCAGTTCCTCTGTCTGGGTATGAGTGTCAAGAGACTGTGCAACACTGAATTTTTATTTTTTTTTTTTATGCATGTGCTACAAGCTATACTAAGATCTATGGGCAAAAAGAAGGACTGGATTAAATAAAACCCTGCTTGCTTTTTCTTGCAGGCAAACAACACTAGTTGTCTATATCATGTCTCTGGTGGGAATGATAGTCTATACCTTCACTCTGAGCCTGGGCCACCTCTGGGTGGTCTTTGTGACTGCTGGGTTGCTGGGGTAAGTTCATGTGCAGGCTCCTTTCCTCAGCATGTGAGCTGTTGGATGAGCAGGGAGCAGAACACCTGCTGTGGGTGGGACTGGGGGGAGCCATAGCATCTGAATGCCTCCTGCATGGTTTAAGGACAAAATTATCTGCCCTTCCCAACTCTCACTTGTATGTATTTCATCAGAATCAGGGGCATTATCGTGACCCTGCTCAGCTGCAGCCACTTAATTGTTCCAGGTAATTAAGTAGAAGCTTTTGGAAAGCAAGTGGTACCCACAGGCCTATAGATGATTAGCGGACAAGAGTAAAAATCATGTGGGCTGGCATGGGTGTTTGTGCTGGGGTTGATGCCTCTTAGAGTTATGGTCTGTATTGTACCTCTTCAGTCTTCCTTCTGGCAGTTGCTAAGTCTTCCTTTCTGTGTACTTCATTACAGGTTTTTCATGACAGGATACCTTCCCCTGGGCTTTGAGTTTGCTGCAGAGTTGACATACCCAGAATCAGAAGGAACATCATCAGGGCTCCTTAATGTCTCAGCACAGGTAGGTGTGCTGTCTTCCCTTTGCTTGCCTCCTTTTAGGCAAAAAGAATTAATTGTAATTCCAAGCCTTACAGTCTTATTTCTTGTCCATTATTGGTGTAATGTGCTATAGATCTAAGCACCCTGGGTCTTGGGTTTTTGAATGATGTTCCTCGTGGCATTTCTGTAGTGGCACTCATTCTGTTTCTGTTAAGAAAATACATCATGGTGCCAGTCATCCTTGCCTTTTCCAACATAGCTTCTAACAGTCCTGGCTTGTCTCCAGTGAGAGATGATATTCCAGCCGTCAGGGTCATCTGTCATTTCATTAGCTGTAAGGAGGTGCCTCTGGATACGTTTATAACCAAACTTTAGCCTGACTAGGCCAACTGTTTGACTGGCCTGTATGCGCTGATCATTTGGTAAAGATTGGAAAGCGTTTGGGCTGCTTTATATTAACAGCACAGCTTGACATTACCTTTGTTTGTAGATTTTTGGTATCGCCTTCACCATTGGTCAAGGGCAAATCATGGATCGCTTTGGGACAAAGGCAGGAAACCTCTTGCTTTGTTCTGTCCTGTTCCTGGGGACCATTATCACAGGTAACTAAAATTTTCAGTGTTCTTCTGCTCCAACTTTGCTTTGGGCTTGTCATATTAATTGAAGGCTTTTGTGTGCAATGCCTGCAGGAAAGGGCAGAACCTGCACAACTGTCCCATAGCAATGCTGTTCCTCTTTAAGTATCTGATCTGTGTTACAAAGAAGAGCCAAGGCTTTTTTTGCCCTGGATCTGGCTGGGGTCTCAAAGTTGCACCTTCTACTTACTGCAATAGAGAATCTCTCTCCTGCCCGTTTCAGAAGTGTTCTCAGGCTTGTTCAGGAGAGTGGTTTCTCTTGCTCATTGTGATGTGTTTCTGTCTCTTCTGGGGCTTCTGCTGCTCCTTTGAGGCCTGGGGAAATTGACTTGGGCACTGCATGATGACTTAACTGCCTTCACATCTCTCTTTCTCCCTGTGTTCCAGCATTCATTAAGGCTGATCTCCGAAGACAACAGGCCAATTTGGAAAATGAGCAGACAGTGAGTAAACCCCCCTTCAATTCCTGCTGTGCCCCTGCTATTAGCTCAGGACAACACCCAACTTTTCTTTCTAGGAAGGGGGGTGGTTTGCGGGGAAGCTCCTTGTTGGCATTTTCAAACTGGATGTAATCCCATCTCTGCCAGCTGCTGAGGCCTCCATTTGTCAGTGTTAGTGTCATGCAGAATCTGTAGGCTCTGGTCCTCTGGGGTTCTGCAGGGCTTCACATATCTTCATACTGGCTAGGGCCAGATATAGGGCAGTGCTGTGCTCGCTTCTCTCCCTTGACAATGTGTTGAGGCCTTCAGTGCTTTGCTTTTTTAGAGCAGAGTAACTATTATTCTAGGCCCCTAGGCTGGCAGGTTATTCCCCTTACACCTTGCCACCAGCTGCCAAGTGGGGTTCAGTGTATGTGACTGGAGGAAGCTAAAGTGACAAAGCCTAAGTGAGGGCTGGAGCAACCTGGCTGCTCACACTTTGCATGGTGCTGCTGACAAGGCTGCTAGTTCATACTTGCACACCAGAGCTCCATGTGATGTCCCTGTGGCATACTGTGCAATAAACACAGCTGTTTGCACATGGGAGAAAACCTCTGGTGAACCAATTGCACTGGATACTGTCAGAAGCTCTCCCTGCAGGGAGAGGGAGGGGACTGGTTGCTTGAGGCTATTTTCCATATTGCTCTGGGCTCCTCTTGTAGGATGTTAGCAGAGATATCCACTCAACATTAAGGCAACCGTCAGCAACCATGACTAGCAAAGTGTGAAAACCTCAGTTCTCTGCTGTCTTGAGTCAGCTCTATTCAAAAGGCAATGCTGCCCCCCTCCAGTGCTGGTGACACTGTTGAGTTAAATTCATAACATGTATGGGGAAGGCCCAGGACAGGACCTGAGGACCTTTGGTAATGAAGGTGATGCCTTCCAGTAGTAAGATCCTTCCCCTGTGTCAGAAATTTCTCTCATAAGATGAATTGTACATTTTTGTGTAAGCCATTTTTAGTATAAATCTTTTTCAGTCTAAATACTATTTTAAGAGCTTGCTGCTGCATGGGGAAGAGCATTGTGACCAGAGCAAAGATGGTGCAATGTCATTTTTATAATCCTAAAAGTCTCCAGAACTGACAGTAGTAAGAACCAGAGGGACGTGTGTAAGACAACAGGTCTCAGTCAGTGAAAAATTTCACTGGCAGCTCTTTCCCTCTGAGAAAGCCATGTTGCACACCCCACCACACCCCCAAATGTGTCCTCCACATAGCTGAGCTCACCTGAGTATTCTCAAACTTAACAACCAACCACAGGTGCTCGACTGACTGAAGGTAGGCTGAATCTGGTGTTCTGCACTAAGATGGATGCCTCAGCCAGGGGATCAGCCAGCTGGGCTTGGGCATTGTGTGCTGCCTTTGTGGAGAGCTCTGACAAAGTCAGGTACTGGAGCTTTTCTATGTGGCACAGCTGCCTTATACATGCTTGGGTGATTTTACTTGTTTCTTCTGTTGCCCATTTCCCTTTCTTATTTTGCTCTGCTTTCATTTCTTTTCCTACTTGCCTCCATATTTTCTGGGATGGGTGACTTGTGACTATCATTACAGAGACTCCAAGGCAGCAATCAGATCATGGATTATGGGACTGTAGCTTGTAACTAACCCCATCAATTCCCACTCCTGCTCACTAGCTTAAACACATCAAGGTAGGAGAATTGCACTAATCTACTTCTCTGAACACTTTGAACACAGGGACCAAACCAATGGCATTTCTGGGGTGACTGCACTGACTGTAGAGTATCAAGAATCTCTGGTCTTCTCAGGTAGTCAGCTGAGAGAAAAGACAAGACAGCCTCCAAGAACAGAGTGGAGACCTCCCCAGACTCATGTCAGATAGAGATGCAGGGATTCAGTTAGGTGCCGCAAAGCAAAGCCTGGTGCTGGAGCAGATGGAGAACTGAACTGCCAGTCATTTGTTAGGGAGAGGAGGTGCAGACATTTGGAACCACTTCTCTGATACTATTTTTAAAATCCAGGTTCTTGGCTGCAGGTGATACCAGGAACCCTTTAAAGAATTGGCTTTGATCACAGCCAGGGTGCATGGCCAACTTCAAGAGGGAAATTTAAAAACATGTAGCAAGAACAGAGTCATTGGTTTGGTGCCTTGTGGTATAAGAATGCCTGAAATTAGTAATGTTCTGTGCCTGTTGATCTGTGAATCTCAGTGGTATTTCGCATTTTCTCAGCTGTTGCTTGGGGTGGTATGCTTTACTACTTACTGTCCTCTGCTTCACACTGACAGGCTGGTCTACTAAGTTACCCATGCCACCCTTTACTTTCCAAGGTGTGATAGACTGTGTGTATCATTTAGTGGCACAGCCAACAGGACTAACAGGCAAAAGCAGAGTGAGTCGATTGGGAAAACCAGTCTTAACCCTGCTAAGATTAGGGCATATTTTACAGGGACCATGAAGCTGCTGTGCTTTGATGGAAGTATGAGGGAGAGTCCCATGGCCAGGGAAAGAGTGATGGTAAATGGAGTTATATCCAGCTGACATCAGGTCACCAGTGGTGTGCCCAAGGTCCAGTACTGGGGACAGTCCTGTTTAATGTCTTTGTTGATGACCTGGCTTGAGGGGATTGAATCTACCCTTAGTCAGTTTGCAGACCAAAATCTGAGTTGGGTGGGAATATTGGGTCCTGCAGTTGGGTCACAACAACCCCAGGCAGTGCTACAGGCTTGGAGAAGGGCAGCTGGAAAGTAGCCCATTGGAAAAAGACCTGGGGGTGCTGGTCAGCAGCCACGGAATATGAGCCAATGTGTACCCACGTAGTCAAGAGGGCCAGAGGCATCCTGGCTTATGTCAGAAATAGTGTGGCCAGCAGGACTAGGGAAGGGATTGCCTCCCTGTACTTGGTGAGGCTGCACCTCAAGTCCTGTGTCCAGTTTTGGGCCCCTCACAACAAGAAGGACATTGAGGTGCTGGAGCATGTCCAGAGAAGGCAATGGAGCTGCTGAAGGGTCTGAGGCAGAAGTCCTATGAGAAGTACCTGAAGGAGCTGGGGTTGTTTAGCCTGGAAAAAAGGAGGCTCAAGGGAGACCTTTTTGCTCTCTACAACCACCTGAAAGCAGGCCATAGTGAACTGGGGGTCAGTCTCCTCTCCCAAGTAACAAGCGACAGGAAAATTGAGGAAATAACCTCAAGTTGCATCACGGGAGATTTAGATTGGGTATTAGGAAAATTTCTTCACTGAAAAGGTTGTCAAGCATTGAACAGGCTGCTTAGGGAAATGTTAGAGTCACCATCTTAGGAGGTGGCATTTATAAAACATTTAGATGTGGTTTTTAGAGACATGGTTTAGTGGTGGACTTGGCAGTGCTGGGTTTGTAGTTGGACTCGATGATCTTAAGGGTCTTTTCCAGCCTAAACAATTCTGTGGTTGTTGCAAGGAGAAGACTTGACAAGAGTCAGTTGTGAGCTTGCAGAACATGCAGAGCTGTGGAGTTGTGCAGATCTCACTTTCCATTGAAGCACTGTATCATGGGCTGTGTAGCAGTTTGTCTTCTACTGGTGCCATCATCTGCTGCAGTTATAATTAAACAAATGTTGCAGTTAGTAGATTAAATTAGCCTAATGGCATTGTGTACACCTTGTCCTCTATTAATTAAGCTGTAGTGTCATCCCAGCAATCCTCCCCACTTTCGTCTGGCTCAGTTCCCAGAGCTCCAGCTGGGTTAGCTTTCTATATCTTGGGACACTTGGATCAAACGCCTCTTTTATGTGAAAATGAGGCTCTTTGTGTACTGCCTTTGTTGTAAATGCATCTGAAGCCATTCCAGTGTTTTGCCTTAAGATTTTGTAGTAGTGTCAGTTGATTCAGCACATATATTATACCCATGAATATGCTGTGTACTGCTTGTGCTCATTTGCTTGTGATTTTCAGCATCCATGCAAATCCTTTTGTGTTGTTTCTTTGCATTAAGAGAAAGCATCTTTGCTGATCTTCTGTAGTTTGTTTAGGACAAGCATCCACCCTCAGTAGCTCACTTGATTCTGTTGAAAGCTGCATCATGCTTAGCCTCTAGTGAAATACTGAAATATTGTCTAGTGGGCACAAACAATATGTACCTATTCTCTGCTTCCCAAACTTCCCTACTCCATTTCTGTGTTTACTGTGTGGGAAGCAGCCTTCTCCTGTCCCAAAGCCATATGCAGGCCATCTGTATGCCCTTTTCCAGTACTGTGACTCATAGCTGTGAGAGCAGCCTTCCTTTCCCAAGGTGGTGGAGCCCTGCAGACTGTCTGATCTAAATCTCCGCTCCTATAGCTCCACAGCAGATGACTGGTGCTGAGACCCAAGAGGTGCCTGGGGAGCCTGTTCTGAGTTGCTTGAGTGCTTCCATGGTGCATTCTGGTGGAGTTTCCGAAGTCTAAATGCAGATTTCCCCTTATTCCCACCTCTGGCACTATTTTGTGGACCCCTCTACGCTTCCTGCTTGTTGAAGTTCCCACTTTACACTTCCTGGCTTTTGCTTCCAGACGTCTCTTTGAAGCTTTCCTTATCTCACTCCTCTGCTTTGGGATATTGCTGCTGAATTCTGTAAAACCTTTTCACCTACAGATTGTGTAAGAGCCTACTCAAAATGAGACTGTTTCTTATCTCTTGCTTCCATGCTGCCTGGATTTCTCTTGAACTGCACTGGGGATGTGAACCTCTTTCCTGTGCACCTCTGATTTCTGCCTCAGATGTCAGTCTTGCCCTACAGTGAGTAAACTCAAGAGTCCAGTCTGCAGGAAACTCCACATTCACCCTTATAAGTCTGTGTGCTGTCTTCTGAATTGGTGACAACTGGGTTGTCTCACTGTAAGCAGAATCAGAACCTGAGAGGTATCAGAAATCCACAAGGGGAAGAAGTCTCAAGATTAATCCTAACACACCCCAGAAAGGCTCAGAAGCTGAGCTTGTCAAACTCCACCCAGGAAAGCTGAACTGGAATTGTGACAGTTGACTGTTCCATGAAGCTGAGGATAGGATGGTAATTGGGCAGCAGTCTCCATTTTCCTTGCTTTTCCTCTGGGAAAAGCTCCCTTCATCTTAAGGTTTCAAAAAATTAGGCTAATTCTACAGGATTTATGGAGAAAAATACTTTTGTATGTTTGCCTCTTATTTCTTATATCTCTTTAAGGTATAGGTAGTGAACTTCAAAGAAGGCACCGCTCTGTGGAATTATCTCAGCCATAAATCCAAGCTGGGGAAAGGGAAGAAGCTGGACAGAGGGTGCTAGCACTTTGACAGGCAGTGTGGGTGGGGATGAAAAGACTTGAAGATAAGCAAGATAAGCAATGTGTCTGGGAGTGGAAGAGGCCTCAGACATGCTGGAGTAAGAACACAGGGGAGCTAGTGGTTGTGATGAGCCTCCTGAGGTTGTAAAGAAAGCAAGTTCTCTCTGGTGTTTGCACAGACACTGTGCTGCCTCATGACATGAAGGAGTTCCCAGCACTTTCCCTTGCCCAGCAAATTGACCCTGCAACTTCAAGCTTTGAGGCTGAGCTTGTGTTACAGTGAAATGTTGGTGAGCTGGCTGTGGGTATGGTACTTTCAGTGGTATAAGCCCCACAGTGAATGGTCTGAGGACTGTAGCAAGTAGCTTAAACAGTTAGATGTTGCACTGCCCTGCTGCCCCAGCGCCCCTTGCTTGGGCAGTCACAGTGGCTAGAGAAGGAAGAAGGAACCAGCAGCAGGCGATTTCTGAGGATGCCAATTCTTCTGTGGGGATTTCTGCACTAGCAGGGAGCTATGAACTGCCCAGGCTCTGGCCAGCTGATGTCTCTGAAGCCTGGCCAGCCAGGATCCTAACCATACTGTTTTTCTCTAACTTGCAGAAAGTGTTGCCAGAAGCCTACACTAATCCCATAGTCCTTGAGGAATCACGGCTATGAAATGAAGGGGTGGCAAAGCTGGGAGATACAGCCCCCCTCATTCCCATCTTTTCTACCTGTACCATCTTCCTGTGACATGCACCCCAAGGGAGTGGGGCAGCCTCAGGACAGGAGCCCTGTGAACTGCTTCTGAAGGGTGTGAAAGAGCAAAACAGGAGAGGGGTTGCTTTCGTTGGTTTTGTCTTTGCATCTTGCTGTTTTGGTGTTTGGGAGGAAAAGTTGGGAAAATCTGCTGTGTCCCCCCAGTCCTACCATGTATACTTGGAAAAAGCACATGTGCTGTGAGAACAGCGACAGTACCAGGCTAACCCTGAGCATGATGGTGGCACCTTGCCTGTGGCTGTGATGTGAAAGGCAGAAGCTGGACCACATTTACTCTGTGAGCAGCCCTGGAAGACCTGGCTCTAGGAAAAAGGGATTGCTCTGCCTTGGTTCCCACGATGCTGTGTTGCACAGGTAGTAGTAGAGGCCTCAGTACATTACCAGCAAGTGCAAAGCAGTGCACCAGCTGCTGCCAGATTTTTTTTTTTTTTTTTGGCTTTCCCAGATGAAGCACTCTTAATCTGGATAAACTTCTGCTCAGAATTCACTGGGGCTGCCCTGACATTCCTACATATTAGGATTAATTAAGAGGCATCAGTATGCCTCTTTCTAGCTCGAGGCCAGGACAAGTTCTGCAGCCTAAATCTAGCTCATCACTACATTAGCAATAAAAGTAAGTCAAACCACAATTTCCCTGGGCTGAGGACTGTGTCTTCCTCCTTAACAATGAAGTGCCTTTTGCATGTTTTAACACTACATACAAGCTTTTGTGAAGCATTATATTGAGAAAACCAGCCAAGGCTGTGTTGCCTTTCACAGCCAGAGAGGGGTATGATGGGAATCCAGCTTTGTTCCAGTGTGGAAGCTTCCCACTTCATAATAGGGAACAGGAGAAGGTGCCCACTTACCAGCATTTGTGTCTTATAGACACTGCCCATCTGTATGCTGTTTATCTTCTAAACACAACTGTAGATCCTTTTATCACTTCTCCATCCTTTCCAGCATCCCACCCCTGCTGGTGACTTCAAGTGTCCTTGTACACCTTAAATCATGCAGTTACTTATGTATTATTTGAGGCAGGGGACAAAAGCTGTACTGAGGTGGAATAGTTAAAAATGCTCCTCTGTTAAACTATTTTTGATGAAACTTTTTTTTTTTTGTGAAATTGTAACATTTTTTTATACATTACACTTTGATACAGCCTGAGACAACACACTCAGGCACATGGTGTGATTCTAAGGGGTCCTATGCAGGGCCAGAAATTGGACTGTGAGCCTGATAAATTCCTTCCAATTCAGCATATTCTATGATTGAAGTCCTATCTTAGATAATTTGGGATTGAGGGTGGGAGTTTAAAACCATTTTCAATAGAAATTTCAATGTAAAATATAAGCATTTGAAGTGTACAATGAAACCTGACACATTCCAATTAAATGGTTGAAAACAGTCTACATGTGGCTCATTTAATAGCCTGAAATGTTCTGCGTGGAAAAATCATCTTTCTGCCCAGTGTTTCTGAGTGGAAAAATCATCTTTCTGCCCAGTGCTACTGTTGTGCTCTTTTCCTCCCTTTGTTTCCTTTTTCTTCTGCATGTGAATTGTCTTCCCATCTAGGAGTTCTTGCTGGGTTTTTTTTCTGCATTCTGTGTGGTGCCCACTGTCTTGGGCATTATTTTCTCTACATTTAAGAAACCTGTTCCTCTTTTCTCCATCTTCTGCAGTTGTAACTCACTACACAGGAAGCTCAGTCCTTGCTCATAGCTGCATACTTTGAGTTTTCTGTCACCAGCATGCTGCAGAAGAGAGCATCAATGACCCTCTTCATGTGTGTTTGAAAGCAGTCAGACCTGGAACTTTGTGGCAAGGAGTCGGGGCATGGTTCATTTACTGTAAGGAGAGATGACGTATTCTGCAACATACAGTGGAAGCTGCTGTTGGCTCTGATCTTCTACCCACTGCTGTGGTGCAGAAAGACAAACAGCCCATTGCAGGTTTTTGTCATTTATTAGAAATGGCCCCTGGGGAACACACACATGCAAGTTACACAGCAGTGCCAGGGGTAGCACCTGTTCTTTCTGGTCCAAAGCATTCAGCAAATCCTGGATACTTCTGCACCTTGTCCCCACAAGTACACCAGGAGAGAGGTCCTTAGTGCTCTGGGCATGCCAGAGACTTTGCCTACTACCCAAGGAGTCAGTCACCAACTGCCTCCCATAAGATTTGATATAATCTCCTCTGGGACTTGGTCTTTGACATCAGTCAGTTGAAATGTTGCCTGGACAAGACACAAACAACTTGGTAACGACAGTGATTGACAGAGTCCAACACGGACCACCAGCAGGACTGGTGTCCTGGAGAAGTTCAGCTGAGCTTTTGTGGAAGTCTGGCAGTGAAGGTAGAAGATGACACCGACCTACAAAAAGCCCTAGACTTCAGTTTTTCTTCTTGTTTTGTGATAGAGCTTCTACCTCCAGGTACTGCAGCCCAATCAACATCCCCATAATAGAGAAACCTGTGATAAACATACAGGATGAGTTGTGCAGAAAACGCTGGGCCAGAGATGAGGCATCCCCTCCTGCTATCCCCATAGCCCATAGCTGCATGGGGAGGTTTTTCTGGGATGTCATAGCTCCAAGGAGAGCATGCAGGGGGAGGATGCAGAGCTCTACTTACTTGCTACCATGAGGGGTGCCATAATTCCAATTGTCAAGGCTGCAGTGTGGTATATGAAGACCTCAGAGAGGAAGTGAGCAAGGGCCAAAAAGAAGGTAAAGAGCGTGAGGTGATAGAGGCTGTTGAAGAGCAAAAAAAAGCAGGTTATCATATTATACTACAGGCATGAATATGGCTCAGTGGAAAAAAAGGCAAACCTGCATGCTGCCCTGTCTGCTCTCACTGGCAGCACAGAGGGGACTTTGTCCCTTGTCTACCAAGATGCAAAATCTCCCTGGGCAACAGCTGAGAGAAGAATGAGGCAGCATGCTCAATGGTGCATTGAAAGTCACAGGCATTATCTGGCCTGAAGGAAGGTGAAGAAGGGAGAGCATGACCAGGGGACCAGTATGTGCACACATAAAAAGAAGGTGAGAACTGGAGGAGCAGAGAACTAGGGTGACAGGACTTGGCTGACTTCAGGCTCCATCACCCAATGTCTTCCCACCAGTGCTCTGCTACCCTCTATGGGCCACAGCCGTTGAAAAGGGAGCAGGTTCAAGAGATGCAAGATAAAAATTCCTCAAAGAAACAACTGATTCTTGATAACTGGCATTGCCACCACCCCCTAAAAACATATCGTCTAGTCCCTGCACCTCCCTACCTCAGAGAAGCCTAGACAATCCAAGCACACACTGCCAGGTGAACAGTGACTTCTGCTGCAGGGCTGAGGGAAGCAGCAACAAAAGCGTTTTAGCAACCTCCAACAAAGGTTTTGTCTAGCACAGACCTCAAGTCAGCTTGCTTGGAAACCCCTCTCAGAAACACTTCTGTTAGCACAGGGAGAATTGGTGTGTCTCCCACTAGGCATCAGGCTGCCCCTCAGGCCCTGTTATCAGCACCAGGTAAGAGTGCAGGAAAGAAGGCAACCGGTTAAGACCACTGCAATGGGGCACCTAAAACTGTCCCAGTGTTTAGCTGAGCTGTCACGTTAAAAGAAGTATTGAACATCAGTCACACCACAGCATTAGCAATTGCTTAATTAACAGAGCAGCAACGTCATTCAGAAAATGCTTTCCAAGCTGGAGCTCGGAAATTTGTGACAGTGAGAGGTTCTCAGATCTACCAGTTTCTGACTGAGCTAAAAACAGAAATCAAACGCGGAGGCTGTCCCCATAGAGGAAGAAGGGGGCAGCGGCTATCACACAAATCCCATACTGCTATTTGAGCTTCTTCAGGGGAATGCTGTCAACACTATAGAAAGTTCAGGAACAGCTTTTGATTCCCTACGTTCTCTGTGCCGCCCTCTAAACTCAGGCTGTGTCTAGCAAGCAAACCAATGGATTTCTGGGGTGCTGCTTTACATACGTCTTGTTACGGATGTCGATTGCGCAGAGGCAGCGGATCACTGATGACAACAGGGTCCAGACGCCGAAGGTCCGAGCCTGGAGCCCATTCACTGCGTAAAGAAGGAGGGAGCACATGGAGACCACGCACGGCCCTGTCTGTCACCCCCAGTTCCGCCGTGGAGGCACACGCCGGGCAGCAGGCAGCCCCCGGGCCCCAGAGGTGGGACCCCGAGGAGAGCCCAAGGCCCACGGCGGGAAGGCGACCTCCAGGCGCCAGGGCGGCCGGCGCGGCCCTTACCGAGGCCGGGGCTGGCGGTGTACAGCTTCTCTGAGAGGAAGCCGTGATCACGAAAGCTTTGCAGGGTATTCCCGGCGGCGATGACCGACACCATCACCAGCCAGCTGCGCAGCACGTTCAGGAACCGGCTCATCCTCCCTGCGGGCTCGAACCGCGCCCGCCAGGCCCACGATGTGTCTCCGCCCGTTACCGGCGGCGCTCCCGCGGCAATACCGGAGCCCCGCCCGCGCCACCGCCCAGCGCTCCCACTGGCCGCCGCTGGCCGCTCCATGCGCGCGCCACGTGACGTAACCTTCTCTCGCCAATCAGATCCGTCGCCGCGCGGGAGGTGGATCCGCTGCCGCCCCCGCCCAGCTCGCCGGAGTAGGTGGGAGCAGCGGCAGGGGGCGGAGTCAAGTGCTCCTGCGCAGTGGGGCGGCGGGGGCGGCTGCGCGCCGGGGCGGGGCAGCCGCCCGTCGGTTGTTGTAGTAACGGGGAAGCGGCGGGAGGGGCCGGGGCTGCCTTGTGCGCCCGGCCCGACGCGGCCCGGTCGTGCGGGGGCAGGTACGACTAGCACGGGGACCCGCTGCCTTAGGCGCTCCCCGCCGTTCTTGCTTCTTCTGGGGCCGCCGGAGGTCGCCGTGCTTGGCCTGGCACCGGGTAGGCCAGGCCGTAGCCGCCCCTCCGGGCCGGAGGGCCGCTCCTGCGCCGGTGGAGGCGTTGCGGTGTCGGCTGTCCTCGGGCAGCGGGGCGGTCTTGGCGGGCGTTTCCCGTTGGGCCCGGGCCGGCTTGGCGTGAGTCTGCGGCCCGAGGCGGGGCAGGGCGGGGCAGGGACGCGCGTTACCGGTAAGCGCCCGAGTGGATCTCACGGGCCGGTGCGGAATAATCTGCTGGAAGGTGATGCTTCTTTCTGCACTCTCGTGTCTCGGAGGTGATGTTTGAATTATGTTTAACAGACTTGTTGATAGTCCTATGAGAAATAGGTACTGGCAGGAGATGGTAGTTACCTGGTACTTCTCACTGCGCTGCTTAGCTGTTCATTCCAGCATTTGATCTTTACTGCAGGTAACTGCTCTTGCAACTAGGACTGGACTGTATGAAAACCCCCGGAGGAAATGCCAGTTGGGATGGCTAAGGATCTGGAGGAAACTGGCTCGTCCTCAGAGGAGGAAGAAGATGCTGTAGATGGACTGGAGTAAGTAGAAAAAAACCCCTCTGAACTGTTTCTATGTCCCTGTGCTTTCTGGTGGATCTGTAGTAGTTTGAAAAGACAGATGCATTCTTTACTGTCTTATCTGTGAAGTGGAAGATGATTTGTTTGGGCCTCAAGCCTATGGGCAGGCTACCTACATCTGCAGCCTAAAAGACCACCACATTCATCAGGGTTTCATGTGTAGCTGTTCTTTGGTTGCTCTGAAGTCCATAGTTTCATGGATTTCTTTTTGTCATGTTCCTAAAATGGGAATGTTTTGATGATATCTGTCCCTTTTTTTTTCTTTTCTTTTTTGCCTTGTGGGTTTTTTTGTGTTGTTTTTTTTTTTTAGCTTTTACTGCTGCAGAGATTAGAAAACTGTGCAAGTAGATTGATATACGATGTTTTATGTCATTTCTATAAAACTTCTTTTGATAACTCAACTACTAGACTTCAAATTTATTACTAGTAACAAGTCATAATGTTTGTTCCATCTTTGTTTAGTAACTTCTTTTAGCTTTGCTTGAGAAGCAATTGCTCCCTTATTCTTTCCCATAGCAGAATCACTTTTGTTTCACCTGGACCTACTTCACTGTGTCCTGTTAGGGTTTTTTTGGGAGCACATTGTGACTGGGTGCCTAGCTGCAGACTGCAGTGTATTGAGACATTTAGAGGGATGTTGCTTTGTAGCGAGTGGTTGGCTTGGATTTGCTAGATCCTCATGTCCAGAACTAACTTCACCTAGAATGTAACTGTAGCACTATGTCTGCATCAAATGACCGGGGGTCATGCTAGGAATGAATGACTGTCACCTGGAGGATTGAGCCTTGCTGCAAATCCTCAGGACAGGCTTAGTATAAACTCCTGTCCTGTTGCCTCAGTTCCTTTTCCACTTACATAAGGCTCTGGCCTGTAGTGTAAATTCTGGAAGCTTCTTGGCTCCCTTCCAGTCTGAATAGCTAATTACACCCCAGTTGTAGATATCTTTTAAAAATTATTTTTAGAGGTAGCAGAAGCAGGTGGAAGCGCTGTGAAGTTAATTTGTCTGGGTGATAATGGTAGGAACTTTCTTAAGAGGACCAAGACTACCCTTAAGAGCCTTTGTCCTAGCATCAGAAAGTTGCCTTTTATCTCTGTTCCTTTTTTCTAAGTGTTGGAAGTGTTTTGTCTCGTGTAGCTTCTCCAAACCTTTGACAGACAATGATCTTTCATATTCTATAGACAAATGCTTTTGTATATCTCTGTAAGTCTTTGTATTTCTTCTTGTTAATGTAGATATGTCTCTCCTGCCCCTCAGTCTCTGTTTTCTGTTAACTTTTTCATATTTTTAATTTCCTTGTGCAGTGGTAATAAATGGTCAGAGTTTTATTTGCATAGGGAGGTTGGCAGTTTTTCTTTGTGTGATCCTAGAATTTGATATAACAGGTCTTATTTTTTTTGTGTGTGTCCTTAATTCCTCTGAGGAGATGATACTTCCCAGTGTAGTCTTGTTGGTTTGTACAGAACTGATCACTGCATCTCAGAGCCTGTAGCTTAAGTGATGCACTGGAGGGCATCATTCTTTAATTCTTTCCTTGCATTGCACTGTATCTGACAAGAATTAAAAGGGAAGAATACACAGCTTTATCCATTGTGTTGAGCCAAGTCTGTTTTAGTCTCTCAAACTCTGCATTAGTGCTTTTTTTTTGTACACTTCAAACTCCAATATTACAGCCAGGCAGAGTGCACTGATCTGCAGCTCTAAAACTGGACGCTGGAACCTGCGTTGCGAGGTCTGGTTGTGTGGATACCAGCAATTGTGGTTTATCATGAATTATAGATCTTGTTTTCAGGCTATAAACTCAGAGAACTGTAGCTGTGAAGGCTCATGAGGCGTCTCCTAAATTATACCCACTAAAATAAATACGGAACTAAACAGTATTAAACAGAACTCGGACTGGCAAGACAAACTCAAAAAGAGGAAGATTCCCTTTGTAGCTGAGTACCAAGAGTGCTATATTGCATTTGTGTGGCCAGATTTTGGTACTGGGAGGGCTACAGGGTGGATTCTGTGAGAAGTTGCTAGAAGCTTCCTCTGTGTCTGACTGAGCCAATGCTCCAGTATGGAGCTGTCACTGGTCAAGATGGAACCCAGGAATTGTGGTAGAGACACCACTGTGGTAACAAATCTATGAAGAGAAAAAAAAGTTATTGTGTGGGGGTAATAGTGCTCAGAGAGGAGAGGAGTGAGACTATGTGACAGGAAGAGCTCTGCAGCCACCAAGGTCAGAGGGCAAAGAGATGCTCCAGGTGCTGGGGATGGAATTCCCTGCAGCCTGTGGTGAAGACCATGGTGAGGTAGCTGTGCCCCTGCAGTCCATGAAAATCTGTGAGGGTGCAGAGATCCACCTACAGCTTGTGAAGGAGCCCCACACTGAAGCAGGTGTATGCCCAAAAGAAGGATGGAATCCCATGGAAAGCCTGTGCTGGAACAGGCTCCGGGGAGGGACCTCCAGACGTATGGAGAGAGGAGCTGACGCTGGAACAGATTTGCTGACAGGACTTGTAACCCTGTGGGGAACCCATGCTGGAACAGCCTTTCGTCTTAGTACTGCACCCTGTGGAAAGACACACATGCTGGAGCAGTTCATGAAGAACTCTAGCCCATGGACAGTATTCACATTGGAGAGGTTTATGCAGGACTCTCTGCTGTGGAAGGGGCCCCATGCTGGAGCAGTGTGTGGCCTCTCCCTGAGAAGAAAGCAGTGGCAGAAACAACATGTGATGAACTGGCTGTAACTCCCATTCCACATCTCCCTGTGCTGCTAAGGGGAAGGAGATAGAGATTCAGGAATAGAGTTGAGCTTGGGAAGGAGGGAGGGATAGGGGGAAGGTTTTTTTAAGATTTGATTTACTTCTCATTATCCTGCTCTGATTTTGATTGGTAGTAAGTTCAGTTAGTTTCCACAAGTCAAGTCCCTTTTGCCTGTGACTGTAATTGGTGAGTGATCCCTCCCTGCCTTTAACTCATGAATCTTTTGGTAATTTTTTTCTCACCTCTCCAGCTGTGGAAGAGAACAATGGAGTAGCTTTGGTAGGTGCTTGTCATCTATCCAGAGTACAACCTGGAACCACCACAGGTGCCTAGCACGTGTGTGTGTTGAGTCAGCACAGGCAGGGCTTAGGGACAACCATAAAACTGTGGCTGAAGTGCAAAGAATAAATTTTTTTTCGTTACCTTGCTCACTGGGAGATCCCAAAGCAGCATGAGAGGCAGACACTGTGGAGCTTGGTCCTTGCTAGAGCATCAATGGAGCTGCTGCTCACCCGTTTTTCTGGGATTCTTGCAGGTGTATTTTACCGCTGTGCTTTGACCTTTCCCCGCTTTAGGGCAGGAATCTCAGGCATGTTCGGTAGAGTGCCTTGAAGTCTATTGCAGTGCTGTGTGACTTCAGTTCTACTTGTGAAACACACAAAGATAGACAACAGTTGGACTGTCATGTATATTTTTCTACATCAAATCTGCAAGTCACTTAGGCATGTTTACAGTCCTCCTCACTAATCTTTCACTATTTTCCCCAGCGTGTTTGCTTATGTCCTGTCTACAGGCTAGGTGGCTGAGTATGGAGAATTGCTGTGTTGTTACTGTAACCAACTGCTGCAGGTATGAAGCTCAGCAGTTATTTACACTTACTGTCTTGTTCTTTCAGGGATCATCCATGTATCAAGTGGACTGGTGGTGGCTGCAGGCGCGTCCCTGTCTTGGTGTTTCATGCCGAAGCCATTCTGACCAAGGACAGCTACCTCCGTCTAATTGGGGGTACGTGCTACTATGTGCCACCTTTTGGCTTGAAGGCATGAAGTAAAAGTCTCTTACCTGATGTTCCCTTCACTTTGTGGTGGGAAGAGGACATGATAGGAAAGAAATGAGAATCCTCTTGTCTCTGACCACTGAGGCATTCAGAAATGCTTAATCCATTGCTGAATGCTTATAAATGTCTTTGGACTATGGTGTCTGTCCCTCCACTGGGCCCTGATGTGTTTTGAATTGGAACTGTCTGCTTGCAAATTGAACATGGAGGCCATGCTAGAACTTAGAACCGGAATACAGATTCACCATAGCTAAGACCTTAATCATTGCAGTGAGTTTTGAGAGTATTTTACTGGGAAATAAAGCAGTCAGCCCCACAGTTGAGCGATAATAAGCTGTAGTAACAAATCTCTGAGTCTACAGCCTCACAGCCCTGAGAAGGCCTTAAACAAAATTGTTGCTGGCAGCACTTGAGTTGGAAGACCAAACCTGTCTAGTGTTAAATAATGGAGAACCTCTAAAAAGGCTGGGTTGTTATGAACAGTCACTTTGGATTTGAAAAGTTAGTACTTGTGGGTGTGTACAGCTGGGAGCTTGTTCTCGATGTGCTGAGTTGGAGAAAAGCTAAAATCTACTCAGCTTCTTTTTGTGAAGATGCTGACACTTCTTTCTTCTCTTGCATTTTCCTTTCTTAGGTAATTGGTGCTTTAGTTTCTAATATATTATCCAAGTAGAAATGCTTCTGGCTCACTGGGGTAAGGGGTGGAGAAGGTGATTTATATGTGGAAACTCCTGAACTTTTTCATGTGAGTTCAAAACATACTTGGATGGTGCCAGAAGCTGATAGTAATTGTAACTTGCATTCTTACTGGAGCATAGGGTCTTTTCTATTTTTTCTCACATGGTTTAACAAGTTTACTGCTGAATAGTGCAACTTGTTAAATTTCCTCCACCTCTGTTTTGTTCCTGATTATGATACTTCTTACGTTTTTGACTTAATTTTGTTGATAGAACATAATTCCTGATGTTTAATCCAATCTTCACCCTTTTATTCTGTTTGAATCAATTTGTAAACTGCCTTTTCTAGGCAGTTCTGTATTCTAGCGATTTCTTTCTCTACTGTCTTTGAACTCTTTTTTGGATTGCCACATCCTTTTATATTACAACTGACCTCTAGTCTTGCTACTTGCTTTTGGTTTATCTTATACCTCCAGGGTTGCTTACTGCCTTTGGTTTTATCACTTTCTACTTGCATAGTGAATTTATCTTTTTATTTCCTTGTACTATTTACTTTATTTCTTACTGTATTTGCAGTTACTTGTTGGAAGATTGGTACAGGTGAATGAGATGTAAACAAAAATTCAGTGCTTTATTTTGGGTTTTCAGCATCTAAAAAGTGATCACATAAGCTAGCCATGTCAATGAGGGGCATTTTACATGATTACTTTTAGCTAGGAATACCAATATTGCATAGAGAAGAAAGCTGAAATCATTATTTGGAGTGTTATAAAGCAGTCTATATAATAGAATGTTTAAAAAAAAAAACCTGGGTATTTTTTAGGCTGTCCTGTGCTGTATTTTTATATGATGGGATTCTGAGTTATATATGCTACTATATTATAGCTAAAGATTGATGTAAGTCAGTTCAGTGATATTGATGTTGGCATTTCCTTTCTCCCTTTGCCTGTTATGTGCTGCTACTCTGTGAATTAAGTGGAGCTGTATGGTCTGAGTCCTATTCTTTGGTAGCATGAGTGACTGGTTTATTCTTCCAGATGCAGACTCTAATCCTGTGTCTCTTTGCCTCTTCACAGAGCGCTTCCACATGTCCTATAAGATTGTGCGGACAGACAGCCGGCTGGTTCGGAGCATTCTGTCTGCCCATGGGTTCCATGAGGTCAGTGCAATGAGCTTCTGATCTGATTTGTGCTGGGCTGGGAGGTGGTGAGAATGTTTTTGGGGTTTTTTGTGGGTTTTTGTTTGTTTGGGTTTTTTTTGTTTAAACTCTGCAGGGTTAGAACCAGGAAGTTGCTGTGGGCCCCCTTGAGGTTTTTGGTTTTGTCTTTTAATGTACTCTGCTAGTTAGACTGAAAATATGTCATTTTGCTCTCTCAAAGGAGAACTCATTAGTCTTAAGCCTTCAGAAAGAGGGAAAAATGAATGCTGAAGTTTGTTCATGTGTTTTTTTCTCTTTTTGCTTTTAAAGTGTCACACTCTTGGGAAGATCTGAAGGATTTAATTTCTCAGCCTTTGCAAGCTTTCAGAAGTATTGATGTAGTGTTTCACACTTCTCTTCTAGTACCTGTCTTGCTCTAAAAAATGTCCTATATGCAGCTAATGACAATTTGAGAGACGTGTAGGGTAGATTTTTCAGAATAACAGCAACTTAAGGAATTGATCTGACAGGTTTCCTGAAGAGATTTAAAATGCTTTACAAACTGTGTTTAGACTGTCTATGGAAATAACAGTCTCACAACTTTGTATAGAAAAATTTGATATGGTTATTTCTCAGCACAGGAATACCTTAGGGCAGCAGTTTGGCTGGAGTTGCCCTTATATTAGAGATAGTAGAGGAGACTAGGCTAAGCTAGAGTTGCTTTGGCCTTGTAGAGCTAGAGACAAAGTGGTGTTGCCTTTCATTAGTTCGATGTTTTGTGTGTGGTGTTTTTTATGTTGCTTTCTAGGTTCACCCTAATAGCAGTGATTATAATCTCATGTGGACAGGATCACACTTGAAGCCCTGCTTGCTGCGTACCCTTACAGATGTTCAGAAAGTCAATCATTTCCCTAGGTAAGGCCTTGATACCATGTTTTGTTGAACATCTCTGTGAGGATTTGCAAAAATCTGAACATAGAACCTCCCCCAAAAATAGAGTATACATGGTACTGTAAAAATCCCAACAGACTGGGCCAGTGCCACATGCTGTCTTCATTCTTAATGGTCTTTGGGGTTTTTGGGGAACAGTGTATGAATTAAAATGCTTGTCTGTAGCCCAAATTTTTAATTTTATTTTCTTTATTTGATAATAAATTATTTGACTTTGGGATTTTAGTTAGAGGTTTAGTCCTATGTCCCCAGCTAAAGTTTGTAACCACTGTTATAACAGATTACTGTGCTTCAGTCTGTCTTGGGAATTGCAAGAAGTGTCACAAACGATATTAATACTGCCATAAGGTAGAGGCAGTAAAGCTTGAGAGTAGTTGTGGGTTAGGGTTTAGACATCTGACAAAGATACAGATACTTCAGCACCTAGGGCAAAGGATTGCTGTCATGTCAGAAAAAAAAATAGATACAGTCTCTTGTTTTGAAACTCCAGGTCGTATGAACTGACACGAAAGGACAGACTGTACAAGAATGTCTGTCGAATGCAGCTGGCCCATGGGTTCAAGGCGTTCCATATCTTACCTCAGACCTTTATCCTCCCAACAGAGTTCCAGGACTTCTGTAGTAAGTGAATGGCTGGTGATGCCCAGACTTAAAATAATGGAATGTGGGGGGAAGGGAGTTATTTTTAATATCCTGGCCTTTTGATCATGCCAGTGGTTAAGGCAACAAAATTAGAGGAAGCTGGGAAGACAGTAGAAAAGGTCCACATGATTTCTTTATGTAATTTATACTCTGCTGTTTGCTTCATGCCTGTGTAAGTTTTCAAAAAGCTGATGTGGGCTCCTCCAAAATGGAGGAGTTTTTATGTTCACAGTGTTGTTGATGATCAGCTTCACAATATCCCTGGCTAATGCCTGGGAGTACTGAAGTAAGAAGTGCCAGAAGGAGGCATAGGGTAGAAGAGTGAATCTATTGGAGCAGCAGAGGGAGCTTCAGGAAGGGGCTGTAATAATTGCAGTGATTCCAAAGGGGTGAAATAGCACATGGGAAAAGCAGGCTTTGATCTGCTTGCGGAGTTCTCTAAAGTGTTTACCATAGGCAACATTCTAGATTCTTGCTCCCCTGTTAATAAGCAAAATGGAAAATGTTGCAGACTTGTGCTGTTTTCTTTTAACCAGATACCTATTCTAAGGACAGAGGCCCGTGGATAGTGAAGCCTGTGGCCTCTTCCAGAGGTCGAGGTGTCTACCTGATAAATAATGTAAGTGTTCACTAAAAGGACTGCTCTTCAGTAACACTGTCTTCAAAACTCTGTCGGCTTCCAGGCAAGAGGCATGGAGGCATCTAACTGGACAGTGGCTTTACTCTCAATCTCAGCCATATATTGGTGAGCAGTTCAACAGCCCTGAGCAGGTTGGAAAGCCTGCCTGGGCCTGTGCTGTGTAACCAAAAGCAGTCTCTCTCTTTGTATGCTGTGCTCATCTTGAAATCTGCCTTCAAGTCTTAGAGCTTATTAGGAGCAAGTTTATACTCCCTGAGACTGTTTGGGAAGCTGTGCTGCTTCATGCTCTCTTTGTGGTTGACAGTGGGCTGACCTTGTGGAGATTTTCACAACTCTCCTTAGTTGTTTCCCTGTATGACCTAAACAGTCCTTAAACAGACCCCTTGTCTTCCACTTCCCCGTGGAAAAGACCAGTTTAAATGAACCTTCGATAGAGTAGGAAGTGTATCAGTCTCAAAGCTTTATCTAAAGGCCAGTGTGGCCTTCCTAAGGTGTAATGGAGATAGTTCTTTGAAATCAATGTGCAGGTTTTAGTGTCTTTTGCTCTTAGTGGGCTTTGCAGTTGTCATAGGTAACAAATACATCTGAACTGGAGACAAACACGTGAAGGGATTCCAATAAATATGCTCAACAGCAAAATGACTGTTGAGTCATTTTGTTTTCACTCATTCAAACCCCTTTAGCCTTCCCTGCACTGAAGGGGTCATGCTGCTTCATCTGTTCTCTACTTGGATCATTTCCCGTAAAGTAAGGGAGCAATTTGCCAAGTGTATGAGGTAAGTATTTCCAGAGCTGCGCTCAGTTTTTTCTTTGCTTGAAAGGGAGGAATGAGCTCAGGCTCATATGGCAGTTGGCCATGACCTGGGGAAAATACCCTTCTGGGACCAATATCCCTTTGTGTATTTTGTTTGAGAAACAGTGCAGCTAGTTTGGCCAGTTTCCTTCAGTGTGATGCCATTAAAAGAGTGTCTGTCAGAATCTTATCACAAAAGTTTTTGAAAACAACAATAAACCCTCCAAACAAGTTACAAACCTTTGCATTTTCGTGATCTATGTAGAACAGTGTGTCACTTTCGTGTGATATTCTGAAGGAAGTTGGACTTCTCTCACATTCTATATAAGCGTTTTATATGCTTAGGTTTTCTGCTTATGATGCTGATGTTGTTGCTGAAAAGATAACAATAAATAATTGAATGAAGGCAGAATACTGTAATTCTCTTGCCTCTTTTGCAAATTGAAGGCAAGAAAGTGTTGTGCAAGAAACTGGTTACAAGAGAGCCTTACATACAGCAAAAAGTAAAAGCTTTTGCAACTAATCCCATAACTTTGCAATGTGTGTTTGTCATAGTTGGAACTTTCTGTTCTTACCTACGAGTGTAGCTTCTTTTGGGTACAGGAGCTCCTGCTGTGAACTGAGACTCAGTAAAAGGTAGGCAAAAAGGCTGGATACCAGCCCAGGATGTAGTTATGAAGATCACAAGTTGAGTCATTTTCTTCACTTGTGACTTTACCAACTGTAGTTACGTACTCCATCCTGGGTCTTCTAAACCCCTTCTCCATGTTTGATTAAACCCTTGAGAAGCAAACAGAGTAACAGTTACTTCTTAGATGTGAGGGTTTGTTCTTTTTTTTCTGCCTGTTTTACATCATTGCCCTGTGGCTGTTAAATCTGCATGCTACTCTGAGTATTTTACTGGAGGATTCAATGAGCAGGTTTTTTTGGCAATGTAATCACTCATAGACTTCTCTTTAGGATCTAATTACCTTAAATGTGTTGTGACAGACAGTTATGTTTTTTCCTTTTGATTTTATTTCTTCCTTCCCCAGACATACTTATTGGTACAGGGTGGCTTTAAGAGGGAAAGGCAGGAAAAAATGGTGGATTTAATCTAATTTCTTCTTATTCCTTACATCTTCTGTTTTTTCACTCTAAAATTCTCTGTTCTTCTGCAGCCAAACCAAATCGTAGTGGAAGACAACATCTTGGTGTCTCGTTACATCAGCAATCCCTTGCTCATAGATGGTGAGTGTGCTTAGGAATTACTTTTCTCCCTTCCCCCAACCCTGCATCTGACGATCTCTGCAAGCTTTGCAGGAGTTTAGTTGAATAGTTGAGTGGTCTAGCTTGGTCTAGCATCAGACAAATGTAACTAAAGAATTCATTAAAACGTGGAAGCTTTTCAGCTGGGATAGTTTTAGGCACCTGTGTCATCAGCAGACAATGGTTTATTGCTCTCACAGTCTGTTGAAATTTCCTCAACTGGTTATGATATCTGAAAAATATTTGTAGTGACTGACTGTTGACAACTGTATTTCAGATTTCAAGTTCGATGTGCGTCTCTATGTTCTGGTTACATCCTATGATCCACTTGTCATCTATCTCTACGAGGAAGGATTGGCCAGGTATGGGAGAAGTCTTCCTTTTTGGTACCTGCACTTGGTGATCCAGACATTTCTTGGCTTGCCTCTCTACTGAAACAATAGTAAAGTGAGGAAAGTGCCAGTTAGGGAATTCTGCAGAGTTTAAATAGATGATCCTTCATCATGCTGTGTCCCATCAGGTTTCTTCATATAGATTATAGGATCTTGAGTGAGGGATTTTATATATATATTATATAATTAATAAAGCAAGTTTTCAACTCTCAAGGGTTGAATGGCCAAACAAATCATCATTGGCATGTTCATTCTCAAGGCTGAGTTGTCCTTGAGACTTGTGATTGTTGATACCTTTCTGCCTCTTTGCAATTCCCCAAGGGAAAGTGAATCCATGCTTTCTTAAATTTATCCCAGAAAAAAAAGTAGTTGGAGATCTGTTAATGAATGAGCTTAGTGACTCATTCATTTCAATGCCTCTTCTAAACTTCAGGTCAGCATTTGTATTTCCTTCAGTATCTACTAAATAGCTTTAGGCTAGTTCACTGTTTTTACCCTGCAAGATAACAATTTTCCTTTGTATGTAAGTCATGAAAGACACCTAAGATTCCCTAGAATCAATACTCATCTGCCAAAAATACCTGTTTTTCTTTGTCCCAGAAGTTTAGCAAAATATTTGTCTGTAGTAACTAATGGATTTGAGGCAATCACCCCTCTGAATTCCCAATAGATCAGAATTTTAACTATAGTGATGTTTGAGAAAAGAACACCACACAACTGTCTTCAGCAACAGTTTTAAGTAATGCTGTATCTGTCTTACAAGCATCTGATGTGTTCAGAATATCTCTAAGGTTCATGCCTGACATGGCTCTGACTTGGGTAGATACTGAATCCAAATTATCTTTGTTCTAAAAAGATAAAGAATCCCAAAGAATAGATAAGTAATGATCCCACAAGAAATATCCATTAAATTGATGAAAGCCCTTCAGGTGTGTTGTGATGTGCCTCTGCCTGCAAAGATTATGTGAACACATTTTTTCCCTAAAAGGAGGCAGAAAGAGGAAGCTTGTCTTCATAAGTGGAAAGCTTAACAACTATATTCACTTTAGAAAGAGAGCTTTAAACATGCCAGTCATGCAAGACTTTTCTCTTGGGAACCGGCAGCTAAATTGTTACTCGCTAATATTGCATGTTTTTGGAAAGTGAAGAGGGAAACAAGCATAGAATTCCAGCATGTTCTCGGAATGGGCAGTACATAGCAGGCCTTCAAAAATAGGATTTGCACCATCATTAATATCTTAAAGGTGGTTCTGCTGATCTTGTAACAAAGGAGTTTGCTTCTGGAAAAATCCATCTGTATAAACACAAGTATTCTACTCTGAGGATAAGTGTGCATTTTTGCCAGTAGAGTAATATATTTTGCTTGAGGCTAAGAGTGTGGAAATGCTTATATGGGTATCAATTCAGAAACATCAGTCTCAGCAATTTTGGACTCTCAGTATTCTATGCCCATCTTCTCAATGCCCATCTGGCAGCAATACTTGCAAATCACTTTTCAGTGTTCTGAAATCCTTAGCAGTTTTATGTGTGTTTAGATTCCATTTGTTTAAACTATAATCAAATCTGGTGCACATGGTGTTGACACACATGACAAGGGGAACAGGACACCACAGTATTACTAATTAAAATTTTCCTTTCTTTTAAATTGCATCCCATCCTTCAGCTTTCTGTGAGAAGTAGACAGTATATGGAGACTAAATGTGGCACTAGGTATCTTAATGCTGCTTTGCAGTATGGTGCACTCTAGCAGTACAACTATGGAAGAGGTGTAGAAGAAATGAAAATAATGAGCCATTATCTCTCTTCCAAGAGAGATAACTCTGGGCTACGGAGAGTAGCTCGGGTTCTGTTACTAAACTTCAAATGCCCACTGAGCAATTTCAGCTGAAGTGTCTGCTATGGCTAAAGATTGTAGCTGAATGCTTTCACGTGATAGCTGTAAGTTTATTGCAGACAGTATCTTTAATTATGCTTAAGCTTTTACCATCTACTGTGGCTGTACAGCTGGTATGTTCATGCTGCAAGTGCTGGCAAGCTCTCTTTGGAGGACAACGCTCAAGGTGAGCCGAGGCTGATAAAACTTTAGGTGGGCTACTTTGTGTGGCCTCCAGATGGCACTAGTGGTCTTCAGTTCTGTTTGCGTTTTCCCCATACCCTGCCTTTGAAGATTCCGTTGGTGAGAGATAGAGAACCTGGAGTTACTGGATTATGGCTTCCTATTTAGCTGTTTTGCCATTCATTTTACAGTGTGAGTTACATGCTGGGAGAGAGCACTGTATTGCCTCACATAGTGTAATGCTTTGGTTTAAAGCTGGGGCAAAAGTTTAGCTCTGCAGGGGGAGGAAAATGTTTTAACCTTGTGGAGTAGAAGCTGTTTTTAATACTTTGCTTGAGAAAAATATCCCCATGCTGCTTAAGGGTAGAAATAATTTCTAACAGGGAACTGGGAGGTAATGTCAGGGTCTGGAATCAGAGGTGGTCTAGAAGCAATCTAAGGTGAAAAATACCAGCTGAACAAAGCAATCTGCTTTTGGAACCTCAGCTAGTGCTTGTGGTGCACTATGGTGACTTCCATGTTTTGAATTTGCTTTCTGAAGGGAGATAGTCTCTGAAGTGTAGTAAGAATGACCTAGCTTGGTGGTTTAATTTTTTTTTTCCATTTTCCATTTTCTTAGTCTGTCTGAAAGGTCATGTTCCTCTCTAGTGTTGTGCTTTGCATATTCCAAGAGGAACCTGACTGTTTCAGTGAACTTGGTGGCCTCTACTAGAAAAGGAGTGTGATGAGGAAACCGTAAGATGTAATGATCTTTACAAGGAACAGACTTGGTATCGCAAACATTTGTGATGTTTGACTAGATATTTCTCTAGGCCTTGTTTCTTCTGGCACAGCTAGACTTGTCATGACATGATCTAGAGTGGAATTTGAGACTTCAGAGCTGAGGAGAAGTAAGAGATTGTGGACCCAACATTTTTGTACCTTCTATTTCACTTTCCAAGTTTCATTTGAAGGAGATAGGAAGGGTTATGTGTAACAAAGCCTTCAGCTGTTGTGCTGGAAGTACTAAATAACTATTTGGTTTGCCCTGGCCAAAGTTCTTTCTCTCTTTTTTATTAATTTTTTAAATGCAGTTTTTCAGGAAGATAATGACTTCAAATGTTTGTGTTGGGGTGTTTTTTGGTTTTTCTTTCTGTTTATCCTCTAAAAGAATACTGAGTAGAACTTAGGAAGCACTGATGTTGACTAGGTTCCTTTTCTAGCTGTTTCCATCCCACTCCATTTGAAATAAGCCGTATAAAGGGACAGAGTCTCAAGTGAAGAGATTCAGTTGTCAGACTTCTGGAGAGTTATTAAGAGTAGTATCAGTGAATGTGCTCTGTTTCTATCTTCCGTTACAATACAACTTTTCTAGTTGTTCCTCTCTTGAACTGTGTCAAAACTCCTTGCATATTTTGTGCCTGGTGGACCTCTAGAAGGAATGCTGCTAATAGATTAATTTGGAGATATTCAGTGATCTGTTTGGAGGGAGTGGAGTGGGGTGGGGATTTTTTTCTCTTACTTGAGGCTGGAAACAAGACTGAAGCTGTGTAAGACATAAAGCAGCACTGAGTGACATAAGATCCTCCTGTTGGATTGTGAAGTGTGTTGAACACTTTTCTAGTACATATTAAAAAAAAGTAGACACAGTGTGCTGCCATACATCTGTTGAATTGGCAGATATTTAGTAACTTTGTACTGGAAAGGATAATTATAATCTAGATTGCTTGTCTGTGATCACAGCCTGGAGAATTGTAGCTGGGACATTTGCATTGAAGATATAGGTTTGGAAAATGAGATGGTCATGGCAAACTTGGTCCAGGTTTGCCTGAGGGTGTAACTCTGTCATCTGATCATACATTAAAATCTTGTTAGTTTTATTTGTTTCTGAGATTTCCAAAACAGGCATTGTAATATATTTATTGACATACCTTTTATATCTTAGTTTGAATAAGAGGTACATTGTTAATAAACTACAGTCTTAATTATAAACTTTGACATGCTTCTGAAGGTGACTCACCAAACCCAGTTATGTGGGAGTCCCAAGGCTTCACTTAGAGCCAACTGCTGAATTGGTGGATTATGCTGGTTTTTTAAGGGGCATTCATGTAAGTAGAGAATAACAAGCCTGACTTGTGCCTAAAGTACAGCTGAAGAGAACATAGGGCAGGAATAGCTTGTGCTGTTTGTGAGCCTTCCCTGTTTTGCTAGTCCTCTCTCCTGTCTAACTTCCCCTCTTTCTGTGTGGGACAGAAAGGAGCCTGGTGGACTTCTCTTGCTTGGTGCCTGCAGGCATGATGAGGGCTCAACTCATAGTGTGGGGAATTCATCGTGAAATGGCTCCTTGTTTTGGGGAGACTTCTTGACAGACTGCTTTTTCTCCTAAACCATGTTTAGACAGCCCTATTTCTGGGCTTGAATAGCTGGAGGGGTCTTAGACCATCAGGAACTTGTCATTCAGATTTGCACTGAATTTGAAAAATAGATTAGAGAAAAAGAAGAAGCAAAACTGAGCTGAAACCCAAACATTCTTGCAAAAGGCCCGAGGAGCAGCAGCTTGGGGAGACTTGCCAGTGGGACACAGGAGTTAGCTCTGGGGTGAGGCCACTGGGCTTTACAGCACCTGCCACTAGCTGCCATGCTGCCACCTGAGCTTACACCACTCAGCCTTGTGACACCCTTCCTTCAGTAGCCTGGCTTCCTAACTGACACTGGCTCCTCTGGGATATTCACCATTTCTGAGCTGGATTCCTGTGGTTTCCAAAGAATTCAGGTGTTTGCTTTGTGCCAAGGAATTCACATTAGCTCACAGGCTGTGCTTAGGCCAGAGCTGGCTGTGCTTAGGCCAGAGCTGGCTGAGCCAGCTGCAGCAGCCCTATCCCTCTTGCAGTAACCTCTGCCCAGCAGCCTCTGCTCCTTAGGAAGTGCAACTCATTCATTTCTGCATGGACACCTGGGATTGGGTTACAGCCACTGCACAGTAGACAGTGCACTGTGCAGAAGCTGTGGAACAGGGTTATGCACTGGATATACCTGCTGGACTTGAGGCCAGTGGATAGACCATCAAGCCAGAAGGCTTTATGTTGCTTTCTTACTTTTTAATTAAGATAATCAGATGCAGATCACTGAGGTGAATAACTACTGAATCACTGAGGTGTATAACTACATGACCCTACTGTTGTCCTTAACAGACAGGCTACTAAGCAGTTGTTAAAGCTGGTCAGCTCAGTTGTTAAAGCTGCTGACAGTCTGAACAATGAGAAACTAGAGAATGTGAGAAACAGAACATGAGACGTGCACCAAATCACAGAGTAACTGAGGTTGAAAAGGATCTGGTCCAACCCCCTGCTCAAGTGGGGCCATCTAGGTCTGGTTGCCCAGGACCACGTCCAGATGGCTTTTGAATATCTCCAAGGAGGGAAACTCCACAACCTCTCTGGACAACCTGTGCCAGTGCTTGGTTATCCTCAAGGTGTTTTCTTGTGCTCCGAAGGTCCAAAATCCTGTTAATGTCAATGCATAAATTGGAAACATGCAAATTTGTTGTGAAAAGATTAAAAAAAGTCTTTATTTTCTTCCCTGTTCCTGCAGACATCTGGTAAAACTGCTCCTGGATCTTGTTCTTTAACATAGAACTGTTTGAGTAATTTTATTCAGCTTTGATTAGAGAAATTGCCATCATAGAGGTGTCACCAAAATTCCTTGTTATGTTTAGTAATTCCCTTACAAGCTTTAGCTCCTGTTCATACTCGATTACTAGCTGACATATCAGATTGCTGTGAAACATGAAGGTTGGAGGTAGGGGGGTTTGATGGTCTTTAGACTTCTGTTTTCTGTCCTGTACTGCAAGGGAACTATGTTCCCTAAACAAAGTGGCAGCTAATAGACTAACAGGGAGGCTAAAGTCTAATGCATGGGGAGGAACAAGGAGGGACTGGGAAAGTGACTCCAAGTGCAAAATGTCAGGAGCATGCTTCTAAAAGCACTACTCTGATTATTTCCAGGACATTTATGCAGAAACTCTGTGTGCAGTCATGGAAAAGTCTATCATAATGTGTGCTTTCTTGTAGAACTCATTTGAGAGAAGAGGGATTAACTATTCTTTGCTTCTTCCTACTCCAGAGTCTTTTCCCTTCTCCTCTTCCTTTCCCAGGCTCTGACTAGATGCCTTAAATAAGCATTCCAGAGCTGTCAAGTTTCATGCAAAACCATGTAACATCTTCTGTAAATATTTAATGATCCACTTTATGTGTTTCTGAAATGACTTGCAAACTTTACCTTGTGGTTAATTAATTTCCTGAAATAATGCTGGAGATAAGGCAAAGAGCATTGTACAATCCCTTAGGTAGTGTCCTGGCTGAAACTGTGACAGTAAAAGGGTAATTGTTTGGGTTAAGGTGGTGTAGGGATGTGGTTAAAGGGCCAAAGTTTGGTGTGGTGGATTTGGGGATTTTTTCAGTGTGAACTCTGACATGTTTTGTAGACTGCTAGGTGAGCTGGGAAAAGGCTTGCATGGCACTTGAGGAGAAGGTGACCTATTGCAGATAGAGCTTAAGTGTGGTTATTAGGCTTTTAATGAACTCTTACAAGAAAGGGAAGGAAGACTGGAATCTGTCAGAATCTGAATATTGAAGGTGAATCTGAAGCATGACAGGGAGGCAGAGAGCTGGGTTGTCTCTAGATGTTATACTGTTAGTCTGGAGGTTGAGAGTAGTTCTGGAGTCTGAAGGAATTAGTGAGGAATTTTCACTTAATTGTCTTTTTGTGCTGCCCCAGCTACCTGCTGCTGCTACTGCTGCTTATTTTTGATTGTTCTTTCTTCCTCTCTGATCCAAGATGAAGTACAGCCAGAGGGAAGGGAAATGTGCTCTTGGGGAAGGTGAGCAGTGTAGTAGTTGCTGGTATAGAGAATGGGTTGTTGCCTTCATCCAAGCTGGAATATGCCTGTGTGACTTGGCTGTGACCAGCTGAGACATGAGCAGATGTATCAGAACAATGGAATGTACGAGGATCACTTCTCTATTCTAAGCTTTAAATTCAGAAATGAAGGGCATCTCCTCAGTCCTTCTGGGGAAAGAAAAGCTGCAGTGAAGGGGAGGGAGGCTGCCAGGGCTGTTTCCAATATGATTGTAGCTACTTCTGCCTGGGAGGCTGTATTACAGGCAGCAGTTATTGTGGAAACCGATCAATGCACAGTCAACCTCAGTTTAACCTTTCCTATTTCCATCTGTAGTTTTTGGGTAGAAGCTCTCCTATAATATTTCTTCTTAGAGGCTTTTGGAATCTAATTTCTTTGCATACTGTGTTAGAATGTGTCCCTCATTTTCTTAACTTAGCCCTTTCTTCAAAGGGGAGGATCTTTGAGAGAATGGGACTGCAGTAAGGCCAGGTAAACAAATCAGTGGAAGTGAGTATCTTTAGTATCACTTGCAGTTCATTTTTGACGGTGAATTCAAGAAATACACAGCATCAGGCCATGGGAAGGTGCTTCCTATATTCTTACTGCTGTGAACTGTATTATCTCTGTGTAATACGTATCTCAGAGATGACCCAGCTTAATGCTGTCAGAGAGGATGATTCCTCTCGCATCTTCTACTCCTGCACCCTCTCCAGGTACATTGGCAGGTGAAAGAAAGTTCAGTCATTCAGCTTTGAAAACTGGTGGTTAGAACTTGTATTCTAGAGAAAGCAAACCTGAATTCAGGCCAAAACAGAGTTGATATTCTTCTGATGGTGGATACAGAACAGACATCCATTCCTTTCTTGGCTACCTGTGTAATATTTCACATTGTTAACAATAAGAAGAACTGCTGGTTTAGATGAAGTGGGGACAGAAGAATGCACTGAAGTGGCAGAAAACCTTCCTGTCTGACTAATAGTGGAAAATTTTACCTTTTTCTAGTTTTTTTTCCACTTGACAAGTCCTATGGGAAAATTCTATTTTTTTTTTAAGAATTAAAGGCAGTGTGAATCTAGTTGTTTAGCCACTCAGCCCCCCCACACTTTATCAGCAGTGCCTGTTAAGTGTGATGGGTCTCTGCATTGCAAGGCCTATGGAGTAGTCCAGAACTTGGACAGGAGCAGATCACAGTGGGGGAAAATGACAGGTGCCTGAAGCAGAGTAAGAAGAGATGGTATTAGTAAGCAGAAGATAGTGTTTAGACGACTTTCCCTGGATAAAATACTTTTTCTTGGCTGAAGATGGGCCTCCACGTGTGGGCAGTCCAGCCTCTGGTTTGGGAGTACTCTTGGATTCCTGTCTGATTGCAGGCTCCCACATAGCAGCATCCACGAGTAATGCTTTGGCTGAGAAATAGTCCTGTCCTGGCAGATGGTGATCTGGACTCACGTACTTGTGCCTTCATCACTCTTTGGCTGGATTATAGCAATATGAGACACCTGGGCATGAAGCCTTTAGTGTTTAGAAAAATAGTTCATGCAAAATATTGAAGCATATGCTTGTGGTAAATTCTGTTACTAGGAAAGCACAAGGCTTGCCCTTTATTTTCTGTCCCTGCTTAGCATATAGTCGTTGAATTGCTTTTGGGGTCTTGGCTCTTATCTTTTAAGTAGCATATATTCTGTTCTTAATAGTGGCCCAGAATGAAATTGGAAAAGAACATTGCCCTTAAATTAAGTAATCTTCTAAAAGATTGTAAGATTCCTCAAGAGTTTATTCTAATTTCAGTTTAACACCTAGAAATCAGGTTTTCTAATTTTCAGGTTTTTTATTTTTTACTATTACTGGAAGGCCTTTTCCTATGACCTTGCTTTCTCTAAAATATCGGTAAATTTTTGCTGAAGCAAGACATTCTGTAGCCTGCAAGTCTCTTGTCCTTCCTGGAGAGAACAAGTGTGGTGGATGAGCAGCATAGTTACTACAGTGGAAGAACGATACAGTAAAGTATACTCCGTAAAGCTGTGGAACTGTAGGGTACTGAAGGTATTTGTGACTGGTATTTCAGAGGTAGTAACACTCCTCCATCTCAAGCAAGTGCAGAACACAAAAGTGTAAGGAGTGTGGGCTATTTGCTAGCGTTGTACTTCTGGTCTGTTACTATTCTGACATCCAGAGCCTATTGATAGAAGCTCTAGAAATAGCTTGGATTTTCCATTGCAGGCTTGCACTTAGCATGAGGCTGGTCAAACCAGCTCTGGGTGAATGTATTAATAAGCATTAGATTATGTTGCTTAAAGCTTGGGCTTTTTTGATAGTAGATATGAGTAATTTAATGTTTTGGAGGTTTTTGGTGCGTTGCTGAAGTTGCCCATGGTGTCCTTCAAGGTGATAGCATCCTAGTCAAAGGGAAACCTTTGGTACTGGGAGCTCTGGAACACAGTAAAATATCTTCTGAATAGACAGTCCCCATGGAAATGTAAAATTCTGAACATGGAGCTCAATCCACCTAATAATTAAGGATATCTTTGTAGAAGCAAGCTAATGCAAGCATTTGAAGGTACAAAAATACTGTTGTTGAGAATATTGTTTGTGTCTGCCAGGGGTTCCTATTCTCGTATTTGAAGATGAAAAATTAAAAGCACAAGCTGAAAAGCATGGTGAACCTAATTCCTTCTGCTTGGAAGTACCAAGGGAGACTTGAAATGGCTCTCTGATTGTGTTCAATATCTTCCAGGATCTGGCTGAAAGTATATTTCAACAAATATTTATAGTATGCTGCCAGTAAATAATTGTTAAGACTGAGATGATGAAATCATAAATAAGAGCAAAATATGTGACAGAGGTTTTGTCACTGTTTTCAAAACAGAAGTGCTAAATCCAGGAAACTTACAGTTAAACTGAAAAGAAATTCAAATACTTCAAGCTGTGGAAATATGTGGAAAGGAGATCCAAACTTCCAAATGCTTTTGTTGCCAGCTGCTCTGACTTCATATGTAGTTAAAGCTGAGAAAAATAAAGTGCAAAATATTTTTCACTCTTTTAACCTTGCTATTTAAAATCAGTTATATCATGGGGGGTTTGTTTTCCCCCTGCTTCCACATAGGTATTTAAGGGTAAGTTTAAACATTTTCATGAATTTGCTGGTATAGTTCTTATGGCAACAGGTATTTCTCAAAATGGCTACCAAGTGAGGGCAGTAGTGACATTGTTTTAGTGGCAACTGAGAAATAAGGTCTTTGTTTTTTTGGCAGTTCTTTCTAAAGGAAGGATGTGTTTTGGAGGTTTTTTGGGGTTTCTTTTTGTTGTTTTTTTTTTTTTTTTTCCTGGTGTAACTTGTTAGCTGTCTTTGTATACTTCAGCTTCTTCTGAACTATGGAAAAAAATGGGGAAGGATGAAGAGAGATGAGTATTAATGAAAAAAATTGGAGGTGCATTCTTTTCTGAACATTATTTCATTGCTTAACCATATGATCCAACTTTCTCTCCCTCTTCCATTTTTCCTGAATCCTGCCTCCTTTTTCCTGCATTGAGGCTTCCCCCATATATACTCCCCTTTTTATACAGCTAACCCTGTTCTCCTTGGTATATACTTTTCCTCTTGCTGAGGCTTCTTTGGATAGTATGTGCTTGACTCTACCCTTATCTTTTTTTACTCCCCTTACCTCTTTTGAGACATTGGCATCATAAGCTCTTGTGGTACAGGAGGATTGTCAGAGTGAAGGTGTTTTTTCTCTTGTTGATTTTTTGTTTTGTTTGGGGTGTTTTTGAAGTGGAACATGCTTGCTGTTACGAGCTATAGTGATTATCAGTAGCTCATACTGGTCATTCTACCTACCAGATGCTCTAGATTCTGCTCTCAATTTTTTAAAATTTATTTTTCTCTCAAGTCTGAGGCCTAAAATATGTATTGAGTCAGGTTTACATGTGGTGTAAGAAAATGATTGCAGTTGGGCTAGATTACTGTTGTAGGTCCTTTCCAACTGCAACTATTCTATTACATTATATTCACATTCTATTACATTATTTTTTGCTTGATACGTCCTCTGAGGATAAACTGTATTTTGCATTTGATGAACTCTCATTACGTGCATTCTCTCCCTAGGTGTTGCTGTTGAGTGGTCTGTGTGGTAGTCTGTGATTTGTAGTGACATGCTTGCTGTATCTAGCAAGAATGCCACTTGCTCAAGAAATACTGTGAATTTTTATTCCTCTTCACAGGTTTGCAACAGTGAGGTATGACCACACGTCCAAGAACATTAAAAACCAGTTCATGCATCTGACCAACTACAGTGTCAACAAGAAGAGTGGAGATTATGTCAGGTACTTGGCTGGAAAATGGAACCTGTTCTTTAGAGGTTGGATCAGTTTATCTAAGTTGGTCTAATGCTGATCCATAGAGGTAGGCCAGTGGTGTCAGTCTCCTTCATTTATTTTTAGCTGTGATGATCCTGAAATAGAGGATTATGGAAACAAGTGGAGCATGAGTGCAATGCTGAGGTACTTAAAACAAGAGGGGAGAGATACTGCAGGTCAGTAAAAATCTTGTTCTTTTGTTTCTTTGGTGGATCTTGATCATCTCACTAATGTGAATTCTAAGAAGTCAAGGAAGAGCCCCAGTGAGTCCCATTTAGCACCAGAGCAGGGTGGAGGGAAGCATTCTTACTCACTAGAGCTGTGCATTTATTCCAGAGATATAAGGCCCAGATCTATCCCCAGAGATAAGGCCTAACCTCTTCCTTTTTGCAAGTAGTATTCTGAGACTTTCTCAGGGTGTGTTTCTTAATATTTTACCTACATTTCCCGTTTCTTAAGGTCATTCCATTCCTTCTAAAAGCTTCCCTCCCTCTACTGCTCCCATGGCCTGTTCAGTCTGATGAGTGACCAACCTCTGGACAACTGTTCCAGTTTGAATGACTCTTGGATGTGGTGTCATCTTTCCATGGCTCAGGTTTTTGCTGAGTGTTTTCATTTAGTCTGTGTTTCATAAAAAATAGCTCCCTCTTCCACACCCTTGCCAGGTCTGCTGGGAGTAACTGCATCTGCAGAGTAGAATCTGGGTATATCCTTTCAGGGATAATTTTCTTGTGATACTGAGGCATCAGTAAAATTACTGATAACAGCTATGGCCCATATTGCAAATGTTGCCAAGGAACACTTGCGTGTTTGAGAAAGGGGTTTGAATCTGGCTTTCAGACAGAAGTAGACTTTTTTCCATCACCTGTGTGCATGGCTGTTCAATCCCTTGCACCGTATGTGTTCAGCAAGCTGTGAATGCATAGTTATTAATATTGATACATCTCCATGCCTCACCTCAACCTCAAGTATAAAATGTACACTCCTAATAATTAAGTAAACTATTGAGCAATGCAAGCAGATTTCTTTAACTATCCATTACAAGACTTCTTGCACCTTTCTCTGATGCATCTGGTTCTGGTCATAGGGAGGCAAAATGCTGTCTGAAAAGTGCTGGCCTTGTCTGGGCTGACAGGGTTTTTGTGCTCTGGGTTGTTTATGTGTGCTGGGATGTTTCCATGTTACATTGGTTTTATTTAGTTGTTTTCTGATACAGAAGTTCACATCTGAATTGGCTTGCATGCTCTTTCTGTAATTGTTCAGGTCCCTGCATGTCGTCATCTGAGCATGAGAAATAGTAATTGTAGACCTAAAGTAAACTCTCTAGTCAAGTGGTTTCTAGAAGATACTCTTTGAAGCAGGGATTGCCAGATGTCTGTGTGGATTTGCTTGTGCTCCCTTTGAGGGGTGGGAAAGGCTGTCCTTTCATCCTTACTAACTTCTGAGGCTGTGATTCCAGTATTTGTTCATTTCTCCCTTCTCTCACTTCTCTATTGCTTGTCCTTGAAAACAAAACCAGTGTGGCATTCTTTCTATCGCATGACTCATCGCAAGTCTAGTGTAGAATCCAGGTCTATGTCTAATGTACATCTTTTCTTGCCTTTTGCTTCCTCTGTTTGCTTAGACTCCTGTTCCTGAGCTCTGTTCACAGGCTCATGAAGGAGCTGGAGAGTGCTTTCTTACTGTGGGTTGTCTATAGGTCAGCAGGACTGGGGGCTGTCACCAGTCATAGAAATTTGAAAAGATTTATTAATTTTGGTGTGGGAACAGCTGCTTTAGAGGAAGGTGCAGTGTCACAGAACAGTTACCTCATAAAGGTTCACAGGAAGAATTTTTATATCTCAGTGCTATGGCTTATTCTCTGTAGTTTGGGGGCTTATCTCACTAACCCACTCTTGTTTAACTCTTTTTAATCCTTCCTGATACTCTGAAGGGGCAGTGGTCAGACTCCAGCTGACTTGTGCTGATGTGTTTGCCATATGGTCCTGCTTACCTGCACCATACATATACTCATATTTACCATTCTCACGTTCTCATTTGTGAGTGCTTTTGCACAAGGATACTTATGCATGTCTCTGTATATTTAGGCTTGCATGGATTTCCAAGCATCATTGCTTTGTCATCTGTAGGGTCTCATGTGCTTTGATTCACAAAGGTGTATCTCCATATGCATATTCTCATGCCTTTCTGGATATTATGTGTTACTTCACAATCTACTTTTTTCCTTCTTCCTCTTCCCCCCTTCCCCTCCTTGCAGCACTGATGGCCAGCGTGGAGGACCTGATTATCAAGGCTCTAGTTTCTGCTGAGCTGTCCATTGCCTCAGCATGTAAAAGTTTTCTTTCACATCGTGGCAGCTGCTTTGGTAAGACACTGGGGACATCTTTGTTGATTGCCTGTTGAGTACCGTTTAGAATCTCTAGCTTTGTCACACTAAAGAGAAGTGTACATTCCCTAGTGCAAGGAAGCTGGATACTATTTTGGTTGTTTTGTTTTGGTTTTTTTTTTCTCCTCTGCATAACCCTCAGTGAGGGCAGGGGACATCGAAGGCACAGTTCACCCTGTGTCAGTACCACTGATAATAGTCTCCTGCAAGAAAATGAAAATAGGATGATGAAAAGGGACTTGAAGGGGAACTTGGGGAGATGCTGGAAAGTTGGTGATTTTCTAGTGCCCTTGCAAAGAATACCTGTGAATGATTGAACACGTTTTTAGAACATTTGCTGTTTTCTCTTGAGCCATCTAGCAATGTAGTTTCGCGTTTTCCGAGGTGCGTGTGAGGATGGGGAGAAGCCGTGTGCGGCAGTGCCCGGAGCGCCGGTGGCGGCGGATGGTCTGTGGTGGCGGCAGAGCGCCGCGCGGGGGCGGCCGAGCCCGCTCCTGGCGGGAGCTGCCGGCGCAGCTGTGTGCTGGCCGAGGCCGGGGGAGCTCGCTGCCAGCACATGCTGGGACGGGCTCCAGAGAGCGGCGGCTGGTACCACAGTGTGCCTTCTCCCACTTTCCAGTGGCTGCTTCCCAACCTTCCCTAAAGAGGCCTCCTCCTGCTCCTAGCCGTCCGTCACTCATGTGGATGCATGCATGAAGATCAAGTCTCAGTGCTTAAACCAAAGGCCAAGCTTAGGCTATATTGTATTTAGGTATTGGAACTTCTATTTAAACTAGCTGTGGCAAATCCATATACGTGGTTCTTGAATTGCACTTTGATACTGACAATTCTGCAGCTTTCACCAATCCAGCATAAATGCATCTTCGGATATTTGGGGACGATAAGACAGTCAAGAATCGAGCCATGACTGATGGGTTACTTAGTTACTTCCAAAACTAGCTACTTTTCCCACCATAGTTTCTCCTGACTGACTCTGATGCCTTTGTTCAAAGTTGAAGGACCTGGTCACACATGAGGATTTGTGAGTTAGATAATAGTTTCGGTGAAATGGAACTTTATTGGCAAGGTGGAAAAAAGACACATGAAAACTACTTTAGCTGCCTCTTTTTTTGGCTTTTCCCTTTTCCTTCCTCAGCTGTGTCTCTAGAGCTGTATATATGGAAACTAATGTTCCTCATGTACTTTCTGCTGGGCCTGGCTCAGAGGTTATCCCACTTCCTGCTGCCTCCCCAGGGTTGCACTAACCACCCTCTCAGATGCTCCCCCACAAATAAACTGTTTTGTTCCATTTATTTCAGTGTAAACATAAATTAAGAGCTTCCCAGGAAAGAGAGCTTAAGTAGGAGCCATACTGCTTCCCTAGGGAGACTTAGGCATTTCCAGAGTTCAGTACTTTCTGCCACCTTCCTCCACAATTAAGTGGTGGTCTTTGTCTCCAGTATTTGAACTTCCATCATGCTGTATGGTTCATTTGTCATCTGTGTGTCTTGTTCTGACACTTTTGGTTGTACGACTTTTAACGTTTTTATAAATATTCAATTTTTCTAGCTGAAAGTGTTCATAACGGTTCAGTTCATAGCTGTTAACATGAAGGAGAAAACTGGGAATGAAGATTTCAAGGCAGTATGTAGAGTCTCACAAGAGCTGTTTGGTTTATTTATTTATTTATTTTAATATTTTGTTGTTGTTGTTCTGAGCTGTGAACAATGAAACTGAGTGTGTGTCCTGAGAAGGGCTGATCATGTGAAGAGTATCTCAGACTTCAGAAACCTTTATCTGAAATTCAGATGCAGAAATGGGTACTGTTTGGGAAAACTTCTAAAAACTTATAACCAAGTTGTATTCTACGCTAGAGTTTGTAATGCTGTTATAAGGAATAGAATTCCTGTACAATTGCCAGTGTCTTCCTGAAAATTAAATCACGAATACTTCTTTGTCCAGATAAGATTGTCCACTTTATTTCTCTAATAGTTTAGTACTGTTGTGGTCCTTCAGTTCTTTCACAAGTAAGTGTTTTTTATATGTAATGTACTTGTTTCCTAGATTTAAAGGAAGAGAATTTATTCATGGCTTCTTCAT
Organism: Cyanoderma ruficeps; assembly: GCA_008694505.1. Taxonomy (NCBI): domain Eukaryota; kingdom Metazoa; phylum Chordata; class Aves; order Passeriformes; family Timaliidae; genus Cyanoderma; species Cyanoderma ruficeps. Next base: position 29,700,064 of record VZDJ01007753.1, read on the forward strand.
TTTCTAAGAAAAGACTGGTGAGACAGGCTGATTCCTGCTACCAGTGCTTGCCTAGAAAGTGAGAGTGGTAGGTGAGGATGGTTCTTTTTCTAATGTCAAAACAGAGACAGTTTGTGGACAGAATGTAATGAGTTCCATTTTGCCCAGGTAATGTGAGCTATTTACTGCATTCTAGTAATAATCAGTTTTCAAAGGACTTGGGATGCTCAGTTTTGTTCCTCTGAAGTGCATCACAGAAGCACTACAAGTACTACATGATTCTGCTGCCTTGTTCATGCACTGTTATTAACAAAGTGCTTGTTCTTCTCTATTTTGTTCTTTGTGATTAGCTAATAATTCCTTATGTAAAATTAAGCTCCTAGTAAAAATTGTTTTAACTAGTAAGTAACTCCAGAGGAGGACATGCTGCAACTCTCCAAATCGCTGCACTGTCCTGAAGCTGGTCACCAGCTGAGTCGATGGTTACCTCTGGAGCCTTCTTTAAGAGAAAGATAGATAGATAGATAGATAGATAGATAGATAGNATAGATAGATAGATTTTGCACTTATTTGAGGGACGTGACATCTCAATGTGCGAACAGGAGATACAATAGGGCTGCATATGCCCAAGATAATTACAGCCTGCATTTTTCTCCCTCCTGAAGTAAGCACTTCTGGATAGCCTAGGAAAAGCAGTAAGGCCTGCTTTCAGGCAGAATAAAAAAATCTCCCTGTGGGATGGTTTAGTAGGGTATGAAATTGAGGTGGCTGGGTGCAGTACATATTTTTGCCAGCGGCCAGTGTAGCACCATTTTCTGCACTCAGTGAAATGTGAGCCTGAAGAAGCAACAGGTTGAAGTCCTCTTGTTTCATATACGTTCTAAATGAATGGGTTCTAAACCCAGCTGAGACACTGTTGAGCTTGTCTGAAATAAAGAAGGCAGGCCAGGATAGGGTAGTGGGCATATTGATCCCACCAAAACAGTGAGTTTCTTATTTAGCTGCTTCTGTGTTCTAAGGCCAAATTGGTCAGGCTTTTGCTTCTAATCACATCTATACTGAGATAAAAGCAAACAATAAACTATTGTATGAGTTGAGTGGTGCTGACCTGGAGCTAGGTGCTTTAAAAAGTCTTCATTTGTGCCAAATCACCAGTTTCTCAACTGCCTATGTTGCTGTTCTTCATGAATATTTAACTTTCTTAGTAGTGGCGTTGACCTATTTGGAGGAAGCCTTTTGTAGTTTTGAACAGTATTGACCTGCTCCATTATGACTTTGCAGGGCATTTAAAATTTGAGACTCTTAAGGAGTTTTGTACACACTTACGTGTTGTGAGGTGAGTCCATGCCTAGTGACTTAAGTCAGCCATATATATACCATATGTGTTTCCTATGTTTTTCTGGCTTCTTACGTGACATGTCACAGAAAAGCTGAACAGGGATTTCCTACCACTACTTTCTTTGCAAAGCTTAATCCATTCTATTTTTATAGCCTTACCATCAGTCTTTGTTTTGAAGCCAGTATGTAAAGATGCCATTGGAATCTGTAGAAGGTTGTCGATTGGATTGTAGAATCCTCTGGCTACAAGCAGATTCAGGAGGCCTGTACGCTTCAATGCAGGTGTTTTGGTGATCTGATGGACAAGGTAGATTTTGTACTGTAACTGTATCTTCCAATTTAACTAAACTGTCAGCTGAATCTGAAGGATAAAATGAATTCTAGGGTTCCTGCCATGGGTTAGGACAGCCATGAGCAAGTATGACTAGCAGTAGTTTAGGTGAAAGGAGTTGATGAGCTCATATCAGCTCCTATCTCTAGATTGATCTGTCCCTATGATTACTGGAAAAGGGCAGGTTTATGCAAAAGTGCAGAAGGTGGGACAATGAGGGCAGACTCTCATGTCTCTGGAGGAGCTGTGGACAACATCTTTCCAAGAAAGCACAGTGAGTCTCCAAGAGATCTCACCATGGAGAGACAAAAGAGGGTCTATCCCTGCACTGTTTTTCTTGTCACTTCATGGCTCTAAATGGTACCTACCTGATATTGATGATTTAGTACCCAGAGCTTGGTTGAAAGATTCAAGATCCCCGTTGCTGCAGAAACTTTCTGTTTCTTTAGGAAACAGTGCTTGGTAGCACTGATTTTCTTTCTCAGAGGGCTGTGGCAAACCTAAAAAGCTTTTATGTCTGTTTTTGGGAGACATAGGAAATGACCAGCAATGTCAATTTATCGTCAATGGATTTGTGTTACCAAAGTCAGAATCAACCCTGGCTTCTCATTCTATCTTCTACCTGCCACTGTTTCCTGTGGTGGCATTAGGATCTTCACCAGCTAGATGACATGAAAGTGAGGAGCACCAGGTTATTCTTGTCCCATGGCTTTCTTGGGGCTAGGATTCTTAGAGTGTAAAAGCTTGAAATCAGAAGAACTTGGGATAGTGAGGCTGGGAAACATGCTCTCTTTATCTTTCACCTCATGTATCCATCTATAGAGTCAGATGGCTTTTATTTTGGTCTACCTAGTATTATATTTTGTTAATTTGGACACTTGAGTTTGTTGAGGACCAAGTAGCTGCATATTTACTCTTACATTCCTCAGTTTTGTATGGGAAGTTAAGTGGTGTCCTAGAGAGGTTACTGGGATATTAACCTTGTTGCTCACTCTGGTATCACACACTGGATTGAATAAGTTTATACCTTGTGGGTGATCATTTACTTACTCAGTAAAATCAGAATTATAAAAGCAGCCCAATTTGCATCAGGACTCCCATTCTGTGGTGTTAGCCTTGAAGATGGCCGTATTAACTTTTCTGCCTTCAGAGTTGTAGGATTATTCTGAGTTTGATTTTGGTATAGATGATGAGCTAAGCTCAGCTGCAATCTTTGCTTCAGCAAGGAAAGCAATGGTTTGTCTAGAGGGAGGACAACCAAGGCAGAGAAAGATCTTGAGGGCAAGAGTGTTGAGGAGAAGCTGAGATTGCTTGGCATGTTGATCCTGGAGATGGCTGAAGAGTGATCTTATTGCAGTCTACAATTGCCTCAAGGAGGACAGTGGACAGGGATGGGCTGATCACCTCTCTCTGGTGACCAATGATAGCATACAAGGAAGTGGAATGAAGCTGCATCGGGAGTTCAGGTGGGACGTTAGGAAAAGATTCTTCACAGAGAGGGTGATTAGTCACTGGAACAGGCTCCCCAGGGAAGTGAGCCCAGCACAAATCCTGTCAGAATTCAAGGAACATCTGGATGATCCCTTACATCATAGGATCTAGTCTAAGGAAGTCATGTGAGGAGCAGGAGTTGGACTCAGTGATCCTTATGGGTTCCTTCCAACTTGAATTAGTCTCTGACACTATGCATGTACCTTGAAATTAATCACTTTCGAAGAGAATTATTTTATTGAGAATATGAATAATCATCCTTCAGGTTTCAGTAGAATTAAAGAAGGTTCTCTGCAGAGAAGTGTTCTTATGAGTGACAGGCTTTCTCTGGTTCCCTAGAGTGCAGAGAGTGCCTCAGAGGGAGACAGTCACACATTTGGCTGAGCTAGCATGACAAACTCTGGCTGGTGCAAGCTGCATCTCATGAAGGGACACCACCAGGGACACCAACATGTGGAATAATTTTGTCCTTTCTTATTGGGTCTTTTTCTGTAATAACATAGAGATAAAACCTTTCCATGTTAAAATAAAGTTCTCTTAAAAAAGGAAATAAAACTTAATATAAGAACAGAAAGAGTAGGAAAGAAAAATGGAAGATTTGAATTTCAGTGGCAAAATTCACTTGCACTAGAAATATCTGTAAATATCCTCCTGCATAAAACCAGGAGATGGGTTTTTATTGCAATATCAAAAGAGTTACGTGCTGTGCAATTTTTTTTCTCACTGTTTGTGTCCCTTGATAACTTCAGGTTGTCTCCATTTAATTGTAGAGTATGTACTTTGCGGTAAAGCTTTTTTTTCTCCTGGGAACAAGCTGCAAAGCAAGACCAGAATTACAGTGACCCTTTAGGAACCGAGCTTATTCATGCTATGCAAAATCGTGAAAAATTCGTTTATGCTACTGTGCTATCACTTGTGACTTAGTTTCTATACTTACAGAGAATAACAAATTCTTCAGGGATATTTTGTAAAAGAGAGTGCCAGTGCGGTTTTGGAGAGGATTATAAAATAAACTTGGAATACATGGGAGTTTACCAGAACCAAAAAGCCTGAGACTATCTCTCTAGACTTCATCTTAGTCTTAGATAATGTCATTGGCAAAAAAGTCTCTGGCTGAACTGTTGCTGTTAGACTGCACTCTGAAGCTAGGCTTTCTTTTGGGAGGATGGGAAGCTCAGTCAGCAGTGACTTCTCTATGGGGATTAGAGGAGGAAGAGGCAGGCTGTTCCTGCAGAGTCTTGAAAACAGTTGGTACCTTCTGATATAATTCCAGTCTTTAGCAAACTGCAGGGATGAAACATGTTTTTGTGGACTAGTAGCAAGAGAAGGCACTATGGAAACTTGGTATCTTAGTTTCTTCCTTTCTTCCCTTAGTAACAATAGTGGCACTGAATGGCTTGTCATGAACCTTCCATTGCCGCAGTGTGAGGCATGTTTTGCTCTTCCAGTTGTTCTCTTTATTTTCTCTGCAGAGTGAAGTGACAGCCTTGCTGAAGTGGGTAATTGCAGAGGATATACTTTTATTATCCTATGCTCATGTGACTTCACATCTTTGTCCTATGTGTTTGTTTTATCAAGCGGTAGTGGAGCTTCACAGTGGAAAGGGTACTATGACTACTTCTTTTATCTAGGAAGTACATTTTCCAAATGTGGAAGAAGGCCAGCATGATATTTCTGGGTAAACGTCTGACTGTTGAGCAGATCTCTGTGCTAAGCCCTGTGTGGAATCTGTAAGGCTTGATTCGGTTGCCAGAACATGGACGTTACATAGCTCCTGATGCCCTTCGGTAGCAGAGACATCTGTCTAGGGCTTGTAGATATAACTCAGAATTGTGAAGCTTGGGGCATTATGGAGCAACTGTGGAGACTTCCTAGGAGACCCTAAGTCATTGCAAGTGGCTTTAATATCCGTGTTTAACAATGGAATTGAGTCAACAGGGATACCCTGAAGAACTTACTGTCCTAATAAATAAGGCAGACAGAAGGGAAAAGAATGTGAAGCTCCAGCAGCATGGTTAGAGCTAGCTGAGGTCAAAAGGTTTCCCATATGTATTTGAAAAAGTGGACAGAATGAGTAACTGGGTGGGAAAGACGGAGCTTTAAAGAGCAAGAAATTTGCAAGAGAATTGTGTGGGAGAGGAGGACAAAGTCAGAGGAGCCAAAATACCAGGAAAGGGCCTCCGAGGGGCCAAGGAAGGGAATGGCCAGCAGCAAAAGAAGCAGGAGCTAGTCAAAACAAAATGAGCTGCTTCCTGACTGGGGCTGGGAGGTTGCAGACCAGCAGCTGCTGCAGGCCCACTCATTGCTTCTCTGCCTTGGGCAAGAGCTGCTAAGTTTTCTGTGCTTCACCAAACCTGAGATTGTGTTTTGAAATAATGTATTAAAGTCATCAGAAGTTTTCTCCTGGTCAAAATGTTTTGCTAAGGTTTATACTTAGAATCCCCACCTTCTCTTTTTCCCTCTACTGCAGCCATTCCTGTCTGGGGAGAAAGGGAGCAAAATGTAGATTCAGCCTAATTTCTTTGGAGTGAACCAAAGTGCTGTTTTGTTTCCTATTCAATATCTGGGTGCAGACTCTAGAAGAGTGAGCAGGCAATGCTCACACTTCTGCCATTTCCTCCCTGCCAAGCCTCCCCCTGGCCCAGCTTATTGACTTCCCGTTACAAGCTGCATGGGCTTTTGCACAGCCGTCTGTATAGGAAGATCTTGTCAAGCAGTCCAGCTCTCCAGAGCCAGCATCAATGTCAGGCAGGAGATAAAAGGCAAAAGCCAGAAATCAAGGAAGGAAACATGGCAAAGAAGTTCTCCTGCTTTTATTTCAGGCACTAGGGAACTGGTTAATTCTGTGAAAATCCTTCTCTGCCAACACCCTGTTTTGTGGTGTTTTTTAAAAAAAAATTTTCTTAAGTTGCCCTGATGATTATTAAGTTTATTTCTTAGTGCTGGAGGAAGGAATTGTGTTAATGCCAACTCCTGATTTACACTTATCTTCATGTAGCATCCTTCTTGTAACTCTTTCCAAATTAGAGAAAATGTGTATAGAGAGCAAAATAGTAAAACTGGATTTGGAATGGGAAGCTGGCTTCAATCTGACCTGTGTAGAGCAGAACACATCTAGCAGATGTAATATGTTATGAATATTTTAGAAACTAAGTAAAAAATATTTCTGTTGTGGTTTGCTGCAAAGCGGCAAGCTGTCAATATGCTAAAATGTTATGGGAGGTTGTCCATGTAGATGGAGTTGCTGAGGAGAAGAAGTCTGTTGTCTAACCCCATGGGGATATTGCAGAAAACATATAAGAATATTTGAAAAGGAGCTGATGCTTGAAAGAAGGAAGGTTTTCTCTAGCTGACTGGAGCAGTGAACAATGGGATTAAAAAGGTGAAAGGAGAATGAAGTTTTGTTGTTTCCAGGATCCAGTGGAAGAAGTAGATTGAACCTGCTATGCTTGTGTCGATTCTGTGTGAAAGCAAGTAGTAGAGTTCTGTGTGAACTACAGCTTGTGGGCAGTAAAGAGTTTTTTATATTTCTGTATAATACTTTTCTGATATTTTTGTTCCCCTTTTCCCCCCACAGGCAGAATATATTTATTTAAGTTTGATTTCTAAGGAAGTGAAAATTTCCAGTTGAGGAATGTTATTATTTGTTTGTCCCTAGAGAGTTTACTGGATTTAACATATATAATTTAGATAGAAATGACCTGGTAGAGAAAAGTGTTGGACCTTACCTGAATGCTTAAAGATGCAGTAAGGTGAACTTAGTGTTTGCTGTGTTTTCAGAGCTATATGGTTTTGATGTCCTTATTGATGACACTCTGAAACCCTGGCTGTTGGAAGTGAACCTGTCCCCATCATTGGCCTGGTAAGTGATTCCCAGTTTAATAAGAGGCAGGGACTGTTGGTAGAGATGGTTGTCGTTGAAACTTGTGGTCCTAGGAGGGCATGATTTCATGATGCCTGCAGATTTTGTTCCACAGCTGATTGACAGACAGGGTATTCCTTTGCTTTTTTCCTTTGGATAAACAAACATTGCAGCAATAGGTTTTGAAAGAGTCCGGTTTGGATTCCATTTACTTTTTAAATATTTCTCTTCCATCATCATTGTTAATGCTTCATAATCTTTCATCATAGATACATTTTGGAACTCTGTCAGACTATTGTGTGGGATTTCAATCTTCTTGGCTGATAGAAGCTTTAAGAATTTGGAGCCCAAGCAGAGTACAATCAGTTACAGTGCTTGAGTATAGAGGAGTTCTTGGGCTCAGTCTAGTACTCTAATCAGATAAATTCTAAAGAGTAAGTGTTGACTTGGCCCTTATGCTGACCCTCATGCTCTAATGGAAATCGAGGATTTATTTTTGTAGATCTCTCAGCTATGATTTTATGTGGGGGAGGCATAGTTAAGTGTGGTTTTTAAGAATTCTACAACAGCAACTTTTATCTACTTCATGAAATGTAACATATACATTCAAAGAAAATGTTTCTAGCCCGAAGGAAAGTTTAAACAAAGCTTTATGTGTCTGCATTAGGACACTAAAAGCTGTGGAAAAAGGATGAACAGATTATTTCCATTGCTCTCTCATTTTTACCTATGTATGTGAAAATCACCTAGTTTTCTTCTTGTTTTTGTCGTTTTAAGAAGGCAAAGAAACTATATTGGGAGTTATACTGAATACTGATGCATTCCTCTCATTTAATGCCAGAAAAATAATTCCTATTATCCTCTGTTGCATGTGGGGACAGTGATTCCCCCTTGGACCTGAAGATCAAAGCTAGCATGCTCTCAGATATGTTCACTCTTGTAGGTGAGTGAAACAAAAAAATTCCTTCAATCTTTCCCTCATGTAAAACCAGTAAAAGGCACGTTTATGAGCTGCATGTTACTAGATGAGTATAATAGAGGTGAATAGTTAAGGAGAACAGCTGTATTTAGCACTGAGAAGTGATACATGGACATTTCAACTTCAGAATAATCATCTCTTTGTGATGCTTAGGTGATTTTAAGAGTCCCTAATTTGGTATTTGAAGACACTGCACTCTCTTTAGGTTTCAGAGTTAGTATCCATGCATTTTTTAGGTTGAATGTGTGGGTTTTGGTTGGCTTACTAGAATTGGAATACAGTCTAGAGCACAATGTCCCTTGTATCTTGATTTAGTTGCTTGATGCAATTTGCCCCCATAGTGAAAGAAGAATTGTCATCAGGTACTCTGCTCAGCTGTTTAAGAAACCAAGTCTGTCTCTGTGCTGCTGTTCAGTAACCCATTTATTGATTTAAGTACTTGGTCTTGAAGCAAGTTTTTGTTAAAGAAATGTAATGCAATTACAGTTTAGGATTAAACAAAGTATGGTATAAAAAAGAAAAACATCCTTATTGATCTTTGGGCAGGGATAAGAGGGTCACGTATAGACTAAGACTGTGAACAGAAATGCTAGATTTATATTTCAGGGTTTGTCTGTCTTAAAGTTCTTATGTGGCTCTTGGTGCCCATAGGCTTTGTATGCCAGGATCCATGCCAGCGGTCAAGCCGGTCCATTTATCATTCATCTGAATTTGTCAGAAGAAATCCATATCAGAAGCTACAGGTAAGTGACTTTTGCAAGCGCTGGCTGAGGACCATAGGAGGGAGTAATTCTCACTGAATTTGACTCACAGGTGAGAGAGGCAGTGGGCAAGATCATCTGGATTTCTAGCATAACTACAGAAGTTGAATTTTTTAACTGTGGGGTCGTGAGGCACTGAAACACGTTACCCAAAGAGTTTTTGGACTCTGTATCCCTGGAGGTGTTCAAGACTAGGCTGGATGGGGCTTTGAGCATCCTAGTCTAGTGGAAGCTTCCCTGCTCATGGAAGGGGAGTTGGATCTAGATGACCTTTAAGGTCTTTCCAACCCAAACCATTCTATGGTTCTCAGAGGGTTCTGGGCTTTTCAACCACTTTGATTTTGTTGTGGACAGCAAACTTCCAGAAACCTAGAGCTTTATGAATGTGTCCAAGACCTCTTTCCAGGTGAACAACTTCTTGCATTTGAAGTTTAAGGTTTCTTTCCCACTCTCTTTTGGCATCTCACTCTCTTTCCCATGGATCGTTGGACTGAGGCCTCATGTGGCTTTCTGTGACTGCCCCTTGCCTTTTCTGTTGAGGTAGTGCTTTCTCAGCACTGTAATGTTGAAGGGCAGTTGTTCTCTCTCTCTCTTTGTCTATGAAATGGATTCCATAAATATCTGTGGAAATAGAGCATTCACAAAAGGCAGGGAGATCTGTTACATCACTTGGACTTTCAACTCATTTCTCCTCAGGCAAATGGGCGGAGGGTGTTCTCTGACATCTCTGCAGCTGATGTTGCTGTGGTGGACATGCAGCATGACTGTGTAGCTCATGTACAGTTAGGAAATGACAAGTCATTTTTGTTCAGTGATAGTGGACCAAGACACTGTCCATTTTGGTATAGGGAAAACTCACAGAAATTGCAACATTTCATCTCTTGTAAAACTCAGTGTCTTTAGTCACTGTGAGAAAGGTGTATAGCTGTAAGATGAGATTTGAGTATCTTTAGGATGCATGTCTGAGTCTGAAACTTCTAAGACAAATATAATAGTTCTTTAAATTCAGATCCCTCTGACTGCACAGGTGCTCTCTGTAGCAGAAAAATGGTACATGAGATAAATTAGGAACCATTCAAAAAAAAAAGTACCTTTCTTTCTTAGAGTAATGTGATCACATCCTGATGATTTGACAAAATTATACAAGACAGTCTCAGAATATTATGCTGTTGTGAAGCATTGACTTTTAAGGATGCTTTCAACTTTGTTTTGCTTAACAAATACCTGCAAGGAGATATAAGGCTGGCCAGTTGAAAAGTGCAGAGGTTCGTGTGACAATGCATTGGTTATGAGACAGGATTAGGGTGGTTTCCCTAACCTATGTTTAACAGGAACAGGTTTGTAATCCAGTGATAAAGTTTTACAGCATTTTTTTCTCAAGTACCTAAGTGGAAATCCCATGGCTAAATAGGTGTTTTGGTCTTTCCATGGTCCCGGAATGTTTTAGCTTGTTCTTTGTTGAATACATTTTATCTAGGAGTTTTGGATTTTTGATACCTTTTCCAATTCTCTGTTGCAAAGGCTATATATAATATCTTTTGTTTTTTCCTATCTCCTGCATGATGCCTTAAGTTTTGATCATTCCCATAGGCTGTCTTTAATAATTGTAGAAGTTGCTGCTTGGAAAAGAACTGTTGGTACCAGGGCTCTTGAGAGTTCTCTTGAATAACTATCTTGAGATGGTTACTCTTTTTTCTGAGTTTCACCAGACTGGACTGCAAGTTTCTTGTGCAATTTCTTTGGTTTGACTCCTTGAGTGTTTCTTCCTCTAGGGAAATGGACAACTTAGCTGCTTCCTTTGTAACTTCTTGTTGATTTGGGTTGGAGCTCTTTCAATTAATTTAGGCACAATGAAGGGACCTTGATCTGTTTTGGATAGACCAACTGTAGAGAAGAACTTGTCAGTAGTACAGCTAGAAATGATAGGTAAGTCTCATGACAATTCTTTCTAACACCATTTGCTCCTCTTGGGTATTAGAGAGGAGGAAGACAGCCTGAATACCACTGAAGGCAAGAAAAATCTAAGCTGCAATGATGATTGTTTTCTTTTGAACCTGTTTCTGTCCTTAAATTGGTTTTACTTGTAGCCCTGATACCAGATAAGTCATACAGGGTACTTCTTGACATTGTGATGTTTCTACACCTGTGCTAGAATGTTAAATAGTATCTTGTTTCTCCACAAGAACTGGAATACTGTCAAGATACTTAAATGAATTACTTGCAAAATTACAGGATTTTTACTTCCCCTCCTCTTCTATGAACAATTTTATTTGACAGCATCTGTTTCTCCTTGATGCACAGCTATTAAATATTTTATATGGGTGACTCTTACTTTACAAAAGTATGAATTTTGGTCATCACCGTTGAGTTCAGTGTGCTTTTGAAAACCATATGTCCAGATGCATTCTGCACAGTTGAGCACACCTGTGCTTAGAATGAGTGCTGTGTTTGGAATAGGGGCAGGATACATTTCTGCAGGATATGAGGAAGATCAGAACTGAGATGGTATGAATGGTTAGCTTTATCTCTGCATTTCAATTATCACAGAGTCATAGAATGGTTTGGATTGGAAAGTACCTTAAAGATTATCAAATTCCAACCCCACTGCAATGGACAGGGACACCTTCCACTAGACCAGGTTGTTCCAAGCCCCATCCAGCTGTCTTTGAACAGTTCCAGGGCTGGAGCATCCACAACTTCTCTGACCAACTTGTCCCAGTGCCTCACCACCCTTTGCTTATACTGTTTTGTTTAGGGTACTTGCCAGTCCTCAGCAATTTGGGCAGGGATCATAGTTTCTTGGAGAACACAAGATTTTTATTCTCTTTGTGTCTCTTGCAGCGTCCTGTGTCTGCACAGTCACAAGCAGCAAACAGTAGACTTGTAAGTACCCTTCAGCTCCCATCACCTGTATAAGGGCTATAGTTTCAAATGTTACTGTGTACAGTGCTTTTGGCACAATTAGTCCCCAAATATATTTTACAGTTAGAGTAGCCTGGGGCAAGGGCGGGGAGCATGAGAGGGAAGTCAACATGAGAAGAGGAGATGGCACTAGCATGTTTCCATGTGCAAAAGCAAATGTTGAAAAAATATTTACATCACTTCAAGCAGCTTAAAAAAAAAAGTAGGTGAAGCACGCTGAGAGTCAAGGTCAGCTGGATCAAATCCCTCAAAGTTTTTAAGACTACAAGTCTGAAGATGAGGTAAGCATGGGAGAATCAGACAAAATTCAGGTGGCCCTACAAGAGAAGTAATCATCTTCTGTGAGACAGTCTTCTGAAGAACACTGCAAAAATTTGAGAGTGAACTGGGTCAAAATAGATGCAGAGAAAAGAAGGATTTCTTAAAGTTAATGGAAAAATATGGCACTATTGTTAACCTAAGTGAGACTGATCTACCTTGTTATATTTGTTACCCTTCTTTCAAGCCACATAGACAAATTGATATTAGTTTACAATTCTGAGTGCCTGGCCATGTGGGGACATGTTAGGTATTATTTTGCTGTTGGGCTTCCCGCACAAATGTAGTCGGAATTATTCTCTCCCCATCCTGAAGGGAAGGTAGAACATATGGAATTGTCTTGAGAACCTGATTCAGTCTATTCACTGCTGTTTGTCATTCTGAGTAGGTTTAGCTGAGGCTCAGAGGAGTCTTACTGAATAACAAGGTTTTGTAGAGAATAGGAAGGATCTTTGTGCCAACTGCTGTCAGTGCTTATTAAATTAGAATCATAATTTGGGAACCAAGGATACTTGCAGAATTTGGAGATATACCAGAGTGGTTGGATTTATCTATACTTTTATAGATAAGCTGGGTCAAAGAGGAAACAAGATCTTTGTGAAGTTGGAGAGATTTCTGTGCTACAGCCAGAGAGTACTCTGTAGTGAAACATGGAAAAAACTGTTTGTGCAGGAAGTCCAGCAAAGATAGAGTTTTCTCTAGCATTTTGACAGCAGTGTGGTTTTGTTCTTAGGGAGGAGTCAGAGCTGCCAATACGTAGACATACGTTTACTGTTTATAACCAATGAAATCATGTCTGTTATATTGAGACAATAGAAATTATTTCACTGAAGTGTTTCCTTAGTAAAGCAGATCATTTAATAGGATGAAGAATTTCCTGTAATATTCTTTTTGAACAGCAGTTCTCACATGATGATGGATTGTTATGGTAGTGCCAAGAAATGGTTTTTAAGAGAAGGTTACCCATCAGATTTTAGAGAAAGTTGTTAAGCAAAGTTTTTGAGCTATGGATTTGAAATGAAAGAAAGCTTAGAAAGAAAGACTAAAATCTTTCAACTTAGTGCCATCCACAGCATCAAGTAAACCTGTTCTATTGCTGGCATTTTTATTTCTTCTGCATATATTTGTGTCTCCTGCCTTCTCATCCAGATTGGCTTGTTTTCTCTTCTTTTTAATCAGTTTTAGTTAGGCTTAACAAAATGTTTCAGCTGGTGCCTGCTATGTTTGTTTTATCTTTGGATTTTTCTGTGCCAATCACTGCAGTATAACTTATTCCAGTGCAATGCCTGTTGCTTTTGCTGTTGCTTCATCTACAGATTCTGAATAGCCGCTTGCCATTTCTAATGAAACGGAGAGAATGGAATTCAATTCCAATAGTCTTTACAAATAAAGATGCATCCTGATCTTACCATGGATTTTTTTTGTATCTGAGCAGTATGGGATATTCCCCTGGACTTATCCACCTTAAGGTTTCTGTCATGTTTTTCTCTTCTTTCTAGAGTAAGGCTCTCTGTGCATTCTTTGCTCAGTATAGAGCTAAAAGAAACTTCAAATTTAGTATAAATGCTTGAGACCTTCTCAGTAGACTCTTTGAGTGCTGTTTTTACAGAAGTAGTTTATCTAAAGTGAGCCTAAGACCATCTTAAGGGTACTCGAGAACAAGTTCAAAGATTTCTCTCTTGCTTGGATTTTAAAATTTTATAATCCTGACGATTTGAAGACTTTTTGAATTCCTGTCCTTTTGTTAGAATTGGCCAGGACTGCCCATCAGGTTAAAAATAAGCTTAGTGACACTGTCTGCAAATTATTGCTTTTCCTATTTTAAAAAAATTGCATGTTTATGGAAATTTGCATGATATAACTCTGTACATCTGCAGGATGTGTCTGTTAAGTGAGAGAAGTAGCACGTTGACATTCAGCAGTATGGTAACAAAAGAATAACAGGTGGTGCACTTATCCCTGCAAAATTAATCTCACCAGGGAATTGCAGTTCTGCTCTTCTAGTGTGGCAACACAGAGCTAGAGCTAGAAGAGAGAATTATGGTTCTAGTACCACTGATGTGTAAATCCAAGTGTATTTGGGTCCTGTGAATGCTGACTCTAGGACCCCTTGAATGAGGATTTTCCTCTATGACATTCTGACTTTGCTGCTTTTGGTATGTCTTCTGTTTTTCTGGAAGGAGCCAGGGGTGTAAATACTGGCAGTGATGCCCAAATTGTGCCTCCTGTGCTAAAATCTAAGAATCTGAATACTGACACTTAGTGACATCTGGGGTGTGGACTCTTCAACAGCTGGGGTGTGGAATTGTGAGTTCTGGCTGTAGTGCTCTGGAGTGTAGATCCTGCTGGGAATGGAGTCCTGAAATTTGAATGTAATTTTTTTAATATGAAAACTGAGAGAGGAAAACAAATCTGGATTCACACTGTCTCTACAGCGTACCCGTCCTCTGTCTGCCAATGATGCTGAAGTTAAAAGCTCCATGCCCTTAGGCAGGGAGAAGGCAACAGGAAGGCACAGCAGCTCTGTGATAGGCCTCAGCATGGAGGAGGTAAGGAGGCTAATAAATAGTTTTTATTTACCTTGGCTTTCATGCAGTATGTGGGATTATTTGCTCAACAAAGAGCAAGTGCATGCAAATGAAAAATGTGACGGAAGAAATATAATTCTTGAAATAGAATTTGAGTTTTACTGCTGGTATTGCCCTTGCCCTCAATCATGCCAAGCAGAGATATGCTTGAAGCAGTGATAGAGTCCTTCAGAATTTAAATGCGAGACAAAATTCCTTAAGGATATTATTATCTACCCAGTCCATTTGCAGAATTGAATAGTTTTGTTTTCTGAAATTCAGAGATTTTAGGAAGGTTCATTTTTCATTGGTGTCTATTTTGCTGGCTTTTTTTTTTTTTAATTAGATCAAAGTTCTTCGACGAGTGAGAGAGGAAAATGAACGGAGAGGCGGCTTCGTCCGGATATTCCCTACCCCATTAACATGGGACCTTTATGGGTAAGAGTAAAAATCTGATGGGATAATGCTGATGCTCTGTGTTGATGGATATTCTGTTAGATATGTGTAGGTCAGCCATCTTGGCATTCAAAAAGATGTATTGAAAGTGTTGGCAGAGTTTATTTTAGTGTTGAATATTCTTTTTTCTGATCCCTTGTTTTTATCAGCTGTTGCTTTGCTTAACTGCACCCTGTGGAAAGTTGTTGGACATTATTTCTGGTATTGCTTTTCTGTTAGAATAAAAGTGTCTTCCTTTCAGACTTTTGCTATCTACTTTTGCATCCTCAAGCTGCATACCGTGTACTCTTGTCATTAGGCCATAACCACCATATAGGACTCACTCATTCTGAAAGTTATACAATATTACACTTTCCTAAGTTTATTTTTCCAGTCTGTGATGTCTTCTCCGTTTCTTGCATCACCAGGAACTTCAGCTGAGAAATGGTAGCTCTCCTCCTTTCGTCTTTTCTGTTGTGGTGCAGCATGTTGTCTGAATCCACTTCAGGGATGTTTTTTTAGAGGTCATTTATTTCTGTATTATGCTGCCTTTCATTGTGTTGAGCTCTGTCATGATAATACTGTTTTTTGTTTGTTTGTTTGTTTTTCCTAGATCTTTTCTAGAGCACAAGACATCAATGAACTACATGTTGGCTACACGTCTGTTTAAGGACAGGTAAAAGCTTCTCTGTTTGGGAGAGAGATAAAGGGCGCAAACAGTACAAAAAGGATTGATTCCTCACTTGTCCAGACTTGTTGTAGACACAAGTCTGGGATTTATAGGGGTGATGATAGTTGTGAATCTCTTCTCTAGTATGCCAGTGACCACTGCTTATATATTTGTGTTGCTCTTCTGAAACCAAGGGCAAAAAGGTCAATACTTAAAAGGCATGGGAGTCGTTGCAGTACTAATATTACATGAAAAAACTTTAAGCACTTAGGTTTCTCTATGAAGGGATTATATGTGGTCCTGGCTTACCTTTAGTTTCAAATTTCAATTCACATTAAAGCTTGTCTTCATGTAAAGTAAGCCCTAAAATTGACTTTTCCAGCATTTTAGTCTCCCTATGTCTTGACCTCTGCAATCATGATTTGATGATTCCTTTTCTGGGTTGTGATTGGGTGGGAATGATAGTCATGCCACTAGCTGAGCTTCCACTGAGAGTTGTATGCAGTGTCTTTCACTGCTTGTTTAATGCCCTCCCTTCTCAACAATTCCTGGGCAAATTTGAGATCCACTATGAAGTAACTACCAAGTAAAGACAAAGTGGCTGAGAAAGGAGAATATTTACAGAAGCTCTTTCCTCATTGGTGCTGTACAATTTTTTTTCTCTGTGTATGTCTAGGGATGTGTCTGAAGAGTGGTTCTAAATGATACCTTCTCCAGCTTAAGCCAGACAAATACAAGCATCGATTGTAGTACAGCTGCTCAGGGGTCTCTTTTGGAGCCTTTTTTTTTCTCCTTTAAGATAGAACTCAGAAGTAATTCTGTAAATATGGTCTTTCCATTGTATATGTGAAAGACTAGGGAGGCTTTTTAATCAAGGCTGATCTAGTATGGAGAGTAATTTTTGACCTTTTTCTCTTTGTAGGGGCAAGATAAAAAGAGAGGTTGTCACTGGGAGATCCCGGTAAATATCTTCTTAATTAAATAATTTGTGCATTGTAGGATTTATTCTAAATTTAGATTTCCTTAGCTTCATCTTCCAAGTTGTGAGTCAACACCTTTTTTACCTGAAATCCATGAAAATAATTTTAGAAACATAAATGCAGTGAGAAAAGAATATAGCTGCATGTGGAGAGCTCATGTTTTCATTGGACCTTAAAATTTCTCCTCATAGGCTTCTCACTTTGGTATTCCTGCCATCTTGATAAGCCACATCATTGAGCTCTCCCAGAAGATCTTGTAATGCACAAGGGTTTTGCACTTCATATACTCATATATTCACTTTGTTAGATCTAAAAAGATAAATGAAACAGTAAACATTCTCTGTGCTTGTTTCCACTTATATCATAGGGAGCACTTTTTTTCATCTTTGTGCAGTGGCAGAAAGTTGTTACTTTTGTATGTTTCCCTTAAGGAATCTGGCAAGGCTCCTCGTCCCTTGACTTAGGTGGAACTTATAGGAAGTTTGGCATTTTCCATTTCTATTACGCTAAAATTCTTATATCTGATCAGTGAAGAACAAGCTGTCTACATAAATGGTTCAGACAACTGGATTCATGTCAATGTGCTCTCTTTCCATTCCCCTTTGTTGTTTTGTATTCTTGGAATTTCCTCTATTAATTGTGCCCTGAGCTGTTGCATGATTGGAAAAATGTTGCTCAGTCATGAAAGCGTGATACCAGGTGAGTGGTTTTGGGGCTTTGAGAGGTGATGTTCTGTGAAGTACATACAAGACTCTCTTCAAACATTTACCGGCTTGAGTAGAACAGAGTTAGACTTACGGTAAATATCAGGAAGAATGTTTCTTGAAGAAGTCTGATCTACTAGGTCTCTCGTAGTATCAGGGAGAGAAAGACAAAGGGAGACTGAGGGATGTCTCTGTACTGTGCTTCCCAGAGCAGGTCTCAATGGAAGGCCAGATATGAGGCTGGAGGCTGTGGACTCTCATGCTCTCATTTATGAGAGAAAGCTTGTTTCGCTGGAGTTACGGAATCGTCGGCAATGTGGCAAGGCTAGAGAAGCGCAGACAAGTGCATCAGGTACGCATGGCTGGAGTTTTAGATGAGCTGGTCAAAAACAAGCAAGCAAAGGACTTTTTCATTTGAAATGTGTGTGAATGGGGTTGTTCAGTTTCAAATGTTAATAGTTTTCACTTAATTTTAGTTCTGAGCTTCTTGTTTTTTGCTGCCTTGAATTTCATTCCCACCTTTCCACACCCCCACGTATATGATTAAAGGTAATCAGTGCTTGCTTAGAGATGGGCTTGTTGTTGTATTTCGGGTAAAGAATTCAACAATATGTGTGCCTCTGTGATTCTTCAGCTCTTCAGAGAAAGATGGGACCTTTCAGATTGGTTCTCTTAGACAGCTGTGACTCTTAAGCTATTGGGAAGAGAAATCTTTATCCAAGCTGATGTTGGAAAACTTAAAAGGGTACAGAGATGAATGATCCCCCACAAGTGACTGTGCCTGCCTTTATCTAAACTCTTTCTAATAGCTGTGTGATACTGACTGCAATAGGTGAGATTGGATGTTATAAGATGATTTTTGCTTCTGTGTTAAGATACATGATCTTTCTTGGCACATGTGGAAGTTTGTTTTGTAGCTTTGTTTTATTTGACACACAACATACAAAAATGTGTTCGTATATATATATCAAGTATGAGTGTATATATATCACTATATATGTAAGAATCAGGATAAAATACAGGAAAATGTCTTTGCCTCTTTGATTTTGTGTGGGCATTCTTTTTTCATTTGTAAGGTTAAAATAAGAATCTTGGTCTGTATTCTGTAATGTTGGGAAAATGGGCTTCTCAAGTGTTTGATGCACAAGAAGACAGAATAATATAGAACAGTCATACTTAAGATGCTGCTGTGAAATGGTTGTGTTCCTTCCTTCCAAAGGGTATGAAAAGTAGAACATTCCTTTCCACTTTCTTGACGAGAATAAGTGATTTCTCCTCTGCTACAGGCACATCAGAACCAACAAAGCTGTCCCTCAAGTCAGACACGGAAAGTGAGGTGGAAGAGGAGATGGATGCAGATGAAGAAGAAGAGGCAGATAGAAGTGTTTGCTCTCTTTCGGACGCCCAGGTGAAAAACAAGCCAAAGGTCTCTGACTCAGTGAAAACTACTTCTAAGGAGAAGTTACCAAAAAAACAGGACAAGAAAACTGGAGATGGAGAAGGGCTGTTTCTACAAAAACAAGACTCAGAACCTCAGTTTAACTTGCTTCAGATTCTTCAAAAGCAAGGAAACTTGAGGTGAGAGTTTTCTGCGTATTGCCTCTAGTTTTGACTTGAAGCTAATATGGAGGGAATGCATGTTATGAGTGTGAAGAGAAGAAGACCCTAGAAAAGGGGCCTGGATTTTTGTCTAACTGTGGGCTGCCTTAACATCTTGTTGGCAGAGAAGGGAGACCATTTGCAGTTTACCTGAATGCCTGACCTGTTGGGTCAGTGTAAAGTATGACCCTATGGTTTCCACTGCTGTTCTTTAATCTGATGATGTAAGCTTTTCTTTGACAGCTCAGGCTTCTAAAGTGTCTCTTTGCCTTAAAGCAGGATGCCTGCTACTGAATTCTAAATTTTTTCTTCTCATTCTTTGTATTTGCCAAGAAGTGGTCATTAACATATTTTAAATTATTCGAGAACAGTTGGATGGAAATATCTCAGTGCTGTCTCTTCATAAAATTAGTTTTCTCATTTTTGTACTTTTACTTTTGATAGAATTTTTACCTCTTACAGTAATCTTTGCTCAAGGTCATTGCCTTCTGAGAGCAAGATGAGGAGGTAATTTGGAACATCTCATTGCATGTTTTTGAGTATGATGGTGTGTAGTAGAGTATGTTCTGATGGATGACTGTTTCTTGGAAAAAAGAGATGTCCTGGAGGAGAGAAAACCACCAAGCAACGTCTTAACAAGATGTTTTGAAATATGATCTTCCCCTTTAATGCGGGTAGCAAAACTCTACTTGCAGAAGGACAGGAAGTGCAAAAAGAAAGCATGAGCATATATATCTGTGTAGGAAGGCTTTACATCTTCTAGATAAGAAGCAATGTTATGTTTTCTGTGAAAAATGTCCAAAGGTAGAGAAAATGTTTCTTCTTGTTGCTTCCTTAGTTTAGTTTCTGGGAGAAACTATGAATTATTCAATGGCTTTTGGGATTGTTCTGATGTCTAATTGTGGCAAGGACATTTGCTGCTGTGACAGGGAGGATTCTGAAACCTCTTTTGAGGATAAACTTAGCAATGCTGTGTCTGTATCTACATATATATAGAACTGACTCCTGCCAAGAATATAAGCTCTGTCTGATGTTCCTGGCAGAATCTTGCTCAGCCCCCAGCACTGTTGGGATTCCCCACAGAAGGGTATAAGGCTTGTGGTGACCTCATATTCCAAGATTGTGCTGGGCTTGGCCCCATCTGATCTGTCATCGATGTAAGGTTTGCCTGTGGGCTCACCAGGCAGAGAGGCTGAAGTAATAAAATTTTCATCCAAGAGAAACCAGGCTCATTCTACTCAGTTTTTGTAAGTGGTAGGAATTCTCTCTCCTTTAGTCAGCCTGATGAGGAAAGATCTGCCTTCCATGCACTGGGTGTTACTGGTGAAGAAATGATAGTCAAAGGAAACTTGTTCCCCCAACTATGCCATTCCCAAGGAAGTAAAATGAAAAGGAAGTTACTTTTTCCTGCATTTAAGGCCTGAGGAGAGGCAGTGTTAAACAAAAACCTTTTTTAGTTTTTAGTCATAGAAGTATCAGGTGCAGGCCAAGACCTGTATTATTGTGCTGATAATATTGTTAACCTGTATTATTGTGCTGATAAAATGTTGATAATGGGGGCTCCTTATCAAGCACAAATCTTGAACTGGTCATGAGATGTTTGAGTTGTACCTAAACCAAACCTGACAGTTCTAGAGAGCTGAGGTGAGAACCTTTTCTCATACATGGTAGCCTGATGTAGAGACTATCAGTTCTCAGCTAGGATTCAGAGAGTTCTTCCAATGTTCCAGACATGTAGGAAGAAAAGGCAGATATAGTGACTAGTAGCATACAGAGCTCAGAGATGTTACAAGGCCTGCTGTGCATTCTGGAGTTCACCGAAGTTCCTGGAAGACAGAAATTGTAACCAGGTATTTCCATGATGTTTCAGTTGCTGCAGTACAGCTATTAGCAGAGGATGCTAGCCTGAGACTCTTGTGCACTTGTCTTTGGCTTAGCCCCTCTTTGGCCCTATGTGACCTTGCAGAAGCATCAAAAGTTAATGATTAAGCCGATACATGGATACTTCCAATGTATTTTATTTTAACTTCAATTCTTACCGAAATTGATGCATTGATCTCTGTAAGTAATACTATGGTATGATTTCTATGTAACACTGTAATATAGTGTTCCTGAAATTTACAGACCTATACACCAGAAAGACTTAATCACGGCACAGAGTTTTTAACAGCATTTCAAGGACTCATGTACCTGCAGTCATAAGGACCATATAAGTACTTGAGAATATTCATAAGAAGCAGGGAACAAGTAGAAAAGATATGGTGAGGTTCCTCAGGAATCGGTCTGAGGGTGATATTAATAGTCAATTGAAGAATGACACAAAATGTACAAATGTGCTAATGAAATTTGCTGATGGCAAATATTTGGGCGTTATTACCATGAGAAAAAAGTAATGCACTAAATATGACAAAAACTGGATGACCTTGGAGATAAAAATAATATAACTAGGATGGAATTCAGTAGAACAAAATGCAATGGGATGCTCATAAGAACTAATGATTTACAGCAGAAATGCTGTCAGCTGGGTATTCATCAACTAGAAATTAAGTATAAGGAAAAATATCTTGCATGCTGGTTGATCAGTGGAAGTTTGTGAAGCCCTAGCTCATGCATGCATAAAAACACCCAATGTGTTCCAGGGTTTATCACTTGACATACTTCTGAGATTTTATGTGGAGTATTGTATCACTCATATTCATGGAAGGCAAACTGTGAGTGGAACACAGGTGGAGGTGAGCTGCTGGTCTCATAGTCACCATTGTGGGTGCTTTGTTAGAAGACACTGGCAGATGGGGATAGTTTGCACTAATAAAATGAAAACTATGAAAGGATGTAACTGCTAATAAAGACATTCAAGGTGGGAGACCCATCAGGGATTATATTTAAGATACAGGACAATGTTGGTGAAAGAAAAAGCGATTATAAACTGCTCATAAGTGAAGCTGGGCTAGGTAGTAAGAGGAGGTTCCTATTTATTAGAACAGTAAGTTCTGGAATAATATTTCAGGAAAGTAATGGGTTCAGAACTCTAGTTTGTTTAAGATAAAACTTAAAATTCTACAGAACATATTAGGACACTTCCTGTGATAGAAAGGGAAATCTGTTGCTGACACTAAAGCAATCTGCTGCTATATCCTTATGAAAAGCTTCTAGCAACTGTGGGGAAAACTATGAGGAAGAGCAGAGGCTGGGAGAGCAGAATGTTTGAGGATAGGGTTTAGACCAAGAGGACAATGAACATAATTAGGCAGAGCTTTCAGCAATTTCTGTCACAGCAGATGCATATGCTAAAGTGGCTACTATTGTGAGGGAATGAGAAGCTATGTGTCCCTCCCAGTCCTCTCCTCAGTTCATGCTTACAGCTTCCCAACATGTTCAGCCAGCTGCACAGCAGATTTTGCTGATGTTCCTTCATTCCTCAGTGGAGCCTTGCTCAATGAAATTTGGCTTATATCTCTGAGCCAGCAGGGGAAGAGCTCACTTTCACAGATTTAATTCTTTCATTTCCAATGGGAATTACAGGGCCTTTGTTATAACTTTGGCACCAGTACCAAGCCCTTTGTTTATTTTATGGTCTGTTGTTGTGGTGTTCAAAATGTTTGTGAAAACAGAGGCCCAGTAGAGCCTTGAATTTGTTTTAAAAATATGCAGTTTTGCTGATGTCCATGTTACTGGCTTTTAGAGGAGAGTAACCAAGGCTGTAAAAGGCAGGAAGAACATTCCACTTTTTAGAATTTATCTTATAGAGTGTCTGCTATCTTTTGTACCTCCTGCAGTACCTACCCCATCTTGGTAAACTGAAGGTCTGCTTGAAAATGGTGATGGGGTGAAGGGGTCCTCTCTTTGAGCTTCAGCATTAGTGCACTTAGGAGGTCCTTGCTGACTGTACTTTGGTCTGTAGGCTGTGCCTGACTGCTGTAACTCTTCCCATTCCTATTCTGAAGGTAGCTGATTGATTCTTTTTGTCCACAGCAAAGTACAAGCTCGTACAGCTTTCTCTGCCTATCTACAGCATGTTCGGCTCCGACTGATGAAGGAGACTGGTGAACAGATTCAGAATCCTGCCTGGGCTGCCAAAGAGGATCAACAAATGGTAAGAAGCTTTGTGTTGGCCAGACTGAGAAGCCAAGTTGAAATCTATCTACCTGAGAGTTTGGAGGTCAGTTCCCATCCTTGCAAGTACAGAAGTCCAGCTGAGATGATGATTGTTCATCTTTGTCTAGCTGCAAGTGCTGTATTTTTAATATACAGATGAGGTAGGACTGCTTACTGACCTGAGGGCAGTGATAGACAACTCTTAATGACTGGACTTTGACATTCAAGCTGCTCAGATCTCTTGTTGGTTCTCCTTCCTTGATTTCTGAACTTACCTGCTCTTGAATTCTTATCTAGAAGATTCTATAAGATTATTTGTCAGGATCTGGTTTCTGCTGCATAAAGCAAACCATTCATCTACTCAAATAGAACAAGTACCCAGTTAAGCTTTTTCTCTTATGTACTGTTGTAATATGTCCAGATGTGTGTTTATGAATCTTACTTGCATTCTACGTAGAGGAAATTAAAGTAAAAGCCACTGAGAAGAGAAAGTAAAAGTGGTGGATTTTTCTAGGCGGTATTTTAAAGTCCTGTGTGCATTTTAAAATCACAGCAAGCCCAGATCCCTTCACAAACCTTCCTAAAAGAGCTTTGCACAGCAGGCTCTTGAGCTTTCTGCATATATTCTCACTGAGTGCATGTTGCAGGGAAACAGCCAATGTAGTTCAGAGATAAAATTGTGTGTCAAGAATAATCATTCAACTCAGTGGAAAATGTTACCTCTACTCTTTCCAAGTGGAAATTAAAATGGGCTTTCTGAGAGTCACTTTGTCTGCTGTACTGTGAAGAATAATGTTTAAAATAACAGATCAAACCAGCCTGGAGTAATGGCAATGAGAGGCGAGCTGTGAAATCCAATAGTTTGGCTGTGAGGCTGCTCATTTATGCATTAGCAGCGCTCCTAAGGAAAAGCAAATCCAGAGGCAAGACAGAAAGGGTTCAAAACACCCACAGGATGCATCTTGCCTTAGGATCTGCCTTGCCATATGTTTCCCCCACCAGAGGTCAAACAGACATGGTGAGGGACTGGAATTACATGGCTGTAGATGTAGACATCTATTGGTGTGGAGAGGATGTGTCAATAGTGTGTGTATATATATTCACACTATATATATATATATATATTTTTTTTTTTAACTGACAGGCTTTTGTTTGGGACTGTGNGAAATGTGGCTACCCATATCTGACTAAGATCCCCTTTCCTGTGGTACTGCTGAGAGAGCTTTATGTCAGTGCACTTTTTCACAGGCCTTCTTTAACACATTGCAAGTGGGTTTTGGAAACAATCTCCTAAGATACTGGATTTTACAGGTTATTATCTTTCACTTCATTTTGCTGATTGGTTGTTTTTTTCCTTTATCTGCCATGCTTTTGAGACAAGCACTTAAAAAGTGTTCCAAATTCTGACCCACCTCAGGCAAGATACACCATTGTTTTTCTCCCCCATATTGGATTTATAGGGCTGTAATAAAAGTGTGTATTGCAGAATGTTTTTGCCTGCCAGTTTCAGCTCATTTTCTCAGGACAAAGTGTTAGTTCCTGCAAGTCCTTAGTTAGTTCCTGCTGTAGTATCTCTATTCTCCCCACATCTTGCAGATAGCTCATTGTTAACTCCATCTCTCTTGCTTGCAGGAGCTCATCATCCGCTTTCTGAGGCGAGCTGCCAGCAACCTTCGTCAGTCCTTGAGTCTGATGCTCCCCAGCCGTCATGCAGGACTGGCTGCTCGTCGTCGTCAGCTGGCTCACCAGCTGGGAGACTTCATCATCAGTTATAACAAGGTGACTTGTTCTTTTTTAAATTATTTTCTCGATTTCTCTTTTCTTCTTACAAAGCGTCTCGTGCGGGCTGTTTCGAAGGCACTCTTCTGTTATTTACATGATCTGCTTGCAGCTGTGCATCCAATAATGGTACTTTGTTGAACTTATCAGACAGACAACAATATTATTACATAATATGTGCAGGCCAGTAATTATGTACATAAAAAGAAGTGCTGAAATGAAGTGGAATTTAACTGGCAGTGTGCTTTTTCTTTGATTCTAGTGTTTTGTAATGCCTCTTCCTAGTACTTATTTTCATGGGGCTTCTTTAAAGATATTTTGTTTTATACAGAACAGCGTGAAATATGTATTGTACTATTTACTTGATATACTGAGGGACTGCGACGTATCTGCAGGAAGGTACTCTGCATGCTTGGTGTTGAGGAGACATAGGTACTAATTTAAATAATTTTCACATCTTTATATGTAGGAGGTGTTGTTCTTAGCATAGTGGTTTCAACCTAATCTTTGTTCTGCAAGGACAGCTTCCCCTTTCCTTTGCTCCCTAGCATTTCTTCAGTGTTATAACAAGGGTAATTGAAATTCAGCTTTCAGAGGCTGCTGTGCAGGGGCCTCCAAGCTTCTACTTGTTAGGAGAGGATGTTCACTTACATTGCCTTGTCAGAACTGACATCTGGTAACTTAATCTGTCCAATCAAGGTTGGTATTGAACCAAGTCTGTTCCAGGGAGTGCCTTGTATACCTAATGCTCACTGAAGTACTCTGTTAGGAGGAACCACAAAACACTTGGGTGGCTCTGTGGTGAGTGAAGAATGCAGCTGCTTTGGATATAATTTCCACTTAAATTATATTCATACATTAGGATTTTCTATTAACTCTTGAGTAAATTCACAAAATAAAGCTGTGTAACTGGTAATAAATCAGTGCATAAACATATTTTCTCAGTTAAAGCGAGTAAGAACATATCACTTGAGGTTTCAGGGCATATGTGTTTAAGCCCTTGAGAGACCATTGGGCTGTGAGGTTTTTTGATTTCTGGTTCCAACATACAGACTTCTTTCATTGACTTGTAACTTCAGATTTAATAGGGACTCCTACTTGCCGTTATATATCATCTGTAATGACACAGAAGAAAATCATACTGCTCCAGCAAATTAAATAAAACAGATCACATATTATCCAGACATTTACTTAAGTAGTAAGGGGTAAAGATGTCCCAAACCAGCTTTTTCTTCCCTGTCTTGAATTATGTTTCAAAACACATATCTGACCCTTCTTTCCTGGGAATGCTCAGGGTAACAGCAGGAAGAAATGAAGTGGAGGTCAAGTGTGGTCAGATAAAGCTTTTAAGCTGGTACTGGTATTTTGGACAGGTCTGAAGGATTTTTTAAAGGGCAAAAATGTTTGTATCAATCCAACCTCGGGTGCCAACCAATTCTACTGGTGTAAAATAGACTGTTTGTATCGGAAAACTTGCTCCCATTTTCACCCACAAAGGCTCAGCATTTATTCCAGTATATTTCAGTGTATAAACACGTTTGCCATAGGCTGTACTGTTTTACTTTCTTAGTCTTTGCTAAAGCAGTGGGATTTTGGTGTGTGTATAAGCCCTCAGCAATTTGCTGCTTGACAAAAGAAATTAACTCAATTAACTCTAGAAATTAACTAGAACTACTAGTTTATAGTAGAAAATCTCTTGATTTTCTACAGACATCCTTCAGTTTCTTTAAGATTAATTTTACATGTTTTCCCTCTTTTCTTCTGTCTGTCTACTGCTGGGACACATGCACAAATAAAAGCCGTTTGGAGGAGCTCTGTGGCAGAAATAACAAAGTGGAGGGAAGACCTAATATCTGTAAAGAATGATTTTATTTTTTTTTCCCTTCCTTATGCTCTTGCAATGGATGTAGTTGAAGGAACAGAACATATTTTTGAAAACTTGACCTTTTCTCAGCAAATCAGTTGTGTCAGGTAGGGGAATGGACTCAGTGTATGCTTAGGATGTTGTCTCTGGGGCTCTCCATATTTATTCATGTTGTTGCACATAGCAGTGTTCTTTTATTCTTAGGTTCTGTGGAATTGGTTTTTGTGTTCTGGGAGCCGTAGCTATGCCATAGAACATGGAGACACTTACTGATACTGCTTATTAACAGGAAACAGAGCAGATGGTCCAGAAACAAGCAAAAAAGAAACAGGAAGAGGAGGAGGAAGGAGTGAATCCTGAATGTTTTCGGAACTTCATTGCCAGAGCAAGGTAGGAATAGATTTTATTCCCTTTGATAAATGATCTCTCAGCCTTGAAGCATTTTTCTAAAGAGGATTTGATTGATCTAAAGCCTCTAGATACCTTTATTGACTGTAGGACCTGTTCTTGCTGAGGGACAGAGAGCTTGTCTTCTCTTGTCTCTCTTCCAGCAACCAAACACTTGTAACATCAGCACCTGATGCATAGAGAAGAATATACAATAGATGTTTTGACCATTAAGTAACTTCCCAAAGGACAGCAGTGGTTGCCCTGGCCTGTGTAAATTTCAAACTGCTGCTGGTGAGTTAATGGTTTCTTTTCCTGTGATGCTGGACCAAGTAAGGCAGTACTTCGGAAGGACAATGAAACTAGAACTGCTGCTCAGATGATCTTTAGCTGCTGTGGTTGAACAGTTGTTACAGCTCTGACTCAAGTTTCTGCTCTCAGAAAAAAATCTCATGCTTGCTGCCTCTCTTCAGGAATTTTCCAGGTCTGAATTTTCTGAGATGAGCAAGGAAGGGAGTTAGGCCTCTTATTTGGCCTGCTAAAGCAGTTCAGTGCAAGCAGTTATTTTCACAATGGAAAATCAGAATTTTCTATTGCAGCACTTTATCTGCTTTAAACTTAAAAGAGTCTGGTAAAAAATATATTTTAAAAATAGTTAAGGATTCCTTAGGGCCTGCATCATTGTGTGAAAAACAGTGTAATTACAGCTGTCTGACTGTGGAGAGGTCTGAAATTATTCAGTGAACTGCAGTTATGTTTTTGAAGTCTCTGATTCTTGAGCACAAAAAGCAATTTCTCTTGAGTCTATCATTTAGTCAATATATGACATGCCTATATGGGCAAGAACCCCTGTCAATATCTGGACAGAGTTTACCTGCCTTTTTAATGCCCATCTTCTTTTTTCTGTGAAGATTGATGGTAATTTCTTCTTTTGCATGACTACTTGTTAAAGCATTCTTTCTTTTTCTGTTTGGATAGCACTAATAGTGAATGATTACAAGTAGTTGGTAGCTGAGGCATCCTGAGTAAGTTGAGGTGGTTTCACAGTCTGTCTTGGTACATTCTTATGAAAACAAGTATTTTACCTTTTGCTAATGTAATTGATGAAGTCATTACAGCAACAGATTTACAGGATCACAGAGAAATCTTCAGATAAAGATGCCTAACTACCATACACCATAGGATATACTGCTCTTGCTAGAAATGCGTATTACATGGGCCCATGCCATGCTTTTGATTCTCTGACCGTTCTCGCCACTGAAATGTCTGTTGTGTCCTAGGCAGGTCATTTTCCTTTTTGCTAGAAATGGTAAGAGATAGCTGCATGAAACAGAACTGCAAATTCTTCTGGTTTTGTGTTATTGGCTACCGTGCCATCATGGCCTGATGCACTGTCCAGGTTGGGGCTGGAGATTTTTGCTGGGTTGTCTGACTGAGTGATACAGAATAGTTTGCCAATGATCAGGCCATTTCTAGCAATGATCTTTCTGCTTCTTATGAAGTATGAGGTGTGTTTGAAAACTCTGATATCTGACACTACCTGGCACTATGCTTCAGGCTTCAATCAGTGAGGAAGTTATTTGGAGCCAAGCAAAGAGGGTAGATTTCCACTTTGAGTGTTCATTCTGCAGTACAGTAAATGCAGCAGTGGAGAAAATGGGTAATAAATGTTGCTTCTTAATTGAGATTGTCTCATTGACTTGCTAATTTTGATATGACATGGATGTCATTGTGTTTAGTTGTACATCTGCTATGACCATTGATTTTAAAAGTCCTCAGTGCATTGTAAAAGCACATACATAGTGGTAAATTCATTTAAAAGCTTAAAGCACCTTTCCATCAACAACTTCTCATTCTTATATTTTCTCTTCACTTCTATTCCGGAAAAAAAGGTGAAGTTTGGATCTTCTGGGCATACTGCAAACTTCCATGTATCAGCTTTAGACATGGCTTTTACCAAAGCTTAGGCTAGCTAATACTAGTTACAGTAGTGATATTCAGAGGATATTTTGAAAGATTCTAACTCCTGGTCTGCTAATTTATATTTCTGTGTTACGTTTTCTTGTAGTGTTGCTGGCACTATACTTCTTGCTTTGGTGTTTGCCGTGCTATACAGCCACTCACTGATGCTGAGGCAACACTATAAAGCAAAAGGAAAGCATGTTAGATAACAAATAACTGGAACTACAGCTTGCACAAGCTCTGATAAGAATGGCCAAATAACTGATGCTGGTTTGGGACTAATAAATGTTTAGGATATTGGGGATGTCCCACTTTGTTCTTGTAAAGGAAATGAGAAACATATGCGAGTTTTGTGAATTTCACAAAAGTATTGACTGTTCTGGTTGTCCTGCAATTTTGGCTAATTAACAAGCTTTTGCCTTCTTTCTTCTCTCCATACTGCTGAATAGAAACTACTAATGGTGACTGTAAAACAGAGGCTGAGCTGAGTTCTCTCATGGGAAGATAGCTGCTCATTCTAAAGAGCACCTGAAGGAGATTCACAAATTTAGCTGTGATTGGAATCTCTCATGTTGAGTTAATCTCCCCAGATGTGGGGAGATGTGTTTGGAGTATTCACTTGCTTTTTATTTATTCTGGGAAGGCTCCTGAATGCCTTGAGTTTTCTACTGCATAAGGAGATGGTATTTTATTGGAAATCTCAGGTTTAACCAAGACATGTTGCCTTTCTTCTGCTCTTACCTTGTAGAACTGGGCAAATTGTTAGCTTGTCTAGTGTCACCCCTTTTTTCCCCTACTCCACTCTTCACTTTTCTTATTGTTTATTGCCATTGATTGTTACACGAATGCAGAAAAGCTTAGTGTCCTCACTCTACATTCATTCTTCTGTCCTTACTGCAGTGAAAGTGACCTGGAGGAAGTACTGACATTTTACACACACAAAAACAAATCAGCAAGTGTCTTCCTAGGAGCAAAATCCACAAGCACAAAACACAGCAACAGCAGTCGCCAGTCAGAGAAACAGCCCCAAGCTGGTAAGTTTTGTAGGCAGTTCTGAGATGATGTTGCCCAGACAAAACTAGTTTGACTTAAGTCTGTGAAAAGAAAGCAACCTCTCCACAATGTTACTCAGGTTTTTTGAGAAAAATAACCTGAAAAACTCAGGGTTTTAATTTTTTTTTTCTTTTTTAACTCAGTCTTATGTGAAGACTAAAGTCACTTCACTCCTGTCTTTTTTGCCTGAAGTGCAATGGGTTGAACTTAGAATGGCATTTATAAGGAACTCTAGAAATGGTAGTTCATGACTGAAATGAAAATGTGCAAACTTAAGGCAGTAAGAATTAAAATGCACAGAGAATCCTGAAATCAAAGTAAGGGACAAATGAAATCAAGGTCTTAAATATTGCTGCCTGCAGTCAGAGTATCCATTGGAGGGCACAGACTGTATATTTGCGCCTAATTAGGCATTCCATGGAAGGAAGAGTGTGCCAGCTGTATGTATCTAGTAGTCCATGCTACTATACATGACAGCGTAATTGTCATTAATGAGGTTGTGTGGTCTGCAGGAAGTATTAGCAATAAAATCATTTATACAAGGGTAAATTCTGCAGTTTTGTTCTGGTGATTTGCAGTGTTCTACTTACTAACTCTTTGGTTTTGTTGTAGAGCATCCTGAGATGATGAAAGAAATGAAAGGTGATCATTCCAAAAGTTCAGTTTCAGATTTGTCTGCAGAAGGAGCACTAAAGGGCTGTAAACCCAAAGAAGCTAAATCAAGCTGTAAGTGAACTGACTTAAATAATCATTAAAAAAATACTGACTGCATATACTGTTTTTAATACTGTTTTAAGTAAAGGTTGGAACCTTTGGGTTCAAACTGAGAGATCCAAATGCCCAATTTTTACTTCTAAACACAAGAGAAGATACTGTAGAATAGGCAGTGGGAAAGAGTTAGCTGCCCCTCACTGTGGGGGGATGATCTAGATATGGCAGACTTTGAAAGAGGATATTTATCATGTAGAGCCTCTTCTTGTCTCTGCTGGTAGATGAGGTCATTTTGGCTTCAGTGTGTCTGAATACAGGCATTCGGTGTGTTGATATTATCAAAGGACCTAAAAAGCAGATTTTTTCCTCATATAGTATATTCATTATCTTTGTATAGTTCCAGAAGGACTCACCTCCTTAAATGCTGAAGTGAAATTACCTCAGTGCAGCCCTCCTGGTGCTTCTTCCTCTGTTCCTGGTGCCATGTTCCAGAGAAGTACCAACTCCTGGATGCCATCTCAGCCTGCAGCCTCTGAAAATTCAAAAGCACCTGGTCACCCTTCATTGCCAGCTCCTCCAGCTGCTCCCAGACTGACTCAGTCCTCACCCCCACTGCCCTCCTTGCAGAGCACAGCTCCTGACAGCTCTTCTGTCCTGGCAAACCTGGTGTCCACTGACACTTGTAGCCTTGCAGGGTTACATCGACGTTCTGGTAGCTACACCATTGGCCCACTCTCATCTTTTCAGAGAGCTGTTCAGGTCTACAGCCAAAGTTTGTCCCAGCCATACTCTGCAAAAGTAGGTGAGTGTTCTGGGATTCATAATAACCTGCTAGTTCAGTACCAGGATTGTGGAGTAGATAGAAATTTTATATTTCCAGAATTGGGTCTTGTTGATTGGTGCTGAATTTCTCGCAGAAAGCAGAAGTGCAGGATGCAGCCCTTGTTAGGCAGTTGCCCTTTTATTGACCAAATGACCAGGCAATCATAGAATCATTTGGGTTGAAAAAGACCTTTTAGATAACCAAGTCAAACAATTAACACCACCAAGTCCAGCATTTACCAGGTCCCTAACAGCTGCATTTACCTGTCTTTTAAATATCTTTGTGGATGGTGCCTCAACCACTTCCTAGCAGCCTGTTCCAATGCTTTACAATCCTTTTGGTGGAGAAATTTTTCCTAATATTCAATCTAAAACTTCCCTGGTGCAACTTGAAACCATTTCCTCATGTCCTGTTGTTTGTTATTTGGTAGAGGAGGCTGATCCCTGCCTCACAAAAACCTTTTTTCTGGTGGATATAGTGATAAGGTCTCCCCTCAGCCTTTGAACTTATTCAAAAAGAGCTGTGAAATTAGGTTTTGTATAATTTTTTTATTATGCTACTGATCTCATATATCTTTAGTGGGTTTAATGTTTGCATTAGCAAAAGTCCTGTCTCAGTCTATGTGCTGTTCTTAGTTCTCTGGTTGCCAATCAAGCGTAGAAATCTTACAATGAAACCTCATAAGTGTTGAGTACTTAAAGGTGTGTCAAGGCCTCCAGAAGAGAAGGATCTGAATGAATCATTACAATATCTCATTCTCTAGGGTGTTTCAGCACTGCCATATCCAAGGCTATCCCAGAAATAAGATTTAGAGACCTCTCCTTTATCATGCTGTGGTAGAATGCAGTTAAGCAGTGCAGCTTTAGAGTGTAAAGAATTTGAAGGGTAGGAGAAACTGTAGAAAATTGCATGCAGACTGTAATGCATTTGGAAACTTTTGGGAACCACACACAGGCTAACAGCTGTGATCCTGATAATACTATTTTTTTTTGTATTTTGATGGTATTGTTTGTTCTAGGTTGTGCATCAGGGTCAGCACATATTTGCTAGGGTTGCTGTATACATATTGACAACCCCTCTAGCATTAAAAAACATCTTACTTCCCAACTGAGCAGCTTACTTAAAGAGGTCCATTTTTTTTAAGGAAAAACTACTGAATTAACTTGGGTAAAAGCTGCCTCTATCTCTGGAATTGGGTGCCATTAGATACATTGTAATAAAGAGAATACAGGTTCGGAATTGCTACTTGTTCATATGGGCAATACCCATGCAGAATAGGTGTATTCTGTGTTCTTCTTGGTATCTTGCCTGCTTTTATGTGTCTGTGATTAGCAGGCTGTGTGACAGGCCGCTCATTAAGCACATTGCAATGTTTGTTTGTTAGGTGTCCATCGCAGTTCGAGCGGGCCGTGTGTGGGCTCAGGCAGGACGTACAAAGATGCAGAACATGCTTCTTCCCAGGGCAAACGTCACGGCCCCAGTGTGGTGGCAGCAGAACTGCAGCAGCTGGCAGATAAGCAAGCACCCTGCCAGTATTCCCCAGCAGGCCACGTCAGTCTCCTTACACAGCAGGTATGTAAGCACTGAAGTAGAGTCCTTGTGCAAGGGAGAAGTTTGTTTCAGGCTTCTGTGTGAGTGCTGGGCTGGGCTGAGATATGCTGCAAGCAGGAAATCTCATGAAAATTTATCTCTGTCCTGTTGTTTCAAACTGTTTACAGTCACTGAAAGTTTGATTTTCAGTGAGATGACGAGAATGTCTGGAAGTCATTTTATAGGAGAAAAGGCAGAGAATTAGAACATACGTTATAAAAAATGGAATCCATGCTTTGTCTTACTGGATAATAAACCCAAGTCTTCTCAGATTTGTGCTTCCATGCAATTTGCTTCATTATCTCTCCAGTGTGTCATCACAGTGCTGGCAATGAAAGTCTGCAGAATAGGTTCTGATGTAAATTCTGTATTCCAATAACATTGTAAAGACATAATGAAGTACTTAGTAGCATGAGGAATGATAATCCTTTTCTCCAACATGGTGATATACATGAAATGTACATTGAGTTCTGGTAGAATTACACTTAGTTTCATATTTCTTGTGGAATTATGTCCTAAATGGCTACACACAAACAATTTTTTTGATTTGTACTGTGCTGTAGTTGAACTCATCAAAGGTGTTCAAGCTGAGCACTTCTCAGTTAATTAAGGTGCGAGCTGCAGATTTTCTACCACAGGCACTTTGCCTTGGACAGTAATTCTTTTCTCTTTACTGTCTGGAGACAAATGATTTGAATGTGTTAGTTTGATTCTTGTATTTTGGAATTACTGTTTTAACGGTTATATTTTGCTAAGTTTTCTGAGGCATCTTTAATAGTTGCAACATCTGTTGGTATTTGCTTCTCTTTGCTTCTTTCAATTTTATTTTTTTATGTTTGGATTTTGAATATCTGATTATGCTATTGGTAGTATATTTATTTCAAAATGTGGGGTGCATCTATAACTTTAGGAAGCTGAATAGATTTTTTCTTTGCAGATAGGTCTTCAATTTTTAAAGGATATGTCAAAAAATAAAGTCCCTTCTTGTTGATGGACTTGGGAGAGAATGTGAGCACTGGCTATACTTATGATGCTGAGGGCTGAACTTGCATAAGGCCAGATCCTATTTAGACAACTTGTTCCTGTTTGCTTGTCTAGTAATATTCAGAGCTGTCGGTCTCGTTCTCAGCTGGTTTTAAGTGAAATGTTGTCAGTAAAGCTGTTCAAAAACTTTGATAGTAGAAGATTTTCATTCAGGAAATGCTGATTTGTTGAAAGCTAAATATATAATGGGAAGTGCTTCCTTTCCCTTAGATAAAAGTTAGTATCTAAACAAATACTTGGGAAAAAAATTAAAATGCATCTATTTCGTTTCAGTTTTTCCAGAAAAGAACCTCAAAAATTAAGTTCATCGACTTTTACCCTAAAATCATTCATTACCTATTCTGCTTCAACTGCTGCGGTTTGTTAGGTCTGTCTGGAGAACCCAATGTGTCTTCTTCCAGCCATTTGTGTAGCTATTAAATGATTTTTAAACTCCTGTATTCCTACCATGGCCAGTTACTCCTAGAAAAATTAGGAAGTATAGAAGGTGGAATTAAGAAAGGAATTCAGAAAGATCTGTATTGGAAGGGCAGCAGTTCCCTGAGCACAGCTGTGTTGGGTGGCAAAGGAGCATACTCTGGTGGCAGCTGAAACCTGTTTAGCCAGCAGTCACTCAGTCTGTGTAGGTATACTCAAGAGTGAGGGTGGCTGTGAAGTACATGGGTAGCCTGGAAATGTATTGGCTGTAGTAAATGTTTCTGTGTTGCTTTTGTTTCTGAGTTCTTCCAAGATACTTTCCCACAGAAGAGGTGGAAATTGCGAAGTAGGAAAATGATGATGCTAGTTTGCTTTGCTACAAGCAAACAAAAGACCCCTCAGCTCCTAGCAGACACTGCTGATTTTCTGACTCTGCTATATTTTGTATACAGCTATGCAGTGTTGGCACAAGCTTTGTTTCAGCAGTGAAGTATAGAAAAGTGTTGGGTTATGTCATTGTCATCTTGTGTCTTCATGAAAAGGATCCATGTAGAAAGAAATTCACGAGTCAATGAGAAGTTTAGTGCTGGAGTTCTGTCTGACAATGAGTTTCCTTCCTGAGCCTGTGTCCATTAGTTCTAGACATCTGCTCTCTACTGTAATTTTTCTGGCCATGTTTTTTAAATATTGTCTTTGGAGAGATGAAATCTGAATCTGAAGCTTGCTTAGTATGAATATTTGGATTTAGTTGAGAACAGTTTTTAAGGCAATCTGTTTCGTCAGTACTGAATTTATGGCACACGGCAGTTTCTAAGCGGAGACCATTATTTTAAGCTCACTTCAAACAGTGATGTTTTGGAAGGTTCAGACGTAGCTGCAAAGCCCAATGTATCATAACTAAAGCATGCAATTACTGTTTATGCTTTATTTTTTTTTAACATGGACATATTCTACTCTTCTGTCAGTCATTAAAGAGTTATTGCGATTATTTTTTTGATCCAGCCTGGATTTTAAAGCTTGTCTTGCAAGAAGGACTCAGGGGTTTTGTGAGAAGACAGGGCTACCATGACAACAAGGGCAGTAAGAGGTATCAGCATACAATAAATCATAGTAGGGCAGCGAGGCTTGGGCTTATTGTTGATGGACCTGGAACCAGGATGTCTTTGAACTGCTAGGCATGGATGTGGATTTGAAGCAGGAGCATTGAATAAATAGAAGTGCAGGAATTGCAGAATAGGCTGGTAGTTTGGAAAGTGATTTGCAGAAGAACAGGTAATGTTGAAGCTACCTGGGAGTGCTGCATGATTTTAGATTTGGGCAGACCTGGATATGGCCTGAACCAGGAGAGGGTAGGCAGAGGCAGATGAGACAGAGAAATATGCGAGAGAGGATTTAGTAAGCACTTGGAGAGAACTGGGAAGTCAAAGACAATTGGTATGAGGTGAAAGGGGAAAAGGCTTAAGATGGGAGTATTTGAGGGTTTTGGGTTATGAAACTCTGAAGGCTTTAGGATAGGATAATTAAGGGATTGAAAAGTGACAGTAGAGAAGGGGCTCGTGTAGGGTCCTTTACCCTCATAAGGGTCACTTAATTAAACAGGGAACTACTTTCCTATACATTTCTAGACAGGAAACTCTGAACTGTTATTTTCCCCCTTTTCACTTCTCTGTTTAAACCTCTTGAAATATGATAGTATTTTATAAAAAGCATTCTTAAATAAATTGGCATGAAGATTAGAACATTACTTACCTAATAATAAAAATAGTACAATTGTTTAAAGCCATTCCAGAAACTTGGAGTTACTCTACCTTGTTGGAAAGTACCTGGCTGGTATGAAAAGGACTTGATATATGGGTTTAATTATGTTTCATGATAAGATTAGGACCATTGATTTGGAGGAGGTATATGAAAGAGTGACTTTTGAAAATACTGGTGTTGCTGTGGACTGTATTTTTGTGGGGGGTTTTGGTTTGTGTGGTATTCCCCCCAACCCCCTGCCAAAGGCAAGAATTTCTATGTGAGAGTTGAATATCTTTGTGCATTGGTTCCCTGTGTTGTGCCAAGCTGTGTCTTGGAGGCTGGGGTGCTCTGAATACATATCTCCTTCCAAAAGCAGCTGGGAAGCTTATTTTCCATTCCTATTTTTGTGAGAATTGCTTCTGGTATCCATATAGTAGTGTGGGTCTCTGGGGTTCCCAGGAATGTAGCCTCAGCAGCTGTGCTTGGAATGGTGTCATTCTGGTTGGGAGTCCACCTCTGTTCCTCTCCAATCTCTGCTGTTCTCCACTGTTTTCTACCCATGCCCAAAGCACCTGTTTTGTGTTTCCTCTTTTACATTCTTGTTTTCTAGCCTCTATAGTAAATAAGTTTATTATTCAGTTATTTTTTATTGATATAATTTTATTGATATTATTGATACTACTTTATTATTTACTACTAAAATACTAATGTCCAAAGGGAAAATTTTAAATATCTGATGAACTTTTTAAAAGATGTTTAAGATCTATTCCCTTAAGAAAACAAGATTCTTCTGTTTGCATCAGCTTTCTGTCTTAGTCCTCTCTATTCGCTTCTGAAACATCAGATAGGATGATACTCATAGAATATACAATTCTTAGTTCATGAGAGATGGAGATGTAGGAAGGTAAAACCTTACTGATGTGCAGTTTTTTTCTGTTGTTCTCAGTTTTTATTCCTTGCAGACTGTCACAAAGTGTGTAGGAACATTTTGCCTTTCATTAAGTTGTTTTTCTACTATTTCTAAATACAGCTAATTTTGAGATTACGACAACAGTGGGAGTTAGGTACCTCTATCCATACTATATATTTCAGACACTGCCTGATTTTTGCAATATGTGCAATCTTAACTATAGTACTCCAAAGCATCCAAAAATAGAAAGGTGTGCCTCTTGTTAACTACCCCATGTCTGGGAGCAAGCAACAGAGAGATCTCTATGGTAAATGTGTCTTTGAGGGTCCAGCATTAACCTGGTAAGGCAGTGGCTGAATAGGCTAATAAGGAGGTGTCTGATCTCAGATGGCCATAAGAAAATGAGTTATCTATTATGTCCTGTCTATTAGAGCTCTTTGAAGTGAGAAAAATTAGCACTCACTATAACTTGGTCATATTCAGACTTCTAAAAAAGTTTTTTGACAAGCTTTCAGGAAGTGCTGTTGGGATGAACAGGTGTCTGTACGATGATAAAGAAAGTTTTATTACAGATCAGAAAAAGACAAAAAGCAAACAAAAACCCCCTAGTCAATTTGCTACGTAGTAAATGGATAACTGAAGATGCATAATACAGAATGTACATGACCCAGTGTAAAATTAAAGGCTTGAAAGGAGGAGGTTCATAAGGACATTTTAATAAGGTGTTTGATTACTTAAAGAATGAATATAAAAGCAAATTATTGCAAGGTAATATAGGGCGTGAATTTACTGTAGATTAACTACTTTGTAGTTAATCCATGTTTGTGCAGCTCATGTTTGCTACATGAGGTACTTTCTTGTTACCTTCACTATAATGTGGGCTGTAAGATTCCCATGTTCAGTTACAATGAAGTTAGGTGTGTGCTGTAAAAATGATTTGCGAGTTTAAGGAAAAGGATAGGATATGTATGTTTTAGTGTAAGCATTAATTACATAACCTCCCTCAAAACTGTTTTTCCACTTCTGGGTGGCATTTCTAAAGTGAATTTAGGAAAAATAACTGGGATTCACAGATGATTGACTGCAAATGCAGTTTTAATGAGGAAGTGAAAACACTAAGTTTTTTGAGGGAGGAGATAAGTGTGAAGGGATTACATAGAGCAGTGAAAGACAAGGTAAATAAAGTTTAGTATATTCACGTTTCTCATAAGAGGACAATATTCAGTTTAGCAAGAAGATATTGGAGTGAAAAAATTATAATGAAAGTGAATAGTTATTGTCACAGAATTTGTTTACCTTCTGAAACTCCCTGAAATGGGATACAATTAAGGCTGAAAAACTAGTAGGTTGTAGTTTCCTCAGACAGAATAATGAGCCTTTTGCAAATGACAGATCCCTAGGGTTTACCATACAGAAAAAAAATTCATTTGCCTTATCATTAAAATGTTTGTTATATGCATGGAAACCAAATTTCTTCCATCCTCTGAAATATGTCAGACAGGATAGTGAGTTTGGTGGATCTTTGATCTGAACTGACTTTTTATACTGAAAAACATGTGGTATGCTGCTGCTTCCATACTTATGACTTTTTCTTTGTCACATTGCTGTACTGTAGTCAGTCTTTTCATCATGATAAGGGTGTTACTGAGACACTTGTGAGGAACTCGGTATCTGAAATTGACGGTTTCCCTAGTTATGTCAATCAGATGCTTGCTAATTATTTTCACAAAGTGATGATGTCTTTGTCAATGTGTGTAGTGTAGTGGTTAATGGTGCATATTAACAGTACAATTTTGTAGTTTCCTGAAATTTTCTTTTCAGTTTGCCCATTGCCTTGCATGAGCCTAAGATGGTGACAGTACTGTTAGGGAAACAAGGCAGGTATATTTGCGGTGAATTGGGGAATGGAGCTTGAAGACACAGTTCAGCAAGCCCACTTCATTGGAGAGGAACTTAATTGCCTTTCTTGCCTTGAAATGTGATGTAGAGATCTTACTGACTGCTTTGGGACTTCTGAACAGCTGAACTGAGGGTTTTTTTACCTGTGCCTGCAGTAAGCCATTGGCCTTTCCTGATGGACAGATGCTTGAAGACTTACCCAGACTACTTTTCCTTCTATACCAGACTGCAGTCCTAAAGTCTTTATTTCATCTGTGTTTAGCATAAAACATTTCTATGTGTTTGTATTGCAAGACTTTCTGCAGGGAGGACATGAAAATACACAGCATGTGTGTACATCCAGAGCCAGGTGGCTGCATGCTGGATGCACATGAGTGTTTTTCTTTGTGAATAACATGCCACTTCTTTCTGAAGCACGGTGTAAGGTAAAAATTCTTTTGCAATGCTGTATCTGTGTGAGGTCCCTATCACTGCCTGGTGAGGGGGGCAGCAGTTGATATCTAGCAGGCTGTAGTACTTTGTGGTTATTAATGCTAGGGAACTGAAGAATGTGTTGAATTGGCCAGCTTGACCAAGAGGAGGAGGAAGAGAAGGAGGGGAAAGCTGGTGGGAGCTCTGACTCTGTGTGTGTGTGGGAGAGTGAGAGATTTCAGGTCCCAGCTATCATCAGGAATAACTCCAATTCTTGCAGCCGGGGAGTTTTATCACAGGGATAACATCAGACCACCCAGGCAAAGGCTATGCAGAGCTGCCTCCTTCTGTGCTGTGCAGCAAGTCAGTGCCCAAGATCCAGCAGCCAGGATTCCTGCAAATATAGTGACAGATCCCTAGTGGAGGATGGGCCACTTGTCTTATTCTACGTTTTTCATTGAGACAGAAGGTGGAAATGAGCAAGAAGCAGATGAGTTTACTGAACCTTAGGACCAGGGAGAGGGAGTGGGGAAGAATTGAATGGAACATTTTACAGTGTCCCAGAGGGCCCCTGTATATGCTATGGGAATCCCAAAACAGTGAGCTTCACCTTAACATCAGCTACAGCAGTATTGGAAGCCACACCACTCCTCATTTTCATGTCTTGGTTACACCATGTGGTACCCTTGCCTGCTTTGTCCTTGACAGAGCAAACTGCCAGTCTGCCAAAATGTACTGTACAGGTCCCAGTGGGCATCTACTCTTTCCTGTCTAGACCTGAACAGCACAACAAGAGCATTACATTTTGGGTGCAGCAAATACTTACAGAAATTTGGTAAGGCTGTTTGCCCCACTGAGGAGTTTTGGGTTTTTTTCAGTGATGATCCCTTGGTTTGACTCAACCCACTTTATCTGAGTCTTAGTTTTAGTTTCTTTGTGACCATTTCTTTGGTTTTTACGGTTCCACTGCTGGAGAGAAAGGGAAGTGTAAAGAAAAAAGGGATCTGACTGTAATTAGTAAGAGGAGCAAGAGGCTGGCAATCACCTCTGGGGGCCATTTTTCTTTCCTTTCACACACCTCTGCACTGCTGCAGGTCCCACCTTCTCCTCTACTCAAACTGTTCACACAGGAGCTGGAATTACTTTTATTACTGCTGATTTGTAGCAGCAGCAATAATGTAACCAGTTGGTCTCAGCAGAAGTTGTAGGAAGTGAAAAATCACTGTAGTTTCTGCTGTGCTCTTGTTGAACTCCTTCTGCTCTGAGGCTCCACAGGGAATAGAATCAGAGGGTTTTGTTATGATGCAGCAACATCTGCAGATAGTCACCAAACAGGCCAGGCTGAGCGGCTAGGTCTCATGTTATGGGAAAGATTACACCCTGATCATCAAACTTTTGGCAGGATTGTGCCTTGTAAAAATCACTCCCACTGGAAGTTTTGAGGCAGTGTCTAAATGAAAGCCCTTTTTCAGGAGAAGGAAGAGGGGGAATTCAACCATCCACAGCAGCAGCACTAACTTGGGTTTTCTTTTTTTCATTGTTAAATGGATGCATATGCTGGAGACGCTACAAAGGAATTTGCAAGTTTGTCAGGTTTCCCAGGAATGTCTTTGGCAGGTCTTTGTCTGGAACGTTTTCTGGAGACTGGAACACTTGTGCTCTGTATGCATATGTATATCCTGTAAGCTGGTAAGCTCAGAGAGCAAAGAAGGAATGTCACAGGCCTTTGGCCAGATCAGCCTTGGTACACACACAGATTTCACACTTCCCAGCCTGTTAGCCCCGGTTCTTCCCTCCTGGCCAGTGGTTACCGCAAATTCAAATCTGTACATAAAATGAAGGTGCTTTTGTGTGGGGTGCGGTCAGCAAGATGGCCTGGGTAACAGAAAGGTGGTTCTAGAAAAATCTGTTTGTATTACATTATTTCCTCGTGGAATTCGTAGTGATACATTTTGCTATGCTGTTTAGGCAGTAGCTGTGTGTATGTCTTATCTGTGATTTGGGGTTTCTCTTGCCTCTTAAGAGGCAGGTTAAGATTGTGTGATTTCTCCCCCCNCATACTGGGATAGCCTGTTGGGTTCCAGTGTCTGGATGCATTAAGGAAAGCAAGGCAGCTGGACTGTTTCCAGCAGTACTGGCAGACCTGCAAGTTGTGTTAGACCAAGTCATGCTAGCCTGTCCTGGATCCCAGATGTACCTAGATGTACCTGGGAGCTCTGTGGTAAAGCTAGGAAAATGCAACACAAGCTAGGGAGAGGACAGGTTAACAGTGAGTGTTTATTGTTGTAGCATCTAGTCAGTCATCTCTGAAGGAAGAAAAATAACTGAAAAAATACAGCAATTTTTTTTCTTTTTTCCTCCACATGGCAAGTTCTTAGCTCTTCCCTTCTGTTAAAGATTTCATGCATCTTGAAAGCCTTAGGGGTATCTGTGTTTGAGGAAGGTTTGGCAAGTGAAAATACTTGTGACTATGGAAGCCAGGTAGTGAAAGAAAGAGCAGATTTCATTTGCAAGCTGTTGGATAACATTGGTATTGCTGGATGAACAGTAAGTAATAAAATGGAGAATTAGGGATTGACTGAAGAGTCTTGAAGGAGTCAAACTGTGTAAACTTATAGATACATATGCTTACAGAGCATATGGGTAAAAATAGATTGAAAGGCAAAGGAGAACACACTACAAATGATGAAACATTTTGCACATTTTCAGTTTTCAAGTGGAATGGTTCCCTGTTTGAACTCAGAATACAGTGTTATCTTGTCCTGTCTGACTCATCAAAATTTAAGGATTCTGGCCTGATCCTAAAGCAGAGGAGTAGTGATCTTATGTGTATCTTATCATGATCCTTGTCCAATCCTTCTTTAAACAAAAAGGTTTCTCAGTTAACAGTTTATTCATGTATAGTTGTAACCTGTTGATAGGGTACATTCTGCCGAATACTTTGTCTCCTCCTGCTTCTGACTGTGAAAATTTTACCATTTTGAAGGCTTTTTGGAAGAGACAAAGTAGGCCTATGGTTACTGCATTCTTTTGGCATATCTTTTAGGCTTGACATGTGAAATATAGCTTGAGCTCTGGACCCCTTTTCCTCCTCACCAATCAGAAAGATCCAAATGGAAATGTGAGATGTGTGAACTGTGGAGGATTCAGTGTGGCTCCAAGTAAGAGAAATGGTCTTTAGACTTTGTACATCTCCAATCTCCACCACTTTTTAGGCAACAAGGTATGACTGGCTTCTGCCAGAAAAGTGCTAAAACTGCCAACTGGAGGCAATTTGTAGTGTATTGCTTGCTGTAACATGTTGACCAGTGAAACTTTGGATCTGCTGTTCAGGATGTTGGTAATGAAAATTTAAGTCACTTTTTCACTGCCTGCCAAGAAGGCCAGAGTAACAACTTCTAGTGGTGATGTGTCCCTGTTCACCCTGGTTGACTCTACAAACTAGCAAGAGAAGCATTCAGGCTTTCAGGAGGCTTATCCTGAATCTGTAGAGGCTGATCTACAACACTCTTTATTATTATTATTTTCTTTTTCTAATTGTTATAATTGATGGCTTTAGCTTATTTCAAACATTAGAGAAGATCAAAAAGAAAATACTAACTTTATTTTAGAAAATTATTATTGAATATGATAATAGGAAACTCTTGAAAGACTAGTATAATGTGGATCAGAAAAGTGAAAGCTATTAAGCTCTTTTTCTCACTGTTGCTTGTGATTTCTCAGAAGTTCTATACAAGGGAGCTTTGTCTGTAAGCTGCTATTAATTGGAAATAAATTCTATCCTGAAGTTTTTATTCCTATCTGTACTTGGAGAGTTCATATTTCATACTGAATTTTTAAAGCAGATTAACAAAAACAAACCCCTCAATTCCCATATTCAGCACTTTGGAGTATCATTCTGTGTTGTGGCCTTACTTCCAGTCTTAAAGCTTTTCCAGTAACAGATTTCTCAGAATAAGGCATGACCATAGAAATCAGTTCTTTTAAGCTTATGTGTCTCTGCTGGCAAGGCCAAGTGTATTGCAGTCATAAACTTATCTTGTAACATTTAAAAATAAAAATAAATGTAGAACAGTATTTCAGCATTATGCATTTGTCTTTTGGCTTACTAGCATTATATTGAAGTAAATGTAACAGTACATATATGTACTGTTTCTAACACAGCGCTCTATTGGTATGGCTGTGACAACCCACATGTTCTTCTTCCCTCCCCCCATTTTTTATGCTGTGTCATAAATAGAAGTACATCAAGTGGGTTCTTTTTCTTCTGTGAGAGATTTTGGGGATTTACTGTATCATGGTGTTCCTCAGTCAGCATGTTCCTTTCAGCTTCTGACATCTTTGCTGCCCCAATCAGCTTAAAAATTGTAGCAAAACTTGATGAATCTTTCTAGAATGGGAGATATTAGCTGTGTATTGTCTTGCCTTTTACAAGGTCCACAAAGAATGTGTAGATGTGACAAGAGATGTTTGAAAATTGGGATGTTTGAAGTGTGCAGTGCAGCCCACACAGGTCTCCTGTCATACTGTCAGTGTCAGGAAAAATACTCTCAAGTCAATCACTGCCAATAAAAAACAGGAATCTTACCAAGCAAGAGGTTTGAACCCATCTTGTGGCAACTCAGTTTGAAAACTAACTTAATTCTTATAGATATGCACCATAAACCACCTTCTCTGTTGAGCCCCACTAGCCTTTCTTGGTTTTTGGAGAGATTTTTTTATTTGTTTGGTTTTGCTCCATTAGTACTATTTCTGAAGCTACAAGCTCTTCTATATGGATGTTTTGGTCC
The DNA here is from genome assembly GCA_008694505.1 of Cyanoderma ruficeps. NCBI lineage: Eukaryota > Metazoa > Chordata > Aves > Passeriformes > Timaliidae > Cyanoderma > Cyanoderma ruficeps. The sequence continues at coordinate 29,744,475 of VZDJ01007753.1, forward strand.
AGGTGCTCTACATTACGTTTTACAACAAACTACCAACTGATTTGCTCTGTAAAGGGAAGAATGCAGTTCCATCAGGTGCACAGGAAGACTAGGAAATTAAGCCACTGCTGAGCACAGATGTGTTGGGAGTGCCTCAGTAATCCTCCCAAACAACATCCTGGCCAGCTAATTATAGCAGCTGACATGTCTCAAAGCATGGCACAGTAACAAGCAGTAACACCTGTCTGGGTGGGCTGGATGCAGCTAAACCTTATATTCTTGCTGGTGTTCTCTCTCTCTTTCTGAATCCTTTGCCTGTTTTTAATCCTGCTGTAGTTTAAACACCTGTCTATCGGGAATGTGTGAAATGTTGCTGTTAACCATGCGATTTACCTATTGCTCACCTGCTTACAAAGACAACTTTCAAATAAACAATGATACATTGATACAATGATAATTAAAAAGAAAAGCATGACACAGTAATAGAGTAGGATTGAGGTGGTATTTCATCAGACTAAATGGTTCTTGGCATCAAGATGATGAGGAGAGAAAATTGGATGAAGTCATCTTCATTTCACACATTGGATGTGTTAGCAAAGTTGTGATCACAGTTGCTGACAAGCTAAGAATTGTATATAACCTATTTTATTTACCATGTTGCCTTCTTTGTTTGCATCATTTATCATTCTTCCTTCTTTTCAGACAATGAATTCTTTGTGACAAGCAACTGCCATTGTTAGGTATTTGTATAGTGCCTGGCACAATCAGAACTAAGTCTAGCTTGAAGCTTTCTTTTACTGCAATGAAGATGCTTTAAATTTTAATTAAATTCTACAGAACACAGTGACATTAAGAGAGAGGTAGAGGCACCAAAATGACACCTAATACTATTTTCCATATAAGGTGGATAACACTACCCATTACTAAACTTGCCTGATATTGTCCCGCTGTAAGATCTTGTCTTCAATGGCTTATAGTGTTCTGAAACCTTTTTAATTTGAATTAATGTTTTCAATGCTTATTGTTTAGTTTCCAGAACACTTCAGGCAGGGTGAAGTATTCCAGCCAAAACCAAGGCTGGATTAAAAAGATATTTTGTGCATTTTAATATCTACAGAACTTTTCTTTTAAATCTCTTCATCTCCCATGCTTTGAAAAAGCAATTTAGAGCTTGATATTGCAAGTGTACACCTAACATGATTTTTGTGCATTTACTTGTGCGAACACAGTTCTTTGTAAGTGGTTGTATGAGCAGTTTCTTTAATGTTTGGTTGAGTTTTGGTTTGAGTTTTGTATCCAAGGTACTTATGCTTTTGGGTTGTGCCTGTATGTTTGTATAGATGGGTAGAGACAGGACAGGTGCATGTGGTTGGCTTACTGACACAGCTCACAGTGATTGGAGAGATACTCTGGTCTCTGCTCAGTGTAATGTAAGCTTCTAGCTTTTGATCAGTGTGTGTGGAGTTCATTTTTCACATGGCAGGAACTTCTTTACTTTGGGATTTTTGCCCCATCTTTGTCCTTTTCCTCCTCTGTTGTTCTGTGATTGGAAGGGTTGTAATTTTTATGCTGGCCCCTGAATTCATCTCACACATGGTGGATGTTGGTGTCATCACTCACTGCTTTATGCAACTGGCACCATGTTTTTGCATTTGAATATTCCCGTTTCCTAGCAGTTTCACTTCTCTTAGTACATACTCTATCCCATTTACTTAGTGATACCTTTATATCTTTTCTTGGCTTTTAATTGTTTCTGATAGTTTGTTTGGGTTTGTTTTTGTTTTGTTTATTGTTGTTGGTTTTTGTTTGTTGGTGTTTTTTTTTTTTTTGCCTCTTTAGTTAACAAACCTGGACTTGGCAAGTGGAGCTATAAGCAAGGGGAATGCAGCTGCCATACAGAGCTACTGGTCACCACTCAACAAAAGAGGGTCACTGTGGCCTGTTCAGTCAGACACTCATAGAGATGACAAAAGATCTGTCCCTTCAGAAGTCAGGTAAGTTAAAATTGCTGCTCTAGCTTTTTGAAGAATGCAATCACTCAGGACCTCATTTGTAATTTGTGTTTGGCTTCTTGCTCAGATGCAGGAGTGTGTCCAGAGAAGGGCAACAGAGCTGGCAAAGGGTGTGGAGCACGAGTCTGATATGAAACAGCTAAGGGAGCTGAGGTTGTTTATCCTGGAGAAAAGGAGTCTTGGGGAGTGGGGGGCACAATATTGCTCTGTACAACTCCTTGCAAGGGGGTTGTAGCAAGGTGTGTGTTGGTCTCTTCTCCCAAATAACTAATGATAGGACAAGAGGAAATGATCTCGAGTTCCATCGGGGGAAGTTTAGATTAGGAAAAATTTATTCACTAAAAGGGTTATCAGGTATTGGAACAGGCCACCTAGGGAGGTGGTAGAGTCACCTGAAAGTTTTTAGGACGTGTGTGGATGTGGTATGAGGGATGTGTTTTAATGACGAGCTTTATAGTGTTAAGGTTAACAGCTGGACTTGAGGATCTTAAAAGGATGATCTTTTCCAGCATAAAAAATTCTGTGATTCCAAGGGCTTAGCAATGGTTCCTCTCAGATCTAGAAACCAGCCCTATGAAAATAGCTGTGTTCCCAGAGCTGTCAGGTTCATTGTCAAATAACGGCATAGATGCACATGGTGGATGAAAAGGAAATGTTTGTTTTTCCTTGAATGTTTCCTGTCCCTGTATCTATAAGTTTAGGTTTGCTGGTGTTGAGACATATATGCAGAATACAAACTTAGACATGATGCTGCAAAAATCTCCACTAAATCCTAATCTTCATGCTTTTTCCATGAATATCAGGTTTACATTGTTCAAAGAGCGGTGTTTATCAGAGTTTCTTTTCCGGGTGTCTTCTTTATATTCTATATTAATTTTGGGCATTGGAATTTATGTTTATGGCTTATACACTCTTTGGAATCAGGGCAGAGGACTGATTCTGCAGTAAAACCATTCTCCCTGTGATTCAAAGAGCAGCAAGATTTTCTTGCACTGAAGTCTGCATCTTGGAAGCCAGGAACAAGGCCAACTTGCTGCAGTAACGAGGATGGAGTATAAGCCCAAGACTGCTGGAGATTTGAGTTCTTCCTTTGCCATTCCAGTAAATAATATTGATCCCTTTGCCTAAGTGTTCATTTTTGTCTTTTAAAAGAGAATAGTAAAGCAGAGCTTCTCCAAGACATGAGTTTAGGTCTGGAAAGCAGTGTGTACATGAAAATACTGATTTTTATCACTGGCTCTTGCATGCTACTGGAAAATGGAGGGAAGTGAGAGAGGGAGAAAGACAGTGCAGAAGGCACATGATCTGAGTGGTGATCCTTTCCCAAATGGGTCCTTCAATAGAAAGATTGTAATGGGATTTGGAAAGCTCAAGTAAAATTGTTCTTATTTCATCAGTCACTACTTTTCATCCTGCCTAAAGAAGAGGAATGTGAGAAATGAATTCCTGGCCTGTTTCTGTTCCAGCACAAGGTTTGCCTCAGGGGTTTAAAGTTATTGAGAGCAGTGGTGGTGATTCTGCTCTTGGATCCCATCCAGGCAAGCTATTACCTAGTCCAAATAAAGAACCTATCCAACAGGTGTGAAGTGCCTTCCCCTCCTACATGGCTTGGGAGAGCAGTAGCATGCAGGCTGTCCTAGAGCTTCCATTTCCTTTTCAGCTCTGTTTGCACCTTTGCATGGGCTCACAGACAGCTGCAAACCCCACCACTAATGCCCAGAACTCCATTCTAAATGACTTCCAGGGTGGTGCCTCATCTAGCATTGTGTGCATACTTTAATGCCTTTAGTTAAAGTTTCTGTTTTATTTTGTACAGCAATCTGAAAATACTTCAGAATTTTCCAGTCACAACTTCAAACCTTTTACAAGGCATTTAGTCTTTTATTACTTCAATTGCTCTATTTTTATCCTCAGAACAAGAGTCAGAAAGATGCCTTAAGACTGAATCCCTATTGAATTATTTTATCTTCATGGTTGCTTTTATTGAATGGCCAAAATACTGGGAGCTAAGAGTTTTGTGTAAATCTGGAAATTAAAAAAAAAAATTCTTGAGGCAATGCTGGATTACTTGGTCTGTGAACTTGTGTTTAATGAGAGAATTCCAAAAGGAATAACAAGGTCGTGATATATGGAGATGACTATCTTGTATTGCAAATGCCTTTTTTGCTGCTTGATTTGTTACATTGGAGCAAGCAATTCATAGAGGGTCATCTATGGGTGTCAGCCTGTGCTCAGTGCTGGATGACTGAAGAAAAGCTTCCTGTTTTGTTCCATTGAGATTCTTGTCTATCAGTTGCAGAATTCAGCAAGGATAGAAATGTTCTGTAAATGGGTCTCTTATCTGGCTTGCACTTAGCTCCAGTTCAAACATCTGTCTCTGCAGTGCAGTCCTCACAGGACTTTTTGTATGCCTCTGTGGTAGATTTAAGCCATTTTAGTGCTGCTGAAGTTCGTTAGAAAATTTTGGTTTGATGCTTGCAAATCGGTAGGATTCAGGCTATTCTTTTAGACAAATCATCTTCCCCTTTAATTCCCACTCTCTCAGTACTGACTTATCTAAATGTATCTCAAAATAACTTATCCTTTCTTTTGTTGATTCCTTTTCTTTGCATGAGATAAGGTGCCAAATTAGTAGTCTGCTTGCATAAAGGCAAAGGAGGTCTTGGGTTTGTAATACAGAGGCAGAGGACCGTTCTAGATATGTTAAAATGTTATTTTATAAATCTGCACTGCTGTGCATTTTGAGTTTCTGTTTTAGCCACTTTCTATAAGCATTGTTACTGTTTCCACTCCAATGATGGCCTAGCCTGTTGCTGGACCTCAGACAAAGAAACCTGCAGGGCTGCACAAGAGATGAAATGTTCCAAGTTGTATGTGGCCTTACTTCTGACTGCTGTGACATGATTATCAACCTCTGCCACATTTGCTGCACACCTGCCTTTGTTGCCCTCTGTGTATCAATGAAGTTATGCCAAATCTGTTCTATCCTTCTTTAATCCTAGTTCTGTCTCAGTGCCCTATCTCAGTTCTCTCTCAGCTTCTCACTCAATCCATTGGGCAGGATTGTCACTCCTTCACAATGTGCTGTAAAAGGCATGAAATGTGATTACGTGTTTTGTACTAGAATTATTAAAGATTGCCATATATAATTTTTATCACAATTTTAGTAATGTAGTCCAAGGACAACAACCGTGAAAGTGATTCCTTGTTATCCAGTGAAACTATGAGTCCGCCGAAGCCAAGACCATACTAGAGCTGCTCTTGAAAAAGCATTCTCCTGAAAGAATTCTTGGTTTCATAATAAATGTAAAAAATCAGGTGTTTAACAAAATGAAACTTGTTGATTCAGAACATAAACTAGCTTTGAAGTACCTGTTAGCAAATAGCTGTGTAATCCCTAGTTGTGAGGACAGTAGATGGAGGTTAGTAGGGGTTTCTGGCACTGGAATTTGCAGCTGCTATGCCACTTGTTTCTTGAAAAAGAGAGTGGATTTCGTCCCCAAGTATTACTTGGGCTTGGCAGGTCACTAAATCTCTAAGACCTGGATCAAAACTAGCAAGAAAGATTTCTTTCTGGCTGGTACAGATTTCTGTGTTTTCAGTGGGCACCTTGGATTCCACAGCAACCATCTTTGCTCATGTTCCTCTTGTAGAATTCATAGGGGCAGTAACTTGGCAATTCATCAGTGAAATGGTCAGTGTTTTCTGAGATATCTATTTCATTAGCTTCTTGCTCTTTCATGACATGTATCTCAAACCTGAAGACCGACCTCGCACTTCTTTTCCTTGGATTTTCTGACAGACTTACCTAATTTGGTTAGGGCAGCCAGGCAGGCTTCCTTGTCATCAGTCAGTGGATAGAATGGCAGTCAAATATTTATTAGAGAGCCTGTGAAGGACTACTGCAGTCAGAAAAGGGATTCTCCTCTTTTCCTTGCTTGATGTATCTGAAACGCTTCTTAGCTCATCCTTTCTGCCAGGGTGCTCAGGTTCATCAAGAAACTGTGTTTCTTTGGTAGACTTGTCTAATCTGGTGTAAATTTATATAAATGTGTGCTTTTTCAATTTTTTTTTCTGGTATCACTCTCAGTGATAGTAATAGCAACAGCTCTCACACAGGCTGTGTGCACATGTCTGCTGTATCTCCAGGTTCCCAAACAATCTCTGTTTTGGGTATTTTCATTTTTATTTTTCCTTGCCTAGAAGGATCAAATAGGGTGGAAAACCAGAAGATGCTGTCTAGGCATTTATCATCTCAGATACTTCTGGATCACATTGCATGTATTTACTGCTCATGCACAAATCAACATAGGTGCAGGAAGTCCAGTACTACTTAAAAAGCTTCCTGTGCCTGCTCTAATAGAAAATATGTATTAATTTATATCCCAATAATTCTACAGCAAAATGATTGTACACTCTGCTCTCTTGCACACTCCAGCTCACAAACTAAGGTTGCTGTGCTGCATCCCCTGACAGACAGTCTCCCAGGAGCAGATCCTTTTAGTTGCTGGCCTTCCTTAGCCTTGGCTGTGTAGTGAATATCCTGATTCCCCACCTAGTCCCTACTACTTCTTCATGCCAATTTCTTTTATTGGTAGGGGTACATGTACTATGTGTTCTGGGTTTTAGATGCTCTGATCACACCAAGTGTATATCCTTTGGACTTGTGAGGAACAATCCCAGGTCTCTTTTGAGAGTTTTCTCTGAGCTGGTGTATTTGGCTTCTGTAGTTTCACTGAATCTTTGAGTTTTGCCAGAATGACCCCAGACAGCAGTCACCAGCTAATTATGGTTCACTGGTCTCAATCCTTTGTGTTAAAGGGGCAGTTGGCTGTGTTTGATGTGAAGGGAACGTGAAAGTGGCTTTATTGTTTCCTCAGTTTTTATTTTAAATTTTGGAGCTGAGGATTTTGGAATAAGAAGTCATGTTTGGACCCTGACTAGACAGGCTCTGAAAAGCAATGAGAAGAGGGAGACTGAAATTGACAAAGGATGTGCAGAGTGATTCTCACAAGGGTAGATAGGTGAGCAGTTGATGGGACAGTCTTGCTTTTTGCAAGACTCTTGAGCTAGTCTAGGGTGGGCTTAGCATGGCAGAAGCAGCATGTGTGTTGCAGTTGGGGCTGTGGGAGAGAGTTAACTATGTATGGGCTTGCAGCTAGGAGTAAGAATGAGAATTCCTTGGGATGTTGGCAGCTAACGCCAAGTTTTTATAAGAATAAATCTCTTCTCTATGTTACGTATGTATTACCTTGTAGTTCTGGGTTGATGGTAACTTTATTCTCTTCCAAATCATTTTTTCAAGCTCCCTGCAGTTTCTTGCAAAGTGAGGGCTACCTGACTGCTCTCTGGTTCCACATTTGCCAAGTGTTTAGGGCCTATTTGTTTGCACAGCATCTAGGTGTAAGGTAACGTGAAGGCTCTGCTACGCTGATGTCTCTGGAGGAAATGAAGCGAGAAAGCAGCAAGCATTGCGAGTTACATAGTAGGCCCTCAGTTCAGTTTGAGCAAACTGCAGTGACCCTAACACCTCCCTGGCTAAGTGCTACAGAAGTGACAGAGCAGCAGCAGCCCAACAGCACTGAGTCCAGCCCTATGCTAGCATAGCCACATGCCTTTTCCTTGTTCCCCATGGTTGTCTTTTCTCTTTACCTTAATGCCTGAATTAGTTCAATTTCTTTATTTGAGGCAGATAAGTAATTGAGGGTGGGTTCAGTGATTTTTCTGTGACCTCTGTCTGCATCACCTCAGCAGCTCTGTCATGCTGATTCTACCTGCAGTCCTTGAGAGGCAGCATTTCTGAGAACCCTGAATTTGGGGTTTATTACCTCCTACTCAGAGGAGTTTTGAGGAGGGCAGGTGAAAAATAGAACTACTGCCTGGGTAGCTGTACATTTTTGCAAGTCACCCTGTTTCCAGTCTGTGCACATTCTTCTTCTCCTTGTGCATCCATGCATATTTGTGTCTGTAACTTCTGCCTTAACACCCTCTTGCCTTTAGTTGTTTTTTTTTTCCACACGTCTCCCAGGGTCACCAGTGACAACTTGTTAAGTGTGGAAGTGAATTGGCTGACTTCAACTTCAGAAATACATGGCTCGCCTTGTATTTTTTTTTTTAATATATATATTGGTCACACTAAGGAAACTTGTGTTGTCAGGGCCAATTGCTCTCCATCCTGCTTGGAACTCACTCTGGTCCTCAGCACCATGGATTGGCACAGTCCTCAAGGATCCCTGCTTCCCACAGCTAGGCCTTGGCTCTGTCTGTCTGGAGGCTCCAGGAGAGGAAAGGCGGAAAGCTCGTGACTTGCCCAGACAGTCTGAGGCCTGGCCCTGCAGCCTCAGCTCCCCAGACGCTGTTGAGTCGGACTTGGCTGGCAGCCGCTGCACTGTTACTTTTCCGAGGTAATAAGTGAGATTAATCACAGGACCCTTTCCAGAGGCAGAGGAGGTTTGTGCTGTGTGCAGGGAGACTGTAGGAGCCAGTGCTGGGGCTGTGAGCTGGAAGCGAAAGCTGGGGCCTCACAGCAGGGCAGAGCAGGGCACCAGGGGAGTGGTAAAAGTGTGGCCTCTCTACTCAGCTGCTTCTGGGAAGCATTGCTGCAGCCTGGTGCCTCCCCTGGATGGGCCCTGGCTGAGCACTGTCTGCATTACCTTTGTCTGCTGACCTTGGACAATTTCATTTTCTGCAAATAACTCTCAAAATTTGAGGGGGACCAGGCTTCTTTTTGACTGCATGACTTCCAGAGAAGATATGAGGATTTTCCCTACTATTCCCTACAGCATACTATGGAGAGCAAGCAGCCCGTGCTGATATGGGGAGAGGAGTGACCATCTCCCAGTCCAATACTGCAAAATTATTTTGGGTTTCCTCTTTTCAGCTGCCTCCACAAACTGACATTACCCTAATGTAAACACGGGACTTGCTATCCTGGGCTGGGCTGCTAATCTCTTCAATTCTTCCCATCCTCTGCTTCAGAGCAACTATCTCCACCATCATCAGTACAGAAGATATTCTGATGGGGAGCAGGGAAATTCCCTTTCTGAGTGGGAGACAGATTTTGCCCTCTAACTGCTAACAGCTGGGCATGTAGTTCTTGCATTACTTAGTTCTATGTACTCTAGTGTGGATATTATCATTAATCATATATTTTACCTTCTGCAGAAAATGTAGTCCCACTGAGTTGTAGCAGTGAGTTCCACGGGTGGTGCATATTATGCAAAAGTTTCCTTTTTTAATTTTTTTGCAAAATTTGCCAAAAGTCTATGTACCTGTAATAAGATCACATGGAGACAAACAGAAATGCTTGGTTTATTTTCTGCACTATTTGTTTTCTATCTTTTTATCATCTCCCTTCTTTTTTGTCTCTCTAAACTAAACAGTTCCATTCTTTTCAAATTCTAAATGGAAATTTTCCTGGCCCTCTAATAATTGTCTGGCTATCTTTATAGAGATGACAAGAAATGGAAACAGTACATCAAGAAGGGGTGAAACATTCATTTCATGTAAATAACACTAGCGTATCTTTAATTTCTATCTCAACTTACATATAGCAATATTTGGTTGGCTTCTAACCAGGCTAAACACTGAGTTTTTTATTAATATGCAGTTGTTTTTCTTTGATTATTAATGTAAATGTCGAACTGAGACCCAGGTATAAGTAGTTCAATTTTTCAGGGATTTTTTTTTCTTTCCCCGTTCCTTGTTAGGCAGCTCTTCTTTTCCTGCACCAGTGGATTTTGTTGGCTATGATGGAAGGTGCTTGATCTTTTCTGTTCTATTAAACACCTCATTCGATATGGAACAAGTTGAAATCTTTTAGTGTCTTGCACTACTTCGTTCCCCCAGTTATCCCTGATCTTGGAGGTCTTTGAAATACACTGTATCAGTTCTAGATATTTCATATTGCAAAGTGACCAGCACACCTTCCTTTCCTCTGTGTTTATTTGAACCTCCCATTCACCATTAAAACAGTTGTTTTCCAGAGTGGTTTTCAGAGGGTTAATATGCCTGTAGTTCTCATGGGGGAGATCTACTCTGCTCCATTCTTGTAGGAATGAGGGGACCCTGTATTCTGGTGCTCTGTAGGAGTGGCTTTGACCACAGCAGCCTTCCTCTCTGAAGGAGTTCTGAAAGGGTTACGAGGGAGCCTTGGCTGTTTCTTTGAGCTATTTGGAAAGGACGGGCCTCAGACAGCTTGGCAGGAACCTGAGGCCCTGTTTTTTCCAGCCCAGCCCTTCCTTCTGCACAGAGTTGTCAGGGAATCCCACGAATGTCTGGTTTTTCCCCTTTCCTAATTCTTTTAACAATATTTTTATCCATCTGTGACTCTTCCTCACACAAGGACCTCAAATTTTATCCATTGATTTGCCTCACACATAGTGAAATATAAATGAAAGCTGTGCTACCATGCATTGCTGTTGGAATTGAGTTGTGCAGCTGAGAAGGGCATTGGGAAGCTTCCCAGAAGAATGTCCTTTCTGGCATTGATCTTAGGGCAGGTCCATCTGGCCTAAGAACAGAGGGATTGAATGGGCCCATCTTTGAACTGTGCTGCTCCTATGTGTTACAGTGAGGCACTCTGAAGCCTTGGGGCTGCATATTGTGTATGCTCCCTATCAGGCATACAGAATGCTACTTTGTAGAAGTGGAAATCCCCTTTGTAAGCCAGGTTTATGAAAGACGAGATAGGATTTGTGACTTTTCCTTCATTTGCCTCATGCTCTCCAGGACTGTCCTGAGGTTGAATTTATTGTGAATATTTTGGAGATTTCCAAGTCTGCCCTGTACCTTTTCACTTCAAGAAAATGGAGGTGTAGTGGGTACTGTGAGGAGGGAAATTTGGTTACTTGTGAGAGAAGAGGTCTTGAACAGCTGTGTTGAAGACATTGGTGGTGTACGGCTGAGGAAGAGGAATTGAATTAGGATTATGGTGCTATCTCGGTAAGCCTGTCCAATGCTGGGAGTAGGGTATGATCTGAGTTCCATGTAGAAGGACTTCCAGAAGGCAGCCCTCCTTTGGGGCAGTCCCTGGACAACCCTATGAAGTCAGCAGCCAAAGGGCCTGGAATCAAGCTCAGCTGAGCTGAGGGTTTCGGTGACCAAATACAAATGCCAGAGTGGGAGGTAGCAAAAGGGGCCAAAGGGTTTTCCTTCCTACTAGGCTTTGTTTTGGAGCTATCTTCCATCGTACAGTGAACTTTTCACCAGTAATGCACATTCATGTTTTCCATCCAGACCAAGGTCATGCTTTAGCTTGGCTTTCTCAGGAGGAACAATCTTTTTGGTGTTTTGTACTGTGATATGAATGGGAAGTCCCTGCAAGAGCACGAAGAAACCCCTTTCCTGTCCCTGAAAGTGTTGTTGGCCTTTCCTGTGAAGATTCTGCTTTCACGTAATTTTCCCCTAGCTTTCTGACTGGTAAAGTTTTGTAGCTGACACCGGAACTTGTGAATTGTGTGCCGTTGGCCCTGTGTGTTGAGTCTTTTATTCTCTAGTGTTTCTTTGGGCTGCAGGTATCAAGCAGCAGCTGTTTGTGAACGATGCAGGGATCCAGTGTTTAACAAGAATGCCTTTTGAAAAAGGGGAAGAGAAAAATGTAAAAAAGCCAGGATTATATCAGTTCCTCTGTATGTGATGACAACTTTGCTTGATGATCCTGTACAGTAGGTCCTAGGGGTAGGTATGTTGTATAATCTGAAGAAGTTGCAGCGACCAGAACTCTACTGTGGAGCACCAACTTTTTGTTTAGGGAGTAGTGTGACTTATAATAATGAGTAAGATTTTTGGTTACTAGTACTTTTTTAGTCTCTATTCAGCACTGGATACTATCAGTCATTGAGTAGTTTGACCAAAATGCTCTGGGTAAGAGAACTTTGATTGGTAATGAGCAAAAAAGCTCACTCAAAAAAGCTTGTTACTGAATTGTCTAGAACCAGAGCCAATTACAAGAATTTGTAAATGTAAATCCAACCTCGTATTAATGCTGGACTTGCAGTGTCAGAATGGAAATATCAAGAATCCTTTATTACAAGCAGTTATTTCTAGGATTTCATTCTGTAACAGTAGTTGAAAGATACGTTCTTAAAAAAAAAAAGGCAAGGCAGAGTGGGCAAAAAAAGCTAGGTAGTGCTAAAAGATACCAGTTTCCAGACATTCTCCTACTGCACACATGGCATTTTTATGAATACTTCCTATCCAGGAACTGTTCACAGCAAACCAGGTGGGGAGATGCCAGGCCAGCCTGGCTGATTCAAATCTGTTTAAAACTGGCGCTGAGACAACAACCTTTAGTAAAAAGAATTTAAAACTAGGAGCTCTGCTGGATGGTTGGGCATGTGAACAGGCTCCCAAGGGAAGTGGGGAGCCTGCCAGAGTGTTTGAACAAACTCTTGGGCATGCAGTGTGACTTTTGGGGTGTCCCGTGCACAGCCAGGAGTTGGATGTCAATGATCCTTGTGAGTCACTTCCAGCTCAAGACATTCTGTGATTCTGTGTTGCTTGGCTTCTTTGCTTGAATTTCAGATTACGTCTGGCTCAGAACGTGTCTTCCACTCCCCTTTCTATCTTTCTGCTCTCTGGCACATGGGACTTAACTGAAAAGGTAGTCAACGAAGGTCTGGCAATGCTGTACATGCTATTGGCAGCTGTCTGTCAGGGATACTTTGCCTGGACAAGATTCATCCTTTGAAGTAAAATGGCTGTGACCTTCTAGGTCCAAACCTTTTGTATGCATAAAGATTTCTTTATTTGCTTGCTGCTGGGAAAAAAAAAATAGAATTATCTCTGTGAAGCATGTGACCAGGTTGGGCCATGAATGTCCTCAGTGCTGAAAATTTGAATAAGCTTAGGAGTTTTTTTCTTAGTACTGGTACTTAGTTCAGAAAAACTTTTCACAGTCAAATTCTGAATTTCAAATGAGAATTTTTCGTTTACTTACTAAGGACAATGTACTCCTTAGTGGAGTGACTTATACTTCCATTGCAGTTTCCTAAAACATCTCAAGCGTGGTGTTAGAAAAAGCTTGAAATAGCTTGCTAGAAAGAATGTTCTGTTCAATAAATTTCTGATCTCAGCTCCTCTAGACACTTGGGTGTGATTCTTTGACAGTCTCATGATGCTAAGGATTCTGGCTTCTCTGTAAATATCTTTGGATTGATAATAATTTGAACAACAATTAAAAGCTTTCTGATTCAGACAGTCAACATGACAAAGAGAACACGATCTCATCTTTTGTGAAGAAATTAGTAAATCCAACAGTGTATGTGAGAGATTTAAGTGCAGGCCCAAGAACTCAGCCCCAAAAGTGATTCTTCATAGAATCACTGTTCAGTCACAGCAATCTTAATTTGCTGTTCTTAAGCTTCAGTGCTTTGATAAGCAAATGCCTTTTCAATAAAGAACTGTGTAGAGTATCTCCAGGATATTCTCCAGGAGAGTGAGATTTAGGTTTCTACTATCAGTGATCCCCCTAGCCTTCTGTTTTCCAAATTCCTTACCAGAAAAGCAAGAAGTTTAGACTTACCGCTTAGGAACAATTCCAACAAAGGCTGCCAATTAAGATTTTTTAAAAACAGCTGTCTTTCATAGAGTTCGGTTTTACATATTGACAATTTGCTTATCTTTCTTCAAAGCTGAAAAACCTTGAGTAGCTCTGTTTTAATGTGGAATAAGTTTTGCTAAAAAATCAACAGGAATAATAACTTCTCTCTTGTCAAAAACTTCACAAATATTTTCATTTTTAAATTTTAATTTCTATAAGTAAGCACATATAACACATTTAAAAGTATTAAGTAAAATAATTTTGAAAACGCAGTTTTAATAGTTGGATTATTCTGATACATTTAAAGAAACTTGGATCCAATACATCTTTGGTCATTTAAATATTTTGTTTTTCTATTCAGGACATTGTTTGCACAACTGATTTTGCTTTTTTGGAAGTTCAGAGTCATGTTTTCATTTGTTACTGAAATCCCACTTTCCTACTGCTGATAATAACGTGAATGATTTAAATATGAAAGTATCCTCCACTATAAAGAGAACAAAATCAATACATCAGTTTCTAGGTTGTTTTGAGGTGTATCGGACAGACTATGGTTCATGTAGTGCAGAGGTTTTCTCTACTGATATTTTCTAAATGGAAAAAGAAGATGTTAACATTCTATGTTCTCTAAAGCATTGCAAATCCTGAGTATGAGTGTTGACATTACTGAGAAGCACTTCTGTGAAAAGAACTGGTGCTGGCTATTTTGCTGTTTGCATGTTTCACTCTGAAATTACCTAAACTCCTGGTATCATGTAACACTATGAATTATGCTTGTTGCTACACAAGGCATAGTTGTTTGTGTATTGTTTGTCGAAATCTCACTCTAGTGTTTATGGTGTGTATTGTTTGGTGGCAAAACCAGGTACCGACTACTCCTGTCATTTACTTTCAGGCTTTTTTCTAACACTGTTACCTTTATGTGAGGGCTTGCTTACTGTCTTAAACTCCAACTGGTCTCTAGAGCCTTAAACACAGCATGAAGGTTAAGCTCTTAGCAAATGTTTCTGTTTTCACCTCAGGCGTTCTGGAGACCATGTTTGGAGTTTTATCTGCCTGTACTGCAGATGAATTTTCTCTGAAATGTACCAGTTGTGGCCTTTGAGTCTGCTCTATTTAGAATATTTCCTGAAACATCATGAAAGGCATCAAGTATAAAGAAGCAGCATATAATAGAGATTTCTTGATGGACACTTGTTATTTTGCTTGCTTGATGTGTCTTATCTATGATAGGAGGGAAGTCTTGAAAGGACATTGTTCCACGAGTGGCTGGGGTATTTTAGTCTGCCCTTTTAAGGGATTAGCATCTGCATATTTGATGTGTTCATGCTCAGAAGTACATGCAATCACTTGGTAGAATTCCTGGCATAGAGATTCCATGGTTCCCATCTGTGTTCCTGAGTCTGGGAGCTTCTGACTAATTATACAATTTTTTCTGTACTTGTAGGAAACAATTTCATTTTGGCTCTAGAAAAAGGGATTGGGTTGGAATGGAATATAGGATTGCATAACTTTTTTCATGTTTAACCGCAAATTCCACAAATGAAAGCTATTGCACTTCCTCTGAAGATACCTACTCTTGGCTTTTGGTTTTCAGAGTCAGTAAAAATATTCAACCCTCATATACAGTCCAAAAAGACCTATCAATTGAAAGGCTTATCTAGAATCTGTCATTAATGAATCCAGCAAAATTGCATCTTGGAGGAAACAGCACCATTCCCAGATGCCTATTCTCAAACCCCCAGGGGAAAAGATAGATACAGTATGCAGCTGTGATGACCAGGAGAGCTGGCACAACTGCATCATAGACTTTTCTGTCCATGCTGGAGGAGAAAACATCATAAATACTGGTCAAATGAAGATAATTTAAAAGCTTTTTTCCTAGGTGTTGCAAACAAAACTAGCACTTACACTCTCTACCTCCTATCCTACAGTTGTAGGTAGAGACAGAAATCTCATAAAAATACTTCAGGCAGTGGGTGATCTAGTAAGTTTTGTGCAACTTGAATGTCATCTGCAGACAGGATCTGACAGAGCAGGATCTTTCAATGAATACTGGACAAGTTCGGGAACTGTGTTTTAGAATGTGCTGTCTCATCTCTTGGTAGTATACAATATAATTATCTTAACATGCTTTTACTCATCTTCCTCTAATGACAGACTTGGTCTGTCATCAGATGTATCAGTTTCCTGGAGAAAGATTTTGTTTACCCAGTTTACCAAGACAAGCCTGAGCCTTTTCTGTAGTTTCAGAGGTTTAATTACAAATTTCCTGTTCTCAAGACTAATTGTTTTCTGTTAGCTGGCCTTCTTGGTCAGCACGTGTTGCTGCCTTCTGGGGAAAAGGAGACAACTGAATGATTTGGGGCTCTCCCATGATTTTCAACTGCACCACCTGTTTTGGAAGTGGTTGTAGAATTGCCAAACACTCTGAAGTGGTTATGTGTACCAGCTCCTAAAGAAGCTGAAGAGGAGGAGTGGTTCTTGCCTGATGGGTTTTCAAAGGGAGCTGAGACTTTGATGTTCTGTTTTAGCAGCTGCTAGATATAGCCCTATGCAGCACTTGTGGCCCCAGCCTTCATGCACTGTATTCGTCTTTACACTGCCAGAATGGAGAGAGAAAATAAAATAAAATAGAGAGTATGAGCATTAGCAATAGTGTTGCTTTGTTATATTTGTTATATAACTTTGAGTTATAGTGCCTTGTGTCTCATGCCAGTGAAGTACCTTGCACTTAATTGGGCCTATTAGAGTAAGAAGTTTATTTCACTTCAGCTTTTTTTGCCTTTCTAATTGCTTCTTCCTCACATCTACTGTTTTGTGTCTGCTTCCAAAATAATCGTAGTAATTTTAGTCTTTTGTTCTGTAATGACCACAGAGGTGGTCATTAAAATAGGCAGAGATTTACATGTATAGTGCACCAGAATTCCTTGCTTAGTCTAGAGGAACTGGATCATCTTTCCAGTAAGGATTGAGGGAGACAGAGAAATGTGGTGGATAAACCAAGGCTTCATATAAAGCCTCTGTTAAAGCAGGAACAGACAACACTGTGCTATATCTGCTGAAGGTAGTTTGGTGGGAATTTCCCCTTTACTCACTTAAGTCTTCACTGCCAGAAATAAGATGCTTTAACTCAAAATATTCTATGAATATTGAACTTCTTTGTGGTAATGTGAACTCATCTCTGATTTTGCTTGTTGAAGTCATGGTTTACTGGAAATGCTGGATGCTGAGTTTTGTTTTCAGGTGAAGAGGCAGATAGATCCCAATAGTAGGAGTGCAAGGGCACTGTATTTTGTGTAGTTTAAAACGAAGAGGCCAACTTGGTAAACTGGAATGGTCTTTTTTGGCAAGGCAATACACTTCTGTGGTATTTATCTCTGGAGGACAAAGTCCAAAAATATGGGGAGATTCTTGCTGTGCAGTACTAGCTTTTCCTGGTAAGGCTATATAAATAAATATAAGCCTTTCTAGTATTTTCTTGCAGTTCTTTATAATACAATTCTGGTATGTCATCACCCAGGCAATAAAGGGGGACAGATGGAAATTTTTGGGAAGGAAATGTCACTATTGGTTTTTCGTTTTTGTTCTAGTGCTGGCTATAGAATTTCTATTTTTTTCCTTTTCCCATATTAAAAATCAATAACACCTAAATCAAAATTAAAGCTACCATTCTGTTCTGAAGCTTTTTTCTTAGGCTGCATTTTAGCTATCAACAAAACACAACATATTTAGTCTTTTCTGAAAAGTAGTTTCCTCCAAATAGGGTGTCTCTTGAGGATTCTTAGAAAGAACACTACAGACCTGGAAAACTTCTGTCACTTTTAGCCTGAGAAAATTATTGCTAGGAATTTATGCTACCTTGGTTGAAAGAATAAGCACTTTTGTGAAGTACCTTCCATTACCTCTAATGAAGTTGGGTGGAGTGAGGGAAAATAGCACTTATTTTTTACAATGCAAATACAGTGCTTTGTGGACATCAATGAGGCTTGCAGTGAATTTAAAAAAAAAAAAAGGCTGTAAACTAGCTAGCACCATACCCCTGGTGTTGCTTTGGTGTCATTATATGCTGCTCTTAGGATGACTGAAAGTCTGTATCATGATAGTATCTATCTGTGGTCTCTGTATAAGTAGCCTTTTTTCTTATATTTTTTAATTTCTTTCAATGTGTGGGATAGGATAGTCTTGCCAGTGCAGCATATACAGTCACTGGACCAGCTTCTTCAATAGATAACAACCCATGCTAGATTTTGTCTGTGTATCTGAGCATATTCCACCAACATCCCCTGATTATATTTTACATAACTACTTTGTTACAGACTTTAGGAAGTGTGTGCTGTAACAGACATAGTCACTTTTTCCTCTAGTCCATTGTTAAATATTCAGGGGACCACAGCAGGTGAGTCAATCTTTGTACAGGAGGTGGAGATAAAAGAATTCTCCCTTAGCTCCAGCATAAACGAACTGCAAAAGGAACCTGAGGAGGAAAAACATTCAGGAAAAAACCTGAGGAGGTGGAATCACTCTTAGATACAGTCTATTTCTTGTTATACCTTGTTACCTTACAGAAATACGCTTGAGGGACGAGGAAGGTGGAAACTGTGTATACATACGGAATTGCCTTTCTAACCTAGGGCAGATGAGAATGCTAGAGGCACGGCTTTGGCCAGCATGTGAATATTGTCAGGCTTAGGGGACTGTGCCAGTCTATCTTTTTACTGGGAAACGAACACAGCTTCATTACATTAGATGTAGGTTGATAAAATTCAGTTGCTTAAGGGTAGAGGTCTCTTTAATACCTTTACTTTGCCCTTGTTATCAATGCTTGGGGAATTATTCAGAAAAAAGAGACTATTAACCGCAAGCCTCCAGCCCCATAGCAAGGTCCCAGAAAAATTACTTTCAGTTCTCGTTTTGTATTTTTTGTCATCTTTTACTTTATTTCAGCAGCTAGATATTCTACAGCTTCAGTTGTGTTACTCAATGGTAGCACAGCAGATGCATCTTACTGATGCCATGCTGTTTCTCTGCCTCTTTTACCTGGAACATTTATCTTGATATAACTGCCCAGCTGGCTTTCAGGTGACACTTTCCCCAATCCCTGATGAGGTGAGTTTGTAGATGTTTGCTTAGAAAGTGAAGAACAGATTCTAGCCTTCCCTTTAGGTCTATAGATTATAAATGTAGAGGTATTGCTTCTTTTGTTAAGTTCTCTTATCTGGCTATAATTCTTGAAATGTACAGTCCTGATGTCCGACAATGTATACTTCAGCTGCTTTGTGTCCCCATAGACAGACCATCTAAACTGCCAGATTTATCAAGTCTTCTCTAAGACACACTCATAGAGTTTTCAGTGTACTAGATATTTAATATCTACACTACAAAATAGCCAAAGTAAAGTGCATGAGATGTCTCTACTACTTGGTCATATGGCACAAAAAATTTTGTTTGGGCCTCAAATGGTATGAAATCATAACAGCACAAACCTAAGGAATCCTTAAGACCCTCTAGTGTAACACCATCCTGTGCTATATCTTTTGGGATACTGATGGTGGCAGGGGCATTTAGCTCTGGACAGGGGCAGGGCTTTGAGTACTCTCCCCCATCTTGCGAATCCTAACCCTGCAAAACTCAACAGCCTGTCTTTTGTTTGTTTGTTTATTCTTCTCAAGTACTCTTAGATTTCACCAGTTTAGCCCAGTTGGGTTTAAAGAGGAGCCTGAGCTGCTTTCTTCATTCCCCATTTTTTTACTCATTGGGATCTTGCAGCTGCTGCTTGAGCACATACAGCAAAGAGGACCACAGTCCGGGAAAGCTTACACAGGAGGAAGCTTAATGGAAAATATGAAAGGGAAAAAAATGTGTTTGATGGACTTTTAATATAAAAAGGGGGTAAGAAAAGAAAAGGAGGAGGGGGAGATTTATTCACTGTAATAGGAACCAAATGTTGGCTGGGACAGCAGCTACAGTCTCACTCTTTCCCTGTAAACTCTATGAGCGGCTTTTCAAAGGCATTATAGGGTGCAGGGCTAATGTAGTGGTCCTGACTTAACCCCTGCCTCTCTAGAGAGAGGTAGGGAATATGGGTTTTCAGGAGAGATGAGTGACTTTAATTACAATCTCAGTCAAAAGCATATTCTAGACAGATAACATTGCCCTTTCACTGTTTTCATCCTTGTGTGCTACTGTTGCTACCCACCCATAAAATGAAAAATCTGCTTGCATAAAGCGCTAAAAAAGGCTTTATGTGTAGAAATAGAGCCTGTAAGTCTTTTTCAGTTTGGTTTTCAATAAACTTGTCTACAGTGTAAAAGTAGAAGAATGCTGTTACAACTCATGTTCATCAAGTTGGTCCACTTGATTCACGCTAGCCTTTTACAGTGGAACCTCCTCAGTGAGGAGTACCTTTCCCATCTATAAATGGTGCAATACTGCGTCTAATTTTCTCTTACTTTGGATTCTGTGGAGTGTTTATAGTCACACCAGAAATTCTGCCTGGACTAGGATATGTGATTAGGTTTAAGATAGCACTTAATAAGACATGTTCTTAGTCTCAATGACTTACCTTAATAAAAGCAGATTCAGACAGTATAGTGAGGTAAATTAATTTGGTCCACACTGCTCTGTCTGAACTTCCTTAATTAATTAATACTTTAAAATTGGGGGTAGGATATGTGGGACCACACAACACAGTTCAGGCAATTGCATGTAAGAGTTAAGCAGGTAATCCTTCCCAAAACTTCCTTATGACAGTAAAATGATACCAGGTTTCTGTTTTAGTCTTACTGTATATATGACTTGCTGTTAAAATATTTTTGCCAGCTCTAACTGTGTTTGCAGGTGTGGAAATACATGCAAGAAACATGAAGTCAGAAAAGCCTTCCACTCAGTAAAGCTCAACCCTGTGTTTGCACTAATTTAGGGTAGAAAGGCTGTGTGATTTTGTTAGTCTAGATCACTTGGAGGAGATATGCTCATTTCCTTCATTACCTTTCCAGTGACCTGATGAGCCACAATAGGATGAAGACACTGAACTGTGCAGTCAGCTGGCTGTTGGTTATCTTCTTTATTCAGCCTTTCTGCTAGGGAATTTCAGAGCTGCCATGTGTAAAGAGAAGAAAAAACAAATAGTTGTTTACCTGCCAAGTATTCTCCAGATCAGAGAGACTGACAGTATTTTGTAACAGGCATGAAGCCAAGGATGCTACTAGGGGCCCAACAAAAATTGTCTCCACTGAAGGGTAAATATTTGATTTAATTTGCTGAGACTGGCACATTTAGTGCTTCTGATTAACAATGCCAGTTAAATCCAGGAGCTGAGATAGGTTAGACCTTTCCTGAAGAGGTTTTCCAGTGCTCCATAATCACATTCTACCCTTCCCCTCCTAGACTATCAGAAGGCTGTTTTGATGCACCTCATTTCTAACCTAGCAGGTTAGACAGTTAACACTCATGACTTTGCCTGTATATGGAGACCTAGGATGTAAAAAGCACTTAATTCCTGATCTGAATTGCCTTTGTTATAAGAACATACTCACGTTCCAAAACCCAGCTTTATCAATGGCAAATAAAAGGCAAGAATAATTTTCAGACGCTAGGGAACAAGAAATAAGTTATCCAGCAACACAAGTTATCCAGCAGAAAAGAAGGAAGCCTATGGACTTTGATAGTAGTTGTTGAAAAAAGTGGAGGAGCAAGAAGGCAGTGGGCTTTCCATGTATAGCTATTGTGCATGCACATCTGGAATAATAAAGTGGAAAAAGTTCACAGAAAAGCAATCAAGGCCAGAAGGGACTGAGTTGAGGAAAAAGAAGGGAGCTGAGTGTGCCAAGACTGGCTTAGCTCAAAGGAGGCATAGTTCTAGTAGTGAAGGTTTAGTCCTGAAATAAGAAGAATGGCATATAATAAAACAGTGAAAATTTAAGTTTAATTGGGCATGTTGGGGGAAATTCTTGGTGTTGAATGCATACTTGCTTGTGGAGTTGTGCAGCTGAGTGTGGCTGTATGGACTCCTACAGCCACTGAAACGTGTTAATCCTGCACCACAAGGAGATAAGCTGGATGCTTTTGCTCACGTATTTGAGTAAAATTCTTAGAACAATATCAGTTTTCTCAGCTGAAAGTGGGAATTGTGAGAATAGCAGAGGGGGACTCCTGACATTTGCTAGATATTATGCATATTAAAATGTTCTGGAATGATTGAATTGTGGCTCTGGTAGCTCTTACAGTTAACCTGTGAATGAATTTGAAAATTTTAGTTAAATGCACAAAAGTTTTCATGTTTTTTTGCCTAAAAAACTCAGTCCTAAGGTTTTGCACATGGATATTATACATCTTCTGTTTTCTCTTCATCTTCTCTGATGCAAATATACTGATGGTAAGAGCCCCTTCTGTAGGTAAAAATAGCTTGAGCTGCTGGGAAAAGGGGGAGCTGAAGAACTAAGGCTGAAACTAGTTCATGATGCCTCAACAATAATAGAGGAAAGTTTTGATTAATGGTCTGTGACAGAAACTCTTCTGCATCTCTACACCACGTCCACCATGGGAAACTGTACTTTACACTTTGAACTGGATTTGAACACAAAATGCAGTTCTGCAAGTTTATTGTGCCAATGCAGCCTTAACAAGCCTATCATTGACTTTAGAGGGTGTTTCTTTGCTTCTCTTGAAGAGTACAAAAGTAGATTGCAGGTCGGGTGATGGCATCCTCGCTTTGTACAGACCAGTTGCTTCCTGCCCCTTCCCTGTCTCCAAGTATTTGTACCATGGTGAGTTCTGGACAGCTCCCAGTGCCTCAGATCTCCAAAATCCCAGGCTTAGTTCTTTTAGTAATATTCAAAATGCTTCATTTGCCTCTGATGTTTTGTGAAACTATTTTTCTTTACCTTTGTAACACAGCTCATGCTATGTTACAAAGCAGAAGATTTTTAGAGGTTTGCAAGTTCCAGCAATCAGAGCTACAGTTCTTGCTAAAATGTAGACTCTTACTGATTAAACTGCACCAAAGTCATTCTTTCATGAACACTCCTGATAGCAAAAGAGGCCAGGAGTGAACCATTCTCAGAGACTTGTTGCTCTGTTTTTCAGTTTTTAATTTATTGCTTTTGAAGCTGAGGGGAAGGAAAGAGGAAGAAAGACAAAGAAAGGCCTCAAGGCAAGTGAGAGGCCCAAAACTCCTGCATCCCAGCCAGGACCCCAGCGTCCTGGGCTTCATCCCACTCTGTTTATCATTGCTCTGTAGCCAGCCCCAATCTAGGACCTATTGTTAGGGATGGAAGAAGCACACAGTGTGCCAAAGAAAATGTTCTGTGTTTTTCTGAGTGCCTGAACATAAGTCAGCAGGATGCTGGGAACTGGCACACTAGACAAAATCATTAGTTACTATGCCAACTACTTTCTAGCAGCTGGTGCTCACCAAGGATTTGTACTGAAAACTTCCTAGACTTGTCATACCATCTGAATGCCCTGTGGGAAAGAAACTGCTGCCCAAGATTGTCTTACATTCTATGGCAAGGTGGGAGCACTGATTTATAAATGCATTGCGTTCCCTTATTGCCAGCAATGGCTCTTGTTACTCCTTAGCTCCAGCCTTTACAGGAAAGGATGCAAAGAAGGATGCATTGTCGGCTTGTTCCCTTGTTTAGTAGGAAAATAATTCTTTTCTCAGTTTGCTAGACCTCCAGACGTACTGATTTCTGCTGTGATCCTATCAGTTCTCCCAAAGTGAGCAGGGTTAAACACAAGAATATTCTTCATGAATGCTGAAGCTTCATTTACACAATAATTTGAGCCTAGTTTGCACTATCTTTCAATGGCTTGTAGACACTTTTCAAGTATTTCAAAAGTGCCTGCTTTTAGTGAGTGATATATGGAGAACACCAGTGTACTTCATGAATTGGTATTGTTGCCTGCCACATAGGAATTGGTATCAAGCAAGTGCCCAGCTGTGCCATTGGAAGAAGGCTTCAGTTGAAATATAAATGTAAGCCTGATGTGTTGTTCTTTTAGTACAGACTTGCTGTTTGTCCTGTAGTTCTTAGTAACTATGGGATCCTCAGTGACTGGTGTTCTCGGGTCTGGTCTTGTCTACAACTTCAGTCCTTGGAATTCTCTTCAAAATCTTTTGAAATGGAAACAGAAGCCAGCTCTCTCCTTTCTTGTAAGAGCTGATAATCATCACATCCCTTCTGTATGGAGACTGGATTTCATAGAGACTTTTTTTCTGTAATCAATGAAAAAATGCATTAACATTTTATTAGTACTTAGTATTTTAGTACACTGACATTAGTTTCTAGTACAGGTGTAAGTAGTTGATTGCATAAAGGTTGCTTACATCAGAAAAGAGCTAACAAACTGGAAAAAGAGCTAGAGTAGAAAGGCAATCTGGAACCAGAAAACCTGGAGATGAATGTGTGGTGTTCTAGCCCTTTTGGACTGGATCCCAATCATAATCACATGGTGATTTGTTGAAAATGGTCTCACAATCAAACTTGTATCTTTTGTGGTACAAAAAACTGCAGCAGAGAGGTTTTATGCTGTCAGTGATTTGGAAGAGAGAATTCTGGCCCAGCCTTTATGAAAACTACAGTTGAAAGAAAGGAACACAGTGGGTTTCTTGCCAAAAACACTGAGTAGCCTGAAGAGCCGCTGGAAGGACAGAATCTTGCTTACAAAGGATGGGCCATAATGCCAAAGGCTGAGATTTCCTGTGCATAGTGAAGGCCTGAATCCTGGCCAGGTCTCTAAACTAAGCAACTCATAAATAATTCTGAGCAAGCTGTGAGAAGATTGCTCACAACCAGCCTGGCTGACAGAATGAAACCAAATCTTTTCTGGTGGCACAGGCAGGAATTTCTATTTCCCATTTGCGTGCATGTACATCTGTGCCTAAGTCTGTTGTCTATACATGAAGAAATGAATATTCAATCATAAGTGTTCAAGCAATAGTCCTGAATTGAAAACAAGCAGATCTGAGTACTCACTCTACAATCCTCATTTCCATTAGGGGTGTGGAGGGTTTTTTTTGGTTATTTTTGTCTTTGCCTAAAACAGTGTAAGTTTTGAGAAAACTTTTAATTCAGTTTGGGGTATTTATACAGTCTCCCTAACAAGTGAACTCTTTAATATCCATTAAGGTGTGAGGTCCTCTACAGCTGTTTTGCAGCCTTCATTATAGTGCTGAATCTGTTGTAGTTTCCTTAGCCAGAACTAATTTCTGCTTCAGGGTGCAGAAGTGGTATCATGTTTTGATAAATCATCCAACAGGCAGAGACTGAGAATAGGAGATGCTCCATGACACATTCCTGTGAGCATGACAGATAGACTGAGGACTGGAACGTGTCTCTGGCAGCAGTGTATTGAGTCTCAGATGCTCAGCCTGTTCTGTTACTCAGGGCAAGCATCACCTTAGATGTAATATCAGCACTTGATGACATGTTATGTGGGGACTTTACAAAACTGCAGATTAAGTATCTCTTTATGAAAGTGACCCCAAGACTTCCAAATGCACTGGCTTTCTGTTGTCAAGTATTGTATGTTTATATTATAGAAGGTTGAAGTTATGTTTTGCAACATAATGCATTAATGCAGAATAATGCATTTACTTCGATATCTGTCTATAAATAAGGAGAACCCTTAGAAGCCAACGGAAGCATATTCAATCCAGAAGGATTCTGCAGGCCATGAGGATAAGATCTGCTTGGGCAAGCAGTAGTGTTTTCAATATAGCATCTAGAAAAAAAGTAAGTGTTGTTTTGTTGTTTCATGTGGAGAGAAGGTATTGGAACCGCAGGCAGTTGTGTACAAAATTGTGTTGCAAAAAAATCTTAGCCAAAGTTACATGGTTTTGTTTGGTGTTTTTAAATGTAGTTTTTCCTAAAGGTTTAATAATGTAGTTTCAACTCTGCTTTCCTGGGTAATTTAAGACAAGTTCACCTGGGCAATATTGTGTCCAGTATATTGGTTGAAACTGAAAAATTGAATTAAAGCAAGTTAGAAATCCAATGAAAGAATTTGAGAGTTCATTGAATTGGACAAAAGTTGGAGAAAGGCAGCAATCTCAGTGCATTTTTAAAAAGTCAGACTTAAGTATTTATAAATCAATAACAGTTAATCCTTTGCTAGATATCTCAAAACAAAAGAAATAAGAATCAGGGAAATGTTACTAAAATGTTGCCGTTTAGATAGTGGCCCACACAGTACTGTAGGCTGCAGTCATTGCACATTATCTCTGTGGCACAAAATCTGGCTATTGGCAGGTCCAGTTTTAGTGGAGTTTTCATTTTTATCAGTTTTGTCTCCTCCATTTTGTCTTGGCTGTTACATTTTAGAAATATTCACTCAATCCTGAACTTCATAAGCATTGTTTTGGATCAAAGGGTCAGTTTTATGTATTGCAGGTTCTGAGCTGGAGGTAGATAATGGGAGGAGTTGGAACAGGTGTTAGTTTCTAGAATTAATAATATAACTTGAATGAATAGCTTAAAGAGTGCTTGAGTGAATTTTCTTATTTGTGAATATTTTAAGGGTTTGCAATGACAAAGTTTTTGAGGAAAGGCACAACACACTCAAGGCAAGCTGTGATATGTTTAAAGAATCTAGGTTGTAAGTTTTGATAGACTCCTGAAGCAAAGAGATTGCATAAATCCCTTGTCAAAGCCATGACCAACACTCAAAATTGTGGCATGAAAGACACCAGTTATCTTTTACATCCCAGTTACATGTGATGTAGATAGGGAATATAAGGGAAGTCTGCCCTGGAAATCCAAAGGAAATATTTGGAAGGAGTGGCTGACAGAAATATGTCACAGATCAGCAGACACTTCAGGAAGCTCAGGCATTGAGGCTTGAAGGTTGTATTAGCCAGTGTCAGGATTCAGTGGGTCATACAACATCTGTCCTGTGAGCACAGAATGTGTGAATTGCTGGGCCATCATAGCCTCCTCAGGGCACCTTGTGGTCCTGTCAGTCTGCCACCTGCTCTCTGCAAAGCCCCTCAGCTTTGTGTAGAAGTGTGTTGGTGCTGCCTTCCTGCCAAGGCTTACAAACTTCAAAGCAGGCTGGTGAGCTTCTCCTGGTGCTTATCATGTTGCAGGCCACAGCTGAACTCCTGCCACGTAAGCCTGGGCTGTAAGAGCTTCCTGTTTCTTTGCAGGAGGCCTTTTGTCCTCTAAGAAAAGCTTGCATTTCTCTGAGGATGAAAGAAATGAGCCTATCTCACTCTCCCCAGGCCTTTTGGATTGTAACTGTATGGAGTCAGTATGTATCATAGTTCTAACCTCACCCAACCAGTCCTTTATCCTCTCTGGATGTTTTACTGCATGTCTGTTTCTATTCCATTGTCACTGCAGCATGTATGTGTTTAGTGTAAGCCTTGTGTTACTGTATTAAAGCCTCTACAAATCCAAAGAAATAATTATCTCATTAGGGATGGGAGTCGGCTTTTTTCCTGCTGCTATTCTGCCTGTCTTCAATGCTAATCAGCCACAGAAATGTTTCAGTTTTTATTCTCCTTTCCTTTTTTCTCCTCAAGAGAATGTCCAGTAATGTAGTTACAGCCTATATTCAAGAAAGTGCTTAGCAGGAAGCAGTTGGTGCATGGCACCTTTAGCAGGTGTTGTACTTGCTAAAGCCACTTAATACAAGTTCATAGCTGGCTAAATATTGAGAGATTTTTTGGAAGCAGCAGTCTGGCAGCCAGAGTCCTTATTTGCAGAATGGTGAAAACATGATGGCTCTTCTTTCTTCAGGGCTCCAGAGAATCATTTTGCCTTGGAAGGAGAGATGGAGAACAGTGTCTACAAGGTGACACGGGGTCCTCTAGCACATCCCAGCTGTCAGCTTCAGTTTGCTGTGCAGCAACTTCAGCAGCAGAAACTTCAGGCAAGACAGCTGTTGGAGCAAAATCAAGCACAGCAACAGGTAACTAAGGAAAAATCCTGTCTGGGTTGTAGCAGTGTTGACCGAGTCTTAGATGTGCAGAACAAACCCAGAGACAGTACATGTGGCAGAGATTTTGTGAAGGAAATGGCTTTTAAAGTGGGTTGCAACAAAAGCAGTATTACCTGCAGTGATTTTGATAGCAGTTTTGATACTATGGTTCCCAATAGCTTCTTCCATTACATTGACATCTTAAGACCTGGAGGAAATCTGAAAAAGGGCTTGTATTATTGATGTTCTGGATGACTCATAGATGCCAAAAGTGGACCACTGTGTATGGAACTGTATTTCCATTCTGCCAGGAGAATCTTTCAAGGGTATAATGACTTAATTGATACACTTGTTACCTTACTTGGTTGTTATGGAGAGAGAGAGAGAGATGTATTCTGAGTGATATCCAAAAGGCTTCCCTGCTAAAAGGAAGGAAGCCTTTGGGTGAACAAACCCTCCTTCAAAACAACTTTGTCTCCAATAGCAAGGAGCTGTTTGTTAGCAGTCTGGCATGACTGGACTCCCATGAACAGACCTAACACGTGGAGGTCTGGACACCCACTCACCCTCCTGTGAAGCAGATGATTCGTTAGTTGGGGTCCTTGAGAATAGGTTGTAGGCAAATTGCCCTCATCCTTTTCTGGGAGCATCTTGAAGGAGAGGTCCTTCTGTTTTTTGCTCCCTGCTCTCCTCCTTTCAAGGCTCTTACTTAGCCATGTAGTTTCCATCCTCAACTTCTCTCACCTACAGTCTTCTCACTCCCAGTCCGTGCAGAAGGTCATTTTTTCATCTCTGTCCACTGGGCTCTGGGTGGGCAGATGTGGCTGCTCATGAGCTCAGGAAAGGGCTATAAACTGGCTTGTGCGTGTGAGGAGGCTGGAGCTGGCCATGGGGCCTGGCTGAGCCCTCTTCTAACTGCTGACATTGAGCTGATGTTATTCTTGGCGTGGGGCAGAGCCATTACTCAGGAGTTTCTGTTAAAATGATTCTTTGTTAAACCTCCTCTCACCCCCACAACATCCCCCCTCCTTTCTCTCCCTCCCTTCTCCTTCTGAGCCAAGCATTTCAGAGTTGCTGTATTGAGGCTATTGCCATGCTGCAGGACTCAGGCTGCACTGAATTTGACGTTAATGAAGAAAAATACTTGCTGAACATGGGGGCCTTCAGACTTTCTGTCGTGGATAAAATGTGATCTTAATAAAATGATTGTCTTTTGGACACTTCCTGTCCCAGACATTGTACAGAGCCAGCCATCCCTCCTCTTCCAATCACACTTGCATCAATCCTCTGATGCCCATCCTGCCAGTCATGGCACTGCCCTTGTCTTCCCCTACTCCCTCTCTAGCTTTCTGTCACTGACCTCTTCCTTCTGCTAGTTAGCTTCTCAGACTTCAGTCCTTTAACTTGGCCTAAGAACTGCCTTCTCGTTTCTGCTGCTTATTCATTCTCTGACCTACATCTTCCCACTCACACTGCTTTGACTTCTGCACCACCCTTTCATGCTGACTCTTGTCTTCCCTTTTTAGCTAGAGTTCATGTAGCTTATCCTAGCCTGCATGGCTTTACCACATTTCCTTGTCAGTGTCACCTGTGCTACCTATCTCCCATTGCTTGCTGTTTTGTTTCTCTTCCTTCCTGTGTTATGAGATCTACTCCGTGCTTTGTTGTCTTGCCTGCTACATTCAAATTTGTCAGTCTCCCCTCAGCAAAATAAATATATCCCGCAAGACTGAAGGCCTATCATTTGAAAGAGTGTCATCATCTCTGTACTTTGGGGAATGCATGCAGGATATCTCTGAGACTGTTTTGTCTGATTGTTCAAGTTCTTGTTATGGTTAGAGGGCAGACTAGCCATTTGTCAGTCGCTGAAGTACATCTATGAATTAATTTATCTTGAGGTACACCCTGAGTGTGGTGTGACCCTGCAACATGATGAGATGCCAGTCTTTCCTTCTGTCTCCAGCAAAGAGACTAGTTACATGTATGATTACATGTATGTGATCAAGTAACAGAAGCACCGTGATTAATAACACAGTAAATGCTTCTCCTGTACATTAACCAGCTCAGTATGTTGGAGATGAGATGGATGCACTGGAACGCATGGATTCTTTAGTCAATTACTTGTGTCATAAGAATCCCTCCATCTACCATGCAATAGATCTAATCATGTGTGTTAACATGAAGGCTTGTTGTGTGCTTTGTTGCAGCACCCACTCTTGGTTGAGCACTTTCCAGACGTGTAAGAATGATGATGATATCTCCAGGCATTTAACACTCTGCAGAATATTAAATACTGTGTGGGTGGAGGAAGAGGAATAATAATGAACAGTTTTCACTCATTGTATGCAGAATCTAGTTCACACAGTGTAGTATGGTAGAAGTAGACCTTTGATGCCAGAATAGGTACTTGATTACTTGATTACAAAAAGAAAAACACCCAACTGACTGGATGAGAATCTAACAAACAAATAGGTGGAGTGATATGGACCAGGAACAGACACAGTACACACTTGAGAAAAGCAAACAAAAATAGAAAGGGGAAGAGTTTGATTTTAGAGACAAGAAGCTTAAATCTGATATCAGTAAAATCAAGGAGCAAGAATTACAAAATCAAACCAAAAGACAAGAAAAACAGGCTTATAGCAGTATTTTTAATGTTTAAAGGAGACTTCATGTGACACATTATGACCTAGATGTTATTATCACTGCTGCAGTTGGCAGGACAGTTAATATACCATCATTGTTTATTCTCTAATTGTTTCCTGTACTGGAAAGATGCCATTAGCTGTCAGGGAGGTTCCTTCTTTGTGTGGCTATGTTCGTCTGCTTAGCCTAGCATCTACTGGGTTTAAAATTTTATGCCAAACATTTCACATGGGAAAAAAGCTAAATTAAAACAAGGGAAGTACAATTGTATGGTGGAATGATCCCCGTCAGTCCTGCTTACATCAAAAAGGCTCATGTTAAATGAGACATGAATCATGTTAATGAGTTGTGTGGGCAGTTATTTCAATCACAAGTTTAAGTAGATTTTATACTGTAGAAGGTTAGGCTAAATTAATCTTAAATTATTCTCCTCTCAATTATTTAAAAATTCAGAGTATGTCCTCTGAAGTATTCCTCACTTTATGAGGTTCAGCAAATTTTTGTCTTTTAATATTTGCTATTCTGTCCTGACATCTTTACCATTTATTTAGATCTAACTGAAATGCTGAGTACTGTGAATAATATTCCTAGTGTTCCTAGAACTATATTATTGCTGCCTGAGGAGGATACATGGCATCTTTGAATGCAGCCTCGAACATCATTAAACTGTTTTCTAAATATTATATATGGAACTGCTGTCAGATTTGCAGTATCTCTTTTCCTTCAGTTTCTTGTTCATTCTCGTTTTGCAGCTTTCTCCCTCAGATTGTTTTCCCACTAAATGTGCTAACTGCCATTTTTCCTATTTGAGTCTTGTGACACTGATGAGTCAAAGTCTCAGTGTAAGTAAAACAGATCAACCAGAAAAAGCAGTAGTCTGAACAGATTTCTGACAGCTGAAATTTTGTCCCCATGTTTCTGATCCTGTCACTATTATTAGAATTATGGTAACGCCCAGATGCATTAACTATATTTCCAATACAATGGTACAGCCCAATCCTTGCCCCAGAGAGCTAGCAGTACCAAGAGAAAAAAAAGAGAAGGCACCAAGTCAACTAAATGTAAAATATTTTTTTCTCGCTCTGAAGAATTTACCAAAGAGGACATGGTTCAGGGCTGTCTGTGCATACCATGAGCTTGTGCTTCTTTAAGACCCTAAGATACTCTTCTTAGTGCACTTTAAGACTGTGGTAGTTAATAGTACATTTTGAACCTGCTCCTTATTGCCACTTTGTGAATTTTCAATTCAATCTGTCATTGTATCCAAACTGATTCAACTGAATACATTAGTATATGTTCGAAAGAATTTCCACTAAACAATTTATATGACTTGATAGGTCTTCCAAGCCTTTTAATTCTCTGTATTTTTGCAATGTTATCTGAAACACAGTTGCTTTTCTAAAAGTGGTGAGTTGTATTTTATTGGGTTTGCTTCTCTTTTTTTTTCTTTTTTTTCTTTTTTTTCTTAAAACCTCATTATTGTTTATTGCTTATAAACATCTTAGTTTGCAGTGCCAGGGACTTGGAACTAGCTGCACCAATCTTTATGCAGCGCATGTGTGTGTGCGTCTGTCTGTCAGTTCTCATACACTGCTGGGTAGCTCATCTTTTTCAGATTTGCTGATCCAATTGAATGTGAATGACTGTGGGATAGAAATCTCACAGCTATGTTTCATACAAATTTCATTAAAATCAAGAGCCATGTATCTGGGAAGGGGGTTCAACTACTGTTCCCATTAAGGCAAAGGCTGCAGCATGAGACCACTCCTAATTAGACAGCACAAAATCAACACAAGAATGTCCAGACCCAAGAAGGGAGGCATAATTTGGGATATGCTTTGTATTAGATACTGTAAGACAGATTCACAGGAAATGAGCTTCATTACCTCCTCTGGTCACACAACAAACATGTTTTTGCTTGCAGCATTTGTTCCATTACTGTGCTAGGGATGGGTGTTAGATACAGGGATGGTAAGTGCCAGGAACATTCTTTCTGTTCTTGAAGATCATTAATATATCTGCTTTTTTTCAAAGTACTACACTACCTCTCTGCTTTCAATCACTAACAGCCCAAACTTAGCTGCTACTGATTAATACTCTTAGATGTTTATTGTTCTTACTGAAAAGGTGTACATGTTTTCTAATATAAAAAATTCTTTTTTTTGTACAGGTAATACTTTGTGTATTGTGTTGTAGATACTGAAGCGAGAAGATACTGCTTCAGTCTGTAGGGAAAAATACTTTCTCTGTCAGTGCTAACTTTCTTCATGGGCAAGACAGGGTTGATGCTGTTCCTCTCCCCAGAAAATTGTGTGCAAGAATTAACTTAGTAATAATTTACAGAAATTTTAGCTAAAACATTTTACAGCTTTTTTAGTATATTTCAGATTCATAGCCCTAGACACTTGTTAGGCTAGCAAATGTCTCCTCAACTTAAGTTAAATCTGCCAGCCTGGGAACTGTAATTGAAAGTTTTTCACTTGAAGCAGCAGTAGTTGTCGGGTGATACCTGCTTCAGGACTGCATCAGTCAAGGTTGATCTGGGCTTTTGCTCTCCCTAGACCCTTAATCTTCAGAATCCTGAATGATAAGGTCTGTCTCCTATGTTTTGAATGTGCTGAAAGCTTCCCAACCCTTCCTTTGTGTGGTCAGGCTCTGCTCTCCCCAGCTGTCCTCTTGACTTGCACAGAAGCTCCTGGTTTCCTGTCCTGTCCCCATAGAGTTCACAGCAGGGCAGAATACTCTGTAGCTGAATCTAGAAGCCGTGGTCCTTGTCAGCTTTCAGTCTCCCAATCCTTGCCTGGAAGACAGCCAGAATCTCAACACAGTGTGGAGACAAAGATGTTTTCAGAAGTCTGTAACCCCCAAGAAAAACATACATGACCTTTTTTTAGGCAGGTTTCAACACAGTTTTTGCCAATCAGACTCTGTTAGAGCACCCATGCTTGCTGTTTCTTCAGTCATGGACCTCCTTGCCCAGTGCATATTAACACAGGGACAGGGTTATGACTGTATGCATTATGAACTCCAGGATCTTAGTGATTTTAGTAACAAGAAAAAGAACTTACAAGAAAAATGCATAATATCAAAAGAACTTAGAGGAAAGATGGATAATTCCATTTCACAGTGAAATGTCACTGCTGAATGTGAAGTGGGTACAGTCACTTGAGGGTCTCCATCCCAACCCTACAATGTGTCAGGCTGAGATGTAAGAGACTAAATCAAGTTCCATTTTGGGGTTTTTTTTCTGTTTAGAGGTGGGTGTGACTGCTATTTTCCAGTCTTCTGCACTTGTACTAGCTTCCTTGTTGAGAATCTGGAAGCTGCAATCAAGGTAGAGCTTCAGGGAAGGGAGAGGTTAAGAAGGATTGGGAGCTCAAGGACGTCTTGTCAGTGAGCTCTAGTTAGGAAACAGGCCAGCTTTGGCTCCTGCACTTCCTTCTCTCCCTAGAACTCTGGTGTCAGAAATGCCTTCCCACACACCACTGCTATGCCATTTGCCAGAGAATTGCGGGGGAGAGGGGCTTTTCCTGTCTGTGTGCTGAGACTCAGCCAGCTCTCAGACTGTGGTTTTCTCTGGAGCCTGGAGCCCATTTGCTGTGGCTTTGTGTATTTTCCACCCGAGGAGAAACTGAGGACAAACTCAGTGAAGGGCACTGCTCCCAGGGTCACACTGAGGGCTCAGCTCTTCCCCTTATCTCCTATCACTGACCTCTAGATGCCAAAATACAAGGTTATGGTATTGCCTCTGTGCTGGGAATCTGACTGACTTCGAGGAAAGACAAAGCAGAACTCCCAGCAGGTTGCTCCTTTCTGAAGTGAGTTTAGCAGTTTGCAAAGCTCCCATAGGGAAAATATTCTCCACTCCCTGCTTTGCCAGTCCATTGCTTAGTTCTCCAATGTCTCATAACATGCACATCCTTTTGTTCCCTGTGTCATATCTCCAACATGCTTACTCTCCCACATGCTATAGGAATAAAAATATTTTCTGTTCCCTGATATTACTGGGGATTTTCTTTTTGTTAGTGGTGGGCCTAAAGTTCCTTTCTCAGAAGAAGGTACTGTAGATCTCTTCTGTTATTCCAAGCACTTACACAGTTAGACCAAATAAGTAGCATTGTATCATCTTCCCCATAACCTTTCTTTTTCCTAGAACTGTGTCTCAATCCTACCTCCCAGATAAAGAATAATTTAGCAAGATAATGCAGAAAGTCAATGTAATGAAATCTTTTCTTCTTTGTGGATTGTAGCCCACTGCAAGATTAGATTGAGGATTGGGCCACTTGTTTTTCAATCCATAATGGTAGAATTCTGTGGCAGTAGTGAGGTTGTCTGCCTTCCTAGAAGCTAGTCCTGGCTTCCAAGGGCATAAAATTCACTGACTTAACTCTTTATGTGTAGGAGTTCACCTGGAGCCCTGGGATTGTCTTCACCAGGCAGGTACTACCCTCACAAAAATGTCACACTCCTTCATCAGCATTCTTAGCAATGTTCACAGAGGTAATCACCAATTACTATGGGATTTTTTTCTTTTTTTACCCAGGCTGTTTTTGCCAACTACTCACAACCCAGCACCAGTCATATATCCATGGCAGCTGGCTCTGATGCCCGCAAGACATCAAGTGCCACTTCTAGTATCCAGAAGGCAGCCAGTTTCCACAAAGTGATGCCATCCCAGAGTACAGCTCCTCAGCTGGTTCCAAAGCCTCCAACAAACCACAGACAGGCAGTGATCAGAAAGGCTCCAGCCCAGAGGATTTCCAAGTAAGTTTTATCTCCTCCATCCACAACAGGGAGTTGGCACTGGGTATCCCTGAAAATGAATATTGGAGAAGAAACTGTCTGCATCTGACTCTGACAGATCTTTTTGGCTGTGCTGTCCAGGATAAATCTCAGAATAACCTGAGGTTGTACATGCTGAAATAAGCATTGCACTGTGTTGCAGTTGTGTGTTTCACAAGGGTATGGAAGGTAACTGTAGCATCATACAAAGGTGAGGATATAGGAACTGTCAGATTGATCTCAGAGTGGGGTTCAGTAATGTCAATACAGGTCGCTAGAGCCATTTTGGATGACCAGGGCTATTCCACCTGACTTCCAGCTGCTCTTCCAGATGAGTACAGGTCCTCTGTAGATCTTGTGTTGTATCTGTCAGTTCCATGCAGATGTCTCAGATAACTTGAGAGCACCAGTTATGGTACATTTATGTTTAGGCACTTAAGTGACTCCCTCTCTGATTTTGATGGGGGTTAGAATCTGGTGGGTCAGAAGAGGGTGCCAAAAAAAACAGCCAAAACAAAGCAACAAAGCAATTCAATACCTTTAAGAAGATAATCTGCCCTGAGCCAAATTTTCCCATAAATTTAACACACTATTGGATTTAGGCCTTCAAGCACAAGTGTTTATTTCATTTGAAATGTTTATATTGTGCCTGATGTAATGATAGCTTTTCTCATTAACTGCAGAAATCCTTCTTTTAACTTTTAGTAAGCTTTTAGTTAAATAATGCTTGCTATTCTAAGGTAAGTGGATGGATTTGACAGTTATCTTTAAGAACAAATGCTGTCTTTAAAAACAAACAAAAATAGTCATAATGAAATTTTGCTTACTGATTTTAAGTTTCCTTCCTTTCCATTTCTTGGTATGTCTTCTCTTTTGTGCAGTATGATAAAATGTGAGCAAGACTTCTGGGTTTTCAGCTTCCAGAACTCTCTGTTTATCTCCTCTTAAATGGCAGAACTGCATTAGTTGAAATCGTTCATCGGGTTTTTCCTCATATATCCTCAGACTTGTTTTATCCTGAAAAATTGATTTCATAACTTCCTTCTTTGTACTTACTCTACAGCCAGAAGAGTTGTAAAGCTTTCAGAGCAAGCTCCTGTGAGGTTTCCTGATTCTGTTTTCACTTCCTGTTTAAAGAGAGAAGTTTTAGTTTTAGATCACTGATGAAAGACACCTTATGAAGATGCAGTCACTGTGTGTGAATCAAATCTAGAACTGCAAGGGCATATTTAAGGAACTTGGACAGAACTGCTTTGGGGAAGTTTGTGTATTTGCTGCCTGTACTCTTGCTATCTTAAGAGATGGCATACAGAGTTAATCCCCCAAAACTATTTAAAAAGAAAACAAGATGTTAGTAAATTTTGTCAGCTCAGCAAATGCAAATGTGAGCATCAGGTCTGGCAGGTATGCTCTGGTAGCTTTGCTATCTGATTTCTTTCATGTTGGGTGGCTCTTGTTAGTACAGGTGACAAGCTGTGTCAGAGGGTTTCTCTGCTGGGCAGCAGGGATGTGTATTTGAAGATGCCGGTGTGCTGTGCTCACTTCTTGGCAAAGGAAATGTTTATCCTTGTGAGATGGAATTGCAGCTCCTTGGACAGACTTTACTTTGCTGCATTTTTGTGGTTTCTGCTCTGTGACAGGCAGGAGTGTGGGAAAACCGGAAAAAGTTCAGCACCAAAAATGCACAGAAGGGGGAAAAAAAGCAAAAGATTCCTTCAGAATTTCAGAAAACTAATCCAAGTATTGAAGGCTGCAAGGAGCCACTCCGGAAATATTTCCAAGTTGCCTTTCAGTCTCCAGCACAAGGCTCCAAACCCATTCTTGCCATTCATGGGATCTTGCAGTAACATTTTTTCACTTACATGGAAAACAACAGTGCCTAGCTGTATTTCCAGCACACTGAGAGCTGATGGTTTAAAAATTGCTATGTTTCAGGCTAATTTAATCCATTCATTGTTGTCAGGCAGAGACCAGATACACATCTACAGAGGGGAGTGAATGGAGAAAAGCCTCTGTGTCAAAGGAATATAGACTAGAGGGGAAAAAGATGTCTTGAGTGCTCCAGGCTGTTTTCTGCAGTCCCTGATAATTTGTACAGAGTATTCTCGGACACATTGTGTAGTCTGCTTTCAAAAAAGTCCCATGATAGAAACTCTAGTGTGTGCTATAAAAATCTATTTAAGAATCTAGACAACCTTTTAATCAGCTAGTTTCTCCTGACGTGCTATCTGAATTTTTCCTTTGTTTCAGCCTGTTGTACCTTGTTCCTCCTTCCTGAACCCTGAACACTTTCTCATGTAAATACTTTCCATCTTTTGAATATCCTTTTACTTCTTGGAGTAGCCTAATTTAGCTTAGACTTGTTGAGGTTTTGTTAACCTTAGATAGTAGTTCTACCTACCAAGTCTTAATTGTCTTGAATTTACTGTATTTTCTTCAGTTTATCAGGGTACTTGGACCATGGCACCCAAAATTGTACTTCTCCAGTGAGACTACCATGTTGTTAGGTTATGACATGGCAAATATCGCTCTCCTTAACATCTTTTTGGCTGCTTCATTTGTCTGTCAGGTCACTTTTGATTTGGTGCCTTCTCTCACTCCCTAATACTTCTTGGCTGTTTTTCTGATTTCAGTGCTATGTATGCTTTCTGCAAGACTCACTGAAACGAATCCCATTCTGTTGTTAAAGCTCTCATGTCTCTTTCTCCCCCCATACATTTCAGTTAGCCAGACCTTATTTCTGTTTGCTCTTGCACTGCCTGGCTTTCGTTTCACATCTCAACAAAGATCATCTTTTTAAAGTTGTTTCTAGAATTTCTCCAGAGGCAGGACTGTGATGACAAAACTAAAATCAGCTTTGTCTCTTTGACCTATCTCCTCCTTGCATGCCTTACCAATTCTCTCCCAGCCAACACACATGGCTTCCAGAAAAGGAAAAAACAAGAAGTAGAAAACTCAACTACAAACAGAATGAGATGCTAAAGATGAACATTACTGAGTAATTCAAAAACTGTCTAGTAACTTGGACACTTTCCTGGTTGAAACATAAAGAAAAAGTAATGTAACAGCCAGACAATTCAGTCTTGTCTTTTCAGTTCCTGGCTTCTCTTGTTTTTGTAAAAGGTGGTAGGTTGACTTTATAATGGATTATGTCCAAAGCAGACTCCTTGCTTAAACTAACAGAGGGGGAAACTGGGGCCCATACTAAGGTGTGGAAAAAGACTAACTGGGAGAAATGGTTTAGTATGCAGCTCTATGCTGAAATATAGTGCCATAAAATGGTCTCTCAGGGCTCTATAGTTTTGATTAAATGTGCTCACATCACTGATGGATAGTTTTTGAACAGCTAACACAACAAACTCTTTTTTCTTAGACTGGGATTGGGTCTTTCCCACTGCTATGTTGCCACTACTATTGACAGGTCTGTGAACCGTGAAGAGACCTGCTGATATTTTGAGATAGAGATCACAGATACAGTATTTATAAGCTATGGAATGAAGCAGATGTTCCCTGGAAGCAGTGTTTGGTGTATGGAATCTTCACATTACAGATGACAGCAGGCAAAGTAGAAAAACACATTAGCTCAGCTGTTCACCAAAGTGAACTGGTGGAAGGTGAAAAATCTCTCAGCTTTTAGGAATGACTGAGTCGTAATAAATACACATTTCTGTGCTATCATTCACATAGTAACTTTTCAGGAATTTTCTCTCTGCGACAGTGTCAGGAAGAGTAATCAGGAACTTTCTCTCTGCGACAGTGTCAGGAAGAGTAGGGCTTTGAACAACCTGTGAATAGAACTATCAGTCAAAGAAAATATCTCAGAAAAATTGATCTGTCAATATTCGACCACTGTATATAAGGGGAGAAAGTGCTAGGTAGGGAAAAGGAGCATATTGTTCAAGATGTTACCAGAGTGACACCAAGAAGATCACCAAGTTTACCAGCAGTAGACTGGAACATTACAAACTATTGCAGATATTGATCAGTGTGACATAATTTCTTGTACTGAACATCTCTCTAAATGTCATAACAAACTCTATTCAGGAAGCTTTTTGAAATAAATATTCCATTCAAGTCGCACCACCACAGCACAAAAATCTTTCTACTGTGTTCTCTTTTGTTTTACATGGTGACAGCAATAGAAGAGCCAAAGTTGTTCTCTATTGTAACTAGTACAGAAATAGGGTAGAGGGGATCCATTTCTCCAGGGTTCAGGAAATCTGTCCCAGAGTGGGGAGGAGTCCTGACTGCAGTTGGACACAGAAGTAGCCAGCTTATCTAGGATACAGTGGCCAAGCCTAGCAAATGTGCCAAAAGCAGATGATGATCACAGAGCTAGCTAGCTCCGTAAAAAACAATGGCTCTGTTTTGTATCCTGTCTTGTCTTTAGTGAGCTGGATATGTCACACACATAAACTGAGTGCCCATTGAAAAGAGGACAGGCAGCAGATCACACATCTAACAGTTACTGGAACCTCTTTGACTGTTTTGCTACTGCTCTACTGCAGCACACTCGTTTTTTCAGCTCCCGAATATCTGGGTTAATCAGGCTGCTTGACCCTTAGACACTTTTGGCAGTAAAAGCAGTGCATCTGAGAGACATGCCTTGATTTAACACTCTGACACAGCTGGACTCACTAGACCTGTAGCTTGTAGCCCTTGGCTAGCCTTACATCGTACACACAGATATGGATGCAGGGGTACCCTGTCCAAGAAAAACAAAGAGGAACAAGCCTCTGTGGCTCTGGATCTTTATGTCTGTGGCTGTCCTCTTGTCAAATCTGGGCTTTTTGTGATGTGAATATATTAGTGTCAGATATGTCTGGTTCCACTGGACCTCTAGATGCATCTGTAGCAACACAGAAATAGGTTGTTAAAACAAAGATGTTCAAAATTCAGTCAAAGTGGAACAGAATTTGCTGGACAGCTTAGTGCTAGTCTAGTACCTAAATTAGCTAAATTAAGGAAGCCAGTATCAGTTTCGAGGAGGAGTTAGCTGTAAAAGAGATAAAAAAGAGCAGTGACAGATATTTAAATGGAGGGGACAGTTGGGACTGGTTTTGTTAGTATTGAAGAAGAAATGGAGAACATAACAATGGATTGCACTGGAGAAATGGAACCAAAAACAACACAGGCATTAAAAGTAGGAAACTGAGAAAAGGCAGTAGGATTTCAGCCAACCCAAGAAGGAGCAAGTGGAAAGGGATTACCTCAGTTTAGACAGTGACTATGATCTGGCACTGAAGCTTCCATCAGGACAGCACAGAGAGTATGAGGAAGTGAGCTTAGCATGGTGGGAGATCCCTGGAGCAGAGCTGAGAATGAGCTCTCGATGAGGTGACTTGAAACTGCAAGAATCAAGGTACCCAGTGTTGTGGGTAGGCAGAGAAGAAGGGCAAGTCTGCAGAGATGAAGAAATTCTCTGGACAATAGGGTAGAAGAGTGACTGTTCCTGTTGTACTTGCTGGCATTCTTGGTTACTTTTTCAACTACTAGTCTTGCATTCTGCTTACAGAAGGGTGAGCTGAATTTGGCTGTCAGTTGTGCTGTGTTAACAAAGTGTACAAGCTAATTGTCAGCATGGAACCTCTATGTAAAAAGCATAAAGATCTATCTGGATTCTCTGCTCCCAGACCATGCAATATCAGCACAAAAAACCCCCATAAGTACAGATCCAAAATTCTCTCCAATAAACACAGAAACAGGCACCTCATTTGACAATAGCATTTCCAGTTAAGGCTGACTGAAATAAGGGGTTGTGGTATGCAAATGTATCTGCATCCCTCTCCCTTCATGCATGAACTGCAATTCATTTCACTGAAATCCAGCTGAAATAAGATTCAGGAGTCCCTCACAGACCTTTTAGCTGTCAGAAACACTTGGGTTACTGGCAACTTGCTGACCTGAAATATGGAAGCAAAAGGTTTCAGATAAAACCATAGAAACTGTACGTGTTTAAACAGTGAATAACAGTCTGTTAGTTGTCAGGGCATCCCATGGGGATTGGAGATGATGATGCTCTTTAGGGGAAGAGCTGACAGCAACTGTAACACTGAAAGCTGAAAGAGTCAAGAAGGACTCTGGCAGAGATGAATGTGCACACAGAAGTCTGTAGTGATCGGAAATGAGTTGGGCCGGAAGGAAGAAAAGCAGGGAAGAATCAGGGAGGACAAACCAGTAATAGATGGATAATTGTATAAATTTTTAAGGACAGAATAGATGCTTGCAGTTGTATAGCTTGCCCTTCTCTTGTGAGTAGACCCAATTTTTCTGTAGGAGAACGTGGTCTCAGTTTGGTAATGAATCTTTATGAGTTAAAGTGCAGTTGTAGTCTGAAGAGTATAGTTTTGCTGTAACTTGAGTGCTGAGATCAATGCAGAAGGATTTGCATAAGGTGTCTGCTTGAGGAATGGCACTGGAGTACTGAAAATGAGATGCATCCCATGTGTCTCAGTTTGCAAGATAAGTGAGAAGTCTTGGCTAAATGAGCTCTCTCTGCTGAGGCAAGATGCAAAGACTTAACTCTTGAATTTAGTATGTTTTGACAGCATGTGCATTTCTGTGGAACAGTTGCTTAATCACTTGAATTCAAATCATTGGACTAAGATGACCACAGCATTACTAGTTGCAATGTATGTTGGTGGTCCAATACAATTTACTTTCTTCTTTATTCTCCAGAATCAACTTCCAAGGCACATGAGACAATTAAGTGTTTTAGTCACATCAAAGTTTTCCTGGTGGTTTGACTGTTCATTTGTCTTGCTCTGCCATTTTGGAGTCAGTTGCTGTCACTGCCTTTTTTCATACCACATTCAGACACAGCTTCATGGTTACAGTCCCAGTGAGATTATGTAAACGAGGGGAATTCTCAGTTTTTTGAGACTTTTATTCTTCCTTGCTCTATCACTTCATATTTGTATCTAATTTTATGGTTTTATCTCTTAGGGTCACCTCCACTGAAAAGCAACTGACTGGATTCCAGAACAGCCTTCACAGTGCTGCATCCTGTGAGCGAGTGACATATTCCCCAGGTGAGTGACAGTGCCAATGACCATGAAAGTGGGGGTGGGCATGCTGCGATGCTTTCATGCTTTTCAAGAACTGGCAGGGAAAAAACTATCAGCAAGAAGAAACACAGCTGCCTTCTCTACATGTAGTGGTTCCTAGGTAACAGTCTGGGTTCAGCTGTGCAGGGAATTTATACCCCCTGGGATTAAAAAGACTAAACAGAAGGGAGCAAAGGCTGAGTTTCATAGAGTTGGAAGACCCATTAAAATATGGCTGGGGAGGAAAAAACCCACCTTGGCTCAAATGGTTCCTTTTTGCTTTAGACTTTGGCTCAGGATGCTCTCTTGTTTAAGCTTGGCCTGTAATAAAGGGCCAGGACATTCTTTACATTTTTCTTTGGTCTTGCAGAAAAGCTCTTAGTGCAGAAGGACATAGCTGAGACTTGGGAATCAGCTGCATAGTGAAGTCAATCAGTAGAGGTGAAAATATCCGATAGAAAATCACTGAGAGTTACAGAATCAAATCTTTGTCATTTCCTAGTGGCTAATTAATTGAAACAGGCTTATCTGCTGATGAGTTCTCAGCAAATGAGGACCCAATCAGTTTTTCATTTATGTAGACATACTGGCAGGTAGAGCATAGTCTTGTAAACCCATACTACCTGTGACTCAGAGTGATTTCTGATAGTGCTGTAATGGAATATATGGATACAGTATGTTCCAGAATGCTTCGAAAAATTATTTCTGACCTTCTGTTTTGCAATGGAACTGTGAGAACATGACTTAAGTATCACTAATGCAGTGATCTCCGTGTTTTTAGAGACTGAAAGAAAAGTTTGTGGAGGAGTGAACTACCCAGTTCATCTCTTGGATATTTATCTCTGAAACTTAAAATATTACATTTTCGTTATTTATGTCAGTGATTTTTTTGCTGATCCTCTAGCACAAACATTTAGCTAATGAACTTAACATACAGTTCCAAACTACCTCCAACACTTTACCACCTGCCAAAAACTCCAGTTATCCTACCAGAATTTTATAGGGTGAATGGCCATGGTCAATATAAAACACCCTATGGTACATTGGAACGTGACAGTGTACTCTAGCATATAATGGGATTATCAAAATAAGTAAAATTGTGTCAACCCTGTATTATATGTATAGCTGAATCAAAAGTTCTGGTCTACTGTATAGTGCAATTTATGTTTTTAGTGCAGTATATAAAGCAAGGTTACAGATAAATTTAAAAGTAAATGCAAAAATTAAGTTCTCAATATATTGACAAAACTGGTTTGTTGAGTGGACTTACATGAAGGTGTTTTTGTGCTGAACTCTGCCTTCTTTTTCACATTTTCAAGAGTACTATTACAATTGCCATTCTGTAATTTTAACCTTTCAAGAGGATCTCTCCATCTCCTCTGGATACTGTTGTTATGTGTGTCTATAAGCATTTGTGTGTCCAGGTAGCATTTTGTTATCCTTCCGCATTTCTGTGAATACCTACAGTGCATGCATGAAAATGGATTATAATATTAATGATGGTATGCAACAGCCAGAGCTGGAGGAATAATAGAGGCTAGATAACAACTGTAAACTTCAGGGTTGACACTTCTCTGTGAATACTTGTAATCCACTGAAAATTGAGAACTTCAGCTCATGTTTCCTTCTGTAGAACTGGCCTAGCTGCATTGTGCTAAACTGCCCTCTCTGAAGCTGAAGCAAAGGGTTAGCCTGCTACTTAACTAGGAGTATCAGGCCTTAGGTAAAGCCTAAGTTTGGCTAGGGGTAAGCTAGTAGTGGTGGGTGGGTCACTCAAAGCTTCCTTGCTGCTAAAAGCTCCAAGAACAGCGCTAAATATTGCTGTGATTAAACCAACTATAGCAAAATGTTTGTTCTTGGAAACTGGAGAATGATATTTTCTTCAGCTTTGCACCAAGCCACTGGTATGTGTCAGAGGCTGTTGTGCCCAGTTTATGTGTCTCAGAAACTACTCTGCAGCAGTAGTCCTTGCTGCAGGAACAGCTGTTTTTCTTCTTCATTCTCTCCTTTGATTGCTTATACTAGGGCCCTGATTTCCCCTCAACAGCAGTTTACTTGGGGTTACTATTTCACATGTATTTAGTATCTTAGATACCAACTAGAGAGGTTGGACACACAAGTCATAAAGCAAATCACTGAATAAACTGCAAGCATTTAAAGGCTGTGAAAAGCTGCAGGTATAAAAGAGGAACCAGACAGAACCTCTGTATAAACACATATGCACAGATGTTCAAACCCATTAGAATTATTGGAGGTAAAAATTAATAATATGCCTTTCAAGTTTGACAGTGAAGACTGCCAATTCATGCAAAGTCTTGGATCTCTACCTAGTCTGGTTGAAAACATGAGTCCAAAACTAATTTACTTGTATTTTAGTTCTCTGGAGAATACTTGATGCAGAAAGTGACTGTCAAAACTCAGTCTGAAACTAGGATGAATCTTCTTGAGCTAGTTAGTATAAACTTGATTTTATTTCCCATGATTTTCAGTTTTGTAGCTGTGCCTAGTTGCAGGGTGATGAACAGTTGTCTGTTTATTTTGGACATTCACCTGCCCCAGTATCTGCATGGAATGCCAAGTCCAGAAAGTATGCAACTCTTTGAAATAAAGCGTGTTACCGTCTATAAGGGCTTAAAACTGCATTCTGAACTGCAAAGAGACTAGAAGAATATGGGGATTAATAAAATGGTTTGGATCTAATCTATGTAGAAGGCAGGCTGCTATTCTTCATTTTCTAGTGCTATCCTTCTTTAGGCTGAGGTGGAGAGCAGTGTCCGAATGCCATCCAAAGATGATGAATGTGTGAGCAGTGTGCTCCAGTCTGGAGCAATGAATGGAGCCTGCTTGTAAACTAGTGACAGTAACGAGCACTTTTGTACTTGCTCTTCTCACCATCTAGCACGCTCCAGATTTTTTTCATTTTACAGAAAATCTACAAGTAGACTGTGTAT
Organism: Cyanoderma ruficeps; assembly: GCA_008694505.1. NCBI lineage: Eukaryota > Metazoa > Chordata > Aves > Passeriformes > Timaliidae > Cyanoderma > Cyanoderma ruficeps. The sequence goes on from VZDJ01007753.1 coordinate 29,789,362, forward strand.
TTCTGAAGCTTTTTATATTCAAGGTTATTGTATAGACCTTAAAAACAAGGTCATGTTATTATATGTCATTATTGGAGACCTGAAATTAGAGTTGGCATTGGAGGTGCTAAGTCCTGACTGGCTGTTGTCTACCCACTGCTTGAACATTATTCTTGAAATGCAGCCTCTTTAGGTTCCTTTACCAGGTGTGCAAAGGTACAAGCTTCAAAATTGTCCTAGTCCAGGAAAAAAAAAAGGCAAGTAAATACAGCAGGCATATAAACAAGACACATACAATCACTTCATCTTTTTTGTCAGATCTAAACAAACAAACAAACAAAAACATGTGGAGTTTGGAGATTCTTTTATCCATGAGAATCTCTCAACTGTCTTGGAGCATAAAGGGTGGGGATGGGATGTGATATGTACTGTTACCACTGTGCGTGGCCTGTGTCAGACTTGCAGTCATTTGTTACAGTGGGGTGGAATTCCCAGCTGCCCAGCCTTGTCCAGGCTTCCTCAGCTTCTGCCAGGTTCCCTGCAGCCTTGGAAAGCAGTAGATTGTTGAACACCAATGTATTTATTTTTATGTTGTTACCACATTCCCAGGAGGAACCTTGACTATGATTTCAGCTGGTCTCACCACACTGTCCAAATCCTTCATCACGAGCAGCTGGGAAAAAAAATCACTCGGGTTTCTACACAGCACATTGCTGGTTCACCTCCTCCCTCTCACTAATCCTGTTAATTCCAGTCTTCATTTGCACACTCCTGGTTCTCTCTGTTGTTGCTGTGATTGACTGCACAAATGGTCTTCACTTTAAAATATGACCTTCAAATGGGCACCTCGAGTAACCTCTACCTCAGACTACTTTGACTACTCAGGCACAAGGTATCTTATGGCACAAAAGAGCAACTTTTCATGTCATCTCATTACTTATCCTAGTCCAGGAATGGACTCATGATGAGCTCTTCCACATAAATCCTTTCAGAACCACCTGTCTGGCTGACAGGCTCTGGGTGGATCATTGAAGAGGGAGCCCCTGTGTGATATCCAGCACTTTGCATCAAACTTTTCTGGTGTGGTCTCTTGTCCTGCATATAGTCTTTGTTAACAGCAGTTCCGTCGGTATCTCTCTGTATTGTGTCTCCATGCAGAGAAAGGATCATTGAAAAACAGAATTAGTCCCTTTTATCATACTTTGGAAAGCAGTGGAGCTTGAGTTGAATCCTGCTATTGTGCCTCCCCTTTTGGGAGGGCAAAGAATCACAATGGAGTCACAAAGAGTTACAATGGAGGATATTTAGTTGCACTTTTGTTCTTATTGTTATCTTCCTAAAGCCATTGAGATTTTATGCATCACAAAAACATCCTGAATAATTTCTCTTTTACCCCCACCGACTTTCACAGTTTTATAAAGAGGACACATAGGAACGGCGTAAAAATAATTTCACTCCCTGCTTTAGCTGATGAATCAGTCCTAGGTCAGATAATGACACACAAGCCTGTAGTAGCAGATGAGCCAGAAAGGAAAGGAGAAGGGTAAGAAGGCTTTCTTTTTACCTCATTTCTTAGTACTCTTTGGAGGGGCAGGGAATCATTATCTTATGACTAACAATGAGCAAATACAGATGTTTTAAATCAGTACCTTTAAAACAGATACAGGTTATCAACTGGTCATGACTATGTTTGAGTTTACCCAGTTCTTTGAGAAGTGTGTCTCATTAAGTCTCAGCAGAGTGTGAAGTGCTGCCAGCAGCATTCCAGGCCCTTCTCAGATGATGTTAAGGAGATAATATCCAACTCAGCCATCACCTCTCAGATAGAACTGTGAGTCAGTGTTCACTTCTAATCATCAGAAAAGGTGCTTATTCCTTAACTTGTGAGAGCAGCCTGCTTCTCAAATCTTCACTCAACCTTTTGCCTTTCTTTTATGAAAGGAAGCTTTTTCCTGTTGCTGCTGATCTTGTGCCACTGAAAGGACATTCCACATCTCAGGACTCTTCCTATGAAAGCAGGGGAAAATGGAAAGAACAGTCTTTAGAAATGAGCTTCCCTGTCTAAGAGCTAGAGCTCAGCTTGAACTGTAGAAGCCTTCACTTCTGACAAACTCCGAAGCAGAATAAGTAATGATTGCAGGCAGTTGGCATTTTTGCCTGACTGGAGGCTGGGCATTGCTTGTTCTTAGTAGTGAGGTGATGGCAAACTGCCTGTGTTTTCTTGCTGTGTTGGAAATGTCATTCAAGATCAGGTGTGCAAAGACTGGAGAGAGGTTATATAATATTTTGGCTGCTTCTGTCTCACATCTGGTCCTTTGGCATTAAGATACCTATAGAGAGGATGACTTTGCCCATCCAAATTGGATTTTGTTCTAATCTGGCATTGTTTTATTGAGGCTAAAAATAAAAGCCAAAATGTGTGTGAATAGGCTAAAACATGTGTCTGAAGTTATGAAATGAAATGGAAGAGCCAGAGAAGAGAGAGCCACAGTGAACCAAGGAGTAGAGATGAGTAAGAGAAATTAGAAAAAAGGCTGTCAAGTACAGAAGAGCATTAGCAGTTGGGATGAGTGTGTGGTAAGGATCTTTAACATGGGGAGCAGGAAGGCTCATGCTGACTTCCACTGGTATTTCTGTACTTGTCAGCGAGTCTGCTCACTGCTTTTTTATGCAGGAAGCCTTCTCTGGAATACAGTTGTATGTACTGTTCATGACATACACATCACACTCCCCACACACTCTCAGACATCCACACCTCCCCACCCCCCAAGAAAATTTTCATGACTTGGAACTGCTGCTTTCCCTTGTCTTCCTGGTCCAGCAAGTCAGGTTGAAATTGTGCCCAAAATATGGGGGAGGGAAGGCTGGCTTTCTGTTGTCAGCTGTCCTGGCTTGCTAGTGTCAGTCACCCATGGATATAAATAAACCCCATTTATTTATTGCCTTTCTTAAGTTATACTATATGTTATCAAGAGAATGCTGGGCATCATTCTAAGATCAGAAATTCACTCTGGGATTAAAAAAAATCTGATTTTCTAGGATAATCTTAGCTTTTCAGAGAGAAAGGAAGTTCCTGTTTTCAACACTAGATTCAGGAGACTTCAGTATGCTGCTCAGTTCTCCCACAAACTTTCTGCAGGTTAGATGAAACAGTCCAAACTAGCTGTTAAAAATGTTAGCATGGGTTCCTGACCCAGTACTGTCATCTAGCTTTCTGCTCTTCTTATTCCTGCAGCTGGAAGCACAGTAGATTAGGTGCTGGTTTGTGAGCAAGGCTGTGTTTATCTGTGCTGGGAAAGTCTTTATGGCACTAAATTTTAGTGTGCAGATATCTCTTAAATGACTTCATGCAGCTCCTTTGATTTTCTTGTGACTCAGATTCATATCCATAAAAGGGAGGTAATCCTTTTCTTCCCACTGTGACTATTCTGAGTTTTTGAGGTCCAGTCATGGATGACATAATAGTGTGTAAACATGTGGACAGACATATCGGCAGATACTTTGACACCTTCTGGCAGGCAGAGAATAAAGGAGCCTTATGCTGTTGTGTGTGGTGATTCACTACAATGACTCTTTATCACTGGAGAGAATCAACCCTTAATGTTGGCTGCTGTCAGCAATGAGCTCTTTTTCTGTTCCCTCTACGCAACTACAAGGAGGTGGAATGCTCACCAGTAGCTTTGAAATGATAAAACTTCCAAGAGTTATATACATTAATAGCTATGAAATTACTGAATTGGCCACGAGCTGCACTCTTGTTAGGAACTTACATATTTACTTGCAGACATAGAAATGCCCCTCTCTGTGCTGAGTCCTCAAGGTAATCATACAAGAACTCTAGGAAAGTGATTCTAATACAGTTTGTGAGGAACGACAAACTGTGCTCTGCATTTCTGTAGGAACACAAAGGCTCAAACATCTTCAAAACAGGAAAATGAGGTTGAAGTTGGCTGCCTTCTCTCATGTGCCTTTGTTTCCTTAATTTCAGCATATTGCCAAGGGATACGTTTCTGGACCTGGTATCCTATCTTAATGCACATGGTTGACAATTTGGTTCCTAATTCAGTTTTCAAACTTTCTGTGCAGTGACATAGCTGGTAATTCCACTTTCTAAATATCTTTCCAGATCGTTTGTGCTCTGTGATGTTTGGCTCTATGCTGGACTTTCAAGGAGAGTGTTATTTTCTTTAAATATAGCAATATTTTGAATAAACAGCTCTCAACAATTTTCAGTCCTGTTTAGAAGCAAACTGATGTGCCAAATACACAGGACAAGCTTTACCTACTAGATTAGCTGTAAAATGCAAGCAGTCCAAAATAAACTTGGTACATTTCTAAGTATTTTGGATTTTTCTTTTTAAAGGGCTGTCTAAGGACGTTTAAGTAAAAGATGTAAAGATGACATCGACATTTTCTCATAATGTGCCTAAATAGTAAAATGTTGCAGTATGTAGAAGTCAAAACTGTATCTTTATAATAATGGGGAGGGGGTGAAATTCCATATTCCCATTCTGTTTCTTTTTAAAGATCAGCCTTTTCACACCCTTAATTCTCCTGCACCAAGATCCTCAGTATATGTTGGAGTGGGGAAGCAGATCTTACGCAAACAAATGAGTAAAAGACCCAAAGAAAGAGATAAAGCATACTGATATTGGAGAAAGATTTAGAGGAGGGCATATGTGAAGAGATGAGTCACATGAGTCAGAAGCAAGAGTGAAGAAGGTATTCTGGTGCTTGAAAGGAATACCAAGAGTACTTTTTCACACAGTAGCTTACTACGTTAGGTTTTGTTACACTGGTCTGTTATCTCATCTATTGTGGCAGAGATGTTGTGTGATGGGGACACCCAGGTTTCTGGTGATGGCTGAGATTTGCAAAGCAGTGCAGCATTTTCCCCACAAAAAGTTCTCCATGATCACTTGAAATCGTTGAGTAAAGAAACTTTGTTTTTTTCCCAGCTTCTGCTCGCAGAGAAGGATTAACAACAAATTCCAGGTGAGGAATCCCAAGAGTTGCTTCAAGTATGGACAAAGGAAGAAGCAGCAGCAGTGACTTCACACCATCGCACCCATATCAGCCAAAAAAGAGAGAAGAGGAGGCCTTGGTGAGAGAACAACCCACTGAAAAGAGTATCTAAACATCTGTGAAAGCAGATTGTGGTGATACACCTGTAAGCTGAGGTGAAGGAGTGCTTCTGAGAGCTTCTGCTGCTGAGTCTTTGTCACTTCCTCCCATTTCTTCCTGATCGCTAACTGTGACATCTTTCTGTAAAACAAGATCTTTCCTACAGCTGTTCTACCTAAAGTCCAGGTTTGAGCATAAAGTCTCACTTGCTCAGCCATTTCAATCTGTTGTAGTGTGATAATAGCCAAGATTCCATGCTTTCATCACATGGCAACTATCAGCAGAGAAAAATATTAGAATATGTGACTGAAGATGTCTGTGTTTGTTGCCATCCTGAATTTTGGCACGGAGCCATAGAAATTAACAGTTTAAATAAAGTAATTTCATTTGTTGGTTTTGGTTATAATTTCAGTTATTAATTCACACGCCCAAATATTTGCTGTTGTTATACTGGACAGAATTTTAAATCTGTCTTTGTTTCACTGTGGGATACTTGTATTCTGTGTGGCTTGTTTTGTGTTTTGATTTCTGTTTGTTTAGACTTTGTAAACTTTTTTAATTGGCTGATGTTTTCAGACCCAGGCTTGAACCCTAAGGCCCAGGTGGCTCTTATCAGTTGCAATACTGTCTTGGTGAAGCACTCCAGATAAAAGTTGCCTAGTGTTACGAAAATTAGTTTGCTTGTGTTAGAAAATAATGTCAGCAGCTGGAAATTGTATTGGAGAGAAGATCCATCCATCCTTAAAATGAACAGGAAGCAGCTTTAGCTCTGGCTCTTTGTTGGTGCCAAGTTAAAGGAAAACTCAGTATTTTGCCACTTCTGCCTTGTCCCACAGCAAGAGGTGTGATTGATAGTTCTTAAAGGTAAAAAACCTTCTATTGCTTGTATCAGAGTCTTCTAGTTTGTATAGTCATTGTTAAGAGATCATTCAAATATGTTGACAAGTAGATAATGATCACCTCAAAGGACTGACAGAAGTAAGTGTATCAGAGGGAGAAGGTGTTTTCTCTTGAAATGATTATGTTCTTGTTCACTCTTGAATTCCACATACTTTCTGTCACTCAAGACCAGATAAATTGTGAGAAGGTTAAATAATTACATTCATACCTTATTAATTTCACCACCACACACTTCAGGCATGAATTCATAGGACAGAACATGCATTTTTCCATTTCTGGTACACTCACACATGTGACACATTGAATACTTCACTTGTCCAAAATGCAGCTCTCTGATACAACTGTTCCCTTCATTAGCTTATCTTTCATTTCCATTAGACAGTGACAATCACATTCACTTTCTTCACATTTTTGCTGGCTCATGATTAGTGCAAGTTTAGTTGCAGAAGTTGTTACTTCAGACTTGTGCACAGTCTCAGCAGCTGTGGACTTCAAGATACACCTTCTCTACGTATGTCTTCTCTGCTATGTGTGGTGTTGGCTATCATCTCCAGCTTAGTCAGAGGGGCTATTTCCATGTAAGATTTAGCTTCAGTAAATAATAATTCCATTCCTTTCTTCCAAAGGATCTGAGTTATCCTTATTCCACTGGGTTTTGTGTACAGGTTTGAGTCACTGTAGGATATACATCCTTGTGGACCTCTTATCTCTGCTTTTGTTCTCTAGTTTGTTTGTTCAGGTTATCACAGCCACTGCTGAAAACTGTAGAGAGGTTTGTAGGATAAAGATTTAGTTAGCTCAGGAAAGGTGATTGTCTTATAGGAATCATTGTCTAAAGCAACATTCTTACGTCTTTGTCAAGAAAATTACCAATTAGTGCTGGCTTATTATGAACACAGGTGAATTGTTTTGTCAGCTTAGCCAGTCTCACACCTATTCATTTTGGGATAATGATTTGAACTTGGTTATAGACATTTTTCCTGAACTTCTTTGCTTTGCATGTTAGATGTAGCCAACCCCCACATCTATAACTGTGATGACTTAGTAGCAATATATTAAATATTCTGTCTCTAAGATTTTTTAAATATTCAGGAAAATGCACAGGGCAGTGTCAGACCCTTATTTTCAAGGGACGAATTTTGTCAGGAGCAGTGAAGACTTGCATCCTTTTGCCTGAGAAAATTTTTCCTCTGCTTCTGACAAATAAAAAACAACAACCCAGGAGTATCAAGACTGGTCCTTTACCTGAAGCCAAACACCTAGACTTTGAAATCCAGTTTATTTTCAGGATGTGCTCAGCCAAAGCATCACATGACATAGCAGTCTTCCTTTGTCTTGAGCATCTGCTGATCCCATCTCTGAACACAAATGCTGATACACTGGGAACATGTGCAATAGAGAATCAGGAACAAATTCCATGATTCCAGCCTCTTATTTTTTCCATCCCCCTGTATTCTTCAGCCTGGCGTCCATACGTCTTTGTGCATGCTGGGTACTATGTACTTTAGGCTAACATGCATTTTGTCTCTTTGCAGCTCTGCTACTTCCATGTCCCTTTCCTTAAGCCTCTCAGTGCTGCAGTTAAGAGATTCGCTGGGGAAGCATAGAACTGTTACCCTTCCATCTTGGGAGAGAAGGCATTTTACAGGAAGTGTTTTCTACTACAAGGGAGGGAAGTAGAATAGCAAACCATTTTGGATATGTAATAGTTGTACAAGGGGAATACAGTTTTATGTGTTTCTCAAGTGTGGTTTATTTTTTCTGTGTTCATCAGTGGTTCAATCAGAAGTGTCGTTCTTCACTGCAAGAAAATTACTAATAGAAAGCCCCAACAATCATTCAGCATCTATCTCAGTGGTGACAGTGAATTATGTAATCAAAGAATCCCCCTCTTCTGTAATGTTTGTATCACTTCTGAATTACAGAGCTTGTTCTAGTGACAGAGAATCAGGCTTGTTAGTCTTGAAAGCAATAATGTGCACATCAGAGTCCTGGAGGCTGAGTTAATGACGAGTTCATGCAGCATTTTGTGCTGTGTTTTAGTTGTTGACCTTTAAAACAGCTTCACAAAGCACGTGAGTGCTGTCAATGGGAGATCATGTTGTGACCCTAGACAAACCACTTAGTGTTGGATGCCAACAAGTTTCTATTCTCAAGACTAGGTATGTTTTTGGACAATCATGATTCGTTGGAAATGCTCCTCACTCTGATGCCTGCAAAGCTTCCTGAAAAATGTCTCTGATACTGGTTCCACATTGTGGAAGGAAATTTTGGTATCAAGACCTTTGTTTACTAGTAGGAATCTCAGTGCTGTGCCTTTTCCTCATAACAGATACTCTCCATATGCATGGAGTTGAATGGCTGGCAGTGCCAGACCATTCTTCTTTACCTCAGTGGCTTACTGATGTACAGATGACTTTACAGAACAAACCTGGATTCTCAGCATGCACTCTCTAGGCCTGTACCTTGTACTAATACAACACTTAGAGTAATTTTGGATTATCTGATGGAAACAAAAATAGTCTGGCTCCTGTTTTATTTTTTAAGGTTGACTTGATAAAACTGCCCAGGCCTTTTTTCCTCAGTCGGTCCTGTTTGCCGATAATCCTGGGCTCACCGTTTGAATCTGAATGGGTTATTTTCTGGTGTATAAATAGTTGGATTTTTTGGTTGCAGTAAGTGGCTGCTTTATCCTCTTCAAATTATTTCCTTTCTGGACACATTATTCTCACAGTTCTGTCATAGGTTTCTTCCAAAAGAAGCTTCTGAGCTTTACCTAAATCTGAGGTTGGGCTTTTTTTTTCCTTCTAGAACCTCATGTTTCTAAAGCTGAGACATCCTTGTTTACACTAAACATCAGGAGAACCATATTTAGCTTTACAGAACTGAGATTGCTTACACCAACAGCTTAACATTCATAGTTTTCTTCATGTAGAAAGTGGTTAATTGGAAAAGAGATGAGCAAGGAGGTATGTAAGGGAGAAGTAGAAAAAGGAGTAATTGTTTACAATCATGCCCACTAGAAGTAAGGGCATCAAATGTAACTAACAGATACAAGTTTCAAAGAAAAAAAATAAAGAAAGTGGGGGAGATGGCAACTTTTTTCCACAGTATGTACTTGACCTATGGAATTTCGTGTTACAAGATGTTAATACAAAAAAAGAGTATGTAGTTTGAAAATACAAGTAGACAAATCCATGAAAAAGTAATCTGTTAGAGCATATTAAATATTAAAACTGAGAACCAGGAAGTTTCTCAGACTTCAAATTACTGTTGTGGGGAAGTCTCACAATGGGCTGTTCCAGTTTTTAATTTGTGCATCAGGCATGGGCTGTTGACCTCTGTCCAACAAGAGCTGAGCTAGGTGGTCTTGTAGTCTGACTTTGCATGGGGTTTTTATTTTGAGAGTTCCAGAACAGACTATCAGAATAGCCAAGACAAAGCTACTTTCATGGCAATGACATGTTCCACCAGAATTCATCTTGTGGTGTTGAGTTTTCTAAGAAAAGTGTCTATTGCTGACATATGCCAAGTTGTCACATGTAACTTCTCTATGCTTTCACCTGGCTGGGGCACTATGTATTGCAGATGCTTTCAGAATGACGAAATTTTTAAAAGAGCATAAGGGAGACCAATATCCACCTCTAGACAAACTGGGATTGTGGAGGAAAGCAGGTTGCTATATGGAAGTCATCCATAATATCATCCTTGTAAATGGCTAATCACATAAATACGGAAAAAAACCCTTTCATCTAACTGAAGTTTTTAAGTTATTCATAAACATTTCACTTCTTGCTATCTTTGTTTTCCAAAGAGCTTGAGTGCAGAGCATCTTCAAGGTGAATGTGCACAATCACAGCATGTCTTAATGAACCTGGTAACTTGTTCCTTCCCACTTTAGAACACTGCTGTCCTTTTCCAAAGAGGGAAGTTTCCCTGCTGACTTAGAGATGAGTAGTTAGGAAATGCAGACTGATCTCAAAATTGCTGGATTCTGAGTCTTCCTTTGCAGTTGTAATACAGGAGGACAGCTCCACTGAACTGAAGGTGACAACACCAAGTCTGCCCTGAGGAGTCTGCTTTATTACCTTACCAAAAAAGGATTTTATTGGCCCTCATTGAAAAGGAGTTTTCACTGCTGTTTTGAATTAAAAGGAAAGAATCGCTGATCACTGTGGAGACCCTGGTATGAAGCCTTTGCCAGTGGTATTCAGTGAATCATAGTGGTTCCCAAGGGAAAAGACTATACTTGACTAGGCCTCTTCTCTACAAGTCCACGCCTACAGCACAGACGGTGAGCTTGAGAAATCTGTTCTTTGAAAAGAAGTGGCTTCTTTATCTGATCTATCAGAAAAATCAAGTTTGGCTTAAAAAAGACCAAATTTAATTAAAGATTTGGGGGCTGTTAAAAACACATATTTTATTAACAAAATTTTTATCATTTGTTTGGGGCAGGTGAAAGTGTTATCTCTAAAAGCAATTTCAACACTGTATTTGACATTTTGCCTTCTGCTGTTCTGGGATGTGCAACAGAAGACAACCTCAGAACATTAGTTCAATTTGTGTCCCTGCAAGAATATTTTAGAAAATATTATTTCACCATAGTTATAGCAATGGTAAAGTGTAGTCTCCTTCCCCCACACAAAGGGGAGAAAAGTTACAGTATTCAGTGTAATTATGTTCCAAAGTCATAAAATATTTTGGGGGTATTGAACTGATCCCTATATCTTGAGTATTATCATGTCAAAAGTCAGGAAGGAGTCTTTGAAAAGTTTCTGTACTGACAAGTCAAAAAGCTTGACTGTCTTCACTCCCTCATTCTACTATAAAACTACTATGTTTTTTTCTGAGTCTACAGAAGAAAAATGACAAGGGTTTTTTCCATACTGTTTCCAGTACTTGTTGTATAGGATTTACCTTGTGGTTTTGCCTCATTGATATGATCTTCTGAAAAAGTTAATGCTGTGTCAGATATATTTAATATATTTAATACACCTAGGATGTCTTAATACACCATTCTTCAAGGTGCAGATAGAGAACTGTGAATCTGCTGGGAAGCTTTAGGCATCCCATTGGTGCCACTACTTACATGAATAATGCTTCCAGTTGCATGATGCTTTCCCCCATTCAGTCTGAGGTTTTCTTCCTTCCTGAAAGTGTTTTCTCCACTATTTGTAATTTCAGAAATTCAGTGTGGAATACATTTTGTCTGTGATACCACCCTGGATTTTTATCTTTTACTTATCCACAGACCTACAAAACTCATGTCTCCATATGTGCAGTAACACTTCCTTTTGAAAATTATCTAGGAATAAAGATTGGTGGCACTCTCTGCCAAATTGTGGCCCAGGTCTTTTGAATGCAGGCAGATAAATGACAAAAAATGAAGACAATTTAAAATGTGTATTCATTGCAGTGTAACTGCTGCCACACTACACTTCCTTGAGATTTTATTGCCATCTCTTTTAGTTTGTTTCTCTTTGTTTGTGAAGTTTGTTTTTTTCCAGATCTTCAGATTAGCATGACAGAGCACTTAGCATGGTAGTATCTAAATGAGATCTTCAAATCCTAAAGCATACTTAGAGATTTTTGTAGCAAGTCTCCTTTGAGGGGGCAGACATCAAATTGTGTCATGCAAGGCATCTTGTTGCAAGCTGGATGTCTTTCAGAGACTCTTGTTGTGAGTCAGACTATCTGCTACTGCTTTCCTCTGCAAGTGGAGTTTCTTACAAGTCCTTGAAAACAGTGGATTTCTCCCAAGCATCTAGTCAACCTACAAGAGGATTTCAGCACTTCAAAAGGCCAAAATTTTGTTTCAAGAAAGGGCCAGAATATGGCTACCATGACATTCCCCAGTCATTACACTACATGCATTGCACAAATCCTGTAAGATTTGCCCCTGGCTGCACAGCAAATCTTTGTTTTGTTTGCTTCCTGAAGAGGATAATAACTTCAGGAGAAAAAAGAAATCCTTCCTGAAAAATGTTAGGAAGTCTGGTTTGATATGACCCAGCTGGCTTCTTTCATCAAGTGATATATATGCACTGGCCATGATATATTATTATAATGCCTCATTTCTGAATCTCATGAGTGACTATCTAAACAGCTAGCGAGAAATGGCTGAGTGTTGGCAGACCAAAAAAAGGAAACCTGCTTTGCTTTCTGCAACACACCTAAAGCTTACATGTTAATTTTTTTCCTATATTGGTCCCATGTGGACAGCAATGAGGCATCTTCTTCCTTTTCTTCTGTCACACCTGAAGGATGGGTTGCCATCCAGACGGACCTGGACAAACTCAGGAAGTGGGGCCATGGGAGCCTCATGAGGTTTAACAGGGTCAAGTGCAAGGTGCCGCACCTGGGTCAGGGCAGCCCTGGTATCAACACAGGCTGAGGGATGAACAGATGGAGAGAAGCCCTGCTGAGAAGGACCTGGGGGTGAGAGGAGTGGTGGGCATGAGCCAGCAATGTGAACTCACAGCCCAGAAACCAACTGTGTCCTGGGCTGCATCCAAAGCAGCGTGGGCAGCAGGGTGAGGAAGGGGATTCCTCTGCTCTGCTCTGCTCTGCTCTGCTGAGCACCTGAAGTGCTGTGTACAGCTCTGGGATCCCCAGCACAGGAAGAACAGAGACCTGTTGGAGCAAATGCAGAGGCGGGACACCAAGATGATCAGAGGGANACAGGGATAGACCACCTCTCCTGTGAAGACAGAGTGAGAGAATTGGGTTTGTTCAGCCTGGAAAAGATATGGCTTAGGGGTGGACCTAACTGGGCCTTCCAGTAAATGAAGGGAGCCTACAAGACAAAAAGAGACTTTTTACAACATCATGTAGTGACAAGGAGGAATGGATTCAAACTGAAAGAGTGACTTTAGATTAGGTATTGGGAAGCAATTCTTTACTGTGAGGTTTATGAGGCACTGGAACAGGCTGCCCAGGGAAAATGTGAGTGCTGGAACCCTGGGGATGTTCAAGGCCAGGCTGGGTGAAGCTCTGAGCAACATGGTCTAACAGAAGGTGTCCCTGTCCATGGTAGGGGGTTGGAACTACATTATCTTTAAGGTTCCTTCCAACCCAAACCATTCTATGACCTTTCCTAGTCAACTAAGTGGAATGATAGGCAAAGACTATCACCCTGCACAAAGATCACAACCTCCCGAAAGAGGGAGAAATAATCTTTGCCTTCAGAAGGTACCACTTGGTATTGCTTGGTTTAAGTTAACAGTAGCAGCATAAACCAGCATAGGGGACAGAGTTTCTGCCTGGAAGCTGTTCACTAAGTTTGCAGGATGTAGGAGACCAATAATGGGAGGAATGGAGGGGGAGAGGAGGAGTGGTTTGCCATAAACCACAGCTGTAAAGAAACCATTATTCATTACCAGATAGAAAGGTCCTTATCCCTAAGTGTATTTTTCATTACATCGTAGGCTGATAGTGGAAAGGGCTCAGCTGCTTTGTTGAATGCCTTCAGACCATCTCTGCATCTTTCTAAGAAACCTAGCCCTACATAAGGGTGTTATAAAGCAGCCAAGTAACTGAGATCTTTAATCTTGGAAATTGGTCTTTCCTGGAGACACATTGTGACATCCAAAGTGCTGTATCATATTCTTTCTGTAATTATGGGCATAAGTGGCATCTCAAATGCATTACTGTCATTTAAAGAATAGCAAAATTAATTAACAATTTTCATTTGCTGTATTTCTTGTTGATACACCAGAATTCATTTCTAAGATAGTCTATTTCATAATGAGTAAACTGTCTCATCTCTTCTGTTGACCTGTTGCATGATAAAGGATCTTGCACTTGTATCTGAAGCCTCTCTTCAAGAGACGACAAGAGACACTGAGCTTTGTTGTTTCCATCTGTCACTTCTGGAACGGCATAAGAAATTAACCAGGATTTAAATTAATTCCCTGTATGCAAAAGAAATACTGGTGAGGCAGAGATCTGAAAGTCCAGGTGTTCTTTTACTAAACACAGTAATTTTATACAGCTTTTGACCAATATTTTCTATTGAGTTTGAATGTAAAAAATAATAGATGTTAAAGAATTAGAAGGCATATTTGCATCCTTGCAGTATATCCAAACTGCTCCTGTTATTTTAAACCACAACAGGTAGCCTACAAGACCACAAAGTAGTATAGTTCTCCAGGTGTGTAGATAGCACACTGTTGACTCCATATGTATTGAAAACTGTATTTTCATGATGGACTTTATTGCCTTTCAATCACCTATTAGAGAAGACAAGCCAGTACTACAGAGATGCTCTTTTGTATGCCACTGAAATAATTGTAGTGGGCAAAAAAAACCTTTTCTGCACACTGAGCTGGCTCTAAAGCTGCATTCTGGTCACTGTGATACTTAGCCTGCCCTGCATTAGACTTGAGATCATATTTAAGACATCTGCCTCCTAAGACATTGCAATGGATCCTCTTCATGGGATGGCTGTAGTGATTGCATTTACAAAGAAACCTGAGCCAGACCTGCTCAGGAGAGGATATTGTAGTCACAGATAAGGAAAGCTTCAGAGCAGCACAGAAAGATGAGAAAAGGATCTGTGAACTGAGAAAACGAAAATCTGATAGCTACAACAGAGATACAAGGCATCCCAGGACCCAGCAGAACAGAGCTGTGATGTTGCCAGAGGAGTGGACAGGTATGTTGTCTTTTATTACTTTTGGGCACGGTCCATCCTTCTGACTGAGTGTATTGATGTCTGCTGGTTATATGGACAGGTTACATGGACACCAAGCAGCATATCCCAGTTCACACAGTGGTAACAGGGATGGGCTTTATGTAAGTGCAGTGGGATTGCTAGAGACCATCCAATTCAAAGCGCAGGGAACAAAGACGCATTTAGTCTGCAAAGACCATTCTTTGCTGAGGTATAAGTTATGTTCTGTAGTCACTGAAGCAGTGTTCCTCTCAGAGCTCTACAGTGCACTACAGCCTGAAAAACAAGGTAGGTGTTCAAGTTCAGGTCTAGGTCTTTTGTATACTATAATAGTTTGCCACAGAGAAACAGGGACTGCACAGAAGGTTGTTTGATCATCTGTGTAGGACCTGCATTATGGCACTGCGGAATAGGTTTTTTTCACTCTTTCTAACCATTGATCTTTGTTAAAGAGACAAACTGTGCTGGGATTGTTTTCATCAGCTTTTGTTTGTTTCTGAAAACAACAAAAGGGAACTGTTGAGAGATGCATTCAGTGTTGGCAATGAAGATCCCACTTTTTCTTTCCCATTGTCTTCTTCAATTTGCTAGCTAGTAACAGCCCAGTAACTGCCCTCTGCCTTCTCACACAAGTGTCCTGAAACATTTTGGTACACTTGCGCCCAGGAGTGTATTCAATCTGTTACTAAGCCCCATGTAGCTGTATAGTTTGTTGCTGAATTACAGCTAAAGCACCCTTGGAAAAGTTACTTTAGTTTTAAGGAAATGAATCAGAGCCTGTCTCACAAATGCAATTCTCAAATGTTGCTACAGAAATGGATGGCTGAACAGAAAAGCAGTAACTGAAATGTGCTGGATTTCAAAAATTACTGTTCCCATGAGTGTATGTACTGGTTTGACACCCCAGGACTCTTCACCCCTGATTTTCCATTGTCATTTTGTTTCCTTTGCCAAGGGGCAAAAGGCTTGGTCTTTCTGCTGCCCCTTCCTGTCACTGAGGAGCAGCAGTGAACAAGGGCTAGTAAGACAGTGCCATCTCAAGGGGCTGCGAGGGTTAATCCGTGGGTGGTTCTGATGTGCTCCAAGTGCCACGCAGAACTTTGTGCAAGTGTTCTAGCACAACCCTTTGCAGCTCCCCCTCTTTGCTTCCCTGTTTATTAGCAAGGACACTCTTCAGTTGGATGAAGAGCAAAGCCAGCCCAGGGCTCGGGAGGAACAATGACCAAAGAACAGGCTGCAGCTTGTAAACCAAAACCTCCCTTGAGGCTGCTACTAAAAGGAGATCAGAGAGAATTCCTATGCCAATAGGCATCTGGATTTCTCCCCCACACACACTCTCTTGTAGCTAGTAAATTTCTGGTCTGACTGTCAGCATGATGGTATAGTCATAATGCATTGCTTTATTGCTCCCTCCCTGGGCAGGTGGCAGGGAAGCCTGGGCATGGAGAGATGCACAGGGCACAGCAATACTGCAGGACTGATCAGAGCTTTTATCATCACACCAATCACACAGGTCAGGGAGAGGCAGAGAGATGAAAAGTATAAAGCACTGGGGAGTGCCTCTATCAGGGCACGTGTGCCCTGGCCAAAATGGCACACAGGTTGGCAGGCTGCCTCCACTGACCCACCTTGCTAACCTCTAACCAGTTGGTAATGGTTCAGGAAGGGCTGCTTATGATTTATTACGACATGTGAGTATAGACGGTTTGGCAGCCTCACATGAGCTATATGGAAGCAGCCACTATTGTGAAGGGCTTGATGGAAGAGCTGGATTCTGAGCTGACCGTGGAGAGCCCTGGCCTCAAGTGATTAACCAGCCACGTGTCATTTTACACTCAGTTGCTGGGGACCAGGAATTGGGAGGAGACAGGGAGGAACCTCTGTGGTCTCTAGAAAATGACCTCTGGGTAGCTGTGTTTTGACAAGTCAGACACAGCATCTCGTGGCATTCAGCACCAGAGATTTTTACCTCTGTGAGTATCTATGGCTGCAAAAACACATTTAAAGGATTACATTGATTTCTTGCCCAGGCAGCATCTGTAATTTTTTTTATGAGCATCAAATCAGCACATGAGGGGAAGGGTGTGTTATTTACCTGGATGTACAGGTCTGTATTGGCAGACCATATATGCCTTCAAATGGACATATGACATTTGTCAGCTATGGCAACTGCTTTGCTTTGGATATTTAAACAGTATTGCTGAAAGTGTTTTATGTTGAGGGGAGCTTTATATGAATCTATCAAAAGCAGATATCAGCAGTGATGTACATGTCTGAAGGACTAGGTTGGAACAGGGCAGATTTACACCAGGTACAGTTTGAGGGTAATAAGAAATTTCCATTTGGGAATTTTCTGTCTGAAATAAATTCTATCTCTTCTTTTGAAGAAACATTTTGGAAAGGGTAAAAATTTTAGACTGAGTATGCCACAGCAGTAGCAGTTTAAAACCAGCAATTCATCTAACCCTCCAGCAAAAAACTTGCTTGTGAAAAAATTTGCATCTCCCCCCACCCCCCATATATTTATTTTTTACAAAGTTTTTGAGATTACTATTTTTTAAGTCTTGGCAGGTGAGACCAAGTTCAGGTCATCATGCAGAACCAGTGCAGAACACCCCAAAGCACCTCACAAACCACAACAAACTTGTGTCAGATCACAAGTGAATAGGCCCAGTATTCAGGTACCCACAGATGCTCCTGCCCTGACCCCGAAACCATCTCTTAGAAACTCCAGGAAGGTAAAAGAACTGAATGGAGACATCAGTCAGTCTCTCTGAAAATGGTCTCAGCACCCTCTTTCCTTGTATTTGCCCACCCTTGGTAGGCTGACTGGGAGCCTTGCAGTTTGCATTTGGAACCCAATAGCCAAGATCCTATCAACTGAACTTAGAGGTTTTGGCAGACACAGTTTCAGTTGCAGGACTCCTGTTGCACAGCTCTGAGGAACAAAAGTCTTAAGTGTATCTCTGAGCACTTATTCTCTTAGCAGCTTCCCTGCTTGGTGCATTTTCCTTCTCTAAGGAAACTTTCAAAAATTCCTCCTACAGGAAAAGCCTTTAATACTTCAGGCTAGTGGGGAGGGCTGAGGTCTTAAGATAGCTAAAGCAAGAATAGAAAACATCTCCCCTTTTCCATTCTCCCTTTCACCTGCTTTCTCATTCTCTTGCTTTCCCATCTCAACCACCCAGCATTCAAATACACAGCAGTTCTTCCACATTATCCTTTTCTTCTGCACCAACTGTCCAGCCATTTTGGAGAGTGTGGCCTTTGTGTCACCAAAGTACTTCCTAGAAGGAACATTACACTGCCAAGACGACCAAGGAGTGTTCCAGAAGAAATCCCCAAGGGCTGCCAGACTCTCAAGGTTTGGCACTTGGCCCTCAGCATGCGTAGTCTCTGACCCCCAGTTCTCTTTGTGTTAGCCTGGGAGCAGGAGAGTGGGTGCTGACAGTTTTTTCCTTGGCTTTGGGTGGGCCAGGGGGCCTTTCAGCTGCACTTGCAGGATTTCACCACCATGTTGGAGAGCTGCTCCACTTTGGGGGTCCTCCCGACATAATACAAGATAGTGAGTGGCTCCAGGTCCTGGGGAACACAGCAGGGCGAAGCAGATGCCTCAGGGTTCAACGTGTTATATAAACCCAGTACCTGCAGGAACAAAGTAAATGTCATGACAAGGTCAGGAATACACTGAAGTTGGTTGAGGACAGGAAGCGGCTGCCAGGTGAACAAGTCTCTAGGTGTTTGTACTATGCTCATCAGAGGGTATTTCCCTGAGATGAGTAATACTCCCCTGTCACTTCCTGATCATGGCCTGCTTCTAAAGGGTCTCACCTGCCCTGGCCTGACTCTTAAGAGCTTTTTGGTTTTTTTCTAGTTGTAATACCCTTGCTCTCTGTGACTCATGCTTAAGGGTTGAAGGAGTACAAGTAGTTGTCTCCTTTCATCTCTAATTTGGTACAGCAGTATGTCACAATTTTTGCTTTTAACAAGGTTGGGTGTAACCAGCCTGGGGCCATGCTGTCTTGGATTCTATTAAAGAAACCAGAAGAAAGAATATCTGTGCCGCTTATTTCAACCAACATCTCCAGATAGTACTGGGTGGATGCCAGTCCTCTCAAGTATCCACAATTCCCTCCCAGCTTTGAACTGTCTGATGCCTTCTCCCTCCACTCCATCCTCCAAGTCATTACACTACAATACTGGAGCCAGGACAGTGTCCTGTGGGACCTTACTGGATTCTTCCTCCCAGCTGGCCCCAGCCCACAGATGACTATACACTACAGCCATGTAACCACTACAGAACAGTTGCCACATTTCTTGCCAGAGGTGACCACTTCTCAACAGTGAGCACGATCTCACCTGCACTAGTGTGGTCTCTTCAGTGCTAATCTGGTATGACAGGGTCTGGCACATTGTATTTTAACTACTTAACAGTCTTTGGGGGTGAGAGGTGCTAAGGATACAGTCTTGTTCTGTGTTGTTATGGTACTCTCTGGCATCCTAAGCAAAGTACCCCTGGCTGTCCATAGGGTATCATGTGCTCTGGGGCCACTACTCAAAAGCAAGTGAAAATCTGGTGAGAAGTTTTCTTTTCATCATGTCTTTCCTGAGTGGTGCTGGGAAGCTGTCAGCAGCTGTATTGTTCTAAGGTTTTCTTTGATCACTTCACTGACCTTAACACTTGTTCATTTCCTTTCTTGCTTAAGATCATAGGAGTCATTCCAAAGTCTCCTGTCTCTCACACTGATTCAGTCCAGTTACCTTCTAGAGAGCTTCTCAGGACAACCAGATGGTAAAGCTACATGCCCATTACCCTTTCAAAGCTGTTCATTCCCTTGCTTTGTCTTGTGCTTACTGCCCAGCATCTGTTCACTTCTTCATTCCTACAGATCAGCTGTTCCCACTGATATTAGTCCTTGAGCTTCAGTGAACCTTACTGCTGTGCAGACTGTCAAGCGGTCAAGAAAATGTTAGCATCTTTTCTGAAATGCCATCTTTACCTAGTTATTTTTCTTCAGCTGAATCTGCTTTTTCCAGTAGCTTTTTTAGTGAAATCTGAAGTTAATTTCCTAGTGAGCTGTTGCATTATCTGGATTGCTGCCTTTTGTCTTTTGTGGGCAGAAGAAGCACAGGATTTTCCTCTGTCTTTTCCTGCTTCAGCAGTGGACTGTCTGATCCTTAATCTGTCTTTTCTCTTGATACTTTTCCCATACCTGTGCTGTTCTATTACTTTTATTTTCTTCTGCTCTAGCCAGGCTCAGACTGTATTCTTCCCAAAGACTGACCAAAGGTTATGCCTGTGTTACCTAAAGATATTTGCTTTCTGTCAAGCTTTCACTCAAAAATCTCACTGCTAGTAGCTTCCTCCCTGCTGTAGGTGAGGTAGGATTTATGCAGCTGGAAAGGATACCTGTGAGAAAGGAGATCTTACTGAATGGCTGTGTTCACTTCCGGGAATGGACATGGATTTCCCTGCACTTTTGAGCTATAGCTGCCCCTTTAGGAGCAGATGGTAGGCACATGCCATCGCACAACAGTTTTTCATGACAACCTGGCACAGAGTGTTGAAAAATCCTCTGTCCAGTGCAAATTGCAGGAGAAATTTAGGAAGAAGATAATTACCAGAACTGATATTTGATGTGAACAATTCAGTTAATATCATGGCCACTGCCAAGTAAGCACCCTAAAACAATCAGTCCTGCTGTTTCACATCTTATCCAAGAGAAACAGCATCTTTCTCAAGATTTGCCTGAAAGCAGATTCAGTACTGACTCCAAAGCAAGTGCATTTTCCTTGCTGAACCACCAAGCCTTTTTTCTGCAGTTTCCTTGGAATGTTTTTCACAAATATTGATCTGAACTACTTATGCTGCTTTGAAGAGACTGGATATTGACCAGACTTGGGGAGAAGGGGCAATCACAGCCACAAGCAGGATAATATACAGGACGTACGGTGCTGTGAGTGGTGTCTGCGCTGCGAAGGTACGGGCAAGGGCCTGAACAAAAGTTAGCAAAGTAGCCCTTGGGCTCGTGGACCCATTTCCAGCCAAGATCCTGTCGAAAGTCAATGTACAGAGGACGCACGCAGCAGTTCTCCTCCAGGTTCCTGAAACACAGTAATGAAACACAGTGAATCTAAAGGGGGGCTCAGCATGCAGTTGCGAGATGCAGCTTCCCGAGCAGGACTCGTACCAGCAGTGCTGGTGGGACGTGGTGGCTGCGTGTGCCAAGTGCCAGGAGTGGCACAGCCTGGCAGCGGGGGCAGCTCAGCAGCCGGGCACTGCTCATGCTGCTGGCAGGCGGTTTTCCCAGCGCCCCTGCTGCTCCAGCAACCGGCACGGGGCTGCTGCGGGCTCCTGCCCAGTCTGTGCTCCTGGAAGGCGCCTGCAGGTCTCTTCGAACCTGTGGCTCTGCCAGAAGCACACAGCACCTCTGCTGAACTGGCCAGTGGCCCTTCTGGCACCAAGGTGACCCACAACCCCCTTGGAGGGCTCCGCCTTTCCCAGTGGAATGGAGTCTCGCCAGGCCTGCCCACCTCAGGCAAAGGATCTGAGCAGGTTTCTCACTCACCGGAAACAGTAGTTGGTATCCAGGGCCCGTTTCTTTCTCTGGCTTCCCAACACGGGGCTCTCCAGTCGATGTGGGGGTAACATCATCAAGATGAGGTGGGGGTTATGCAAGTCTTTCTGCTTCTTCAGGCGTCCCAAGTCCCCACGGCCATAGTCATCGTCGCTGTCAATGCCTTCAGAACAAGAGGATGCACAAAGAAGAAATCAGCATGGAAGTGGAAGATGCAACAAGACCTTTCAGTACATTTAACACTCTCATGTTGGCTCCTGAACCAGGTTCAGGCACCATGTCTACTTATTTCTTCCCTCACAGAGACCCCTTTATTTCTGGTGAATTTGACTGTTACAGGCCTGAAATAGAGGCTTATGGGCCACCTGTTTTACCATTTGCAAACTGCTGGTGGGGCCATTAATCCATCCCACTCACTCCTGGCTTGAGTCCCAGGATAGGCAGGAAGATGAATGGTTTAAAGAAGATGTCAGATAATTGGCACTCTGCAGAACAGCCTCAGAAATGGAGCCTGTGGGGGCCAGCGGCTGCTGCCCAGGGCTGCAAGCCAGGAGGTTCCTAGTTTTCAGGTCAGCCAAGCCACTGACTCTCTGAGCCACCTCACACAGGATGCCTAACTTCCTTGTGTTTCAGTCACCCTAACTAGAAAGTAGAGCCTCTGGAAATCTGAGAAGGCATCAAGTTGAACTTCCCAGAGAGACGCTGAAATATAAAATTACTCCTTTCTGCAGACACTCATGCAAACCCACCCAGCCTGCCCTTGCTTCTTTTTGTAACCTATGTATATAGTGGATATACCCATATAATGAACACACCAACCCAGATGTGTATGTTTTAAGACAAATGTTACACAATGTAAAGTGCTTGAATACACAAAGCAAGACTTCATTTTCTTCTTTATATGCTTGAGGCTTTCCCTTCCCCAAGAACCTTCCCTAACCCAGCTTTTTATCACCTTTGAACTTGATCTCCAGCAGTTCATGCGAATTCTCCACGATGTCCCCGTTGGGCTGAAAAGTATGGCAAGGACAGTGTATGCTAATTTCCAGGCCAAGGTTGGACTCTGCAAAGAAGATGACTCTGTGAGAAACAGTCTTTCTCAGCTGGGACAGCTCCTGGCATAAGGAAGTTTTAAGCAAGTTTTATGTATGCTGTGCTAACTCCTGGACAATGGGCTGGTCTCAGAGTCAGGGGTGTTATCAGAGTTGAGGAACAGATGCTGCCTTGGGAAGGATAGGAAGAAAAACCCACTAGCTTCAGCTTTGCCAAAAGCCTTGCTCTTGCTCAAGGGAATTTTCTGGAGAGGTAAGAAGGGTGCTTCTTGTTACTTTTTTTAGGCTATTCAGCATTCAAAAACATTTGTGAACTTCAAGGAGCTTCCCTGGGAAAACAAGTATTTTGAAGAGCTGACTCTTGGTCTCTTAAATCAGTTTTGCCATTCTCAGTACCTATTATCTGGCTTCTGCTTAGTGTCTGAAAATAAGCAAGTTGGATATGGACAAGTAATTTTACTGGAAGGATTTTTCTCAGCAGCTGCAACCTTCTGTTTTGTTGAGCTGCTAGCAGTCTAAGTCACACAGACTTTCCAGAGGCAAATCTACTTTCATAATAACTTCCTGGACCAGTCATGCTGTGTGGGCCTGACTACAGGAACATAAGACTCTTATGAAAGCTCCTTTTTTATGTTGTGCCATGAATTAAAACATCTGGCTTCCTGGGGCATTGACAAGGTGCCTAGCACCCTTTTTCCTCAGCACTATATATACTCTGTGATGCCTTGTCAGCTAGTGTGCCTGCCCAGAGCTTGCCGCAGTTCCAGCTCTGAACTGCAGCCATCAGGACACAAATTAGATTGCTTGAAATAGGAGGAGCCTGCAAGCTCACAGCTTACCCTTCCAGGGAGTAGCTGCTTGCCAGTACCTGCATTCCAGTCTTCAGTGGCACCTAGCTTCTATCTGTGAGGCCAATCCAGCTGTGAGTCACGATGCCTTATGCTCCAGCTGTGAATGGGGTCAGTGTTCCTGCTGGGAACTGCCCTGTAACTATCTGTTGGGCTGTCCAGTGGTAGCAGAGCTATGTTCTCTGCAGTGTTAAAGCCCCCATCTGTCTAGGTGTGTCAGCCTCTGGTATTTCCTCACCTTTATACCTGACAAGCTGTACACAGCTAAATAAACCAGGATCCTTGCTGCTTTTTCCCATACTACATTTGTTTAATTCACATGAAAATTTAAGCACGGAATCTATCATTTTCTGTGATCATTTGGAGAAGCAGAGGAGTCCCCTCAGGGCTTAGTTGTAAAGAATTTCCTCCAGGGAATGAATCCTTGTTCTGACTCAGCCCACAGAGCTACATGGTTCAGCCTCCAGGAAAGGGCCAGGAATCCAGCAAATGTCACACATTGAGGAAGCTCTCTGGAGGAAGGCTTGTTCTCAGACTGAAAGAACCTGTCCTCTCTGTGAACCAAGCTCCTGCAACAAGGGGAGCAGAAAGATACTTCTGTGAACACTGATCCCTATTTCTATGGATGCCTTGACACCCAGTCCAGTTGAGACCCCTACCTCTGTGCAGAAGCCACTCACGCACGGTCTCGGTGACATCGAAGGACAGCCACTCAGGGGAGCCCCGTGTCTGCACATTCCTGCCACTGAGGTACCGCTGCTTTGCTATGTGCTCATCTGGCCGAAGGATCTGTGTCAGAAGGAGTGGTAGAAAAAATCAACCAGTGCTGTGCAGAAGGAAGGGATAGTCTTCAGTCTTTTTTTCTCCCACAGCTTGCTAAAAACTAATTTAGAAGGTTGGTCTTGGCAAGTGAGACACCAGGAATACCCTGGGTCAGATGAGAAGGACATGCTTCACAACCAACTGGAACTCCAGAGGTCATCTACACAGTGCTTATTTCTGTGTCCTAAGCAGCCCACCTCTCAATTCAGAATTGTTTTGGGGCACACATATAGAGGCAGAAGCACATGGCAATTCATTTAATGGATGGATTTGTTTTTGTATACACCTGTGGAATATAGATCTGGATTTCAGACTAGAACTACCAGTGATAAATACAGCATCTTGCCACAAGTCACCAGCCCAGGAAGCCAATTTACTGAGTTCTCATTGTGGCATTTTCAGGTGTCCTACACTCTTCAACTTCTGTCAAAACACACCAGGGCTGTTCAGGTTTGGAGACCTCTGCCTCTGCTCTGATATCTCTTCCCATTTCCAAACAACCAACCACAGCACATGCACGACATTCCTTCCTGCAGACCTCAGGTTGACTCCACAGACCACTGAACCCATGGAGAAGCTCCTGTGTCAGTTGTGTGGTGGAGAATTGCTCTGACCTTTGATGCTGGTTTCTAGGAAGCCCTCAAGAACTATCACCCAAAGACAATTTTAGCTGCACTCTTATGGAAAAGTGGACAGCCATGAGCCTGTGGGAGTGTGCTGCTAAGCTGGGGTGCTAAGCTGTATCATTACATGGTCCAGTTCAGCCTATTACCACTTCCAAGCCTGAACCAGACCTTATTCTGTCAGCCCCTAGGTTCAAGGGAAACTCCAGTTAAGTATCTGGATTAACAGCTGGGCTGAATTGTGCTTCTGGGGAGCTGCTGCTGAAGGGAACATTGAAAGCAAGCACTGTTTTTCTAGTAAATCAGTGACAAGACAAAGAGCTCCATCCATTGGATTAGCACCAACTGTACTACAACAGTAGAAGGAATAAAACTGCCAAGGCTCCTACACATGATGTGACAGAAGGATCAGAGCTGCTCCACTGATGAGGGACTCCCCTTCCAAGTGGGAAAAGAGCAGCACCACATTGTAAAAGGAAAGGAAGGTGACTGTATCACTGCATACGGTGGAAGAACCCTGGGTTACAGCATGCACTTCCTTCTGTCTTCTATGGCTCTGCACATACCAGTTGAGACAACAATTAAGGAGTCAAGCTACTCTGGGCTCAGACAGTGGGGAAGGTGATAAGAGCCCTCACCTGGAAGAGCTCAATGCGCTGCTCACTGCGTTTGGAGCTTGGGTTGGGCACGCGCAGCACCCGAAACTCAGCCCGGAATAGGTTGGTGCTGTTCTTCTCTGCTGATGACACATTAAAGCGGAACACATTGGAGGTGACACCTTTTGGACAAATGCCCAACTCATCTAGGAGAAAGAAATACAGAAACACTGAGAACCACATCTCTGAGAGGCAGGATCTCAAATAAATATTGTTTGAGAAAGAGTTTTCCAGTAGAGACTTGTCATTCAAACATCTTGTCACCTGTGAAGCACGGCTATCTAGCTCAGGATAACACAGGATTAATTAACTCAAATTTGGTCAACATTGCAGCGTTTTGCAAACATTCCCACTTACTGCCATCATAATTTCAATGCCACAAGATGAAAAATCAGTAAAGATCAACCACAGTATGTTTATTATTATGTCTTCTAACTCTGCTCATCAAATGTTGATAATACTCATGAGTTGGCTGCAACCAAAATGACAACCCAAGGCCAGGCAATGGGACAACCTCACTTGCAGTTAGTGGAGCCTATTCCCAACAGATAGGATGCTGTTATTCTGCTCATGATGGAGACATGAAGCCACATAGGAAGTGATCCCATTGCTGCTGAATCCTGACATTGCCTCCTAGAATGGAAGCCACCCAGTGTCAAAAACACAAAGCATGAGGTGTCAAAGACTCTTTAGGGCAGTGATTATCCAGTGTGTACTGAAAGAACTAGGGTTTAAAATTGATTCTCACTCATGAACTGGAGAAGGAATTCATGAATGGTACTGCGCCTGTGGAGATCACACATGGGCAGGAAATAATACAGCAATTTTCTGCTTCCATGTGTGCCTGCTGAACAGAAAAACCTATTACACAGATGCCTCAAAAGAAAGGAGGTAAAACCTTTAAAGTCCAAACCAGAGTCCTCAAGAGCAAGTAACACTCTCATCAGAGGAGTCATTTTGGTCTCATGGAAGTCTTTGTTATTGCTGTTCTCTCCTATTGACCTTGTTAGCCTTCAAGGCTCTAGCATCATGAAAGCTTCCTGCAGACAAGACACAGCAGCTCCTGCTCTATGTCCACATGCAGGTTTGTTTGCAGCCCTGCAGAGCCTCTCAGATGACCTCTGACTGTTGTCCAGTGCAGCAGGAGGCTCTTATATCTGCTGATATTTAAGTTGCTTCTAAACAAACAGAAAGAAACAGAAAGAAAAAGTATCACCTGTTCCCAGACATGGTTCCAGCCTGTGACAAACAGGCTAGAAGCCCCAGCTGGAACAACCTTCAAGTTACAGTCATGAAGTCCTGCAGACCCCTCTTTTGATCCCACCATCACTATCTCCCCTGAGAAACAGCTTCTGAAAATGGGATAGTGGGAAACAGCACCTGAGTGCAGAGGTTCACCTCCCATGCCAAATGCTGATTTCAGCAACACCGATGTGCGCTCATATCGATGGAGATGAAGGTCTTCCTCTTGTGCTACACACAAATTCAGCAAGCAGGACTCTGCCAGTTTTCAAGGATGTGTTTTTAGGGTGCTGAAATTTTACTCAATAAGCTAATGACCAGATGCTGACATTGAGCTTTAATTGGAGGAGTTTTTTGTCATTAGTACTACAGAAAAGAACAGCATTAACATACGGGAAAGTCTCTAGCTGTTATTGAAGACATGGCTGTTCACAAATCCCAGAAGACCAGACCCCACTGCAGGCACGAGCTGGCCTGCTCAGCCCAAAACCCCTGCAACACAGGGTACCCCCAGCTACACACAGATCCCTACTGGGGGGACTCCACCCCTGTGGCCAATTCAAGGTTTGATGCTGCAGAAAAGCCCAGCAAAAACCCAAGTTCTCATTAAGTGCCCAAAGACATCTTTCTAGCTGCAGTCTAACACTGATTACTGTTCTGTGCCTTAGACCTAGGCAGATACTGTGTTTCAATAGCCCCTGAAGCTGCTTTGCATGCTGAGCCCTATTAATAGTGCTGTTAACAGCCTGCCCTTTCATTTCAGACCTGACTGCCTGGCCGTAAGGGGTGCCCCAATTATCAATCATCAGAAATGCCTTTTTGCATCAGACCACTGGTCAGTGTAGCTCGGTATGTTTCCAACAGCAGTGCTTTATCTGACAATCTATTTAGAGTCTGCAAATAGGGTCCTACAGCACAGAGCTGATGAGATACAACTATTGTGTTATCATCTCCTTAATGTTTTTGGCTAAATTAGACAGCCAAGGTGCTAAGACATTACCTCTATTGAATTCCACCTGCTGTGAAAGAAAGCAAGCCACACTGCTTTCTACCTACTTCAACATCAAGGTGCTGGTCTTGGGAGACCTTCCCAGTGAAAACAGTAATAACTCTTTTCCCTTACATAAAAGTTTCATGTTCCCTTTGTACCCTGGGAACAGGCCCTCTGTGATGCAGAAATGGAGCTGTGTTTTGTGTTTCACTCTAAGCCCTGTGAGGCTGGAGCCTGTTTCTCATAGCATGGGGTTCAGGATAAAAGTCTCACTCCCAGGAAACTTGACAGCAAAGTACTTTTTTGCATGAGGGCACAGGCAAAGAGAGCAAGGGGATTTTTCAGGGAATTTGGTCCAGACCCAGCTGAGGTGTGTTAATCACACTGGAATCCAGTCCTGTTCACCACCAGCACAGAACAAAGCCTGGAGGCAATATTCCTGCAAGCTCTCCCAGTCCACAACTCACAGTGGTAGTAGCCAAGTCTGGAGACCAGGAATCTGTGACACCCTGTGCACCCATGCCAGGCTATGTCTGGTATGACATATCCTCACAACTGGACCCTGCTATTATTGTGGAGTCGACAGCCCAGAGCTGTTCACGGCACCAAAGATGAGACCAGTAACCTCTCTGTGTGTATAATGGGATACAGAGAGCGGGTTCTTTTGGGAGCTTCCACCTTCCTACCATTGCTCTAAGTGAGGTGCAGGCTCACCACATGCTGCTGCATCCAGCAGAAGCAGTTGTTTCTGGGAAGCCCCAGGAATGCTAATGGCTGTGCAGTTCAAGTTTGATGAGAAGGCAGGGTAGGCTATCTGTGAGCAGGTATTGCCTCACTCTGCATTATACCCCTGAATCACCAAGGTGTTTCATGCCAAAGCTGCATAACTTTAGATAAAAAAAGTTGATCCATCTGGAACTCTGCAGGTGGCAGGTTTGGAGGGAATAGATGCTTGGCCTTAGTGACCCATGACTTTAATTGCCTTGTCTCTCAAGCTGCCTTGGAAAATGGCATCTGTTTTTCCTTCAGGAACGTAAGCAAAAAGCTATTTGCAGGACTGTTGCAAATGCTTCCCAAGCTTTAACATAACCAAGTCAGTGGTTACGGAGGTCTGATCCACCTGAGTTTTATGAGATCCCTGAAGTGAATGGCTGGTCAAAAGTGAGTTATTCTCTGAAAGAAAATCACTTTTAATTCAGGCAGTGTACCTGAGAGGCACAGGGGAAAAGACCATTCCATGAGTCACCAGGCAGCTCAAAGAAGGGATGGAGAACTTGGCTCTCCCCCTTGCTATTTTTGCTCCTCAGCTCTTCTCACGTTTGGGCTTTGTATCTTTGAAAAGGATGGGTTCTCTGAGCCAAAATGCCACTTGACTAATAGTCTGGAGCTAGAACAGTTTGTGTGAGTGTGCACACATTTCAGACTTCTCTGTATCATCACTGCAGTTCCTTCAATGGAGTAGTCCTCTCCTTCCCCCTCCCCAGGAGACTGGCTTTGGCTCAGAGCATGCTCTTAGATCACCACCTGGCACAGTGACAGAGTCATGGGAAAATTGAGCACCAGCCACTTCTGAAGATGTGGGGCCAAATTCAGCCATGGTGTAAGGAATGAAACTCTGCAGGTTTCAAAAAGACTGTGTCTCTCGCCACCACCACAATCTGTCTGGAGCTACTCTCCCCCAGTGTGACCAAATTACAAAGTTCCCTCTTTGTGTGGGTGGTGGCATCTACACTGCCCACTCCCAGAAATTTAATCTCAGCACTACTTGGTCTTTTGAACCCAGTGTCCTATGGGGACATGGGACAGGATCATTCATTTCCACAGGAATTTTCCCAAAGCCACAATCCCTGCTCATCACTCCTTTTCATGCACTGTTTCTTCATTCCACTTTCCCCTCTATTTTAGCCAAATCCACACCCCTAACTTAATTTGCCACTGCTGTGCTTTGTGTTTTCCCCATTTCCTTCCCCCCAAAATGCTAGTGCATAGTGTGGCTGTACTATTTTGCAGACACTTGGTTTTCCTGTATGTTTATAATTTCACAAACGATACTTCAGTAGGTCAAAAACGCTGAAATACAGGTAACCTTTGCCCTTTCTGTTCCTTGAATCTCAGTGTCTCCTGAGCTAAGAGCTAATCATGTAACCATATGGAATGCAGTCTGGTAGAGATTCAGTAAAATTTGTTGCATTACCACATTGTAGCTTATTCCAGCTCATCATATGTCAAGATTAACATAAACCTGGCAGAGGAACTGCATTCTGAGACTGCCTGCACCAAGTCACAGCTCCTCCCAGAACTGCTGGTGTTCAAATCTTATCCCCAGGACGGCACAACATCACAGGAGAACACCCTGGATAGTGGTATGACTGCGTCTCCCAATTCCAAGGAATCCTAAACAAACCAAAATGACTGCTTGTCCCTACATGTGCTCAGCATCTGCAATCTGCTTTGGGTTCATGTCTGCTCAGTCTCATTGTATCTGCTCAGCTTCTGCACCTGAATCTGTTTAGTGTCTGCATCTGGGTCTGCTCATCATCTGCTCCACACCTGCTCAACATCTGTCATGTTTCCTCAGTTCTTGTGTTCCCTTGGGGGTCCCTTTGGCATCACTGTCTGCTTTACACCTGCTCAGCATCCCTGTTGTCTTCTGCTTGCTCTCTGAACGCTCACACCATCTGACTAACACCTCAATCAGTGTTCTCCAAGCAGCAGTCTCTTCAGCAAGTGCCTCTCCACCTTCTCTAGTGCCGGCGCGAGTGCTGCACGGACCGGATAGTTGCCTGTATCTCTGCGGCAGGCGCTGGAGCTACAGTAGGGAGGCCGTCTACCTGCCGTCACCCAAACACCAGACCTGCGCCGTCTCGCAGCCCGGTGCGCAGCATTCACCCCGCCACCCGCAAGGCTTCCCCTCCCCGCCTTGTTCTGATGTCAAGGCTCTAGGCACGGGCTTGGCTCGCCGCTGCCGGCCGGGGCCTGGGCTGATGCCGCTCCCGGACCCTGCCACCCACCGTCCCCCACAGCCGGCTAAGCCCCGCGCCGTCCTGCCGCCGGTCCGAGCGCCCCCCGCCCCGCGGCTCCCGCTCACCTCCGTACCCGAGCGCGGCCAGGCGGAGACGCGTCCCCCGCCCGCCTCCGCCCCGCCGGGGAAGCGGCCCCTTCCGCGGGGGCCCTGCGCCCCTCGGCCCCGGCTGGCCGCCCCTCCCCCGCGCCCAGGATCCCGGGCAGTCTGCCCCGCGGGCGCGGCACCCCGGCCGGCCGGGGGAGCCCGCACTTACTGTGCTCGGGGAGGCCCTGGATCATGTCAAATTTATGAATCTCTTTGGCATAGTATTCGGACTCGGTATTGTCCTGAGAGCAGCTCTCTTCCTTCTCCTCCTCCATCTCCTCCAGCAGCTCCCGAGTGCTGTTATAGAGAGCCAGGATCTGGTAGGGCACATGGGCCGGCCCTACGGTCTCCGGGGGACTGGTGAGCCGCAGCTTGCTCAGGATCTGCCCTCGGATGGCCTCTACCCTCTTCTTCTTGATGTGGTCCAGGTCCAAGGTGGTGCAGGAGGACAGCGAGAGGCTCACGGTAGCAAAGCTCAGCAGCGAGAGCAGTACCAGAGCCCTTTGCACGTACATCTTCATGTGTGACGGGGCGGCAGCGGGGGCCTCCGGGAGAGACCCTCGAGCAGCGGCGAGAGGGCGCGGGGGACCGGGCGGTGTGCTGGCGGCAGCCTCGCCAGAACCCGCAGGCTGAGGCTTGGCGAGGAGGTGCATGAACTCACTGCGCCGTGCGCGACTCAGGACTTCCAGGAAGAGCTGGCAGCGCTCCGCAAGGAGAAGCGGCAGGCGCCGTGCCTCGCCGGGCCGCGCTCCTTCCCCATGCGCCGCCCCGCGTCCCGCGGAGCAGGGGGCGCCCCGCCGCGCCGCGCCGCCGCACGTGTCAGCGGCCCGCGCCGCCCCGCCGCCGCGGGGGGAGCGCCGCGCCCGCCCCTCTCGCTGCACCATTCATGCCCCCGCCGGGCCCCGCGCCCTACATCGCCCGGTGCCCGGCCCTCGGCGCCCGGGAGCGTGGCACCGCGGCGCTTCTCGCCCAGCCAGGAGAGCTGCCGCCGGGCCGTCCGCTGCGCCCGTGAGTTCCGCTGGCCGCCGTGCCCTGGTTCGCGCACCGACAACGCTCCGCACCGGCCCGCCCGCGCACACTGCCGCTCCCCCGGCCCCGACGCTGAAATTTTATACCTCCCTCCCATGACGTCCCCGGGACGGGGCTCGGGCGGGGGAGGGAGCTCAAAGCCCGGCCTTCGGCCGCGCCAGCCCTGCGCTAATGGCTCCAGCAGCCGCACAGCCCCCGCCGCTCCCCCCCTCTCCGCATCCCCGCCGCCCCCCGCGCTGGCCGGGGGCGCCTCGCCCCGCGCACCCCGGGCCCCTCGGCGCGGGGCGGCCCCGCGCGCCCTCCGACGTGGCCGCCGCACCGCCCCGGCGGCGGCGCGCGGGCGCGCCCTGCTGGCCACACTCGGGCAGCGGCGGGCGGGCCCTTCGCGGTGGTCCGAGAGGTGCGGGGAGGCCCCTCCCGTTTCCAGCTGCGAAATCGCATTAAAAGCCGCTAAAAATACCCCGAATACTTTCCTGATGTGGTTTCTTTCCGAGGGAGGGGCCAAGCGGCGGGGTTCGGCCGCCGCGCTGCGGGCGGTGGGCTGCGGCGGGACTGGCGGCCCCGCGGGCCGAAGCACGGTGGCGGCAGGGTCGGGGCGATGCCCCTCGGCCCTGAAGGCAGGTGGCAGCGACAGCTCTGGGAGGTGCCCGGTCACGGCAGCCCTCGCTGCGGTCAAGGGGCTGCGTCGGGCATCCGCTGCCCTCGAAGTGGGGCAGGACCACAGGCGGGAGAAAAAGCACCGGCCGTGGATGGGGTTATAATTCATAACTCGGGCCTATTCGGGTCTCTCCCGCGGCATGCCCTCACTACGGCCACCCGCCACACTGGCCTCCCGCCTCAGTGCCGCGGGCTGGGCCCGTGTTTGCTGTCCCGAAGACCTGAGAGGGGTTCCCTCTCAGGAATGGTCCGTGGAGCGAGCGAGAGCCCTTCTCTTGGCATCACCTGGACACTGCCCCCAACACCCAGCCCTTCTCTCGGGGCCAGCAGAGGGACAGCCCCTGAGCCAGTGGCTTTGTGCCTTCCCAACCCCATGGCAGCCGCTCAAGGAGCCGGTCAACCCGCTGGGTTGGCGGTGCGTTGGAGAAGTGGGGCAGGGACAGCTCCTGCGAGGCTGTGGGCAAGATGGGATGTGGGCAGAACTCTCTCTAGAAGCAAGTCCTGCATCTTCATGCTCTGCGCCCCAGGGGCATGTGGACGGTGGTGTCCAGCAACAGCAGGCAACAGTGCAGCTGGAGGCATCTGGAAACACCGGGTACAGCTGCAGGGACTTCCCTTGCCTGCATGGTCGGGGGCTTTGGGCTGGGAGAGCACTGCAAGCTCGGAGGATGGCGGCTCACCCAAGACATGAAGTGAGGAACAGGAAAATCCACGGGGCAGCTGGGGGTGCTGGATGCCCTGTGAGCCATTTTGCGCAGCTCTGAGGAAATGTAATGGTGACCTGCTCACTGTTTGCTTGAGCTTTGCTTGGGGAAGAGTTCTTTGATGGAGCAGACAAAGATGTAAAAAGATCTAGTGGCTCCAAGATGAAGTCAGGCAAATTTTGACTTGAAGTAAGATGCAAAATCTGACTGTTGATGTTAACTATCCATGGAATATTATTAGGTAGATTGGGATGGATGTTTCTAGAGCTCCCCAGGTACTTCTGAAATGATTTTTGGATGCTTTTCCACACTGGGATCTCCTCCACCCTGCTGCCAGGTTGGAGGTCACACTAAATGCAGTAGAACTGATTGCTTTGGACTCCAGTAATCCATTTGCTACAGTGCTGCATGGTGAGTTATTAGTTAAGATGGAGATAAGTACAGAAATTATAAGAAATTACGAGAGTTTCCCAGAGGCTGGTCCTGGGCCCAGGTTTTATTAATGATCTTGGCACGCCAAAATGGATGTGCTAATGAAATTGGCTGCTCATCCAAAACTGGAGGCATTGTCGATACAGGGATGGACTGGGATATCCTATAGGAAGGGGTAGGTAATTTTGAAAGCTAATACAGGAGAAATGGGATGAAATACAATAGTAGAAAATGCAAGGTTATGCTGCTAATGGCTGAGATCAGACTTTTCTCTTACAAGCTGGCAGTGGGAACTTACTGCTTGGAAGTAATAGTGGAGAAGGATGTAAGTGTCCTGCCGGTTCCAGTATTGGGCCACTCACTTTCTGCTCCAGGTGTTGCTCTGTGGGTTGAAAAGAGGTGGGGAAGCCCCATGGTCTGACATGCACTGGAAGCGATGCTGGTGGCTGTGAGCAGCAGTCATTAACAGGTTGCACATCTTGTTCATGCTGGAATCCAGTTAGGCTGAGGGAGAGCCTGACAGGGCTACTGAACCTGTGAATATCATAGGAAATATGTCACACTTGGCAACTCTGGCTGGGGTTTCACAGTCTAAGCTGGGGCTGATGGAACACGAACAGCATCTGTCCTCATGGAGATCAAGACAGGCAAATGTGTGGGCCTTTGCTGCCTGTCAAACCCCCTTCCACCACTCACAGGGAAGAATGTCTTCTTTGAAGCTTTGCAATTGTTACAGGATTTTGTTCTGGAGCCTAAAGAAAGAAAAATATTTGCAGTTGTTTCCCTCCTCCAAAACCCCTTAGAGATGGGGTACATTCTTGGGAGGTCCGTGGAGGAAAAAAACTGCGGAAAAATCAAACTGAAGATGCTTGGAGCTGCCAGCATGCTGCTAATGTGGAGCAGGCTACTAAAGCAGCAGTCTTTGCTGAGTGCTTCCCTTCCTAGTGGAAGCTTAATGTTTTAATGAATTGGCCCGTATCAAAATTGGGAGTTGGGCTGGCTGCCTGATGTGAAGATTGGGTGAGGAAGAAAGTGCAGTGCTGTGTCACTTGTTGCTGCTGGAATTGCCCTGCATCCCACAAATCCAGCTGTCGAAGAGCTGCTTTAGAAAACCTTTGGGCCATTCGAATAAGGTGGTCATTGTGCTACCATGTGGGCTTTCCACCATAGCTGTAGCTTTAACTACATGTGTGTGCCTTTGCTTTAAAGGGGGTCTAGGACCAGAAGCATATGGGAGGGATTAAGTGAGATTGCTTTCCCAGACTTTCTCGTGGATAGGAGGGCCAGACACAAGCTCTATTCATGTGTCTGCCAGTCAAGGAGAAATCAACAATAAACAGCACTAGTGGGGGACTCTATTAGTCTTGTTCTCTGTGATCAGGTTTGTGGTGAAACCAGATGGAGAGAGTCCGTCCTTAGATGTGAGAACTTGTCTGTGAAAGGAATGCTTGTGTAGTTCTTACTTGCTGTTCAGCTGAGAGGGAGTGGCAGCAGTGTGATTTACAGTGAGGGCAAAACCAAACAAGTAAGGCAGAATGAGAGCTGAGAATACACCTGAAACTGTACACTGGGAAAGAGAAACCCTGGCACCACAGGCCTGAACTGGACAAAAAGCAAACACTGAAAACAGCTTTGGACAACCACAACAGCACCAGACATTTGTCCTGGTACTTGGCTCCTTCTTGGTTGGTTGAGTGGAGCCAATTTAGGCCCAGGGTCAAATGCTGCCTGTGGTGTCACCAGTAGAACAGAAGAAAATTAAACTGTTCAGAAAATGTGACCCCAACACTTAAGGAAAGCAAAATCCACTTCAGCCACAATATGAAATGATGGATGAAAACTCTTTTCCTCCTGTTGCCCTGCTCAAGCAGGCAAAACTGTCAGGGGTAGGTGACAAACCCCATTCCAATAAGTGGAGTCCAGAGGGACTCGAGGTAGGACAGATTTTGGGTTTTGTTCTTTCTGCACATCTGCTCTTCTCTCTCATTAAAAAACTCTGAAGTCAGGAGTCAAAATTCTGAGGCAAGGCTCAGTCCCCCAAGTCTTTACATGTTTTCTTTCCTGCACATGGGCTTCACCCTCCCTCAGCTGGCCTGAGACTTCTCTCCCTGAGGTAGGCAGCAGGCAGCATGGAGTGTCTTGGGGGGAAATGAGAAATGGTGCACTATCTGGGATGGGGACCCAGGGCAATTGTGAGGAGAAGCTTGGAGGGGGAGGGCAGTTCCAAACAAGTGAATGCACTGGTCATGCTGCTTCATGATCTGTCTGTCCAGGATGGTACCCTGTTTGACTCTACTCTGGCTCCGGGAGGATCACCCTGCCAGCTGCCTGTGTGGGAGCACAGCTAGCAGTGTACTCCTACCCAAGGATTCTTGCCCCAGGGATGCCTTCCTGTTTTAGCAGACATTGCTCTGGATGCTATCATGCTCCTCTTAGGATGCTCTTTTTCTGCTCAAGGTCAGCTGTGTGTATTGTAGCCCCTGTTGCCCTGAGTTTTCTGCCTTCTGTCTTTGTCTCATGCAGCTTCATCTAAAGAATGTGTATTTTTAGAATGTTTACATACTTCTCCTCTGAGAGAAGAAATGATTGATGGTGATGTCCACCATCCAGGCTGAGATGTGGCAACCTGAAGTAGCCAATCTCTTGACCTCTGTACCTATGTATATAAAATGGAGTCAGATTTTGAAATAAAAAGTTTTGTTCCTTTGATATACCGCTGTGTGTACCTGCTTCTCTTTCTGTCCCTGAAGTGGGACAATCTCAGCCTCGCAACCACAAGCCCCAGAGCTACAGTCTTCTCTGTCTCCTGGAATCTGTGTAGCTGTGTTGTTGCAGCAGCCGTTTGGAGGAGTTGGGGAGAATTGGGAAATGCAGGGCCATATTCCCACGGCCCTGGTGGCGAAGCGTGGGGCTAGGTGCAAACTGCCCTCTCTACCTCATGAATGCTTGAATCTGTAATTAAAAGAGAAGAAAAAAGTATATGGAAGATCATAATTTCATAAAGCCCAGCGAGCCTGGCTTCAAAAAAGGAAAATCATGTCTCACTTACTGAATTCCTTGAACATGTCAAGGTTTGTAAAGGGAGATAATATCTTTTATTAGGCCAATTAATGCAGCTGGAAAAAACACACAAGCTTTCAGGCACAGAAACCCTTCTTGTATGTTTTTTTCCAGCTATATCAGTTGGTCTAATAAAAAGTTATCATCTCTGCCCACAAATCTTATTTCACTTAATCCTTAGATCATCACAGTACAACTACTTGAACATGTCAGGGAATGGAAAAAAAAGGAGAATTACTTGATACAATTTATTTAGATGACTTAAAGTTCCTCGGCCAAACTATAAGCTTCTACAAAAGACAAGCAGGTATGGAGTAAAATCTGGTGCCTTTAGTAAAAGGTATTCCTGGAATGCTTAAAAGTTTAGACTTACAGAGTCAATTCTCATCATGGGAAAGTGTTAGCAGTGTAGTTTGTGGTGTGGTACAGTTCTCTATTGTAGCAGCAGAAGAAATTATTTGGGCTAATGAGGATGGGTGAAATTTTTGAGGAATGTGAGAGAGCAGGAAAAAAAATACAGGCAAAGGGACAACGTACTGGAAAACTGAATATTTGTTAAACATGTGGAGCTAAACGCAGATCTATTTACAATTAACTGTACATCTGTCCAGCCAAAGAAACAGATTGGGGTCGTTTTATACAGCTCAGTGGAAATCTCTGCACAACTCATGGTTGAGGATGTGTGTAATGATGGTTGTGCTTACATTTGATCCTTGGCACTGCCTCCACCGTGGGCTCTGGGGACTGGCTGCCCCATCTGGAAAGCTGTGAGAGCCAGGGAGAATTGGAAAGAGCATCAGAAGCCATCAGGAGACTTTGGCAAAAGCCTCTATCAGGAGACAGATCTGTAAGGCATTATCTGCCTTAGTGGGAACTTGAAAAGTGTCTTCGGCAAAAAGCAGGAGAAGGCAGAGCGTCAGACTGCTCCTGGCCTGCCACACTGCAGGTGGAATTAGAAAGGTCTAACAGAGTACCCGAGGTGTTGCAGCACTGGTGTCCCCCCTACTCAGGCCCAGGTTTTAAGGCTGCTGCGGGGGTGGATGTTTCTGTGGCTGCCAGGCGCCGGGTGTTCGGCCCGGCGGCGCAGCCCGCGGGGGTGCTCGGCCGGGCGGCGCGCGGCTGCCGGCCGAGCCCGGCGGGGCCGTGCCCGCGGTTGCCGGGGCGGCGGGGCGGGCTGTCCGCCGGAAGCACCGGCGGCCGCGGCGGCGGATGGAGGCTGAGCGGGAGCGGGCGGAGGCGCCACGGAGGGGCGGCGTCGCCGGGGTGAGCGGGCCCGGGGCCGGGGC
The DNA here is from genome assembly GCA_008694505.1 of Cyanoderma ruficeps. NCBI lineage: Eukaryota > Metazoa > Chordata > Aves > Passeriformes > Timaliidae > Cyanoderma > Cyanoderma ruficeps. The sequence continues at coordinate 29,827,128 of VZDJ01007753.1, forward strand.
GGGCCCAGCCTCCCCGAGCGGGGGGCTCCGGGGCCTTGGACCGCGGCCCGGTCCGGGGTGGGCGGCCCGGCTGCCGTGGGACGCCGTGCGGCGGCAGGGCCGGGCCGAGCCGAGCCGGTGGGGCCGAGCAGCGCGGCCGGGGCGGGGCGGGGCGGGCCGGGAGGCGGCTGCGGGGCTCTCACCTGCGGCAGGTGATGCCTCTGCACTCTGAGGGCAGCGCGCTGCGGGGCGCCACGGCAGGGCCAAGCTTGGCGTTCTGCTCCCTGCAGTGAAACGGCTTTTGTCAGTAACTGTGTCCTTCTGCTCCTCCGTCCCCCTGCACTACAGGTACTAAAGATGGGCCGTCGAGCCCGCCAAGACCTCTTTGCTGATGAAAATCTCAGCAGGAAGAATTCCCCGTCTGCTTCTCTTGGAGAGGTGGGTGTCCTGTCAGGAGGACTTGTCCGTTGTCCTGCTGTTGTCTCCAGTGGAGAATTATTAATTTCTTCTGAGATTCCTTCCTGCATGGTGTGCTTTGCCCTTTGAATTTTATCCTTAGATTTGGGACTCATGTGACTGCCCTGTCCTTTTCCTAGTGTTGCACATTGTATAATAGTTTGCACACAGGGCCCTATCTAGGGCTATGGTTTCTCACATGTCAAGTGTGGAGAGTAGTATCATACAGGACTTGGGTCCTCTCCCTCCTGTGCATGCATATCTTCCTGATATTTTAATTTCTAGAATTAAAATATGAACAGGCACATCATTTTGTGACGAGTTTTGCCACCATCTTTGGTAGCAAGGCAGATTAACAGATGCCTTACTTTTGTGCTTTGCTTTGCTAGAGCCAGAGTACATCTGACATGGTCTCTATGAAGTTTGTGTAGTGATGCTCTTTTTCATTTTCTCTGTGCATGCCTACAAAGGTGGTGCTAGGAGCCAGCTTTACAGCATCTGAGACTTTTCCTTGTGGGTAGTAATGTGCAAACTCAGCTCTCACTTGTCTTTGGAGGAAAACTTTGGTTCAGAGGCTGTTCTATCAGTACATCTTCAAATGGTAGAAGGGGGTCAGGAACCCCTCTTTCTCAGGAGAGTGAGGCAACGTCCTCAGGTATCCAGAAATAGATCTGAACTGCTTCAATTAATTTTTTTGCTTAGTGTTGCAGAATGCTGAAATTCTTTCTGGAAGCTTGCTATTGGATGTTAGCATGACTTCTCCACAGGCATCTCCTGCTAGAAGGGGCAGCTCTCAAGAAATGACATACCAGTTTTGCTCCCTGATACATACCAGATGGACAAAAGTCTCATGCGACTTCCACCTTGTTGACAGTGTTATTTGTTTAAATGAGGTGATGGTAACCTTTTTGTAGTCAATGGTCTCCAGCATATCATATTCTTGGCTTCTTTAAACTGGAGACCCATTTTGCTCTGCTGGCCACCCTGGCACCACCTCTGCTGCAAGTTACTCTGCTCAGGGCTCTGGGACCTTCTGTCTTGGAGTGACTACTCCTGATTCCCTGTGCAGTGACAAAACTTTTCTATTACACTGAGTAGCTGTGTCCCAGACATCCATGCCAAAATGTTTTGGGGGAATTTTTCCTTTGAGACCCTGTGATGCTGTTGAAAATAGCACTGTTACAGCTTAGCTTGCAATAACACCTCATAGAGCAGGCTTTTTTTCTAGAGAAAGCATGCTCTTTTCTTTTGATAGGCATAAAGGAGAATCATCTTCCACCTAGGGATTCTCCCCTTGGATATGTTTTAGACATTCAGGATGGATTTTGTGCGGGAATGCGCAGAAGATATAATTTAAGAAATAGAAGTAACCTTCAACCTCATTAGCAAAGAAAGTCTTAAAGAAACCAGCTGGTGGTTTAAGGGGGTGTAATCCTTAGCTGGCCTCCACATTAGGATGGCTCGCTGTCAGATTGTTCTCTTGCTGCAACTGGCCATCCCAGTTCATGGGCTGATTCCCTGGTTTTAAAGAGACCAGGGCATTATGTAGAGGCACAGCTGCTGGACTGTAACTCCAGCAGCTAAGTGCAGTTTACTTGTGCTTGTGCTTACTGCTCACATCACAACCATTTCAATAGCTGGGAAGACATCATAGGGGCTCCAGGCCTTGGGCAACCCTGAAGAAGACTAAGAAATATTTAGTGTTCTGTTTGAAAGCAGTGAGCTTTTCAGCAGCAGAAGGGTGAGGACTCCCATGCCTTACAACATTCAAATATGTTAGTACTGGATCTTAACCACCAGGAAGAATCAGTTTGTGTCAATAGTCTCCCTTCAGACAGGTCTTTGTTACTAAGTGTTTGTGTTAATTGAAAACCTTGGAGCTACTGGAAGAAAGACAAAATCCACTGTAAATAATCCTCAGCCTTTTCCTTTGCTCCAGAATTGGAGGCTTTTTATACGTGACCATATTTGTTACCGAAGTGAGTGTTTAACAGAACTAATATTGTTTTTAGCTTCACCCTAGATTGGCAATTGCTTTTCACTTTTCTAGAAGCTTGGCCTTGGCTTGCTGTTAAGTGGTGGAGTCAGCTGTTAAAATGAATGTCTCATTCAGCCATCTAGTCATCTTGAAACCTTTATAAGAAATCTTCCCAAAAGGAATGCAAAAATAAAATAAACAGTCCTTCTCTTTTTAAATTTTTTTCTCTGGAGCTGCAGAGAAACTACTCAGAGAACAACTCAGGAGCAGTGGAGTAGGCCCCATGTCATTAATTTCAGCATAGAATGTTTTATTCTTATTACTGATTTTGAAGACAAAGGGGTTTGTCTTAAACCTTTGCCATATTCACACCCCCGTATGCAGTTTCATATTCAGGTTAGTGATTTTGCCTTCAGAGGTAACTCAGAATTTTAAAACTGGTTTAATTCACCTTGACTCTTTTTTAAATTTTTTTTTTAATTCCTTGCCAATCTAACCAGTTTCCACCCATCTCAAATTTCTGGTATGAACGTACCATTTGTACTATTGTTCAGATCTTTTCTTGACACTGAGAAGCATCCAGGAAGTGTTTTCCAGTCACAGCAGCTTGCTTGAAGGAAGCAAAAAGTACCTGTCTATCCATGTTTCAACATCTGGGCTTATTACAAGGAAATTCACTTCGGGGGCGAACAATTATTGTAATTAAAAAGATCTTTGTTTTGAAGTCAATAGGCAAATCATCTGACTTGGAGCATAGATCTTATCAGGTTGCTGCTGATCTCTGCTTGGCCTGGGCTCTCTCTTCCAAAAGAGATTCCAAACTGTGTGTTGTGCTATTCAACAAATGTGTTGTGAAAACCCCCTTCCCCAGGGCATAGTTGCAATGTCTTGTGCCTTGTAGCCTAATCTACTTCCCTCAAGCTCTATGAAAATACTATGATATCTTAGTATTTTTTCAGTGCCTCTTATGTGTGTGTATCTCCCACAAGAATATTCTTAACTACAGCAGCAAATCTGTAATTCCTCTGCCCAAATCTCTACTTCATAATTCCCCTTCTTCGTGGGAGAAAAATTCTCTTCATAATTCTACTTCTCTACTCCATAATTCCCATTCTTCGTGGGAGTACCTGCATTATAGTCAAATGTAGACTTCCTCAAGGGGCTCGTGAAAGGTCACAAAGCTCACACTCTGCCCATATGACATGAGCATTCCTGCCTTTTCAGAAGTACAAGTACTAACAAACAACATTACAGCTATGTGTTATTTCACCAGGCAAGATGGAACATGATTATTTGCTGTCATTGGTGCACTTGGCACCCTCCTGCAGCCAAGGCTGTGCATGTTCCTGGCCTTCAGATCTCCTTGGCAATCCAGCAGGCGTTTCTTGGGCACCCAGGGGACTGTGCTGTAAGTGGAATTCCTAGAGATAAATCTGCTTGCTGCAATGTAGAACTCCACATTTCAAACATTAATTTTCAGAGGGGTGATGTATCTCTTTTTCCATTGAGAGGCCTTTCCCATCCTCTGGCTTGATGTGGTACACTTACTCATCTTGATGCTATCAAATTTCTGACAGAATGGGAGAAACTCAAGCTAGTCATGTTATTTGTATAATGGGAGGGAGAGATCATATAATGAGATCTGTTGAAGATCTTTTCTATCCCATCCTAACAGGACTTCTGGACACTTTTGTAGAATAAAAGTCAAACCTTTTTCTGGCTCTAACATCACTGCACCAAACTGCCTGAATGCTGGTTTGATGACATCCATCAGAAGAAGCTGTTTGGCCAGGTTTGGAGCTCTTGATGAGATTGATTTGGAAAGCTGAGTGGAAAAGCCTTTTTAAAAAATGTATCAGCAGATTTTTCCTCTCCTGTTTCTTCTCTCAACAAGAGTGAACTATTTGCTGTTCTGTAAGAAATCTATCCCTGGTTTCTGCCTCTTACAGTCTCAGTATGATTTTGCCAGCCTGTCTCTGGCAGCACTCAATAGATCTTTGAATGGAGACTGCTTTACTAGGCAATGGTCAGCCTAAAGGGTGAAGGTTTTCCCTATTTTGAGAATATTTCCACACAGGTAAGACAGAATGACTTTATATCAGGGTTTGCCCAAAAATCAAGTTCCCTGCTGGTTCTCTCTGCCACATTTCACAATAGCCTGGGGAAAGGCTCTGTGCTTTCACTTCTGAAAGTAAAGTCTTCTCTTGTTGTCCCAGCTAGGTATTTGTAAGCTTGCTTATGTAGTTGTGGTCCTTGGGTGGTAGTTGAAAAGCATTTCTTGCTGTAAAAAATACCTTATTCAGCATAGATCCAGGTGGACAGACAAAAACTTGGGCCATCTCTGCTGCATGTTGGAAGGATGTTCCCACAGGTGACTTTTGCAAAGCAGCTACCTGGACTTCCCCCACCCATTTTACAAACACTCCTGGCAATGATACTTTAGGTTGACATCTGGGCATTGTTTAAATAGGACTCCATTACCTAATCCAAATGAGTAAATAATAATAGTAATAGTAATAGTAATAGTAATAATAGTAATAATAATAATAATAATAATAATAATAATAATAATAATAATAATAATAATAATAGTANGCTGGTGGTGAAACCCACGTGGAAGGTTGCTCCAAGAGGTGGTTATTTAAATGCTTTTCCATCTTGTGTTGCCTAGCTGGATTTTCTTCTATGCCAGTGCAAGTCTAGTACCACTTGGGCTCCATGCATCCAGAGAAGTTTAGGTCATGTTGGAGCCCACAGAAGCCTTTCTGCTTTTGGCTGTGGGAACAAGCAGGCCCTGACTGACAGATACATGCTTCCAACAGATTTTTACCAGTTGGGCAAATCTGATTTCATTTGTGGTGCTGATTGGTAAGGACACTTTTGTACCCCAGCTGCCCTAACCTGCAAGTAGCCCCCTCTGCTCTTGTTGTAGTAAGATCTTAAGACCAGATGGGAGCAAAGACACAAAATGAACTCAGATACCAAACCACTTCCATCAGAGATATATGCAACTTATGAATCATGTGGCTTCCATGTTCCACAGGAGAGATGATTTATCCAGAGTAAAAGTCAGGTGGGTTAGTGGAATGTTTCCAGCTATCCTGTGCGTATTCTTGGTGTAAGGGGATAGGTCAGTGTAGGATTCTCTAGATTCTCCTCCTGAGTGGTTCTGAACACTGTCATTTCTTGAACAGCACGGAGATTATTGGGTTCTTCATTACCTCCTGTTTGGTGCCTAACAGCACTGATTATTGCAACTGCTGGTGCTGAGAGTCTGCTCATCTAAAAGGTTCTCAACCAGTTTGCAACTTTCACAGTGATTAACAGGCTGATTTTCTTGAGTTACTTATCTATCCCACAACCAAGCTGCTCCCTTATAGTGTTAGCTAAAGGTCATTTGCTGAAGCTGACACTGATGTCAGCTATGCCTGTCTTACACTAACTGCTACATCTTGTGTTCTCAGGGGAGAATTTGAGGTTGCCTTGAGAAACAGAAGCTTCTGAAAAAAGGGCTGTAGCCTGCCACAGTGTGTAACCCCTAGTATGGCTGGTCCAGCATCAGTTCTGTTCTCTGACATGGCTGCAATGACTCTCCATATGAATCTTTCTAGAATCCTACACACCTGAATAATTTGAGTTTTATCATGCTATAGGGAGAATGAACTAAGTCTGTTCTTTTCTTGTTTTTTTTTTTCCTTTAAGTATCACAGTTGGCATCTGCATAAATGACTGGATATAAAATGTTATAATGGTGGGGTCAACTTTGTGCTTTCTTCAAGTGGGTTAGGTTGCAAAGCATGTGCTGCAGGACAGCCATAAATGTCAATCTTCAAGCTGATTTATGCAGGCCTCCATAGTGCTTCCTTTTAACTTCTTTCTCTCTTTTTCCCTCCTGACTCTTCTAGGATGAAGACTCTCAGGAAAAGGTTGACCATGTAAGACTAGAGGCTTTGTAGGTAGATGCTGGCTTCTCTGAAGGGGACTAGTAGGATTAACCTATTGTGTGTCTGGAGACTACCTTAAGAGGGTACTCTAGTACTGGAGAATAACAAAAAGTTTGCTTTGGATGCAATGTGTTTCCTGCATCCTCTGTTTCTATTGCTGACAGGTTTTTAATTATCTCTGAAACAGCTGTTCTTATCAGCTGCTGCATCTTGTTTTGAGGTCACAGATGTATATGTGCACTGAAAAGATGCTCTATTTTCATTTAAAAGTCAGGACAGCAATTAGCTAATAGAGTACAAAACCTGACTGAACCTAGATTGCTGTCCAGTATGGTTAGTTTGCTGTTATAACATGAAACCTTGTCTTCAGGGATGATAAAGTCTTGCTGGTGCCCCAGAGGAGCAGGCCAGGCAGTAGTAACAAGGACATGTGCCTTTGTATTTTCTATGAGTCTTTTCATTTTATTGCACCAGCACTGAATGCCAGAATCTGTAATTAATAATGTCATAGTTCTTCTTACCAGGCTTCTATTGCACAGAGAAGGAATACACGTCCTTTGTTAACCTGCACCAAAGCTAAAATATGCCTTAGCATTAGTTTAGCATTAGAAGCCAGGATGATGCAGTTCAGAACGACCTGAGAAGTTCTGCTTGTTTCTGTTGAAGTCTTTGGGCTAATTGCATTGCACTCTTCCTGACCATGGAATTGATGTTGCCCAGTTTTTCCTGCCTAGAGTTGCTGTCTGTTAGATAATTAAAACACCCTCTCCTCTGCTCTTAATTCCTTCTACTGAAGGACCACTCCAGTAGTGCTAGCACAGTAGATTCATCTGTGGAATATAAAGCCCAGAAAAGAAACCCGTATCACCCATCTCATTAATTCTGGCCTCAGAAGGGTATGCTCATCACAAGGAGTCAAGACTGTTCAGATTAGCTCAGTTTTCTCTTGATAGTGCAAGAGATGATATTGTAAAAAAGATCCACTGGGTTTATTTGGCAGTGATGGATGGTTCAGGATTATGCCCAGAGCACTTTTCCATTTATTAGGCAAAGAGACCTCCCACTGATGGGTATAGTTGTGGGGACTGGTTGCCTAATAGAAATTTTTACTGATAATTGATCTAATCTTCTACCCCCCGCCTCGCTGGAACCAGTCCTTACAGTCATTTCACTGGAACTAATTCCACCTCCATACAGTGCCCTAAATCATTGATTCCCAAGGTCTGCTGTTGAGTGCTGACTGGTCACATGCCACAGGCGCCTTCTTGCTTCTGGCTGCTAAATTTCATTAAAATAACTTTACTGATGTGACTCTTCCACATGAGCAATTGTTGCTTCAGGGATGTTACGCAATGGTGCCTGGCAAGGAGATTTTACTTAGTATGAGGGGATTCCTGCTTTGAAAACCCTCTTGATTGGGTAATTCCTGTGTCCTTTATTCAGGCTTATGCTCTTAGGCATGACAGTCACACTTTACAGTATTTTTCCATTTGTAAAAGTCTGTAAATGGTATAAAATGGTTAACTGAGTGTTCAGAAATCTGAGTGATCAGTAAGCTGCTTGTAACTTACACTACTGTAATGCTTACAGACTTCTGATAATTGTATCGTAAGTCTCTTCCAAATCAACTGTTAGTGGAACTTTATGTTACAAAGCGTGATTCAAATCTTGTTGCAGTTTATCCCTCCCTTAGTCATTGCCTGGCCAATCTGAAATACTTGGCTTCTTGACTCATCTGTCCGAAGTTGGCCCCTTTGTCCCCTGATGGCTCATATAACCCTTCTCTGAACTCCCCTTGGGCTTTGCTGAGTGTTGCAATCTGAACTCTTCCTGGATTTGCTCCCTTTCCTCTTGCTGTGCTGAAGATAACTTTGTAGCTGCTTGAATACCAACAAACAGCCCCATCTGGGTTCTTGATGTGAACGTACCTGCAGAAGTCCTGCCCTCCAGCCATCTGCCTGCCCTGAAACTTGTTTTGCATCTTTTGGCAAACCACTCATCTTGCATCTGAATTTTTGCCAGTTGAATCACTCATTTGGCTGCATCTTCCAAGACTGCATTGGATATTTAGCTGAAGGCTGTTAGGCTAATCAATGGTATAATAAAGGGTGTATCCTAATATTGCAATTAATTTGCAGAGGCAGAATAAGCAGGAGTATGAATGTGGTTGTGAGCCAAGACTTTGCTGGGTTCTTTTTGTGGCTTTGCCATAGATTTGCTTTGGGGCCTTGGAGAAGTCCCTCCTCTAGGTTTCTTTAGTCCCTATCTGAAAGGAAAGCAAGAGCTTTGTGCAGAAGCACTGTGGGTATTCCCTAAATAGACCCACAGGGGGATTTAGATGCCATATCCTCATAACAAAATCCATATCCTGCACTGGGTGCCTGTGTAGTATGTAGATAATCTTAGGATGGGCTGGTGGATCTATTGGGATGGTAAAGAGTGGCTGGGAATGCCAGTGTGTCTGAAACCCTGTCCTGTGGAGTTCTGGCCTCGTTCCTTGAGCTGTGGGGGTGCATGTCTTTGCACTACCAGTGAGACACGCTGATCCCCATCCTGTGTTTTCTAGCCTTCAGAAGTGGAGCAGGGCTTTTCCTTGCCTTCAGGGACCTCCAGGTCCTGAATGAGCAGACGTTCATTTCACTGTTGGAACCTCATGCTTTAGACGTAGAGATTAAACTGGCCATCTCCTTTCTAAGCTGGAAAACACTGATTTTATTGTCCTCTTCCTTCTCTGAGTACGATGCAGCAAGTAATGTTTGCCACCTCCATAGGGAATAGTATATATCATGACAAGCCTATGAGCTGGTCTGGGTCTCAGAAGGCTCTTCATCTTTTCTCCTGAAGTTGTGCTGCTTTTCAAATGGAACCAAAAGAATTTTGGTACCACAGGGAAAGACTTTCTAACTGAAGGCAACAACATTTGAGTGGGAAGGCATCAGTTCCAATGAGTCCAGCTGGGACCCCATCCTCAAGTTGTGCTTTGGTAGACATGCCAAAGGTAGTCTCAGGGTCCTTCATGGAATAAAAACAGAGACAAGCACCTGATTTCTGACCCTTATACAGGTGGATGCTGACCTCTGTGACTCTATATCACTCTGAGTGACAACATGCTTTAAGGCAACAACTGGAAAGAGGATTTGAAGATCTGACCTTTTCAGAGGGGGCATCAAAGTCCTTCTGTAGTTCTAGTTGCCAGTGCTTCTAAAACATTTGGGTGGAAAAACGGGCTGTTGCTTTTTAGGTTAAGTCAACATGTCAGGAACAATTGTTTTCATTGAATGTTTGTTGGAAGAAGAACTATATATAAAAAAGTAAGTACCAGAAATATAAAGCCAGTTGTGTTCTTACATTGCTAGGTCACTCGGGTGGAGTTGAGTGAGTGTATCTGCATTCTAAAATACAGTGCAGAATGATGTGGAGATCCCCTGGTGAGAAGCAACTTGCACTCTACCTGGGGAGGTCCCAGCTTTGTTACCAGAAGTTCCTAAAACAAGACAATTTCCAGACTTGAGCTGACTCACATGGATCCAGCTTGCAGGTGTGTCTGCACCTGTGGTGTAGACATGGCCTGGGGCTTGATATGATCAGGGCCTTTAATCAGAGCAGTATTTTCCTGACCCAGTTCTTACCCTTGCACAGTGGTTGGCATCCAGCTCCAAACTCTCATTCCGTTGTCTGGTCTAGATCTGTGCAGCAGCCACCCCCCAAGTGCTCTCCCCTACATTCCCTGAAACTTAGAAACATGCAAGTGAGGACCCCAGCACCAGCTGTACTCAGCTGACTGTTGATCAGGGGACCTTATTGGCATAAAAATAATCACAGTGGTTTGGGCATTGTCCTTCCGCTGTGGTTTAGAGAGTTTGTGACTTCAGAAGTCATAATTGTAATGCAGTCACTTACAGTCATTTCTGTATCTACAATTTGCATGAAGTTAGATCTGGAGAGTGTTGGTGTATGGCTGGAACAAAAATTTCCTATTCCCAAAGACCTTACAGTCTAACTGCAATGTTTTTCTCTAGCATTCTGTTTTCCCCTGTGATCTTCAGCTTGTGGAGGAGCCTTCACCAGGGGTAGCTGCATTTTTTATATGGCATGTTGCCAGGGTTTTGCCTTCTTAGGCATGCAGTTGGGAGTAGGGTGGACTGGCAGTAGATAGCTCTTGAAGCAATTGGCATTTCTGGGAACCTGGGAGGGTTCTCTGAGGCAGAATTTCTTGTAGCTGTTGTACACTGTGAATGCCCTCCCATTTATGTGGTCCTGGGCTGAGCTGTGTGTGTCCCTCCATGTCCCAAAATTTCTGTCATCTGTTATTTGATTCTTGCATTATTCTAGTAAATACCTGCCACTGAAAGGATCCAGCATCCAAGGAAGCACTGGGGTTTTTTACCTGCTTCCATTTTACAGGGTTTGCATCTTTTTTTCCCCAGAGGTCTTCTGGTTGCTTGTAGAAATGCTGGACTCCCAGCCTGTTCCTGGGGACCTCTCATCTGGAAGCTGGCCAGATTCCCCAGGAGGAATCTTAAAAATGCAGCTGAACTTTTGTTCCCTAATTAGGCCAACTTCCACAGTGTGAGCCCCAGCACTGCATGGCCTGGAGCTCCCCAAGGCCTTGTGCAGCCTCTCTCCCGTGCACCCCGACTGGCTGACCGGCAGGGCAGCTATTTTCAGCTTTCTGAGCTTATCTCCTTGCCTTTTGATGACATCTTCTGAAATAGCTTTTCTAGTCAGCCATGTTTCCCAGCCTTTCTAGTAGTATCCTGCCTGCTTGTCTACCTTGATGTGTATTAGGGAAAATCTCATTGAAAATAATTTTATTAAAAGCTTTTCCTTTTCCACACATTCATTTCATACTTCCAGTGCTTCTGGACCTGCCTCAAGGCAACAAAAGAACTGTAGGAGGTGGAGGGTGGATGGGAAAATGTCTGACCATATGTAGCATAAAGTGGTAGCAAACTGTTTGAGAAATGTTCATGCCTAGGAGGGCTGGAGGGGCACTTCCCTATAACTGTGGGTTGTGAGAGGATTCTACCTGGTGACCCCTTGTTCAGAGAATCAGATTGTTGTGTGCTGATTCACTGTTTTCCTGCAGGGAAGAGCAGTAACTCCTCAGACAGGTTAAGGTGCCAAATGCTGCAAAGGTGACAGCTTTCCTCACGGGTGCACGTCAGCTGACAAATAGCTGGCCACTGTTTTAGGAGAGCAATTCTTGATAGCTGGTTAACAATCTGAATTGCTCCTTTACCTTTGATGGATGGCAGAGAATATTTGAAGGCCCCCAAGAACTTCTGTCTCAGTAACACTTTCCCTAGCAAAGGAAAGTCAGTGACTGTGAAAAGAAGGACAGTTTGTGGAGGAAATGCAAATCCAGTATTTTCTGCTCAGTATTTAAGACACGCAGAAGTCCTTGAAGGGTATTCATTAAAATCAGATGCACTATTTGAACCATCTGTGGACATGATAGAGAGCCAGCAGAGATGGGTTATTCTTTGCAAAAAGTCCAGACTTGCGTAGATCTTGGAATTGATGTGTTTTTGATATCATACATGCTCTGAGATCAGTATATATTATTTTATCTGTCTGTTTAGGAGCAGTGGGGCCATTTGACTTACAGCTCCAAAAATGGCAGCGATCAAAACTAATTAATCAGGCCTGGTTGTGGAGATTTGCTTTTCTTCAGTTAAGGGAGCCTCTGGCATCTTTCTGGAGAAGAGAATCCTTGAGACTACCCATACTTCTTTCTTTTCATTTCATGGTCAATATTGGATAAAAACAAGACATCTACATACTGTGTAAAATCTCACAGTGTTTGTGTATTGGAAAAAACATAGATCCTACATATTTTGGGAGAAATATGACATGAATTGTGTGTCCTCTGTTGCACACTGTCAATGTCATTTGAGTCCCTGCATCCCTGCACAGAGTACCCAGTGTTTCAAAGGAGTTGTCATGTTGATGAAGGTAAATTAATCCATATTTCCAGACCCACCTGAGAATCTGAAGGATTTAACATGCCCATAATCTGCCTCCGTTGTGGTAGGTCCTAAAAGAAACTTTGCTGGACCTTCAGGATTCAGAGACACACAGGGTAGTTGCTTCCATAAGGGAAGCAGCATCCAACTGGCACCTTCAAAGCTGTAGACATGATCTGACAAGTAGCCTGGAAATTTCTGCTTTAATGGGGAAGCCAGATTAGCATTCTGCATCTGTCTGATAAGAAAAGGCCTAAAGAACAATAAAGAAGAAGGTAGAGTTTCTACTTTAATGAAGGAGAGATGGAATTCAGGCCAGTCATTTTTCCAAGGGAGAGATAAAATGCTGATTATAGATGTAGTATCAAAGTGTTGGTAAGGAAGGTGGCTTGAGAAGTACTGGAAAAATGCCATCACAAAAAAGATGAGCTGAATTTCTGACAAAAAAACCAAAAAACCACCCCAAAACAACAAAACAAAACAAAAAACTCAGACCATGGCAATTTTCCTTGGAAAAGAGACAATCTACAGAAAGTCGAGTAGAGGAGATCTTCTGGAGATAAATAACAAACAAAACTGAAGTGGAAAGGCAAATCCCAGCAAGTAAGTGATTATTTGAGGCTGTGAAAGAGACTGAGCAACAAGGGCTGAGAAACAGCACTGTTTTCAGGAGCTGGTGGAATCTCAGTGTTTTGAACACTAAACTGTTTGGATGTATAGCTTTGCATTTGGGAACATATATACAAATCTTGCCTAAGGTATAACAGTAGTTACCAGCAAGTTCTGATCATTTAAATCCCCCAGTCTTCTTCACCAAAAAGGTATGATTAGGAGCATATTTGCTGCATTACAGAAGAACAGTGTACTCTGTTTCTGCTCTGATCCCTCTGGGGTTGACATTTGTCCCACTTTCTGCCTCGAGCTCTTGCTTGCAGCTGCAAAGTCTCTACCTGTCACCATATTATGGCAAAGCACGACACTGCATTCTCAATTGTAAATTATGCTGAGGTTTTGGAACTGTGAAAGTATATGAAGGTAAGTTTATTTACTTGACAAAAGTGTATGTGGCATGTGACCTTATTGCAGCACTTTCCAGGCAGCTAACAAAGAAAAGCTATTTCTCCTCAGCTGACAGTTAACATTGCCTTTCCTGTTGCTAGTGCTCCTGTAGGCAATTCAGAAAGAATTACCTGATTTATTGCAAGAGGAATAAAAGACCTGCAGGTGTATGTGAGGTGTTTTTCAGGATCTGACAAATATTCAGAGTTGCCTGGTGTGTATGATCAATGGGAACATGTTGTAACATTGGCAAGACATTGGAATCAAACCCCTAGATGCCCTGGAGTCATGCCTTTTGCAAAGACTGGGCCAGACATTGTCATCACCCTCTGATCTAATGTGCCCCACTTGAGTTATCTTTGATCTGAAGGCTAGTTTTGATGATGTAAATTGCAGGTGCATTGAAATGTCCTGGAGATGCTGCATTTTCCCTCAGCCTTATGGCCCAGGTTCTTTGGTGTCATTTTTGTATCCGCATGCTCCTTTGTAATGAGTTGTAAAGGCTGTGTGTTGGAAATACAGCTTGCTGGCTATCAGAGGGATAGTGTGAGGGGAAAGGGGGTTGTTTGCATGGGAAGCATCTCTGTGGGATGGGAAGGAGTGTGTTTTTGAGTTAGGGGTGTGTGTAATGGGAATGGGGATGTTTATGTGGGCATGCACGCCCATATGTGGTGTGTGTTCCCGCTTTTTCCTGGGCTCTGGGTGTGTCCAGATCAACTGAATTCAAAATGCTCCTTTTTTGGCACTGTAGCCTCTTCTCTGGTTTGGCATCTTAAGAATCTGGGGGAATCATTTAAAGATCAGAAAACTCCATTCACTTGGGCCCCTGAAGGCTTCACATTCTGTGACATGGTCATTCCAGTCGACTGAGCTCTGTCCCCTATGGATGAGCCCATATAAGGAGGCTGTTTCCTGCGTTTCACGCTCCCTGCCTGTCCCTCTGCCCTCCTGTGCTCCCTTTGCTGAAGAAAGTTGGTATTTTGGGACTGCAGCTCCTGCCTCATTCCTGCTCCCTGTTTATTTTTGGAGGATGACTATTTTTGCTCCTATCAGGGAGCTATGCAGGGTCATACCCCCTCCCTGCAGCAGGCAGAGGCTGCCCCTGGCAGGGTCTCTTAATTTCCCACACTCACAAACAATGCTTCTACTTCAAGAAATAAACATGCGAGACCCCTACCGACAGGGGTTACCTCGACCCTGTCCTCATCTGTGGCAAGAGGTGATTTGGCTTTGGCTTTGGCTCAGGGTTGACCTCACCACACATGCAAAGTCCTCTCTGAAGTCAAAACTCCTAAGGAGTCATCCCACTTATTCACTTTGTTAATAAAAGCTGTGGAAGCCACCTGTGCCCCCACCATTCTCTTGCAATTAGCACTTTTTCTCTGTTTCAGGACATCTTTTACCGAATTATCCTTTCTCATCATGGTCCATTCACAGGTCCCCTTAATCCATCTTTCCTTACTGGGCACCATCAATTGGGAGCGATGTCAGCTGGGTTCACCTTATCTCAGCTTTCATCCTTGCCTGCCATGCAGAACACTGAAGGCAGTGCTGTACAAAGTGCCTCAGGCTGGGGGAACTAAGCCCAAAATGGCAACGGGCAGTTTCCAAATGCTGGGAATTCATGGCCACATTTGAAAATTCCCGTCAGCAGCCCCAAGGTGAATTCCCATTTTCTCTTTCCATGTGGCAGAGTGCCACACAAGACAGTGCAAGAAAATAGCAGAGGATGTCTTTAAACTCCAGATGATCATCGACTTTGGATTTTAGTGGTGTCAGTGATGGGATTCATCCCAACTAACTTTGGAAGAGTTTGGGTGTGGATCTCTGTATCTGAACTTGGCATCTCTCCTCCAATTCTGAGCAGTGGACAAAAGCAGACTTTTTAGGAACAATTCCTCATATAAAACAAGATGTCTAAAACATGCTGTCTTGTACCCTAGGAAAGGCATATCGTGATACCTCCCACTGATATGTGAGCAACAGTGATGAGCAAGTTCCCAGTGAACCCTATTTTGCCAGGAGAGCACATCCTCTGTGGATCAGTCAGCTACTGTATTGTGTGTCCTCAAAAAGTCAAAGGCACACAGACCTGAAACTTGTCAAGATACTGATTAGAGTGATGCATTTTTTGTTTACATACAAGCTAAAAAACCTGTCCTGTAGTTTGTATCTTCCTTTTATTTTGTGATTAAAGAGCATTTTAAGCACTATCTCTCCATTATTTGGTAAAGTGTTACATTAGTGTGTGTGGACCTGGTGTCTCAATTGGCTCGACTTTGCCTTGACCAGAGGTGTCTGTAACATGTCTCTTCTCTTTATCAAAGGTTCCACCACCTAAACCCCCACGCCGGCAAGGAGGCTGGGCTGATGATCCTGTACTGGCACCCACCAAGTGAGTCCTCACCTCTTTACTTATTTACAGGGACTTAGGTGTGGAATAAAGGAACATCACTAGTTGGACCTTGCTGTCACAGACATTGGAACAGTTTTCCTGGGTCTTTTAGATGGTCTCTCTTCCCGACATCAATGTAACTTGTTCAAGCAATTTGAAGTATTGCTCTTGCTTGGTTCCATTGGCTAATTGACTTGATGAGGCTTCAAACTGTGTACATGTCCCTGTTTGCCAGAGGCAATGTATTCCTTACCTGGTACAGTGCCTGGAATGAGTCAAGAGCATAATAATCATGTTAAATGCAGGAGCTGGGATGGGGGATTTGACTGGTTCCGTCCTTTCCAGGAGAGTGACATATGACAGCACCACACTGACAAGAGTGCAATGAACACATCAGGATTTAGTGATCAACCTTGACAGTAAAGGTGAAATTTGTCAATGTTTATGTGTGTATAGGGTTATGGTATAATGGAGATGGATGGAGATGGTCAGCAAGAAGAGATGGGAGGAAAAAGTAGACAAATTGTAGAATGTGTGTTGAGAAGCCTGATGCTTACGTGAAGGACACGTAAGACAAAGGAAATACCTGGGCATGGTAATAGAATAGGTATGAAAACTAAAGGACAGTTCAGACTGGGAGGACATTACTTGCTTTCAAATAGTTGTGGTTTTCCAAGCTGAGAAGTTATGCTGAAGTATTTCCTATTCACAGAGCTGAAGGGCTCTGCTTTGGAGTGGTGTGAGATTGCTTGTGTAGTTAAAGGCCTATAATAAAAGTCTATATGTCTTAGTATATTCTTTGGAGGCATTATGATTTATGAAAAGTTATGTATTTTCTTTTCTGAAACTGAGAATGGGTGAGGACGTCCAGAAACCTGTTATACAGTCAGTATTTCTTGGGAGGGGAGAAAGGTGGTCAGTATTCTGGGGTAGCTTTTCCAAAAAACAGTACTTTTTTGGGAAAATTATCACTCTGTTTGTCTCTGAAAAATAAATAGTCTGGAAATCTGGAGACTAGAATAGAGCAAGGGAATAAAGATCTCAGCCTGAACTCCTGTTGCTCTCCAGTTTAACCCCGATGACGGTTATTTTTCATAGGCTGGCTGTAGCTGGAAGTTGCCATTGCAGAGATGCATCCACCTCAGGGTATTAAAAAAGTGCCACCAATGATCCTGGATCTTTGTAGGACCAAGGAGAAGCTTTATGGAAATGTGACAGCAGACAAGAAGGTTCAATTTCAATGTTTAGGAAAAACAAGTTGTGTAATTGTTGGTTAGGTGAAGGACTACATTGGAGGTAATACTTATGCAGGGCTCTGCCTAATGTGCCCTGAAGGACAGTGAGCAGGTTCCTAATGTAACAAGACTGTGCCACGTGCTATTTTACCATATTTTCCATTGTTTGACATTAGCTTTCTCCTATAGATTTGCAGCATTAGCTGTTGGTGGTGCTCCCCCAGCTTCTCAACTGCATGGGTTACCAGACATTGTAAGTGTTTGGAGTAAAGGCTTGTATGACACTGGATGTAGTTCAGCTGGAGAAGCAGAACAGGACACAGAGTTGCAGACCTTTCTGCCTCTGAGAGTCTGCACACTGGGACATGAGACCAAGATGTGTCTCTTGCTCAATCCCACATGTGATATGTCATATCTGACAGTGTTCATTTGTAGTAAGGGTTTTCATTGAATAAATTTCATGAAGAAGTTTGTTCTGACTTTCTCCAGTCATATGAGGTACAAGGGTTTGTACAACTAATTCCCCTGTCTTTCCTTTCCTGTGTATTATCTCCAAGCTGATCTCTCTTCTCTCCCTTAAAAAATCTGACATGCTGGCCTGTAGGGCTTGCTTTGTGATATATCCCAGGGTAAAGCCTTCATGTGAAAAGTCTGAGTCATTGGCTGATGTCATACCAATGTTGCTGTAGCTTTGTTGTTTCTGTTTTCTCAGGCTCTATCACCCCACAGCTTTTCAACCAATTAGACTCAGTTTGGAAGCCCATCAAGTTACCTTGCTCCAAGTTCACTAGTGTAGATGTAGTTAGAATAACATGCTTCTGTTGATATGTCTGTTTTAAGTTTAAGTCCTTTTTTGCCAGTGGAACTGAACCTACCCTTGGGAATTGTTCTGTTAGAAGTAATTTGATTTTCAGACAGTGTTAAAATCTGATTTTTTTTTTCTTTCACTTAGAAAGGAAGGATGAGCAGGGTGGCTACAGTTAGATTTTCTGTGTAATGTAAATATATTGTGGATAGGATGGGATACTGCAGTCATTTGTGCCATGATCTTGTAGTTGTTTATGTTATTCTTTCTCCATTTGAAGTCTTAGCTTTTAGTTCTGTATATGACAGATTCAGTCAGTTACAACTGCATATGTGTTGCTTTTCCTGCAGGGATGCTTTTCTCCTGTATTTCTAGTTCAGAGTCTTATCAGTATGAAATGAGCACTTGAAATTGTTCTTTTATTTCCATTTGGCACATTAGAGTAGAATTTAGTTTGTAACCTGTTTTTCTACCTTTGTGCTCTCTTTTAATCCCTTACCTGCCCAGCTCATGTCATGCTTATATAAACTTGTAAATATTCTCAACATCTTGCTGATTATTTCCATCAGACTGTTGCAAGAATGGAAGAGGAGGACTCTTAAAGTTTTCCAACCTAATTCTTTTTAAAATTAATTAGCGCAGATGGTATGTGAGATACAGTATCTTATCAGAGTTCCCGTAAGTGTCAGATATTTAAATTGCTGACAACTATCAAAATTATCTATTTTACTCAAGTTTTCAAAAGCCAAATGTGGGAAGATTACTTTGGACTCCCAGTACTCTTGTAGAACACTGGTAAGTGTCTGAGCAAACACCCAGGCTGGTCCTTTGCAAACAGCAACTAAATGGTCCAAAGTAGTGACAGGAAATTAATTTTTCCATACTACCAGTGCCATCTGTACCTGAATCTGCTGAATCTAGTTAAACCTGTACTCAGAAGAATCGTTCTCTGTAAGAAGAGGTGGTCTCATTGCTGCCCCAGCAACATTCTAGCACCAGTATTAGTAGAAAGGGGGACAAGCCAAGAATCTGGGCAGCACTTGGAGCCTAGTAGCCTGCTGAGATAAGTAACAGTAATTACAGTTGGGTTTTCCTACAGAAGCAGCTCTCTAACCACTGGATGGAGCCCAAGTGCCATTCTGAAAACTGTGCTGATGTCCCTAATGACATCAGCGCTGACACTCCTGACAAGCAAAGCGGAGCTTTACTGTCAGGTTATCTCACACATCAAAAGGAAGAAACACAAAGTGCCTGCCGGTGGGGGAAGGAAAAGGGAATTCAGTTTTGCATGCTGGTTAGGATTTGATAAAGGAGGGGTGCTTCCATGATTCATTTAATTCCAACTTCTTCTGATCTCGTCTCTCTGACTTTCCTCATAGAATTTCTTCCAGTTTCCTCTCTAGTAGTATCTTAATTTCTTTCTTGGGTCTCTTTCAATTTACTTGGGTACTTGATCCCTTTGGTCTTGAAATGAGCCCCCTAAAATTCCTACACCTCTGTGGGCAGCAGCTGGGGTTGTTGAGGAATAAACACAGCTTGTTTCAGGTAGCCCTGCAAGCAAACCCAGGTGCTCCTTTCCAGTGCCTGCACGTGTACCTTGTTTCTTCTACATGGATCATGGCAGTTTAGCAACAGGTGCTTCAGGTACAACTGGAATTTCCCCTTTCTGATTGATAGGCCACATAGAGTTGGAATAATCAAGGCTTGTTTAGGAAAATGACCATGCTGAAGTATTTTGGAACAGAAGTGGTACAGTGGTACAGTGTCCAGGAATGTGTTTGTCAAGAAGGTGAATATTAAGTGCCTATAGGAAGGAAGAGGATGCAGTGGGGGTGACCTTTACAGCAGGGTAACCCAGCCCTTGCGTCGATATCATTTAAGGCTCTGAAGGCTGGGCAGTGGTGAGATTGCACCCTGGAGCTGGAGGAAAGTTATTTAAGAGATTAAGGGGTTTTATGATTCAAGGTCTCTAGAGATAAGTAAAGTTAAAAACCTCCTGTTTCAAAAATATGGGCTTAAACTATGCTGTATTCTCTCTATAAGAAATGACCCCTGAGAATGCCTGGTTTTAGAATCTCTAGCAATCCCTATCTTGCAGCTGGGAGTAATAACGTGCTCGAGTTACTTTGTCTGGGACAGTGGGGGAAAGCTTGTCGTTTCTTCTGTTCTCTACTCCCAATCCAGCAGGGTTGAGGTGAGTCTCAGTCTGGACTTTCCTGTGACACTGCCATGTTAGCAGCAGAGCCATACTCCAGGCTGCATGGGAGATGTCAGCCTCACTCTGCAGCTTGCAGCCATCTGCAGGTGTCCTCAGTGAAATGAGGAGTATAGGCAGAGAGGATCAAGCTGCCAAGTGAGGGGGCACAACTTAGAAGGAGAAGAAAGAAAAGGAAGTCTGATTAAGTTTTGTCTTGAAGTGTCTGTTTTTGGGTTTGTCCCTGCATTGATCTGCAAGGGAATGAGGCAAGTAATGGCCCCTTGGGGACCTTCAGGACTTTCTTCTCAATGTCAGCCGTCATTTTCAATCACCCTCTCCCTCCCAGCCATTAATTTTGGCCCAGGATCATGGGGACTTGTCCATCTATCACTCC
This sequence comes from Cyanoderma ruficeps, assembly GCA_008694505.1. Taxonomy (NCBI): domain Eukaryota; kingdom Metazoa; phylum Chordata; class Aves; order Passeriformes; family Timaliidae; genus Cyanoderma; species Cyanoderma ruficeps. Next base: position 29,847,539 of record VZDJ01007753.1, read on the forward strand.
TAATTGACACTAAATGATCTGTCAGTTTATTGATGAACGGCAGGAGTGGAATTGTCACAATATATTTTACTTTCTAACAACTCCTCCTGACAATTTTACCTTGTCCATCTCACTCTCCTCACATAAATCTCCATTGGCCTCTCATTCCTTCTCTTGGGCTGATCTGGTGCCAGCCACCTCCATGCCATCGGCACGCATCAAGGACATCAAGATGGTGGTAAGCTGCAATGTGCGGGCCCAGGGTGGGTTTTTTTCCTCTCTCTCCCTGCCCCCTCCTCTTTTTATTTTTTTATTATTTTTTTTTAAATAGGCTGGATGTTCCAGGAATGCTAACAAGCTCCTGTACTCTTGTCCCTTCATGTCATTGCTGGGGTAAGCTCTCCTTGGTGTTTCTGTTTAGACTCAGTAAAGATAACTGGCAGAAAAAGAAATGTCGCTAAAAGACAGAAGAGTCACCTGAGAATCTCTCAGCGCCCTGGCTGTCACAGGGGATTTTTATTCCTTTTAAACCTGCTTAGTGTGACTTGCAAGAGTTTCCTGCAAGGGGAAAGTGTTAGACTTATGTCCATTTATGTCTTTGCAGTGCTCAGAGGAGCCTGGAGAAAGAGTTTTGCTGCTTCATTTTCCTTTTTTCACCCTTTTTTTCTTTTCAAGATATTTTGCCATTTTTTCTTTTTCCTTTTTTTCTCTCTCTCTTATTAACCTAGATTTCTGTTTATTTTTTCCCAGTTAGTGACATTTTCTTTGACTTCTTTTTCTGGAAAGGTACTGGGCAATGGAAGGTCTAGTAGGATTGCAGCCTCTTGCTCCCCTAAAAATGACAAAAACGGAACAGAAGTGTGGCATTTTTGGTAATGATATCTGTCATAGCCAAGGCTAAAAGCTTGTCTGGCCATTGTAGGTCACCTGTATATTGGCTGTGAAGTCTAGCTTAATGCAGTTTACCTGTTGAAAGGGACCTGAGATGACTTGATCTACTTGCTTGACCCTATTTCCCCCTCCCCCAGCCCCCTTCCCCATAAAACCCTTCTACTATTCTCAAATTCTTAATCCAAGTTCTTAAAATATCTTTGTTCAGAAGCTATTACTCTCAGATGACAGAACAAGATACCATTCAGTAATAAACACCTAATTCTTTCTAATATTTTTCATATAAATGTTTTCAGTGAGGCCAGTCACAAGTGAAAGGTCTTTGAACCTCATAATCATAGGTTTGTTCTTCATTGTGAGATTTGAAAAGAAACCCCAAACAACCTTAAATACATTTTCTGTCTCCTTTAGCAGTCAGTTCTTTCCTGTAACCATGAGGATCCAGAAGTGTGCTTTATTCTTTAAATGTAAGCTGAAATGTTCCTGTAACCTCAGGAGTAATTTTTTGTGGGAGTTGGGCGTTGTGCTTACTGGAGGCCAAGAACGTGTTCACTTGGATAGAAGCCTCTGTTCTCAGGGACCAAAGATATGTGGTGGATACCTCTAGAAACGGCAGTACTGCTTTCTGTTTTCCCACACAGCAGGAATTTGTATTGAGTGTTGTTGTTTTTACTGTTGCTCAGTGGGAGCTCTGAACAGCTCTGCCAGTGAGCGAGAGGGGGAACCCTGGGAACATCTGCTTCGGGGATGATGCAGTGAGCAGGCTGAGGTTCAGTGATCCTCGGGAGCACACTCTGTCAGCTTGCTCTTTTGTGCCAGTTCCTAAAGTCCTGCCTGCCAGAGCTTTCCTCCTTCGTTGTTTCTGTTAAGTAAGCCCACATATTAGGACATGTGGAGAAATGAAAACACTTCAACTGGAGATTAAGTGCCTCACAAGTCCATTTCAGCTGCAGCTGGCTAGCAGCAGTGTCTGTCAGATCCCATCTCACAGAGCATGCCTGCTCATTGGTGTACCCGTCCTCTTCCGAAGCCATGTTCTGGGGCAGTGTGTTCAGCATGCAGTCTGACCAGCACAGGCAGCTTGTGAGGGGCCAGAAAGTGGATGGTAGGGCCATTACAGTTTAAAAAATGTGTGTCTGCCCCAAACCCCATTGCAGTGATACGGATAGCCATGCATTCCAGGGCTAGAAAGTGGAGTGCTGTGAGGTAACATCCCATGATGAAAATAAAACCTCACAGCATATTGAAATCAATGGCAAAACTTGCCTCGATTGTAGGAGATGTGAAGATTAAACTCCTTAATCTTGTGAAGGAAAACCTGGCTTTTCCAGGCTGCCACAGGCCAGAAAGAGAGGATGGAAACTTAAAACAACCGATCAGAGCCCCAGGGAAAGTGCAGTGGAATAGCTGAGAAGGCACCTTGTGGTGCTTTCCAGCACGGGTAGTTGGTCTGATTTACAGACAGCCTTGGTGAATGTGTCTTTTCTTGTGCCACAGCAAACAAGCAGTGACCGAGATCCACACTTGGAGAGCCCGGAGACCTATCAGTTAGCACTTATGTGTCATATTGGATGTGTAAGTTAGTTGTGCCTTAGGATATTGAACAAGCTGCAACTCCTAGCTCATCGCCCACTCACTGTGGTGATGGGCACTTAAGGAACACTTGAGCAAGAGGGTACAACATCTTTTTAAATTTTTTTTGTCTCCTCCTCTCTCAGGCCTAGACCTGAATTACAGTCTTTGCCCGAGAGGCAAAAAGCTTTGTGCCTCCCTGTGGGCTGTGCCAAGCCTTCGGTGTTGAGATGGGGCATGGTTTTGGATGGAAGCACTGAGGCAGAACGCCGGCTGCTGACTTGCTTCCTGCTCACCCAGCCTGTCTCTGCCCGTCCCTTTGATCACCCTACTGTCTCCAAACAAGATGCATCTCTGAACATCACGACCTTCTCCTTTTTCTTCGTTTCATTCTTTTAGAAAGAGGGATGCTTGGTGCAGCTTTCTGGTTCCACGTGATTCGTAGAAGTGGTTGAGGCATGCCAGGAAATAGGCCAACACAGACACGGGCAGATGAATTTCTCCCGCGCTGCCCTGTAAAATGAGGGCAGCCCTCGGTCCGGACTGGCGGCGGGTGCCGGGCCAGCCCGCGGTGGTTGCAGGCCGGCCCGGGCTCGCAGCCCCGCGCTGTGCCCGGCAGGGGGCGGCCGCGGCCCGGCGATGCTGCGGCTGAGGCGGCGGCGCGTCCCGGAGCGGCCCCGGCCCCGCGGCCTCGGGCGGAGCGGGGCGGGGCGGGCACAGCTCCCGGCCCGCCCGGGCCGAGCGCAGCGGGGCCGGGGAGCGGGCTGCCCGCGCCCCCAGCCCTCTTTCCTCCTCCGCGCCATGCTGCGCGTTCCCGTCCCACCGCCTCCGAAAGCGTTTTAGCAAGCTGCAGTAATTTCTTCCCTTTTCCTTAGGTGTGCTGCCCGCCCTCAGACCTCCCCGGGCCGCATGAGAGAACCTCCGGTCCTGCACAGTGAACCCCTTGGAGCCTGGCTGTGGGACGGTGCAGGGCGCAACTGTGTCTGGAGCTCTCATGAGCTGTGGACATTAAAAGATTTCAAGGACGTTTTTCCCCATTCATCCCAGTTATGTCCTCTGCTAAAATAGGTTAACGGTGTCTAATTAACCACTGCACATTGTCATGCTGCATAAAGATAGCATCCTGGCTGTTCTCTGAGCCCTGCCACTTTATCTCCATTTAGATCTCCATGGTAGTCCATTAAATGAGAAAGAAACAGTTTAACAGAGATGATGTCTACATTGGAACTGCCTTTCACCCTTCAGCACAGAAGTTGCAGGCAGCTCAGCTGTACATCAGAGGCCCCTGTGGGAGTAAAGTCTCGGGTCTGAGGTTTAACCCGTTCTCATTAATGTGGACGAAGGATTCCTCCTGGGCAGAACTGAGCAAAGACAACACTCAAGAGAGAGATCATATCTATATCCTCTGCCCCAGGGCAGAGCTAGGAGAGAAACAGGTATTCTGTACTAGGAGTTACATACCATGGGGTTACACAAGGACTGTCAGGGTCTTTTACCCAGTTTCACAGCTCTTCAATACCCTGAAACAGACAGGGGGTAAGCAGCTGTCCAAAGCCAGAGGGAATATTCTGGGATTATGGTTATGTTTGGGAGTGCTGATGGCCTCTCAGGGAAAGGAAGTTTAAAGCACTGGTCTCACTGTCCAGGTGATGGAGTGAGTCCATGTTCTTTGCCCCTCCAGGTGCAACGGACTTGGGAGCATAAGAGAAAAAAACAGAAGTATCCCTGTCTCACAAAAATGGGGAGTGGCTGGTGTATAATACAGCAGACTGAATGTATTTCTGAGCACTGCTCCTGGGATTGTATTGTTTTGTTTATCCTTACTTGAGTGACTGTATCTGTAGTCATATTCAATTGCTCATTTTTTAGGTCCTTGTTGCTGCCCTCCCTGGGTGCCTGCTGCTGCAGCAGAAAAAGCAGGGCAGTGCACTTCATGTTATTGAGAATATGAGAAAACAGTAGGAAAGCTGTGTGTGCTGGCTTGAGTTTAGTCAGGTTCATTCTGTGTCTGCTTTCACTCACCATTAGAAAGCTCACGAGATGAATGAAGAGGGTGCTGTTTACCCAGACCTGATATTCCTGAAGGAGGAAATGTTGGTCTCAATGTGTGCCAATTGGCATTGGTAAGATGAGACTATTCTTAGGAAGGGCTACTCCACAATCCTTAAAGCAATGTGGTAACATAATGAAGAAATCCTGTGAGGCTTCCCGCACTTGGAGAGCAAAGAGACAAACAGTTTATTGGTTCTGCAGGAAAACTATCTCCAGGTATAGCTTAGCCTTCAGCTAAATTTATGGAATAGACAATATTGAAGGTGGGGCACCTTTTGAAGATCTATTAATGATATTTCTTGCTGCCTTGAAAGTTTTTAACCTTAGGACACAAGACAAAGCTTGTCTTTCCTCTCAGAGTCACTTTGTTATGTGGATTTAGGGACTGCAGTTTTGCCAAAAAAGCAAAAGACTAGTTAAACCAAAAATGAGGTTTTTTTCCCCCAGTCTGAAACAAGAACTCTAAACCTAATTTGGCACCAAACAAAATGAAAGAAAGCCTTATAAAAATAGAGGAAATAGTAAATTGCCTGGTATCTTCTTTTCTTGATCATTAAAGGCCACAGAGAGTGTAAAACAGACAATTCTTTCCTGTGCTACAGAAGCTTCATACTATATTTTTGGGATAGTTTTCTATATGTGAGCTCATGAGATGACTTGAAATGCTAGTTTCCTCAAATAATGCTGTACCAAACCATATATTAACAAACATATTTATTACAGGTGACTGGAAGCAGATGTCTTTCCTAAACAGAAGAGCAGTCATTTCTAGCTGCTTCTCCAGTGCCATTAGTGTATAAATGCTCTGTATAAAGTGCAGTACTGTCAGCATGAGAGACTTGCCTCACCCAGTGCCACCGTTGGGACCTGTGGCACAGGGACTAAGGTGTTCTCCTGGGGGCACTGACCATGGGGCTGTAGCTTGCTCTGGGAAGAGGAAGTATTGGTCTTGTTTGATGGGAGAGTTCTAACACCTGGGGTCTGGGATTAAAGGGGCCAGTATTATTGCCCCCGCCCCCACTCCTGGTGATGAGTTTGCTCCCCAAATTACTGGGTTTTCCAATGTATAGTGCAGCTGTTTCATAATGAGGTATTTGCTTTTTTGTCCTGAATAATTCCTTTCCTAACAACATGGAAAAGTTGAGAAAGCTTAAGTCTCAGAACACAAACAAAGGAGTCTCTGCCTCTAGGACTAACATGACTGCCTTCCCTGTGGGCCACCTGGATATCAGTCACGACAGGGAGCTTAGGAAAAAGAAACAGAAATTGCTTACAGGATAGTGGTAGTGACCTTTTCTCCTGGGAAGTATGAACATGTAGAGTGTTTCATTCCTGCCTGGAGACAGGAGCAAAAATGTAAGGAGTGTGAATACTGAGGAAGAAAATGTTACTTGCGGTTGGACAATCATCAAGAGTAACGGGATCATACCAAGAAGAAGTTAAATTGAACCCCCAGGAAATCATCTCACTGTGCATGGCTGTGCAGTGCCATCATTTGGGATATTTCAGCTTGGAGAGGGCAAGGCTCTGTGGGAACCAGTTCTGTGAAGGCATAAAGGAGGAATAAAATAGGAGAAATCTTGCATCTTTCTACCTCTATCTTCTCAGAGTCTAAATACCATTGAGCGCTGGTGGAGGGCTCTCTGAAGCCATCTGTGTCTTTCTCCATAGTATCAGGAGGTTCACAAAAAATGCTTTGTACTATCACTGGGAAGAGGGATGGAGCTGGACACTTCATCCTCACTGGAAGAACTTTTTCCCCAGTTATGTTGCATTTCTGCCCCTAAACAGAGGGTGCAGATATTGCTGAAAGCCCAGGTGCAGATGTCACCAGACAGCTGCAGTTCTGGTTACAGCAGTCGATATTTACTGGGCTCAGATCACTGATTCAGTGTAATCTTCTCACAGACTGCAAACTCCAGAGAGAGCAGTAGAGACAAAGGACTTCCTTCTTATACCTCTTCTTCATATAGCTAGACATGCTCTCTGCCCTACTCCTTGCTCTTAGAAGAATATATTCACAGGAGAGCTAGATGAAGACGAGTTGCTAGAACAGAGAGCAGATGAGGAGAGGTCTGTGCCATGTCATGAAGTGCTTTGAAAAGAGCAGTGCAAGGCAGTGAACCAACTTTTCTTACATCTTGGTGTGTCCTGGGACAGTGCATATGATAGGGGAGAGCCCCCTGTATTCTTTGTTATGGAACCCTGACTTCAGGGGAGGGGAGAATATTTATTTCCAACGCATAGACATGAAACTTCACTCTGCAAAATGGCCAAAGCAATCAGCGAGTGATGGAGTATCTGCTAAAAAGAAACCTGGCATTTAATTAACTTTTCAAAGTGCTGGTTCAGCAATCTCCATGTTTTACATTTTGAATATTGAACAAGCATCTCTAATCGGGACTGAATTACTTCTGGGCTTGCTGGGGTGGAGAGCAAGGGAGCTGCCATTTGCCAGCGCCTCCCCACCATGTTATTATTATGGACTCCTGTTAACTCAGCCAGATCAACCCTGATTTTCTGCAGTGACTGCACGTCTGACCTGAGCTTGGCCAGGTCAGGTGGGACTCCTAACCTGAAAGGCAACCAGAAAGTCTTTATGCACAACCATGGGGAGGAAACTGTTGATCTCTCAGGAGCAGGTGGAAGAAGTATTGCACCTTCTTCACTCCTTAGTGTGCAAACCTCTCTACTCAGGCATGCCCAGCTTTTCCTGCAGCCGATGCAAAGGGGATAAAAAAGTATCTGATGTACTAAAGAACCAGAGGGTATGGTTCTTGCCATATCTGGGCACGGCTGTCTTTTGGGACCCAAATGGTTTTGTTTCAGTCTGTCAAGCTCAGGGATGTTTTGGTACACTGGCTTAATAGTCACTCAGAACTCTTTAAGATGTGATGTGTTATGTGAGACCTGATGCAGGAACTGTTTTGCACAATAACAATCATATGGGGAAAGGCGAAGTTTTTAAATCTCTCTACCTTTTCTAAACATAAGTCTTCCTTGTCTTGCAGGTCAGGAAGAAAGCATGCAGAAGAAGTAGAAGAGTAAGTTCCCATTGTTACTAAGACTTCTTCCACAACTTTTACATCTGATCTGATCATCTGAACCAGTACACCAAGATCTGAAAGTTGGGAAGGATGCAGAGCTTGTCAGGAATTCACATCATGTGTCCTGGGATGCGGCAGAGCTGGTCATTCTGTAGTTCCCTATATATGGAGTAGATGATGGCTCTGTCACTCCCATAAAACAGAAAGAAGGAAAATTAGAAAGTCACTGCTTTCCTCCCAGACCCACCCCAGGCCCTACTGTCTGCAGCCTAGGGGTTTGTCTTAGGTCCATCTTGCTTAAGCTGAGATTTCTGCTGAGCCCAGCAACGTGGGGTATGGAAGATCAGTCTGTGGACTGAGCGCACTTGGAAACTCTCTCCTTGACAGGCTGTAAAGTTTGTGGGGAGAAAGGGGGCACAATAAGATGTTTCTCTGGGCTTGCAAGTGAAGTTTTTTCTTGTGCTTTGCTGCAGCCATCGTCTCAGACAGCAGAGCCTGGAGGCATCAGATGATGGAGGAGGTAAGATATCACCTACTTGACTGCAAGAAATGCCTTCATGCATGTCTAGGGGCTCTCCAGTAAAGTGAGCAGAGACATTTTGTAAGAAATTGCAAGGAGATTAACCACTCCGGGGGTAAACAAATGTAGGAGCTGCTTAGGTCTCCCCAGATGAATGAGGGAGAAAGGGTAAAGGAGATGGAGAGGGAGAATGAGGAAATGAACTTGTAGTCTAATTCTGGCTCTTCAAGAACACAGAATTATAGAGGACCCTTGAAAAGCAGGAAAGTGGCAAGGATGCACTTTTCTCTGTAATCACCTCCATAGAGAATAGTGGACTGGGCAAAATGAGAGCTAAAAGCACAACAAAAAATTAAGAGTGGGGAAGAAGTCCCCACTTTCCCCTGGTTTAGATGATAGTAGACTCTGTTTAAAGCATCTGTTATCTTTTATAGCAATATCCTTGTTGCTTGGGGTTTCTTTCATGATGGAATTCTTAATTTAAAAATCTGCTTGCCCTAACCCAAGATCATAGATCACGAGCTAGACATAAACATTGGTGGGTAATCCCATCTCCTCCCTGTAGAGGATGCTATGAAATCTACTGGACTCCTAACTTGGCACTAGTTTTCTTTATAGTGTATATTACCTGCTCTTCCAGGACTGGATGAGTCAAGAGAGATCTCAGGAAAAATCCACTGTATGAATTTCAAGACAAGCACTAGACAATTATGGGGAACACAGAAATTCATTAAAGCCTCTAGGAGGTACCTCAGTTTTCAAGGGCTAAGAATTTTATACAATGTATAAAAAGCTGCATCTGTAAAATATCACCAAGCATCAGAGGAATTATCTGGAGTCACAAAGGATCAGACATCACTATAGTTTATGACATTAAATGAAGACTTACTTTGGTCTTACAGACAGATTAAGCATTGCAACATACAACTGCCAGAAGTGGCACCTTTATAGCATTGGCATCTTCAAAACAGACTAAATTTTCCCCCTGGGAAGTTCCTTGGGCTTCTTAAATTTCAACATATGTCACTGAGGCTGGTAGTCTGTTCTGAACAGCTCTGACTGCTTGCATTCGTGCTGTCCTTTTTGTTGAACCTTGGTCATGTACTTGGAGTATGACTGTCTTTGCTAACCAGGCATAAAAATGCTTGCCACATGTTTGTTTGTAGCATGTGACTTTCAGCACTCCAAGACCTTGGGTAATAAATATAGAATAGAATTGATGCAGAGTGTGGTATGAATACATGTTGAATCCTAATAGACTTAACTTATTTATCTGTGCCTACCCTGTGGTTAGCAGTTGAATTTGGATTGTTTGCAAACTGGCATTTGGCTTTGGATTAAATCTATGCATTAGAAGAAAGATATAGTATGCTTCCTACCCAGGCAGTTTCTTCTACAAATATGCTGGGTTGTGGATCTAATTTGCATATAGAAAATCTCTAAATGGATGGTGCATTGCATGGTTGTGGTCCTGTTTTTACAGGAGATTGGGTAAACTGCTCTTGGAGAGGAATTCTGCCTGTGGGCTCAGCAATTGGAGTGAAAAAAAGTGACATAAACAAACTCCAGAACTTGAATAAAATTACTTTTTGAATAAGCAGAGAGATGCAAATACCTGCCTAGTGTAGAATGCAGGGAGTAGCATGCAGTGGCTGTGGCTGTGCAGTAAATTGAGCTGTTTCAGCCTCCCCTTTGCACAGAACTGCACTTGAGTTTGTGTCCTTAACTGTAATAGTAAAGCTCAGATTCTAAACGTAGAAAAATCAAGACATTGGTGTATGGATCTCCAAGGATGGGTCACGGTTATTTGGTGCTGCATAATGTCTTAGCTTGTACACCTTAATATGAACAGGCGCGGTTGCGTAATGATTGCTGCTGTCAACCAATACATTTGGATCGCCTTCCTTTAACCTATTAGAAAGCTGAGCTGTACCATTCCATTAACATTGTTTGTCCCCCATCCAACCTTTTCATTAGAAGAATGAAGGACAAAACTATATGCCCTTAAAAAGGTGTTCTTGTGAATTTGAAATGTGCTCAGTTGTGATCGTTTGTACATCACTAACAACCAGAGCCTCCAAGTTTGGAGTCCATTTTAGAATGTGTTAAAAAAGTATAGGGGCTAGAGAGAACCCTGTTTGGCAGGTGGAGAGTGGAGGGAAGTTTGTACAGCCAAGTGGAGACTTTTGGGCTTGACAGACCTTGTAGTTTCAAAACTAAAAGTAGAATTGTTTCACTGCTCCTGGCCTGTGTATGAAATAGCATCTCATTCCCTATCTCTGTGGGAGTTTAGGGGAGAAGGACAGACACACTTCTCAGGCTGTGTGGAGTGACTGAAACAGTACGGGAGGTGGTAAGTAGGTGGAGCAGACAGGGACATGCAGGGAATGATCTGCAGTTTCAGCCATTCCTTACAGTTGCACAGAGAAACCCAGAGGGTGGAAGACAGTTTTGAAAAGGTGCAGTGTTGCTCCAAAAGTAGCTCTGGATTATCCAATTGGTAGCTAGGTTGATTTCCTACAGCACCCACTGCAATTTTAGTCCTCACCCTCCTGAACACATGCTGGTTCTCACGAGAACTCAGGCACAGCAAATGGATAATGCCTTGATTAGTGGGTATGTACCCACTGGACCTTGTCATGGGGGACCAGGTCCTCTGCATGGTGACAAACCTGCTTTAGCAGGATTTAATGCATCACACTTGAGGAATAATAAACCTTCACAAGCAACACAAAAGTGTTTAATTCCTAAAGGACAGGGCTAGTTAAGTCACTTTTGACCAGGGGCAATTGGGGGCTTAATGCTTTGTATGTAGCAATCTGTGCAATCTGAGAGAGAGGAGTTTGAGGGTAATTGCTCAATTTTCTGTCCATGTCAACAGGGAAAATGAGCAGCAGTGACTGAGCTCTGTGTGGCAGGGAAACTGCATGAGATGGGAGGTGTGAGACACTCTGTGGAATTTAAAAAGTGCTATCTGCAGTGCACTGCTTCCTTTTCTGTAGCAGCCGAGCTTCTGCCACGTGCAGACTATCCTTTGTCATGAGGTGGGAGGGAAGATGGGACAAGCAAGCTGAAGTTGAAGGGCTTTATCCTCCCTTTGCTCCTTTCTCCAGCAGGGCATAGAGGGCTTTACTCTGCTTTTGTGTCTCTTTCTGGCACAGAGCTAGATAGGGCTATTTCCTGTCAGGGCAAGAAATGCTAACATTCCTCCCCCACCTCAGCAATCTGATTTGTTCTTTGGCTAGAAGTTTCTTTGTTGTTCCTTTCTTGTCCACCAGTTCTGCACTGCTGTGTTGTATTCCCCCTGATATCTTTCTCCTTACTACTTTGCTTTTGGATTTTTCTCCTCAGCACTTTAGGGGAGCTTATTAGCTAAGGTTGTGATCCCTCTCGCAGCTATTCCCACACAGACTATTGAGACATCATCAGAAGCCTCTTTCTGCTTTCTCTCTGTCACTCTTGGGATGCATAGCTCCTAGAAAAGGGCTTTTCTTGGAAGACTGGGGTATGATGTGTGATTTTCTGTCTGCAGGAACAACAGCTTGTTATTTTAAAGCAGATAGTGTGTGTGAATGAGACAGCTGATTGAAATGAAAGCCTGACTATGCTACACAGACAACTGGAACCTGACCTGCAGGTGAGGAAAGCTGCCAGGAGACAGTCACTAGATCTGTGCCCTCAAGGCAAAACCTCTTCCTGCCTGCTGGGAAGCCTCCTTAAGGAAGCAGAGCTGATGATTAGACCTCTCTATGCAATGTCAAACCTCTAGAAGGACTTCTTACCCTTCTGGCATGTGCCAGCAGCTCCTTTACATTTGATCCAGAGTCCAGACTTTGAACAACAGAGGGGAAGTGGGCAGATGCCATGGTCCCCAATTCTTCTGGGTAGTGATATCTGTCAGATGGGAGATCTGTAATTCACTGCCATAAAATATCCCACACTTCTTGAGCTGCATGCAGATGTACATCAATGATGATATTGCTCCAAACAGAGCTGAGAATAGAGCACAATGAGGGTTATTGTTGGCTCTGTCATTCCTGATCAATTTTGCCAGTTGCTTCCCTGGTGAGCTGCTGTTTCTACAGAGCACACCAAGTGCTGGTGGATTCCAGAGGCCGTGAGCTGCAAGGAGAGCTGCAGTGGCTGAGCATGAGGGTAAGAGAGGGCAGAATTTGCAGGAGCAGTCAGGAATATGGCCAGTGGGTATTTCATACGCTGAGAAGGCAGTGTTGGAGTCATTTGGTGAGAGCTAAATGGATGAAAACTTCTGAGCATCAGTGAAATGGAGACAGAGTGAAAGACATGCTGTTTTGGAAGTGGTATGAATGGGCTGAATAGAAGGTTTTGGGACAGAGAGTTGTTGGGTCTCTGGGACTCTCCATTGTGACTTAGTGCGTGGCTCTTGTCAGCACACCACAGCTCTCCCCTTTGCTGCTCCCCTACCCAATGTATTGCTCTGAGTCTCTGTGCAAGGTCACTGAAGGGCAGACTCAGCCCAGCCTGATGGTTTCCACTGAACTGTTGGTCCAGGCCAGCTTGAACTCCTCCAGTAACTGCTGGCATTGTGATCTAGAGCCTCTGGTTCTGGAGGACAGCTCTCTTTTGAGAGCCACAGTGGGCAGGGGAGAGCAGGGAGTATGTCCCAAGAGACTGTCTGAAGTTCTCTTTGAAGCAGCAGACCACTGGCCAAGGGGCAGTGGGCTCCTTAATTACAAGGGAGCACACACAGCTTGTCCAGGGCTGAAAGTGACAGTCTGGGGAAGCATCTTCTGCTGCTAAATTCTGCGATATGGTTGATACACAGTCATATTGGGTCTGTGATTGCTGAGTCCATAAATGGAGTTGACGGACTAGGTTTACCTAAAATACCCTTTAAGAAAAAGCTCTTGAAAGATGATTACAGAATTGAGACACCATCATTTAAAACTGCCTGAGGCAAACTCCTTTGAAAATTGCAGCAGTGGAGGGACAGAGAGAGAACCGCGTAGCCCTTGATTGTAGTGTCGTTCCCTCAGGACCCATCCCCCCTCCTCCTCAGTTTCTCATCTGATATGAGAAAGAGCAGCAGTAAGATTCCTCATCTGTCTTATGAAAATCTGATTCTGAGTGGCTCTGATCAAACCCGGCTGGCTGTCAGCAACGGTGGCCTTGTGTGGAGGGAGGGAGGCTTCTGAGGAGTTGCTGGATGTGGAGGTGTCATGGGTGCTGCCGATCAAAGAGGCATTTTTTAATAAATATATATAAGAAAAAATAAAAAACCTAAGGATTTAGCATAAAAGAAATGTAGTTTGTCTTGTTTTTCCAGTGTAACATGAAGAGGATGAAATAGAATCAGGCACTCCTGCTCCTGAACATACTTCCACAGGAGCATCCTGAGAAGCTGCTTTCCCTGCCCCAGTAATGCTCTAATGTAGTCCGTCATCCCCAGTGTTGTTGAAGAGGGTTTTGTGTTTTCTGAGTTCACTAGACCCTCTCAGGACACCTCATACCTTCTCATCTGATGCCCCACTACCTTCTGAGTATGTTTTAGCACGGGAATACTGCAAAGGAACAGGGAACAGCCTTCGAAAAGAGGAAAACACATGTTACTGGAAAGGAGGGCAGGCGTAGCGCTCTGTCAGGAGGCTGTTGGTAAGACTAGGAGCTGTGTTACCACGCTAAATGCTGATAACCTCAGGAGCATGGTGGACTCCAGGTGCTAGGCCTGACCTCCTGTCTCTCCTGTCTTCTACTGCTGATGAACAAACCTATGCAAGAGATTCCTCACCTTTAAAGCCATCAGGGTCTGCTTCTACTTCTTGCATAAGTACAAGCCATGCACTACTTTGTGAAGCCCTGCACTGAGCCCAGTGACTCATCTGACAGGGCTGTTCTGTGCCTCTCCTCACACTTAAAATGACTGAAATTGGGCAGAGCCTTTGTGTCAGCAGTAGCCTTGGGAAGCAGCAGAAATGGCTGATGCCTGTCCCTGCAAGCTGTCAGGTGCAGAGGAAGTCATGCCACACCGAGCAGTCTGTGAAAGCACTGCACTACTGAAGCAAGTAGAATGTCTCCTGGACCACCTGACCCCCCCAGCCAGTCATCCATCTAACTGAGATGCAATATTATGCAAAGCAAATGTATAACCTTTTAAAGTAAGGCTGTAGGGTCAGTACTGAATCTGCTGTATGACCTTCCCTAGATCCTGTGTCTCCTCTGGCACCCGCTCACAGGGTGACTTTTCCCATCATCTTGGCCAGGTTGTGCTGTTACCATTCTCTTCTCAGAAGGGAGCTTTGGGACATGGGACACTCAGGTTATCTTATGCTTATATCAGCTTTTGAGACAGTGACCTGGTAGCTGTGCTACTGTCTGCTTTTCACCCTACTGTTTTCATCTCCCTGCTGGTTGATTAAGCAGTACGCTGCTCCATGTTGGCCTACTAGTAGGGCAATTTCAGTCAGGGAAAGACATCCCTATGAAATTAATGTCCAAGCATCCAAGGAAGCGTTCTTTATTCTCTCCATTTGCCTGCTGCTCTCCTGAGAAGGCTTCCAAGAGGCTTCAAGCTTGTTTGTGTGTTCAGCAGAAGCTGTCTATGTCCCTTGTTCTTTATGGTTTTTTGAAGATTTTTTTTTTGCCTGTTGCTTCCCACTTTTTTACTTCCTTTTTTTTTTTTTTTATTTNNNNTTTTTTTTTTTTAATTCTCCATTTTTCCACTTAGAGAGAAAAATTATTTATTGCATTGAGATGCGCTAATTAAAGCCATTTTCTGGTATTTGGTTACTGAAGTGTTTGATGTCTCTCTGACAAGACCATGAAATGCACAGAGTGTCCACAGGGACAGAATTTGCTGAACACGGTGCTTTGTAAATGAGGGGACACAGTGTCGCAGCAGCTCATGAATATGAAACGCCCATGATGCTACCTCAGTGGACTTGGGAACACAGATGAATCCTGTCATGTGCTAAATGAGACCAATTTCTTTCACTTAACTTCATCTTCAATCAGACCTTCCATTTGCCTGTTTAAAATTCCCCAAACGTGATGCAGAAGGTAACAGCATTCAGTAAAACAAAGTTTTGCAGCAGCAGAGATATTGTAATTATTTCAGTTTTACATTTTATAAGCAAGCAACATAAAATAAAGTTAGTTTGATTTTTATACCTGCTTGGTGGTAGGAGACTCCCAGCTCCAGAAGCCACTACCCTCTTTGTGTTCTCTGGATATGATGGTATGTGCACAGGGAGGGCAGGACAGTACCCACTACAAGAGCGTCCATTCTGAACTGGCCTTTGAAACACTTGACCCAGTTGAGGAAAGTGGATCAGACTCTGTAAGGTGGAGTCTTCTTTGTTTATGGGGGCTCAGGGTACTCTTAAAGCAGCAACCACACTCTGACTAACTGCAGATCTGAACTGGAACATGGTTTCTAGATGTAGCTTCACCAGTGATGTACTGCCTGACCTGGAAGAGATTCTGTCTGTCCCTATTTATGTGCCATCTTGTATCTAGCAGACAACTTAGTTCATTTGAGCAGGGACCAGATCTTACAGGGAGTTTACAGGATTTTAAGACACCCAGGCTGCAGGTGTTGCTACTCAACCAAAAATCAGCCATGCTTGGGAGGGGAGGTGCAATTTACCAACTTTCAGGAGCAGCTGGGTATTAGATTGGTACAGGTTCTCCCATCTCCTGCTTCTGCTTTTGGCGTTGTCTTCTTTGCCTGTAAGTAAGTTATTTCCTGAGAGATAAAAAAGGTGATGGTTAGTACATGTACTTTAATATGAACACATAAAGCCTTCCTTTCTGTATGACTTGAAAAGCTGCTGTTCCCTGCTTATTGTTTGACTGTCTGCATGTAGCAAGGGTTGCCTTCACTCTTTCCCCTCCATTTTTTCCTCCTCCCATTCACACACTTCTGTCTTATGTCATTGGTGCCGTGCCATAACTTAGTAATGAAGCTCTTTTTGTGTAAGACCTAGGTAAGTACAGCTGTTGAAATAAAATATTATTCTTACTTATATACTGGGACTTAGATGTTCTGGGACAATCAGTTTTGTGCAGTGACTTAACTCCCCAATTAGCCAACGTTTAATACTGGCGTCTCCTGCCCCACCATGACTTCCATATGAATATGCTCATTTTGATTTCATTCTTTGTTCACTTGTTCATAACCATCTGGGAGGTGGAGGGGAGTTTGCATTTGTCATCTAGTGTTTGGTGCTCACTCATCTTTGCACAGGCCATTTGTTCACTTCATTGTTCACGACATTGCAGTGAACTGGTATCTGTGAAGTTGTGTCCTTTCCTGCAGTCATTTCTGAGGATTGCCTACATGGGCATGAGAGCCTGGCCAGTAAAGTATGTGTCAACGTTCTGCACCAGAAACACAGGTTTGTGGAAAATGATCTGAAACCCCCACACTTAACAGGAAAGGAAAAATGTGGGTCACACAGCAAAGCACACAGAGTGGGGGTTTGTCATGCAACTTTGTTTTTGGAAAAAGATGCAGTGTGAGATTGGGAGGACATGGTCCTGTGAATATTTCTGCATGTACTAATGTTAAATGTAAAGCCTCCCTGCAGCTAGTGGGAATATTAATAGTAGAGTATATGACTACTCTCCTGCAGCACAATAGCCCATGCTGTGCTATTCCCCCTGCAGCTGTCACTGTGCTACAACTTAGCTGTGTTACCAGAGCTTATAGGAAAAAAAGATGTGAGTCTCAAGAAGAGCAACAAAAACTGGAGAATGAGTGGGGGTAAGGCTGGGGTCCTTGGTGATAAGTCAGAACTGAGACACTTTGCAACCTATACAAGAGAAGGGAGAGGGATTGTGCAAAAGTGGCACATTGGGAATTGGCAGAGGAAAGAGGTAATTATGAGTAACAAGTGAAATAGACACACAAATATTTCAGGAATTATTTGCCCCTGATAGCATCTAGCCCAGGGACACGGTATTTTCTTAAAATTTGAGACATTTCTGTACTGTTTCCTGTCAGTCTCACAGTCCTAAAGGGTACTGCTTCTGCCTAGAAACGGGCAAGGCATCTGCACTTTGCAGTAAGAACAAGCGTGCACTGGCCTTTGTTGGAGGGGCTGGCAGGGGCCTCCAGAGCTTTTGCAGCTCCTCTGTCTGAAATATTTTCAAAGTGTCTATAAAATATTGGAGGCCTGAATTTCTTTTGGAAAGAATTTCTAAGCGATCACCTGAATTTTGCTAATACAGAGTGGAGGTTGTGCTCTGCAACGGGTTTAGAAATCTCTATGGTATTCAATGGCAATGAGATAAAATCAGCACTAGAGAACCCAGGAGTCTTTGTGAACCTGCAAAATGGAAGGGACATCACTGATCAGGGCCCTAAGTTTACAATTTTTCTAGTGTAAAAAGAGATCAACAAAAAGAAGAGAGAACTGGAAAGAGTAGACTCCTGAAGTAGCTGCCAAAATGAGCAGAGTGAAGAAATTCAGTTTCCTGTAAACACCTTTTACATTTCTGCTGTCAAAAGTGGATAAGGATCTGACCTTCTCCTGCTCTGTGGGTGAAGACAGCTCTCTTCCCAGGTAGTTTTTAATTTACTTGTGTTTGCTGAGAAATGTTCATAGTCTTGTCATAAAAGGATAAATTAGTTCAGGAAAGGTTAAATGGTTTCTCATTCCCAGGCTCATTTTCCTGGACTTAACAGGGCACCTCTGCACAGAGCTTCATTCCCCGCCTTGGACCAGTCTCACCAGTCTGTTCCCTCCTTGGTCCGTGTTGCTTATATACAGGGACTTTCTCCCCCATTATCCCTGAGCAGATTTTACCAGCTGCCTCCACATGTCAATCTGTCTGACCCTGGAGATGCTTTTGTCCTGTAAGTGCATTTTGCTACAAATTTCACCAAGACCTGGGAGTCTCTGCAGGGAAGAGCCAGTGGGATAGCAGCTTCTACCAGGTCTTGTCCTCACAAGCAGAGGTGGGGAGATCTGCCTCAAATGCCCAGCGATGCCAGGTGAGACATTCCTTGCACTTGCCTCCTCTGTCTAAGGGATAGCGTAGGGGCTGTTGCTGCAGTTTCCCTTTAAATGTCTTCGGGAAGTTTGCTGCAGTTGGAGAACCTGTTCGCAGGCACCTGCTCCTTGGGCGGCTGGGGAGCTGGAAGGCACAGCTCTGCTGAGGCTGGCCAAGCTGTCTCTCTTGTCGTGGCCGCGGTTGTGACGGCCCCCGTCCCGCTCAGCCTTCCGCCAGGCAACCAATTAGCGAGAAATCCCACTGTGTGGCCCGCTCCGGACGGCCCCCGCGCCAGGGCCCGCCTGACTGGTGCCCTGCCGCAGCGGGGCCGGGGCTGTCTCCTGGCCGCCCGGCGGGGCACACGGCGGACGGGCAGCAGGGGAGGGCGGCTGGGAGAACCTGCGCAGCTCTGACAGGCGGCCGGACTAGGGGCTTCTCGGGAAGACCCTGCTCAGAGCCCTCGGCACCCTAGGTGGGAATGTCTCTCCAGCTCCTGAATATTCATCTCAGCCTGGGCTGGAGAACGGGGCAAAGCCAGGCTCAGCTGCCTGCTGCCATCCAGCAGTAGCGTTGCTGCGCTGCCGGCAGAGCTGAAAGCAGGCTGCTCATTCCAGCGCTGAAGGAGCTCTGCCTGCACACTGGGCAAGTGAAACCTTTCCCTGAGCCAAACCAGCTTCTTCATGCTTTGAGGGCTCAGGGTCCCTGGAGAGCCTTTGTGGTCTTGAGTCTTTAAAGGAGCTCTGTATTGGTGTACTCTGTTCTTGCTTTGTGCCTCCAGTTACTCTGCCTTCTCTCTCTCCTTTTTTTGCACTAACTTTTTGCAGTGCTTTGTCAAATGACAGACTGTGCAATGCTGTCAGGGCCTTGTTTCTTTAGCAGGATGCAAAGCACACTCAGTTCTTCCTCCTATCCTCAATTCTTTTGTTTCTAGCATCCTTTTTAGTTGGAGTAGCCATTGTCCTTATGCTGGGAATACCCAGTGACCTTCAGCCATTCCAGGATGACACTGGAAACCATGAAAAGATTTATTACAATACTGCCAGACATGTGTTCCCTAGTGTTTGTATCTGCTAGACCATCAGCATTTCTTTCCTGAGGAAGATCATGGGCCTCTGCACAGCCTGAGACTCCCAAGAGCAGATCCTTCAATATGTAGTTTTATGTAATTTCTCTCAGTTTCTGCCCCATGCTTCATTTTCAACAGATTCTAGGTGACTGATGTCTGAATAAATGATAACACATAACAAGCAAATTCTTGCCAGTTCATGATGGCAACGTAGGCAGCAAGGTGTAGTACAGGTGGCTTCTTTCAGCTTCAGGGTTGTGTTCATAGATGCATAGTCCATGGCCTATAGAGCCCTACCTGCATTAATCTGTTCATCTTGCAAGATTTCTTGTGACTTCAGACTTCAAAGTTTTATTGCCTTGTTTTAATATTAAACCATATATTTTTAATTATTGCTAAATAACCCTTTTGTGTTTTCCTCTAATAAGAAACAGGCTGTTTCATATCTGTGAAGCAAGATTGCAAGAAGCAATTGTCTCCAGTGAGAGGAGAATACAACACTCCCCACTTACTGCTGCTTCTTTCTCTTGTTGCAGACATTCCTGTGATCCCTGACTTGGAAGATGTCCAGGAGGAAGATCTGGCCATGCAAGTGGCAGCTCCCCCCAGGTAAGAGCACTGCCAGGTGCTCTTGAGGCTCTCATTAGCAGTGCAAACTGGCTAGTGAAATTAAACCCATCTTACTCATGCTCTTTGGCTGTCAGTAGCAGTGCTGTTCAGCAGGATTTGGTGCAGTGTTTTGTGACAGTAGTGCTCCAGCCTGAACAGTGCAAAATTCTTGTTTTCTGTTACACAGAGAAAGCACTTACTGCATATTCTTTCTATATATAAAAAACCTACATTAGAATAATGTATTTGATGTTGCAAAATCAAACTCTCAAAAGTAGGGAAATTCTTGATTTAAGGTTGCCTGCATAACCCCAAATGTCTCCAATACACATGCATTATCACACACACTTTAATTTTGATGGTCGTAGGCTGCTTTGCCCTTCACAGGAGATCCTTCTTACTCAAGTGTGTAGTTAATTTGCAAAGTACAATCCTGTTGTTTGAAGGTGCTATCACAGTAGCCTTGGAGTCAGCTCACGGGAGACCAGAAAGTTTTAAGAAATGAAAGTTTTTTGAGTTTTGTCTTAAACATACCAGGAAACTCTTCTTTCCTCTATTGGGCCTATTGCCAAGGTCACAGACTGGTATTTGTGTTGATCCTTATTTGGAGGTGTGGGATATCTTACTCCTGGCCACAGATGCCTCTCTCACAACTGTGGAGTAGTTATTGTAATTATAAAGATGTTAGCAATAATAATTGACAGTTTATGGTAGTAAATTTAAAATTGCTGTGTCTCTCACTGGAATTAATTTATTTTTCTCTCTTTCTTTTTTAAATAAAGCAGTGTTTTCTTGCAGTAGAAAAGACAAGTGATTTTCATGGACAAACACAAGCAAATTCAATTAATAGAGGTCTGTTCTATAGTGTTGGATCATCTGTGATGGCAGGTGTGGTACAACAGTGTATCACCCCCTACACCATGTTTTTCTTGGAAGGCTACATTTTAGGAAGTCATATGTTACAGCTCTGATGCAGCTCAGACATGAAAAGCCAAAAATCCCTACTATTCTGTAGCTTGTATGGTGTTGCTCTCAGAGGCTCCTTTGCTAAGGCACTGGGGCTGTTTGAATGCTCACTATGGTCTTCTTTTCTTTCTAGCCCTTGCAACTAGTCTATGGATCGTCTTTTGGCATGCTGGTTTCTCTGAGGGAGTCCATGGTTGCTCCACATCCTATTTTTATGCATGTGCACAACCTGGTGCATAGATTTGTCAATGACTGTTTGTTTGCTGACTGAGCTGTGCTTCTGTCTGGGTACATCCATCCCAAGAGTCTCTGTGGGGGATGTGGACACTCAAGAAGTCACCAGACTACTGTTCATGACATCCTTCTCCTCACACATGCTTCCACATTGACACAGGCTTGTTCTCTGACCCTTTCTGGCTGCAGTGTGCAAGTGAACCGAGTGCTGACCTACCATGACCTGGACAAAGATCTAATGAAATATGCTGCCTTCCAGACTCTGGTAAGTGGATGTTGCTATGGGCTGGCCAATGTGAATCCCTCTCTTTCTGGGCTCATGACATCCTCCACAGTGATACACAGCTGCCCAAAATACACAAACTTATTATCCAAAGAACTTGCAGTCTCCCAGTAAGTCTGTTCCTCTCTGCAGCATGACTTTTGTATTTGTTTGTGTCTGTAAATAATGTGGAAATGGTATCTATTGTGCAGATGAGGTTCTTGCTGTTGTCCTGGACAAAGTGACCCTTATGGGGCAAATGTGGTGATGTCTAACAAATGTATCTGGTGAAATGATGGTGTTCACCTTCTCTGTGTCTGTAAGACTGTGATTCTGTGTGTTCATAGGATGGGGAGGTAGACCTGAAGCTCCTCACCAAAGTTTTGGCTCCAGAGCATGAACTACGTGAGGTAAGTCTTTGTTTTGTGGAAACACCAACAAAGTAAAAGCTTCTTGTGTGTCTCAGAGTTAACTAGGAAAGGAAGCCTATTCAGTGGGGTGAAGAAGAGATGTGAGGAGGAGCTTGTCCAAGCTGTTGGAGGTTTGATTTCCCCAGCAGGTGATTTTTAAGATAGATGGTGCTTTCTTGGTGTGAGTTTATGGCATCACTATGATTGGCCCCCTTCAGTCTGAAGGAGCTGTTCAGGAAAACGTGAAAGGCCTAGTACTGTCAGAGATCCCTGCAGAAACGGTGCTTTGTCCTTTGGTAGCCACCATGAGCTACAGGTGGTTCTACAGAAGAGTACAAAGGGAAAAGGCAGAAAGTATTTTGGGTTTGGGCATGGGGTTTTTAAAGCAGACAGAACAACCTCAATACAATTGGGTGGGCAGCAGCTCAGGACTTGCAACAAAGGATTTCTGCAGCTTTGAACTGCACATGCTTCAGCAGAAGTGCGGAAGAGTGGAAGGGCTCCTTTCTACGCCCTGCGTGGGAGTATCTAATATGAACAAGAATCGAAAAATATGTCCTTTCTGGAATTTCAGAATGTGAATAATTTTGTCCATGTTTTAAAACTGTAGCAGATATTCACATTTCGTTCTGGCCAGTTGCCTTTTGGTTTTTCTCCTTGCTGTTCTGGCATTGTTCAGAGGACTTTGGGTGACACCAGTAACATTTCAGCATGCTTGTCTTTTTTCCTCTTGGTAGGATGATGTCAGCTGGGATTGGGACCATCTCTTCACAGAGGTGTCATCAGAACTAGTGACTGAGTGGGACCTGGGACAGTTGGAGAGGGAGGACCACCTCAGTCTCCCATAGAGCTCTGACACCAGATGTCTCATACGTCCATCTCCTGTAAATAGTAGAGCATTTAAATTTTCTATTCACCTGTTTGTATTTGAGAATTTATTTCAGACATGAAAATAAATAGGACCTTGCTTCATAGAAAAAATTGTCCTGGGAGAAGTTTTGGTTATTTTTTAATAAGAATTTTTGCTCTCAAAAGAAATTAAGAATTCTAAACACAATAAAATATTTACTTATAAAGAGTCATTCCACCTCAATAGGACCTCTACAGATAACTGCAATGGTGGATCTTTTCTCTATGGAAACGCAGCCTCTCTGGAGTGGACCATTGTGCAATGGAGTGTGGTTTGCACTGATGGCTATCAGAGAAGCTTAGGCTGATATGACTTGTTTTCATAGGACATCCAGGTTACCATCTTCCTCACAACAGACACCTCAAGTTGTCAGGATATCTGATTTACATTTCACCCTCCAGCCTTTCCTTGTTAGTTTAACCTCTCTCTTGGAACATTACTTCTGTATTGACTCAGGAAGCAGCATCACCTATTAAGCTGCCACTTCTTACAGCCCCTCTTTATACCTTGAGGTTTCCCAGCTAAATTCTGACCAGACATCACCTCACTTATCTTTTGCAATCACACAAAACCACAGCCTGAATGGAGATCGCTTCAGGCACAGGTGCTTTGCAAGGAAAATGTTTATTCCGTGTGGGTGAAAAAATGGAGCCTGATGTTCCCAAACAAGGTAACTCCCTGGTGGGTGTCTCCAAGGAACCCAGTAACTCACTCTTATTGTCATCTAAAGAAAAACTCATTTAGCTGTTAATACCTTGTCCCTGTAGAACCATGGTCATTATTTGCAGGAAACAGTAACATTACTTCTAAACCAATGTCCTTCAAAGCCTTGCCCTGTTGGAGAATCTTGCTATATACTTCTGGAGAGTGCAGGTACTGAGAGGAAGCTTGCTGTACTGCTTTTCTTTGCCTGTTTGGTTGGTCTAACAGAGCACTGCATTTCCACTTTTGTGACAGCAGGACAGGTCCAATAGCTCACTGTGAATTCAGTACTCTGCAGAATTTCAGGTGAGAGCTGACATGCCAAACAATTTTACCAACAAAAAAGAAGGAGTTGGGCCCCAGTCTGGGACCACAAAAAATAATGGGAAGCTTATCTGTCTTAAGGAAACACTAAGTTTTTAAGAACCAAGACATCTCTCCTGTAACTAGAAAACTAAGTGAGGCATAAGCTTGGGACGCCAATGTTTGGAAGATAATCCGGAAATCTTTTTCTGGGCAGAGAAACCTGTTTTGGTAGGAGCAGAAACTTCGCAGCTGAGCTAGCACCTACTTTTCTGTGACTCTTAGGATTCTTGGCCAAAGAGAATTTAGAATACTTTCTACATCCCAGGAAAAAATTGAAATTCAGCAAACTAAAATAGGTTAGTAAATCAGAAAACAAGCCAGTCCGAGAAGGAAAAGCTGGGTGTTTTTGGGTACCTGCCTCAGCTGGGGACACTGGGCAGGGATACTCTGGGGCAAGAAGCAGGTGTGTGTGGGCCAGGCCTGCGCGCAGTCTGGGACCTTGCTAACCCAGCAAACACCTGAGCAGAGCTGGAGAGAACGGCTTGAAAAAAATCCCAGCCTCATCTATTTTATGGCAGGAAGAGGTGTCTTTGGTCATTTGATCTGACCTGCTATAATATAGGCCATGTCAGAATCCAGTGAGATGGGGCTGAGCTTTGCTTGTCTTTTAGAAAGGCAGACAATATATTTAAAACTCTTCCGTGGTTACTTTTTAATAGATGATTGCCCTTATGGTTTAAAATCTGCTTTATTTCTATACTAGTTTTTGAGTTTCATCTTTTGTTTCTTGAGCCTGCTTGCTTTCACCTTTCTACAGCCATGCTGTCAGATATTTTCTCCTTGCTTCAGTATTTATGTGCACTGGGATCAAGTTGTCTCTTTAATTTCCTTCAATAAACTTAATAGACTGAGACTTGTTTCCATGTCTCTTCGATTCCTTGCACAGCTGGAGGAGGGGAGGTGGGTGTCAGGCTCCTCGCCCTTCTCCAATGAGCTGTTCCCACCCACCTTCCTTCCACAGTTGTGTTTTGGTTGCAGTGCTGGAAGATGAATAAGATCTGCTTCTTCTTCTTTCTCAAGTCCTGGTGCTGTGACACTCATGTTACTATCCTTACTAAAGAGGAACCATGAGCTGCTCTTTCACAAGCCCAGGCTTGTGGTGTAGAAGGGAATAGAGGTGACCTCACCCCGATAAGTAACAACTTTGTTAATTAACCAATACAGTCTCGCCCCTGATGAGTAACAGCTATGTCCAATAAGGATGAGTGAGATAAAAGAGGGGGTTAGCTGGTAAGGGAGGATTATTGTGGGGGAGGAACTCTTAGAAGCATGAAGGAGAGAATCATGAAGCAGGCTCCTGGAGAGAGAGAGAGAGAGAATCACTGCTGTGAGGTCACTATGGGTCTGCAGTTAGAGCCTGGTGTTGGAACCTGCAGCCATGGTCTAGCCAGGTAAAAGCCTGCAGTCAGAGTCTGCAAACTCATGTATGCTGTCATAGTTTAGCAGGAAATAACCAGTAGTGAGAGGCTGCAAGGGAAACCTGCAGTAGGTGCTTGCTGCAGCCAGAGTCAGCAAATGGTTGGAGTTAAGATGGTTAAGCTGTAACAAGGAATAAACCAGGACCCTTTTTATGCTGTGTATAACAAGAAGTCTGCGCCTCAGCTCATTTTTACCCTCTAATAAGAGGGCTACTGCAACAGTGATGCACCAGTGTGTATTGGCTGTGACAAAGCTGCCTCAGGAACCCACATTTCTGACACGTTCTGTGGAAAGAGAATGCAGGAGAGGAAATGGCAGGTGTAACTTTTTCTTGTAGGCTGCAAAGCAATCACTCAGCTTGAGCTTCAGGTGAGATAAGAAGAGGGAGCAGTTTTCAAAACAGTGTCTACAATTCCTAGAAACTCAAATCAGCCCTCTGGGCTGTTTCTGGCCAAGGCATACAGCAGAATTCTCTTGCTGGTATCCACAGATCCTGTACTGCAGAGGGATAATGCAAGGTACAGTGGTGTGCTTAGGGCCTCATAACGACTCTTTGGCAGAATCAGGGAAATAGAAATAAGGGACCTCAAGTTCCCAATTCAGTCATGGCTTTCATAAACCTGGCAAATGTTTTTCATCTTCAATTCAAACATAGCAATTCAATGTAGAGCAGTCTTACTTGGTCTTTGTTCAGCTCTATACTTACATTGCTGAGGCAGAGCTGCAAACCTGTAAGAGTGTGTGTGTAAACAGCATGTTTAACTCAGTGAGCTGGCATGAGGTGTCTGCCCAGGGATTTGCTGGGATTCTGGATGGGTGTAAATATCTACCTGCAGATAGCTTCTGGCAGGCTCAAAGATCAATAGAGCAATACTGTGCAAATGGTGAGCCTCATCACAAATAAATGAAGTGCATAAAGGAAAAATTAAATCTAGGTCCTATCAGTTTTAGAAATCTCTGGTTTTGCTCATAATAATACATATTTGTAGGCTGTCTTGGTGGAGATGCCTTACTAGAGTGCAGTTTGTCACTGATGGGGGAATATTGGGGCTGAGACAGTCTAGGAAACACTGGAAAAAAATGGAGTAAATAAAAGCTGAAGAAAAGCCAGACCCGGCAACTTTCCATTAAAGAACCTCTTAGAGGGACTCTGGCTGGCTGTTTTATTAAGTGTGATAAACTGAGTGGAGGTGGGGGGGAGCTCCTATGTTAATAAGCTGGAAAGGCACTGCCGTTCCTCTCTCCAAAGCATCTCAGGGAAAGTGGAATTAATTCATGGCATATGCTCCCAGCATCTGCCGCGATGACCCGGAGTGGCAGGAGCCGAGTGCCAGGCAGTGCCAGCCAGAGTCTGTATTCCCAGCTCCTCTCTGGGGCCTTGTGCAGTGCTGCTGCCTGTGGCTGGGCATGGCTGCTCCAGTGGAACAACCCTGCCAGCTGGTCTGTGGGGGCTGTCACAGCCCAGGCCACAGTATTTCTGCCTTGGAAGAAGGAGAGATGCTCTAGGCTTGGGGAGGGAGAAGGGGATGTTTGGCTATAAAAGAGACCTGTTTGAATGAAAGCTAATCCAGTTTGTCCCAAACAGCCAAAATTCCTCCCACAGCATTCCCTGACCAACACCTCCCTTCTCCAGCCATTTGACTTGTCCTGTCTTGCTTTAAGGTTCTGAGTCCTCAGTTTTCCTTCTTTCCCACCCTGTCTTTACAGATGATTTGATCCTCTCCTTGAGAGAGAGGGAGACAGGACAGACACATTTGAGGTTAGACGGGATTTCATGCTCTGTTTTATGGTTTCTGGGAAATAACTTTTCACACCTTTTTTCCCCTGGACTGACCCAGGCCACTAGTACAAAGTGCTGTGGTAATCTTTGTGCTTCACGATCTGCCCGTGAATTTTCCCTCAGGAAAGGACACCCAGAGCCAACCTCCAGGTTGCTCTTTCTGCAGCCACATCCTTCCACCTTTTTGGACAACTGCCTGAGACACAGGACACTTCTATGGCCTGGAGAGCTGACAGAGTCAGGAGAAACTGGAGTGGTGGGTGATCCCCCAGGCAGGGCAGAGATGCCCCACACTGCTTCTGTGCTCTCCCAGCAACTTCTTGCAGCTTCTCCATTTGTGCTCCCTTTTGAAATGTGGTGCCCCGGTCCTGGACAGGGATAGTGCTGTGCTGAGTGAGGGCCAAGGCAGGGCAACACAGGGGATCCACAATTGGCTGTCCTGTGAGACCAGTCCTCTCAAGGCCATGCTTTATCCAGAGGGATGAGCTGCACTCCTGGCAGTCGCAGCCTAGGAAGGACCTTGATTGATTTGGTCATGAATGCTGTGTGGCATGGATGTCCAGAGCTCCTGAGCCCACTAATCTCTCTGCCATGATCCCTGGGGAGATGAAACATTTCCTCTTAGTTGCCCTATTACCTGCGTCTGCCCCAGCTGGCTGCTCTGCCTCACTGGGGCCAGAACAATTCCATGCCATGGGCCCTCTTATCAGGCTCCATCTCCTGTCACTTTCAGGACCACTTCATTATCCTTTTATTAGCCCTCTTCTCCTGCTTATCGTTATTAATAATCACACTGGATCAGCTGGAGTGCTGACAGCTGCCCCTTGTCTATTCTTTCTGTCTATTTTAATCCTGCCTGCTTATCTGAAATAAACCTGATCCTTTTTCTTTTAATTAAAGAAATTTGGTGAGCCGGCCCCTCCTCCATGCAAAGATAGGACTGATCACACCAGTGATACTGAGGGAGCAGGAAAAGGGGCAGATTGCTGGGTGACAGTGTTTTCCACAGCCCAAAGATACGGGATGTCAGGGTAGAGGCTGGAAGAGGTTGAGGCACATGTGTTGTGAGAAGAAACACAGCACTGGGTCACTGTGAGATACTTATTTTGTGGTCCCTGTCTGGTCCAATGTACTGATGCAGGGCTGTGTGACTACACTGCACCAGTGCAACACAAACAAGGGAGGTGTGTTCCCCTCTCTCTGTTTAGTGTGGGTGGCAACAGCAATGCTGGGCTCAGAGCCGGTGTGAGTGGCCTGTATGAGTGGCCAGGGCTGCTGGGATCACTGCAGTTGCTACAGGGGCTAGAGGAGTTTGTTTCTCAGTGCTTTATAGTGCTGCCAGAAGCTGCAAGTGCTGGTCTTCACAGTGATGCTTCTGCTTTGTGCTCCCACAGGCATGGCTTCCTGGGGCCACCGATCTCATTCTAGTCTCTTAAAAATGCCTTGCTGGGCAGTTTGCTTGAGCTGAAATATTTGTGTTGTCTGTGGGGACAGGTCACTCAAGGAAGGGCTGTGCAAATAGGCTGGGAGAAAATTGTTGTTCTAATTCACACTTTTATGAACCCATAAACTCAAATCTGCATTCATTGCAATCTGCAAAGTGACTGGAGTGTGGGCTGAAATGCTTAGAAAGTGTTAATCAGGGGTCCGTAACAAAGCAAAATGCTCTGAAGTGCAGCAGCAGGAGCTTGGCCATAAGCAGCAGGAGTATTCAACCTTAGTGCTAAACAGGCCAATTCTTTGGCTCTCAAACGCTTCATTTCAGATGCACAAGTTGCAGGTTGACTGAATGCGTATGTACCCTCTGCTACAGAATATGGCAACTGGCTCAGATTTGTAGGGCTGTTTCACCCGAGAGGCTTTGGGCCCAGGAAGGGTATAGGGCAGAACTTCCTGATGCTCGAGTGGGAGTGTAGCTTTGAAATCCTGTCAAGCAGAGCCATGCTGATTTCTGTCCCTGTCCTTTTGCTGCTTGTGAATATCGCCACTGATTGGGGTGAACGTTAACCTGCAGTTCAGATGTTGGTGATGGAGCTGCCACAGTACAAACCCACGTTTGTGGCTTCATAGGTCCTTTAAAAATTTGTGATTCTCTAGCAGTCGTACGCAAGAATTGCGTGTGGTGACATTTGTGCTATTGCTTCTATGTGAAATGTCCTGCTGCTTACAGAAAAATCTCTTCATCATTACTTAATGTTGAACAAAATGTTTGAAAGATGAGAGCATGCAGAATTCATTTGCCTAAACTGGTATACTATTAACTGATCAGACTGATTATCTGACTTTGCTCCTTCAGCAAAAATCATTCCTTTTTTGGGCCCAAGTAAGGAAAATTCTCAAGATGGTTTTTGGCCCTGAAATGATGAGGGACACTGTATTTGGTGTTGTGGGACATTTTGAATCAGCCAAAAGAGATGGACTTGCCGTCCATGTGATAGGCTGAAGTCTTGCTCTGATCATTATCCTGATCAGCAGAATTACTCACAAAGCCAGAAAAATGCCTTGGTAAATTGCCAAAGAATTTGATCCAAATCAAGCAACCTTCTCAGTGCTTGGAGTTCCAACGCCAAATTGGAGCTAAACTTGTGGCTCCCTGTGGCCTGCAAGGTTGTATGTGCAGATGGCTGTAGGCTCGGTGAATCAACCTCACAAATAAATGGGCAATAATAGTTCAGGCTATGGTAGCTGTACCTGAGCTCACTCACAGCTAGTCCAGAGAGATGGAAAATCTAACCCAGAGGGTGAAGAAAGAGCCTGGACTTGCCCTGCTGAGTGCTGTAAGTCCTCTTCTTTAGGATCTGAGCTAGTTCCTTTAAAGCCTCTCTAGTATTGGCTTCTGTATTGCTCTATGCCTCACAGAGATACTTCTACTCACTTCCATGGCCTTCAAACCCATAGTCCCCAAGATTTAAGATCCTGTGTGTTCCTGTGCATAGGTGATTGGATGCTCTTCATTTCATACAGAGGGACCAGAATTGTAGGCTGATAATTCAAGTCCTCCAGGATCCCACAGTGAGACTGTGACACAGCTAGGAACCGAATCCAGCCCCTCTTAGCATCCATCCACTTTGACAGCCATATTACTTCACTAACTGAAATTATGCGCAAGGCCAATATGTTTGTTTTGATTTTCAGCCAAGAGCTGGTTTCAGGCTACAGATCTTCCAGATTTTCATAAACACAAAGTAAATCTTTATAGTCTCTGTATAGAGCATCTTCCCCGGGAACAGCACCAGCACGCTGCCCACGTGGTAGTATGCCCGCTAAGATAGGAAACTGTAATCATGTCCTGCAAAAACTGCTTTCTGCCATGAGGCTGGTCTATTATCCCAGAAATAGCCAGGGAAAAGGATGAGTTGTGAATGGGCACAACTATTTTCCAGTGCAAACTCTGGAAGTTTGAAGCCACTAGGGCTCTTCAGCCTGCTGATGTCCCGCTCTACAGAGAGTTCTGCTGAGTTCAGCAGAAGATGACTGCAAAGTAGGGATGGAAAAATCTCCATGCTGAGAGATGCACAGGTCATTCAGAAAGGCTTGGGTAAGTCATAGAGTAGCACACAGCCTTGAGATTAACCAAGCAAATGCAGTGGGTTCTTTTGTTTGGTTGGTTTCTTGTCTCATGGTGGTCAAGAGCCTTTAACAAAACTATGGGCCCTGCCTGTTCCAGGGCCTGTAGGCTCTTGTCAGAGGGTATCCCAGCCTCAACATAGTTTTTAATCAAGTGGAACTGCTTGTGGCACTGTTTGTGACAGCTTCTTGTGACATAAAACGGGGAAAAAGAGAGGCCTGTAAGATACCTATGACTTGCATGACATGCAATTGAATATGGAGTTTGGAGAATGTTTGTCCTGGGTTGTAGTATAGAATATGCAAAAGTATTCTATTACCATCTTCACAAACTGTTGAATCCAATTGTTGGAGCAGTGTTTCCCAGACCCCTCCCCCTGGACTATGTTCTGTTAATGGCCCATCAGGTGCCTTGCTGTATTGACTCATAGATAACTGCCTCTGGGAGCAATCTCTCGCTAATGGGCCATCAAGGCTCTGCTGCATGACTCACCATCCCATTGTGAGATGCTGTGCCCAGGGGGGAGGAGCCAGGCATTCTCACCTGGATATAATCTGGGATGTGGGCAGCCCTTACCCACTGGATTCCCAGAGGACCAGAGCTACCAGACCTTTCTACAGGATCACTGCTTCAGGAAGACCACCTCATCTGGACTGCTTCCATCACCTGGATCAGGTTGTATTCTGACTCTGTAAGTGGTCTTTTGTATTATTGGATTTATTTTTATTCTACCTTTTCTTATTATTATTAAATTATATTTTCTGACTTGGAGCCTCTCACCTGGTTTGTTTTCAGACCACTACATTGTTCAGTAAAGGCAATGTCACATTACAGAAATGTACCTGGAATAGTTGTCTGGGTCTAAAACACTCATCTTTAACTTGTCAGATAAAGGGTTTTTGTTTTCATGAAGTGGACATACATCCGTGTCATACTGGATACAGGCCTTTCCTTGGGTGGAGGGGTCCCTGTGCCATATAGAGCATACCTATATCTACCAACTGAGCACGTTCTGTCTTGTTGGGCCCAGGGATCTGTTTGTCTATCAGTACAACGTGCACATGCACCAGTGATGGCTGGGGCTGGAAGTATTTATGGCAATTAAAATGTTTTGCCTGGAAGCTGTTTTGGGGGTTTTTTGAAGTGAGGATTTTCAGACTTCAAGGTGTTAACAGCCCCTCTAAACGGTTTTGTTTTTTAATTGCAGTAAATGACTGTGGAGCCATTAAACATTCGCCTCTCTGCAGTTGTTTCTAAGCCCTTTCAGTCCTTCTTCTATTTATTCTGTTTAATTCAGTCAGGTAGCTTCAGGGTAGTGAAGATCAATACTTTACTTTGATAGAAAAGAGTCAGGTTTGAAACACAGAGATAAAACTGACACATTTTGTATAAATTTAATTAAAAATGCACCTTTAGTGGCATGTTGCAAGCACAAAGCCAGCCCTCCATCTAGCTATCGCTCTGTCTCGCTCCCTGTCTCTCCTTTCTTGTTCCTAACAGGAAGATCTCTGAATTTGCCTCACCAACAAAGCACCTTATTTTATGATTTTTGTCTTGAAAGTTTAGCACTGAGGGAGCAGAATAGAAGGGATGTGAAATTCTAAACAGACCTTCTGCTCTCTCCCCAGTCCCATTCCTTTTGGTGGTAGTGGCTGGGGGGACAGGGAAGGAGCTGGCTCCCCAGTGGAGAAAGGAGGGGGAAGAGGCAAAATATAGTCTGTTTTTGTTTTTTGTTCTTTTTTTTTTTTTTACCCAGCAGATTGGACACCCTGGGGCACTTTCTGTTTGGATCTGTAGCTTTCCTCCATTCCCACCCCCTCTTCTTGCTTTGTTAAACTGAGAATTATTTTTCTGACTACATGTGCATCCCTGATCCCACTAGGACAGTACTGGCCACGAGGCAGTGTCTTTATTCTCTCTTCCTTTTTCCTCCCCTGCTCCCCTCATTTCTTCCTTCTCCCTCTCTCCCTAACCCTGCTGCCAGTGGGCACATTTGTCTTGTGTTTTATAATTTGGCCCCTTTCACCCCCTTCCCCTGCATATCTCTCTCTCTCTCTCTCAATCCTATTTGACTCGGTTCATTTTTCACTTGAGTGCCTTTCCTCCCAGACTTCCCTCTGCTCCAGCCTCCCTCTGCTCAACACCAATAAAACACACACAACACAGGTAGAACAAGGTGCCAGGGCTCAGTGTGACAAATGACTCACACACCACTCAATAACCAGGGCAGTAAATTGCCCTCTCTTCACCCTCTGCCGCCTTCTGGGGACAGCAGCCTGGCTGGGCCCTTGCGAAATGGGCTGTCCTGGTACAGCATGGGATCAGGAACGCCACTGGGAATTGGGAACTGCTACCACCAGGGCAGAGACTTTTCCAGCACTGTCTTTTGGGGTTGTGGGATTTAGTGTCTTTTATTCACTCCCCATGGGGCCATGTAGCCCAAGGGCCCCAGGGACTTGTTGGAAAATGGGAGTTGTGCCACTAAAGGGTACGAATGACCTGCCTGACTTACACACCACCTACTTAAGTAATATTTTATGCCCAAGAGTTTCAAATTTTGTTCCACCCATGCAAGCTTTGGGACGGTTTTAAAGGGAAGGATGATTCCTGACGTCTTTGTTCCTGAGCTGGCAGCTCTGGCTGAGCACCATGTTACCTCAGAGAGCAGGGCCTCCATGGCTGGTGTTCCCTGTGTGCACCAGCCCAGCTTAAGCACCTCAGACACTTTCTCCCTGCTGCTGATCCATGGCCTGGCCTTCCCTGGGTGACAGGATTGCCCTGGCTGCACACTCACATTGCACATTGTGTTGCTGCAGTGCTCACGTGGGCTTGGAGCTGTGCACTTGTGTTCGAACAAACTTACAGGAGAGAGAAGTAAACCACCACGTGAGAAAAATAGACCACCTGTCCAGGAACAGGCAAGGGCAAAGGGTAACAAAATAAATGTGAACAGCACCTCTCATGAGCCATCAGCACCTGCAATTGGCTCCTTCCCGTGTCTTTGAAAGCCCCATATGCTTGGTACATTATGGATGGTGTGGAGAGAGGGGACACTAAGCAGATGTCATTGGGAGAGGCTGGGCAGAAAGAAAGGAAAGGCTCTAGAAGATAATAAGCTTGACCTCATAGACAGGCCAGGTGAGCTTGTGAAGAAGGCTGAGGGACAGAGGCACAGCTGCATATACTGAAGAAGCAGCAGCAAAAATTAACCTGGATGATGGGGCAAAGGAGAGGTGGTGTCTGCCTGCCTCTCCATGCCCCAGGTGATCTGTGTGTGTGTGGCTGTCTATGGGTCAGCATGTGGGCAGTGCCCAGCTTGAGGCAGAGCACGGGCTCTCAGATCCAGTGGCAGGGAGCAATGTGCAGCTGCTGCACAGAAATATATTCTTTGACTTCCATTGTGTCTGACTTCAGCTGTCAAACTGCAGTTGCTGTGAATTTTGCTTGAGAATCAGAAGATACTGTACAGGCAGTGCTGAGTTGTTCAACAAGATGCAAAGTGGGGTCCATGCTCAATGGATTTCAGGTGCTAACCCCTTTTGTCTCAGATAATTGCCAACTTGGGCAGATGTGTGTGTTTCCTGTTAGTGGTTTCATTTGGTTCTGGGATTCCTCACCATCTCTCCCTGAGTTAATTTGTGGCAGTAATATATGTAGAACATCTAGCCTCGTACTTGCAGGAGACTGCATTTCAGCTGTGACTGTGGAGTGTATTTTGTAGTCTTTATACTAGTGCTTT
Organism: Cyanoderma ruficeps; assembly: GCA_008694505.1. Lineage (NCBI taxonomy): Eukaryota > Metazoa > Chordata > Aves > Passeriformes > Timaliidae > Cyanoderma > Cyanoderma ruficeps. Next base: position 29,881,606 of record VZDJ01007753.1, read on the forward strand.
AGCTTGTTGATGTAAAAGGAAAATACTCATTTTGTATCGCCCTGTGCCTCAGCCTGGGTGTCTCCACTCTGCAGCTCAGGCTGCTCAGTTTTACCAGCAGTAAAAGCAGAGAGTTTCCTTGCTGAGCTAAAGCGTGATGGCTTAACTCTGTCCGTTTGTCTACATAATATCGGCTGGAATACCAGTTCAGGTTCTCCAGGTTCTCCTGAATGATTCGTGGAGCTGAGTACTGAGGGCTGGTTTCTCAGGGAGTGCGCCGGGAAGGAGCGCACAGTGCGCGTCTGCAGACGGACAACTCTCGCGTTTGCTGCCTTTAATCACGGCAAATGAAAGTTTCTAAACAGCGGAAGGTGCCAGGCTTTGTGTTCTGCCACCGGAGCTGCCTCTGCACCGCCGTCAGTGCCGGTAATTGCAGACAGAAGCTGCTTTGTGTTAAAATGGCATCGGTAATTGAAACGGAATTCAGAATCAGGACCCTGCAGGCACCGCTCGGTGAAAGAAGAAATAAAGATCGTTTGGGTCACATCTTTTGTAATTTGCGTTTAATAATCGTACCAGGAGGTACATACAAAGGGAGAGGAGAGATAAGACACAGCTACGCCCCCTCCTCACTCTGCCTTGCAGCCTTCCGCCTTCCCACGGAATGGGGGAGCCTGGTGGGATCCCCCCCCCGCCTGGACTGGGTGGTGGGAGGGCTGCCGGCTCCCTCCCACCGCGGCTCGAGGCTGCTTGCCGAGGCCAAGCCAGTACTGCTCACTGGCAGCCAGGAGAGAGCGGCTCCTTGGGTTCGTGTTAAACTGGATGCTCGAGTGACGGTCTTATGGTTAGGCTGAGGATTTATGAGCCCGGGTGCTGGCTCTTGCCCTGTGGGTCTGGCTCAGCTTTGAGCATCAGAGGGCACTCCACTGGTGCAGTTTCTGAGTTTCTCACTGAAATGGGATCCTTCTGGTATCCTTTGATGGGCTTCTGCAGTTATGCCCATACAAGTATATTCAAGCAAATGCAGGACATGGTTCAAGCTGAAATGTCCCAAAGTTCTCCCACCACAGCACAACAGGCCTTCTCTGTTCTGCTTCAGGGAAATAAAATATTGTCTGTGCTCCCCGCAAATTTCAGCCAGGCTGTGCCTCAGGAGGCACAAGCTGGTGGGCACCAGCACTGTGCCAGGAGCCTGCCCATGCTCAGAAAGTCCTAGTACTAGAGCCTGTGCCCTGGTAAATTCACTTGTGTGGATGCAGCCTTGTGGTTTCCTTCTTGACCTGTTTAGTGAGTGACTTTTGATCTCAGGTTATTGGAGTTACCAGGGAAAAGCCATATGGCAATAAAAATATTGCAGAGATGTTCAGGAGAGGACTGCAGTACAAGACACAAAGATCGTGTCAAAGGCTGAGGAAAATGAAGGTGCATCCTAAATGCAGATAACTTCTGTTCTTTTTGGCTTCATGCTGTGCTTAGCTGATGCGTGTTTGGCCCTAGAAGAAGATGGATGCAGTCTCTCTTTCCTTTATATTGAAGTGCACAACAGTGCTTGTGCTGTGGCCAGTGCTGTTCCCATTCTGCCTTTTAGAGCAGAGTAGTGGGTTGGATGGCCCTTCAGACTAAGCTGGTACAGCCTGTTTCTCTCGTGCTCCTGGCAGCTTGTCATGGTGTGCTTCTGCTGTGCTTACCATGGAAGCTGGGTTGCAGGCCCCAGAGCAGCCACAGCAGGGTGGTGATACAGACCTTCTCTTTCAGCCTCAGACTGTCCAGGGACATTCAGCTGGTCTTACAGTGCCCAAAGCGTGCACTCATAAGTCTCTGCTCTGAAGACTGCACCATCCAGTGCAGGATTGTCTTGTTTCCCTTAACCTAAGCTCCTGTTCCTGAAGGAGCTAAACCTGTCAGAAACCTCTACCATTAACCTCTGGGGCGTTTGAGATCTGTGAGTTGTCATCTAGAATATGAGAACCAGGGAGATCTGGTTCTATGATCATATAGTCTACTGATCTGCCCTGTGATTTCCCTTAGCTTTAGCTCTGTTGAGCCTTGCTGTAGTGCAAATATAACCCAAATTTCTTCTTCAGCAAAAAAACCCAGCACCACTTTTATTTCTTGTGCCAAACCCAACCACAGGAAACATGTACCTAAGAAATAGCAGTTTCCATTCCCATATTCCACTTTGGTGTTTTTAAAACCCAGTGACAACCTGAGAGCTACTCTAAATCCAGATGAGATGAACACAGATGCAAACAGAATCAGTCCATTCCATCCCTGAACAGTTGATGGGGAACAAACTCAGCTCCGTTTATCTTTGTTGGTTTCCTCTTAATTTGAGTGAAAAGAAGCATGTGTTACTGCCTGGGTTTATTTCATGCAGTGTACATTTTCTCTACCATTAGGCTTGTCTCAGGGACAGGCTTCATTGTCACCTTTGAGGATACAAAGGAGACATCTCCAATGTCCAGCAACTCCCCTATGCTCTGTATTGGTGCTGTAACCTCATGGTTTCCCCTGCACACAAACTCTGCATTTCTTCCTTTAGCTGTTTCTGGCAGCTCACCATTTCACAATTCTTGCCTATGGCCAGGAAGAGCATCATCTGTCAGCTACATCTGGAGCTGCCATCCTGCCTTCTTCTGGGGAGCCCAAGGGGTCCTTTGCAGAGGGCCAGAGCAGCAGTTGTGACAGGAGAAATTTAGGTTGGGGAGAGGTACCTTGACTTCTGCTAGTTGTGGTTGCAAGGAAGAATCTTGTTAAATTTTAAGAGCTAATATCCTGATTTTTATTTAGCCTATAGAAGACTAAACATGACTTGGTGTCCCCCTGCTCAAATGTTGTCAGTAAGTACTCAGATGTAAATACCCAGACACCTGGAATCAGATGAGGGAGAGTATCTGAAAGAGGTAAAGGAAAAGAGTTTCTCATTGTGGTGGAGAGAGTGTCCACGCTCTCTCTCTGTAACTACATGCAGACATCCAGTCTTTCCTCCTGCCTGAGAAACTAAGGCTGAATTAGCATTTGGGTGTGGCAGCAGAACTGTTGGGGGTGTCCCTAATCGGCTGAGGCGATCCACTCAAGGAACTGTGGATGGCCTTTTCTCTCCAAGCCTTCCTCTCAGTTCATATATGGCAAGGATTTAGCAAGCATCACCCCATTAATCCTGCTCTTTGCCAGTGTTTCAGGAAATGACAGTGTCACACCCCTGCAAAGATACTCAGGTGAGCTGCACTGCTGCATCTGCATGGCCTTTTGGCTGGGCACGTATGTCCTAGAGCGTCGTCAACCATGGTGAGATGCTGTGGCAATACTCCCCTACTACTCACTTTTCTCCTTGGTTCAGTCTCTCATACTCAGGTTTTGGCATCTCCACACTCTTCCTCAATGGAGAACTAGAGGTCTTAGGTGGGTGGTCACATGTTAGGTGATAGAAGGCAGATCTTGAAGAAGAAATGAGCCCTTCAGGCCCTGTCTTGCTTTAGTAATGCTCTTGGGAGGCAGTTTTCATGGACCCGCTGTTTGGCCTTCTGACAGCTGTGTCTCCTTTATGCTGTTCTGTTAGAGCCCCTTTTATGTGTTGCAGAAGATATCGTTAGGAGAAGGAGGCCACAAAACTGTCAAAAACATCTTTCCTCTACATCTTTCTCACACACCCCTTCCATCACTACCCAGACCCACACAGGGATTACATTTGCACTTCCACATGCTCACCTGGGAACCCCATACCCCCACACCTACACACACTGACATAAATGCACCGGAGTCTTATTTTCTGTGTTCCCTGACCTTCCCTTCCTCCTCCCATCTGTTTGTTGAATAATTCCTGTCTAAGTAACTTTCTCTGGGCAGCCCCTGGGCTGGGGCACAGGGACTTGCCCCCTCTCCCGCCTGGCTGCCTAGGGGGCCTTTGAACATGTGTTTCTGGGAGGCAGACACCAGCTGGCTGGGTGACATTTGCATAGTCAGCTAAAAGCCCATGAGCTGAGCTGGGAACGTCTGGAGGAGCCCGTGGCAGGATGGAGGGAATAGGGAAGCGCTGGTCAGCTTGAGGTCAGCTGGAACAGATTTCTCAACAAACAGACAGATGGTGAAAAGAGATGAGGGGTGGGGGGAGCATGCAAAGGCTCCTACATCAAATATACAACTCACTAAATGCCGTATAAGTGACCAATGTGCCTGTGGGCATGGCAGTCACCATGCTGCTTCCTTCCAATCCCATGGGGTGGATGCATGGAGTGAGCACAGGCTCGCATTGCTCTTCATGCCAGGAAGGGGAACAGGGTCAGGGAGAGGCATGGGACTCTATGGGGTCCCAAGGCTGTGAAGCAGGAGCTGGAGGCTCCATGCAGCCTCCTGGAGTGAGCCAAAGGAGCCCTGTTTCTGGAGCTCCGTCCAGGCCCCAGCAGGGCTGCATGACTGAGGACTGACCCCCAGTTTGTCTGGCCACACTGAGCTCACAAAGTATCACTCAGCTCGGCAGGTTTGGGACTGGGGTTTGTATAGTCCCAAGCACAAGGTACTCTCATTGTACAGATCCCCCATCCCTGTTGTTCCTGCCTGCTGTTTGCCCCACTTCTCCCCCCTAATCCAGCTAATTTCATTGGACTGAAAATGATAAAGCAATCTCTATGGTTTTTCTCATACAAGGACATGTCTTTGCCATCCCAAAATAACAGCAAAACATATTTATGAGCCCCTATGCTGCCTTTGCCCTCTCTGCTGATCACTGTTCCCGTCTACCTGCTTTCATGCTCTTTTCTGTCTGCATAGCCCATTTCTCAGGACAGAAAATACACTTTGTTTTTTAATCCCACAGCACCATTTGGAGCACTGGAGAAAAAACGCACTCCCTTAGCATGGGAATTCCTCAGGTAGAGAGAACTGACTTTTGTCCCCAGTGCTTAGAGTGGCCACAATTGAATACTTCAGTATAAAAAGGCCAGGAAACACTATAATGGACAATTAGGGGCTAAGTCATCCAGAGATTGTTTTCTTCCTTCCAAGGTGTTTTGCAATTGCCACGTGTCCTTGACCAGGAATGTTCACAAATTACATGCTGTCTTTAAAATCCTGGGCTAACATCCTCCATGTACCATTGGTAACTGCTAGAGGCTAGTTATGCACAGTAGTATGAGGTATTCCCATTACATACCCCTTTTTGTTTTATTCTTCAGGAGAAATGGAAATGCATTTATGTAATTTTTAATGCACTTTGGGTTTTACTTTTTTTTCTAATGCTGTTGCCTAGATGGTGCTAAATCCTCTCCTGAGGGATACAAACATGTTAAACATGTTCTCCATGATGAGTGCAGGCAGACAGATGTTACAGGAAAGTGTAAGGAAGGCTGTCACTCAGGCCAGCTAGAGCAGGGAAATTGCACATAAACTCCTTGTGTGTATGATCCCATCCCGTGTAAAGAGGGTCTGTACGTTAAGCAAAACTGACAAGATTCTGATGGCACCAATAGGCCTTAATTGCCCTGGTCTCACCTGGGACTCACAGCCAGGAGCTTCATTTAAGCTCAGCCTGGGCCACTCATCATCCTCCAGAGCTGTGCTGTAGTTTTGTCTCTCTCTAGCTTGGCCTAATTTCCTGACCTCAGACCTATCCTGCAGCTCTTGCTGCTCCTGACAGGACTCCTGGGATGAACCCCGGGCCTGCTTCATTGCTTCGCCATGCTAGGGCCATGACTGGGGCCTGTGACCTGGACTCAGTTTTGCCTCTGAGCACCTGCTCAAGTTCTGCAGGACCATGTCTTGATTGGTGAGGACATTGTCTGGCCTGGGATCATCCTTGGCTATGATCTCAGCCCAGAATTCCATTGTCACTTTTACCTTGTCCTGCCTTAGCTTCAGTAGCAGCCTCTTCATGATGAGGATTATTTTTTTTTTTTTGGAAGTCCAAGTAATGGCATCTCTCTTCTCACAATTATATTCAGAGATTTCTAGCAGGCTAAGGATGGCTGGTTTTCTTTTATTTTCTTTTAGAAAAGCATTTCTGACTTGTCCTCTGTTTCCTCCCCTTTTTGATCTTCCAGTTTGGTTTGTTTCCTGTAGCCTGGAGATGCCGATGGGCAGAAGCCACCTAAAATCTAGACTGTTGAGGACATTGGTCAATGGTCTAATCCTCTGCACTCTGAGCAGTAAACACAGAAATTCCCCCTGACTGCTCAGATCCTGCCTTCAGTTTCCCCAGTTAACTGTAAAGCTTTTTAATGTGAGAACACCTATCTGGAAGAAATGGATCTTGTCTTTCAACAACACCACCTGAATTTCTTACCTATTGAGTACTTTTTTCACCCATAGTTTATTAAATAATTGACTCCTCCAAAGTACCAGGTAGTCTTAACTCACCCCAGCTCCCTTTGCATTTGATATAGATGTTTCTGTCCTGATATACTGGAAATGGAGCAAGGGTGATGTCCTTTGCAGTCAAGAAAGTGTCATGCATGCCTGCTACAAGATAGAAATAGTAATTTTTATTAGAGCTCACTGTATATGAAGCAAAAGGAAATGTACTGCCATTGTTTTTCTCAAAAAGTCTTGAATTTGGTCCTCGGGGCCTTATTTGTCACTTGGAAATATTTACATGCCCATTGGGATTTCATCTGAACACTTGCAATTCCCCCAAGTTTTCTGAATTCTCGCAGAGGAGGCTCTTCTGTCTTAGTCATAAGCTGTTCTGTTGTTCTGTGCCTCATGTTTGTCCTCTAAACAGGGAAGAGAAGTGTTCAGTGCAAGTGTCCCACGCAGCTGTCAGAAAGCTGCATTTGTGCTGTGTGGGGAAGTGTGGTGGGGTGCAGCAGGGCAGAGGGCTCACTACCACAGGCTCTTCTACCTGCCACTGGTTCTTGTTTGGGTCAGACGTGCTCCTCAGTCTGAATGCACCTCTGCTGCACTATCTGAATTACTACCAAGGAAGTGTGCAGGGAAAGAGAAAGTGAGCTTGTGCCAGCTCTCTCTGCATACACATGTGCACATCTTATCACAAACCCTGCCAGCTCCCAGAAATCTGAGTGGTTTTGTACCTCTGAACTTAAATGTGTGCTTCCCACTCTGTGGGCAGCTGCTGCCAAATGCCCAGCTCATGTTTTGTTTTATGAATCCCTTGCTTCTATGAGGCTTTATTATTATTATTCTTTGAGCTAAAATGGATCCACGACCTTGTGGGACAAGGACATTGGCCTGGCTGGCAGCGTACATGCTTTCTTGTGCTTGCGCTCTCCCTCCCCTCCACAATTACTCTTCATGCAGCACAGAAAATAAAGCATTTCAGCAAAATATGACTGCCCCTCTCTCAACGGGAGGTCACCAAGGCTTGGGCTAGCACAAGAAAAAGAAAGCCCAGGGAAAGAGCTGCTGCTTTTTGATTTACGTGCTGGCTGGGCAAAAGGAGAGACTGCTGAGTGGAAGGAAGGTACTAGGGGAGCTGGTAATTGAGTAATCACAGCTCAGATCTTCAGAGAAGGTGGCAGGAGCAGGCAAGAGAGACCTTCTCTCCTGGCTGGCAGGAGCCCTTGATTTCTTTTCTTACTGTGGGTTTGAGAGCAACAGGACAGGTCTATGTATCTGGTTTGTGACATTGCATAGCACAATTGCTGTGCCTCTGCCATAGCCAAGTCTGCCCCTGCATCTGCCTCTTTTCCTCATGTTTCCCTTCAAGCCTTTCTCATACCTGGAAAGTCTGTGCAGTAGTTGTATATCTGAATAAACACTTTCCTTGTTTCTGTGTACAGCCTTTGGTGCAAAGCATCGCGAAGTTGACAGCTTGCCTTCTCCCTGTGCTGGGCATGGGATGCTCATCATGAGCATGCCCTTATGCACACTCCATCATCCTTTCTCTTCACATCTGGACACTGGGGTTTTAAGGCTGAATTCAGCTAGAGCCAAAACCATTCCTTCTTCCTGCAGCTGAGTGCAAGATGCTGCAGTTGCCAGCATTGTGCAAGGGGGATATGACATCTCCTGGTATGGCTGGGCTCAGACAGGGACCTGCTCTTCCTTGCAGTTGTCTCTGTGCTCACTGAGCTGGCAGCCACTGAAATCCCTGTCTGAATGCGAATTTTAGGCACATGTTCCACATTGCCACCAAAATGAACATAATTTCCTAGCACTGGCAATAAATCATTCCCCACATGCTGAATCATATGCCTGATCCCAGGACCATGCTGGAGCTGAGATAGCTGCAACTGGAGAGGGTGTGGGCAAGACCTGAACCCATGCCAGTTGCCTTTGTCAATTTTTCTGAACTCCGCAAGTCTGGCATAATCACTCTCCTGAATCTGAATACCACTCCTCCACCTCCTCCATGGATGAGCAGATATTATTGTGATAAGCCTGTGTTTTTCTTCTACTCAGGAGGAAGGCTATTATTGCACTAGTCAGAGCAATCATGACACTTGTTTCTGGCTGTGAGGGATGCTCAGAGAGGGAGGACAGGCAGAGTCCCTCCAGCATCACTAGAGGTCTCTCTTTGTCTGTATGTGCTTGTCTGCAGGCCAATGGGAGAAAAATACATTTGCTCAGAATAATTTCTTTATCTGCATCTTGACATGTAGAGCATGCAAGAGCCCTGTAGAGCATGCAAGCCCAGGAAGTCACAGGGCTGAGTTCTTCTTGGCTCAGTTTCTCTGGAGAGTGTCTCTGTCCGGGATCAGTCTTCTGCTGATCAGCTCTCCCAAGCCGTCATCTTCTCCCAGCATCCTTCTCAGCACTTCAGGGCTCTTCAGCTGGGTGGCACTGATAGCCCTCACCCTCGGACAGCCCACCCAGCCTCAATCATGGCTCTGTTTTGCCAGAACCATGGTCTGAGCTTTCTAGGATCTAGTGAAGAGCTGGTCCTTTCCTGACTCCTCACCCTCTGGACAGGCTGTCAGCAGTGCCTCAGCTTGCCCTTCTGTTCCCATGCCTCTGCAACTCCTGTGTGCTTGATGGGTGCTGCAAAGTCCTCCAGCATCCCAGCAAAAAGCACCAGAAGCACAATGTTGATGTTGTTTGGAGTTGACAGCAGTGAAAGGAGGGAAACTTTGTGACTGGTGCTAAGATTTTTGGATCAATGGTTGTCCACTTTCCTATGTCTCACTTCATTGTAACACTGGTGAACCACATCCTCAAACAAAATTTTGCTTTGCAGGCTACCTGGAGCACAAGGTCTTCTCAAGGACCTGGAATATCCACTTTTATGAGATACACTTTGGTCTGAACGCTGTGGCTTGTTTTGCATGAACCATTTGGTGGCAGGCAATGAGCCACAGTGTGGCTTCTATACTGTGTTTTCTTTTCCATATGGAGAGATAGGCAGCAGCCATCACTATGGTGCAGGCAATGCCACAGCATCAGGACCCCTGCAGCAGTTCTGCAGGGTGATTTTGTCAAGGGCAGGAGTTACCCATCCTGTAACCAGACTCCTAGCAGGCAGTAGCTAGCCTGTCCTTGCAGGTACTGGACATGCCAAAAGCAGCCAGGAGTGTGCAAGTAGACTTCATGTGGCTTCTACCTCAACCCTGCTGCGTGTTGAGCTTGCATGTCCCCTAAATAAAATCACCAGTAGCAGGGATGAAGGATGTGCTGCAACTTTTCCTAGCTCTGCCCAGCTGTTGTGCAAGGTTCTCCTTTATTTTATTCGTTTTTTTTTTCTTTTTACTTTTTGAGGTGAGAAATGGATGAAATGTATGTGCATGAGTAAGGAATTTATGCATGAGGTAGACTGCAAAGCCAGGCTGCTCCTCAGAGCTCTGTCAGTGCTCCCACAGTCTTCTCTGAGCTGCTTATTGCTGATTTAGCCCTCTTCACTGACACAGGCTTGCAGCTCTGAAAGCCCAGACTAGCAGCCTTGCTGCCAGCCCCCAACATGGCCTGTAGCCCTTGGCGACAGTGATTCAGTAAGACAACCCATGTGGATCTGGAAATCTAGGCCTGGTGATGGGAAATGAACTTTAGAGAATCCCTGCCATTGCCTAGAAAGGTGAAAGTACTGGTAGACACAGGTGGTGCAGTCTGTTTGCATGTAGCTAGAGATACTGATTCTGTGATACTACTGGCCTTTTGGAAGTCTTTTAGATTAGATCTTTGCTCTTGTTTTGCATTCATCAACTGCTCTCCCTGATATATCCTTGTCAACCTTCCACTGAGCAGAAAGATGGACAATTCACAACATGGCATATGGGTGACTTGGGAAACATGAAGAAACAGCATCTCTGCAGCTTTCTTGTGATGCATTTGACTTCTGAGCCCAACAAGACAATGGTTGAAATAGACTGGTTCATTCATCCATTGTTTCATTTTTTACTATCTGCTCCTTTACTCTCATGCTGTGCTAAATGCCAGCAAAACCAGTGAGATTGTAATATCCCATGCCAGGAGTATTTTTTAAAAAGAGCTAACAAATGCCTGTCTCTCATAGATAATAATGGTAGACACACCTGAGTCCTGTTCCTTGTGATGAGGTACTGTCATTTGCTTCTCCTAGCTGCACATGAATTGATTATTTTTATTCTACCCCTTTGGCAAATTTCCTGAATTGCCCACTGCTACCTTTGCATCCTGCTGTGGGATCTTCTGTGAGGAGCACTGCAAGGTGAGATGGAATTAGGTGTTCTGAATGCTGGAATCCTATAACTGGGTGAGGCCTGATGGTGACAGTGATGTGGAAACCTGCCTTAATGCACTGAAGAGGGAGAGAAATGATGCAATGGCTGTGCACTGCTCCTCTGTGCTTGTTCCTGAAAGGGTGAGATGCAGTGGACCAGATTTGGTCTTGCTGGGTCTCTGCAGCCCAGAGGACTGCTCTGAGTTGGCAGCAGAGTGGAAGTTGGGGTGTGCTACTGTCATTTGTCTTTCTGATAGATTTTTTCCCTTGAATAATCTCTGTTTGAGAGAGCTCAAAAGGAAGAAAATGGTTCCTGGGGCAGCTTTTCTTCTGCATGCATGTAGCCTCACTCAGGTCAAGGTTGGGCACATTTACGGAATCAGCCAGTTTAGGAGAGGCTGAGAACATAAACTAGATCTGCAGAGGAGGGAGGTGCTTTGGTTTCCCAGGCAAGAATTCTTGCACAGAGGCCACTGTGTAATAGCCAGTCCAAACATATCGCCAAAAGAACCTCTGGCAAAACATCATGTCAGATGGCATCCTTTGCTGTCCTGTGGATCCCAAACTTGGTGTTTGGCTACAGTATGCATGGTGAAGGAGAGTCGGTGCTTGAGATACAAAGATCATCTGGATTTGTTGCTTGGGAAATGGACAGCTTCCCAAAGAAGGAGAAGGCAGTACATTAACTGAGATCCAAAGCCCAGAAAGGGTGGACACAAGGGATTTGCCACATCAGTTCTTTTTAATGTGGTGCACTGGTATGTAAAACCTGAATGTATTTATCCTGTGACCTCTCATCCACTAGGGAACTGGAGAAGTTGAGCAGATATATTGTGAGCTGGGGAAAGAGAGGATTGTCACCCACAGACCAGGCACCTGCCTTCCTTTACCTGCTTTCAGTGCAGTGTGGTTTATGCACATGTGTATCAATATACCTGTTATGTATGAGAGAAGCAGAAAGAGTGACACCAGCTGCTGCTGCTGGTTTCAGCGGGATTTAGGAAGTAAAAGCTTGGCTGCAGATATATTTAACACTACTCTGCTGTGTCCTTGCATCTCAGAGATTACTGTACATGTTTGCAGGCACACAGGCAATTATCTGCCTGCATTTTTCTGTGTGCTCATGTGTTGGTAGCATCTCCATTGCACCCGAGTCTCTGCCTGCAGGTACAGTACAGTGCTGTAACCAGGAATGTCCCGGAGCCAAAACTGCTGTAGTAATTACAGCAGATAAACTGCTCTACTTGAGGGTTGCTGTCCACACCAGACTGTGAGGCAGGCAGCCTGGCTTTACCACTGAAGTCTATTCATTTTAATAAGAGGGACACCCTGTGTTATTAAGAAGAGTGTTTATTACTGTCGCAGCACGCTGACAGCAGCTTCCATCATCATTAAAAGGCAGATGCGGGGGAGGAGGGTAGGGAGCGATGTGCTCCTGTCTCAGAGGGTAGGACCCAGCTGGTGAGGAGGCTGAGGGGTCCAGGGCTTTCCCCTCAGCCCAAAAGGAAGTTGCTAGTGGAGAAGAAGCCTTCGGGGAGGATGGAGAGGGAAGCGTGGGGCCCATTCAGTCTAATCCTCAGCTTCCTAAATAAAATCTGTTCTGTGTGAGAGTGCCTTACCTTCCTCATGCTGTGCAGGGACTGGGAGGCTGCAGGTAGTGGTAGGGGAACTGAGGAGGGCAACAGCACTGGGTACTTGCTGGGAGAGGAGGATATGTGTAGGAGGCTGATGTGGCTGCTTGCTCCAGGAGAAAAGTCTCAGCACATTTCTTCACTCTCTTATTTAGTGGTGGTACCAGCACTGAGCTGTATGGTTTGTACAGCCCTGTCTGGGGCCCCTCACCTGTGACACGTGAGAGGACATCTTAGTGTACAAAAGCAGGCTCTGACTCAGGGAACGGGACAAGCAGACCCTCACCCATTGCTGTCTGTACACACCTCTCATTTTAGCAATTGTCTCATAAATGAGATATCTGGCATAATGCTGGAGTTTGTAGGTCTCAGAGAAGAGTAGGAGGAGTTGGTCAAGAGGTGGTGCTTATGCACAGAGTGAAGAGCCAACATTAGTAGACGGCTTTGTTGATGTTTTCACTATGCAAATGAGCCCTGAAGTTAAAGGAGCCACTGCCAGTGCAGGACAGGAGATATGGCACCAGTGTAAAAGGTCTGCACACTACATTCCCACTCTGCCCCCAATGCTTTCACATTTCCGAGCACACAAGACATGGTAGTTCTCAGATATAGATGTTTATGGAGCCAAATTCCTCTTGGTTACTGGGATTCACCTTTCTTATGTTCACTCAGAAACAGCTGCACCCAAAGATGGAAAGGGACTTCATTACTCTGTTCCATGATACCCAAAGGAAAATCATCCAAGTTTTTGGCTTTCAGCTGAAGAGCTGTACTTTCAGATACTATCAGTTTTCAAACAAAAGAAAGAAAATGTACTTAAAATTACCCTGTCTTCCTCCCACATGTTACTCTCTCCCTAATTTCTTCTCCAGTATATTCAAAACTGCCCCCAGTCCTTCTCTCTGGGCTTCCTTCTCATTTCTACTCCTTCTGGGTCAAACTTCCTGACGTTTCTTCTCTGAAGATTAAGTACTAGAGGAGTTACAGCACTACTGGGGACATCAGCTCTCCCTTGCCACTTTCCTTCCTGAGGACTATATGGATGAGGGGAACAAGATGACCTGGGTATTGACTGTCATAGGATGGAGCTGATGATCCAGATGGATCTTTCTGGTGCCCTTTGCCTGCTGCAGCACTTGTCATAGCAGGTGTTAGTAGAAAAACACACTCCCTCCTGTGCTCCGTATAAAAGTTAAAGGTCTCTGCCACCCCAAGAGGAACAATTCTGTCCCAGCAGAGGTGTGGTGGAGGACCAATCCTTGGTGGAAACTCCAGATGTCCTGTAACTTCATAATGGAAGCAGCTGACTGATGTACCAGTGATTTCATCCTACCAAGCAACAGGTGAGTGCGAGAGGGAGTAGATGGAAAAGAGATATATGGCAGGGCAGTCTGCAGGTGAGCAGAGGGTTGGTGGGAGGCTTGGAGGGATGGAAGTTAGGGAGAAGCCTGCATCCTGAGCCAATGGTGTGTGCTGTGATATGCAACTCCTGCTGCAACCGTATCCAGTAGAGATGAAGAAGGGTCCTTGTTCTGTGTGACTTAGTGCCTTGCCGACTGCAGAAGCTTTTCCTGGTCAGATGCCTCTGGTGCCTGGGGACAGCTGTGGCTGCTCCCCTGTCCCTCACCCACCTCGTTGAGGCTCTCCAGCCATGTGTGACATTAAGGCTCCTCTAGGTCTCAGCAGGTTTCGCAAGGTTGATTGGGACCAGCGCGTGTCACTCTCGGCCACTTCCTCATCACCATAACTCTGGGCTGAATAACAAGAGGCCGAGAATCTGCTAACGCAGGCCCCGGCAGAATGCCCCATCACTCTCTTTTATTCGTACTGGAGATTTATGCTGCCTATCTCCCTTCCCTTTGTCCACCAGCCGGGCCCTATAAGTCATGTCCCTGGGCTGACAGGTCACGTGTCCAGTGCTGCTGCCCTGTCACAGTGACTGATGCCAGGGGGTGATTAAAAGAGAGGAGGGGTGAGAGGTCAGCAGCAGGCGGTATGATGTGAGTGGGGGGATGTAATTATCACTCCTGTGACATACTGCTGGGGGCTTTCATGGATCGTCACCCAGGCTGGAGGTAGGGAGGGGGAGTGGATGGACACAAGGCAAGAGTGGGCAGTAGGGTTATGGGAGGCAGGGCCTTTCTGAAACAAGAGAAATCAGAAAGTGTAAAGCCCTGGATGTTCCCCAGACTGAAAACTTGTGCCTTGCAGAAAGACAGAAAGGGCATTTGGAAAGCTGCTGGGATGAGGAAGCAGCCCTCTGTTTGCAGAGGCTTTTGGCTACTTAAAAATGTTTTAAATTCCCTCCACTGCTGCATCCCAAGCCTGACAACACACCATAGACAAGAGTGCCTTCAGACATTCAAAAATCAGATGCCTGTGTGCTCTTCCGGGTATGGGTTGATGGAGAAACTGGCAGCCTCAATAACCCAGTGCCTTGTGCTGGGACTGCTCATTTCCTTCTGTAACTCCCCTGTCTGGAGTCTTTTATGGACAAGATGAGGTAAATAGTCTCCCAGATACATTGTGCAGTCTTTGCATGTCCCCTTGGAGCCCGAAGGTAGAGATGGGATCTTTCAGCAGAACAAATAATGATGAGAAAGTAGCTGAAGACAAACTGAAGGGTAAATATCTCTGTCCTGGAAAGAGGAGTTTAGATGGAACAGGAGAAAAACTATCATAAAGCCATATAAATTAGAGAAATAATTTAGATTCTAACAATGGGAAGATTAGGAATGCTGGCTGGCAGATATGGGCTGGAGAGTCTAAGATGATGTTGAGAATTGTCTTAGCAGTGAGCATAGTTCTGAGTATTGTTAGACTCCAGCACTGCTGAGCTTTGAGGCAAGAAGTGAGAAGAGAATTCACTGTTTCTGTCTCTAGTCTGACTTAGGTAATTCCAGGGTATTAAAATTCTGGTATGGATTCTCTTTGTGCCTTCGAGGGTTCCATTGGTTAAACTTGAATTTCTAGTTTTCTCTTGTAACTGGGAACCACTTCATCAAGGTGTTTCCTAAGCTAGGACTTAGATACTCTTAGCTTCAGCTTCCAAGAGTATGCATGAGACCGCTGCTAGTTCCCATGGTTTTGTTGCCTCAAACTGTCTTGGTGAGCCACAGAATAGCATGGCTATCTCTCATTATAAGACTGAATATTAGGTGTTAGGCTCTTGGACTGTGCCTGGGAAGGTGGTGAAGGTGGTGAAGATCATATGGTGCTGTCATGCCCTCAGAATTGCAAGATGCAGGAATGGCCCAGTAGGTTAGGCAGGTGTGTTTCATCTAGGCCATCCTCTAACAGAAGCTTTCATCTGTGAGTCACAGCAAGATTCATGAGACAGGCAGTGTGCCCCATCACTAAGGTGCTCCCCTAAACTTTTGTAGCTGGATGATGATGACCTGGACAGCTATACCTGGTGCCATTTAGAGCCTTTGATTACTGTTTTTGACAGTACAGGGAATAACATCTCTACATACTCAGGGTGAATATGTAC
The DNA here is from genome assembly GCA_008694505.1 of Cyanoderma ruficeps. Lineage (NCBI taxonomy): Eukaryota > Metazoa > Chordata > Aves > Passeriformes > Timaliidae > Cyanoderma > Cyanoderma ruficeps. The sequence continues at coordinate 29,897,294 of VZDJ01007753.1, forward strand.
ATCAGCGCTGCTCTAGTTGTCTCTCAGAGGCAGAGATGGAATTTTTTTGTGAAATTCCATTGGCCAGAAATAATTTATGTTTAGAGGGAAAATGTCACTGAGTAAGCTAGGGTAAATATTATTCATGCAGTCTGAATTAAAAGATAAGTGTATTCTAAACATTGTCTTTCTCGCCAGCTCTGGACAGAATTACTGTCACACCTCATTGAAGCTCAGAACTTAATTTATCATTAAATTGCCTAAACTTAGAAAGAAACTCAGCAATATTTGCAGTAGGTAATCTTCAGGCTCCAAATTGCCAGGCATCTTTGCCTTTCATGTAGAGAAATCAACATTTTCTGCATTCCTTCAGACACATTCCCTCAGATTCTCAGCAGTATCATGGTATGTGTATAGTGCCTCATCTCTCTGCTTTGTTTCATCATAGCCATGCTGGGAGGCATAGACAGGACTTAGTTAATGCCTCATATTATTATCATCATTCATGTGCTAGTGTGGCTCCACTGTAGGTTTTCAGACAGGTGTTTATTTCTGGAAGAGACTATGGTTATGGGTAGTCTCTGTTACATTAGCAGAATGTTGTCAATGTATTTACAGATTCAGAGAAAATATAGAAGGAAGGAACACTAAAAAATTATCTAATCCAGCCAAAATATGCTTACATGATTCCTTCCAAATTATTCCCTGCCTTGGTCTTAAAGAAAAATTATAAATGGGAACTGAAAAGTATGAACCTGACCAATACAGTGTCCACTGAGTTGCCTCCTATTTGGTGATGCTGGAACAGATGCCTTTTTTAGTGTGGCTTAAAGAAACCTTGTCACTTAAAGTAGTAGGGACTCAAAGTAAATGAGCTTGGGAAATATGAGACAAAAGTGAAAGAGTAGAAAGTTACTTGGATTAAAAAAAATTGTGTGAATACATCCCATATTTTTTGCAACTCTTAACTCTACTAAAAAAGTGTGAACCTTTGTGTTCCTTTTCTAAAAGAGTTCTAGGTAGTGACATTGGCAGGAAATATTTGATGAACTGAAAATTTTAAATCAAGGAGGAGTTCCAGATGTGAAATCTGAGTATTTGTGTTGAAAACTTGGGTTGTAGGGCTGATCTAGGTTATTACAGCATATGGACTAGCTATGGACTAGAAGACCTCTTCCACACCAAACAAATCAGTTGTAATCTTGCATGTTAAGTGCAAAATTCCCTTTTCTTTAGTCTTCAAACCCAGATTCATTCCCCAAAAATATTTGGTGAATTTCAAACAGCAAATATACTTGAGAGAATTCAACTGCAACAAACAAGCTGTCAGTGGAGAAATGGGCTAAATTTGGCAAATAGAGTATTTGCTGGATATTGCTCACTTAGGTTTCCAGGGGACTGGAAAGGACATGCCAAAACACCTGTTCCTAGGCTTTGCACAAAAGATGTTTCCTTGAAGCAGGCATTAGGAGCCTCTTATTCTAGGGGAGACGAGACAAGTGAAAGGGAAAAATTACTGATGATGAGCTCTGGCAATACTGATGGGAGGCAAAAGGATATGGTGGTTAACAGAGGGACTGGATGGTGATAGGCAGGGAGAATGAGAGCAACAGATAGGAGTGGGAGACACCAGAGGGGTGGGAAGCATGGGGGAGGAGGTGAGGAAGTGAGCCAGGAGAAGACAGCGTGACTGCGTCTGATCTACACTGACGAGTACCAATGTTAACTGTCACCTCTCATCTCCAAACTAAATCACGCCTGGAATTGGAGGCAGCAAGGAGCTGATAGAGTCAGCCTTAGAGAGCCGACAAGTCAATCAGAGCGGAGATGCGTGGAGAGACACCAGCTTTATAGGGCTCGGTGCCTTCATTCATCGCAGGATTTACACCTGTCAGCCTCCCGCGGGGGGAGTGCGCTGGGACTCACTTTGGCACCACTTAAAATGGGACAACAGACACATTACTGCAATCACCCTCTGTTTTCCTGTCCTCTGGAGGGTGTGTTTTATATTACAGGGAACTCAGCTGCCTTTGTGGCTTGAATTTGAAGCTGAACACACCTCTTGCTATGCAGGAAGGGACTGCCTGCATTTCAGCACCTGGAGGGCTATTCCCCATGTAAACCTGCAATGCCCCAGACCAAAGACAGAAAGAGGGCTTTGCAGAGCAGGGGGAGATGATGGGGTAACTGTTCACTAACCAAAATGCTTCAGGAGCTATCTAGGCTGTGCAAACCTCATTACCTGAGTCTGACATAGGATCTATTAGAAGAGGTCCACGGAGGCCAGAACAAGAGATCAGCCTTCCCGTCGTCTTCCCAGCTCTTCTTAAATACCTGCAGTGCTCCATAAAGACTCTCCTCTCCTTTCAAAAGAGTGCCCAGATCAGAACTCTTCCCTGCTGGCTAAATCCTGGGTACCAAAGCTTGTGATACAGGCTTTGAGCTGCCTGATCTCTTAATCCAGCTGTGTGTATTCATTTGAAACTGAAAGCAGCTCCTTTTTGTCGTCTGCTTCTCAGCATTAACTTCTCTTTGATGTAATTCTTGCTTCCTATGCTCTCTCCCTTCATGGGGAAGATTAGTGTGAAATTGGCCTGCTTCTCCAGAGACTGCAGTGTTAAGCCTTCAACACTTGGTCCTTTTTGGAAATCCTTAACCCACATCGAGAGGAGGGGGAGGGAAGGAAAGTGTAAGAGTTCCAGATTTGACTCTGCCAGAGCTCTGATGCCTCCTTTCCCTTCAATGTTTTGGGAGTGGGCAGCATGAAGGTTGAAGGACTTAGGGATGCTCTCTGAATGATCCATGTATTTTAAAGCAGGGACTAAGATGCCATCCTAGCTGCTAGGCATATACCCTCTCAGGTTGAGAAGTGAGGATGGCAATGCAGGGGTAATCAGAGGGAACTGTGAGCATGCAAACAGTTTGCTCAGGTTGGTCAGAGCAACACATTTTGGGAATTAAGCCACAAAAATGTTGCTAATCTGCTTTGAAGAAGTACACTTGGAGATGGATTTCCTATGTCCATGTGGTGGGGATGGAGTGCAAGAGAATGAATTCCTCCCTCCTTGGACAGATAAGGCTGCAGGGTTGCCTTAGACTTCATGTGGAGCTTTTTCCTCATGAGAAGACTGATGGGCTTAGTGGGGAGAGACTTCATTGAGCCCCAGTACTACATTTCCTGAGTGTCTATGCTCTAGACAAGTTGTTTGTGAGCATTTCCCTTCCCCACAGTGACAGGACAACAATCCTTGCTGTCCCTTTCACCCTGGTTCTTGCTCCTGCCTCCCCCCATATGTCTGCTTTCTGCTTGTCTTCCATCATCCACCATTACATGAACTTCTACTGTACTTCACCAACCACTTCCATCAGCCCTTGGACCTGTGCCTGCTCCTTCCTCCTCCATCAGTCTCTTCTGCACCCACTGTTCTTTCTGGTGGCTCTTCCTTACTCCCCACACTCTCAGTCCCTGACTTTTGCTGCATTCCAGATCCACTATCCCCTCCTGCTTGGTCCTGCTCCATTGCCCTCCCCATAAACACATGGTGCCATTATCTAAGGAAGGGCCTTGAGCACCCCCCTTGGTTTAGCCTTGTGCTTCCTCCTGCTTGGTCACCCCCCTCCCCTATCCAGGTCTGCAAATCACTCCTTCCCATGTCAGCCAGCAAATTGGTTTATCCTCCCCCCATCCCAGCTTTCATTACCTTGCCGAAATGAAGCGATATCTCCTCGGCGGAGGCTTCCCGTTGCTGCAGCCAGTACCCAAATCATGAGAGCTGGCATAATAAATGAAGACAAAGTGCCGGCGGCCCAGGCCATCTCTCCCACTGCGCCACTAGCCGCTGCCAGCTTCATTATTCGCTTAAGTTGCCGGAGAAAATTACTTAACCCTGACCCGTGTATTAGGGCCCTGTATTAATGCTGCGACAGGCGTCTCTTACAGCAAAGAACAATTTATTAGAGCCGAAACAGGCTGCTTTTCTCTGTCATTTTTCCAATCTGAGCTTTGAACACACATCATTAAACTTGTCTGACTCTCTCCCCTTCTCCATCATTCCTTTTTTATTTTTTTAAACAGAAAGTGCTGTAGAGAATAGAGATTGTTCTGAACTCACTGAGTGCCTCAGACTTTGCCCCCTCCTTTCTCTCGTTATGCTTTTTCCTCCAAACACAGTCCATGTCTCCATCTCTCTCTGTCTAATTCACCCTTACTCTTCTCCCTTTGTAGTCACATATCTGTTTTTCAAACTCTTATTCCTGAAGTTCCCTCACATTCTCTGCTTGCTTATCTGTCTCTCTTTGTGTGGGTGTCATACTTTCTTTCACTCCGTAACTTTGGCTAACCTCACTTCTTTCTGTGGACCAAACTGGAAGAAATATGCTGGAAAAATGCATGTTCCCAGTGTCAGAATAGGGTCTTTCCCACTTTGCCCTACTCTGGGATTTCCTGGAATAGCAGAGATCATCAGAGCATGGAGTTGCCTCATGGACTCATTTTCAGTACTACCATTCTTATCCCCTTCTCTCCAAAGGCTCACTTAACCATTGCTGGGGCCTCTACATCACCCAGCAGTCTCCAAGCAGGGTGAGCACCAGGAAGGGTTTCAGAGGACTAGCTGGGGGAAGGGCAGGGGCGAGCTTTTTTCTTACTTGCTAAAATGTATCCAAATGCCTTGGTGGCATTTAGTTATGCTCTCTTCTTTAAAGCTGACTCCAGTCATAGAATTGACAGTGCACAGCCTTCGATTGGGATAGATTTAGCTGGAGGTTAACCATGCAATCTCTCCCCTTCTCTGTTTTCTGATGGGCTACAGAGGGAGAGAGAGAGAGAGAGGTAGAGATGAGAAGCAGCCATACAAGCTCTTCCTCAGACCTCATTGCTGAAGCCTTGCAAAGCTGGTGACAGAATACTGTCTAAGGAAGAAAACAGATAGTAGAAGAGTGTTTTTCAAATACTTGATCACTTTTTGTTTGAGATGCAAGGCCTAGACTTACTCACTTGAAGAGAACCTGGGCAATGTGAGTGCAGAATGATAACTCAGACTGGGTATCCAAAGCTGGAGGCTACTGATTTATAGCAGTCCGAGTGGAGTCCCAGCTGTTTAAGGCTTGGTGAGAGGGCATTTGGGTTCAACTACCAGGATGGAGTGCCTGGGCCAGACTGCCTATTGTAGTTGGTCTCCAGAACCCCTCTGGCCAGAGGTCAGATTAGCTGAGGGGCTGGCATGAAGCCTATGTTGGCCTTATTATCAATTTTATCAGTCCAGAGCTACCTCTTAATAAAGAGGAAGATTCTGTATGAATTAGTTGACCGGTGATGCTAGAAATTTTAAGCTAAGCCTACAGTATCATTAGAAGAAGGCAACATGAGTAACCCAGAATTTCAACATACAGGTTTTTTTATGGCAAACATTCTTCTCCATTTCCATTTTACTAGTGATTTGCACAAGAAAACAGCAGGAAATGTACACTTTATTAAAAAGAGCTAAATATACAGACTTCCATAAATCCTTCTGGCTTCAAAGATTTCTAACTCTGGTTCTGAACCTATTCTTAACTGTCTGTTAATGATTTGGTCATTGCCAACAATTTTCTCATGGGAATAAGTGCATGAAGAGAACCTGCTAAGGATTGAATGAATCTTGGTGATCATCATGCCTCCAGCTTGCTTTTCAAGAGATCATATATTCCTGGATATGTCCTTTATTTGTCAGCAATGAAACTTAATGCTAAATGGGAGGCCTTGCCTCATGTGGAGGGTCTGCATCTCTCTGCTTCTGTCTGGATCACCCTGAGGAGCTGGAGATTACTAGAACTCAACACATGGTCACGCATAGATGGGATTAAGCTAAGAAGGAGTAGGAGATCTGCCTGGTTTGGGAGTTGGGAGAGATTATTGGTGCTACTGAATGCAGAACTTTATACACTGTGACAGTGAGCACTTCTGTCTGCCTTCATGGTCACCTGTGTGATCTAGGTGAGAAGTATTTCTGGTTTTGCATCAATTTATTGTGAATCTTACACTGGATTGATTTTCCTGCAGCCTATAGAGTGGGACAATCTAGAGGAATGGCTTTTGTGAAAGGGAGAGTTCAGACCCCACATTTTTTTTAATCTGCAGCTGCTCAGTCAACACTCTAACTTCTCTGTTGCAGCTTTATTCTCCCATATGGACCTTGCCAAAGACCCTTTATCATCTCAAAACCAGATTTTTGACAGTCTCAAGTACATTACTGGCAACAGACTAACAATCAAAAAATCATAACTAAAGCATTAACTAATATTAAGTATGGGAGTAATAGGTTACATTACTCTAATTTAGCAGAAACATTAATATCTTCCTGTCCAATAAAAATTTGTCTGGGATAACAAAATTTTATATTGAAAAAGGAATGAAAATTAAAGTGATGGGTTTCTTTCATAGGATCGTTCACATTCAAGGTGGGAGTTCAACTTTTGATCCTAGTCTCATCCCCTAGTGTTTATGTGGGCTGGATGAATTTTCAAGGCTGCTTACCTTCACAAAGAGGGAGAAAGTTATTTCTAGCGATGTCAGGAATCAAGGGGATTCTGTAGCTATTTGTCAGAGGAGTGATTGTGAGCTGAAGGACAGGAAATTCATGAAGACATAAACATGGTACATGAGATGGTTTGGGAGCTGGTGGGCTGTATCACAGCACCGAAACCTCTAGAATAGAGGAAATATCTCAGGAGGCACACACAGAAAGAGGAGTGCAAACGTTGGATCACAGTACAGTAGGGGGTAGTTTTTCTCCCCTTGTACATCATTTCTGCATGTGATTCAGTCAAAGGTCCTAGTTTTTAGCCACCTGTTGAGGGATCAGCTAATGTGAGACACTCTGAATAGCTATGCATGACCTCATGTAGCTGGGAGGGAGCCCAACACTTGTGTATCTTCTTTGGCCATCAGGGAAAGGCATTTAAGATGAGTTGTCAGCTGGCCCTTTAGGAGCTGAACAGCTCCAGGGGACTTTTGTTTAGAGTGTGCAGGTTCTGCCACCACATAAAGCATCTCTTCAGCCACTAAAACTGCTGATCTGTGGAACTTCTTCATTGCTTTTCCCTCAGATGGGAGTACGGGGTCACTGGTGCTGACATGGAGAAGAAGGGTGGAGGAGATGGCAGTAAGGGTGAGAGGGGATGGTTGGTTGGCGCAGCTGCCCTTCTGCTAGGAGTCCCTCCCGAATTCCTTGCCACTCTCCTGCTTAGCCTGATAGCTCCTCCAAGTTCTCTAATCACCTTCTTGCTGTAATGAGCCTCTCATCTCACTGATGGAAATCAGGGTATTTGGTTATGAAAGGGACACTGTTAATAACACGATCTCTCTCTTCCCCACTCCATCCCCCACTCCCCCATTAACCCCCCTTTCAGTTCTGCACACAATTCTCTCAATTAACGATAGGCAGAAATTAATTTTTCCCCTGGACTGAAACAATTGCTTGGCGGAGGATTGCCAGCTCCGTTCCAGATAGGGACCTTTCCCAGCAGAGCCCAGAGAAAGGAGGAGAGACAGAGGCGATAAGCAGGGCCCTATCAGCAGCCACAGGACGCAGTAATACAAATGTTATCCTTAGAAATGTATTTAAAGAGGATATGTTTATAATTCGAAGGGGATTGTCAGGACTGCTCCCCTCCCCCTCCCCACAGATCCATGCTGCTGCGTTCTTCCTTACCATGAAGTGCTCTCAGCCCTCCGAAAGGCTTGGCAATGTCAGCACCCCAGGCTCCCCCAGCCACAGTGTGAGGTAGGAGAAGGGGGTGCCTGGGCACAGTGCTGGGAATGACTGTGGAAGGCCACAGCACCCAGCAGGCAAAAGCCAGGAAAGACAGCGAGCAGGGTCTTCTCCAGAGGCAGGGGCAGTTCTACTTGGGTTTTGAGCAACAAGAGGCAAGGAGTCGACCAATACAAACGTGCTGTGCTGAAAGAAAGCAGTGGTAGAGGAATAAACAAGTACATGGAGATAAGGGAGGCTGGTCTGGAGGGCAGGGAGTGGTTAAGTACAGCCCAGGGCAGGGGTGTAGTTGCTGTTGCATGTGACTCAGAAAATGCTGTCCTCTTGATTGCTTTCTAAAACTACACATTTATGGATCCCATATGTAAAATAGCTCCATGTTTAAAAAAAAAAGCCATCTGGCCCAGCCCAACCTACAGATGCCAGCCAACAAGTGTAGTCCTGGCTGAAACACCCAGCCCAAATCACACACCCATGAACAGGACACCTTCACATTGCTCTAAAATAAGGAATGGCAATGCACTCAATAAGGTCTTCTAGCAAATTCTAGCCTGCCCACTTGATGCAGACTTGTGACATGCCCCACAGATCTATCTATATAAGACTTGCTGTTCTTCTTTGTACCAGCTGATCACACTGAAACAGGCAGATAATCACAAGACACAAGGACAATGGGAGAGGAATGAACAGGAGAGGCCATAAAGGACTTTCAGGAGGCAAAACCTGCAATCATTCTAACTGTAAAAGACATAATTCCAGCCTCCTCGAGGCTTTACCTGCCCTTGTGGGTGATCCCCACACTTGGCTCTGCTGGGTTGCTTTGAGGCCTATGGATTTTGAAACACTGCTTGTTCTTGCTGAGGGCAAGCTAGAACTCAGTTCCTGCCCAACCACATTAACATCCACAGTGCTCCAGCCCTTACCAGCATCACTGGTACCACAGCCTGCTCTCTGCTGCCATGGCAAATGCATTTCTTTTCTGAACATTGAAGCATCCTCAGGGGATTTAGTCAGTTCCCTGTGGCTGGCTGGTAGTCTGCTAAGTACCCCTCCCAGTGTCTCTGAGGCCGCTGTTTTTCCACCAGCAATGGCAGGTAGACAGGAACTCCAGTAAGAACCCAGATCATTCCAGTCCTACAGGAGTCCTTGATCAATTGCCAAATAAAGGAAAATTATAAAATACAACATGCTAGAGAAGAGATGAATAGCTTCATGACCAGACTTTCTGTTGCAAGAGGGGAATCCTGCAATTTATTTAGCGGTTCTTAAGTTCCTGCCTTGCTTGCCCTCTTTTTTTCTTTTTGTTTAGTTCTTGTTTTCAAGTTACAACATTAACATCTTTCTTGCTGTCCTTTCCATGGAAGAATCCAAGTAAAGCTGAATTCATTTCATGAATTTCTTTCCAGAGGAATTCTGCATCTGTGGCACCTTGTCTCTCACATGTCACAGCAACAATCACGTTTGTTTTACATTGCCTCACACCTATATTTAGTGTACTCTTCACAGCAATCAGGAGTTTGACTTGGCCAGATCAGCAGGAGTGGCACCTTGTCACAAGTCCCAACACTGTATCCAGCACATGGTAAGTGCTCAGCCAGCTGCTAGCAGCGGTGGAGTCCCCATGAATCCCCACTGAGGTAGGATCTGCATTGCTATTCAGTGCTCAACAAACAATACTGGAAGGAGGGTTCATACACATCAGGTCCCACAAACCTTCTGGCTCCCCTCACTTCAGCTCACTCTGTCCCCACCCTGCAGACTTTGTCCATCCACTGCCATATGTATGAAGGCAGGCACCAGTCTCAGAAGGTCCAGAGCAGCTACTGGGGCAGAAAGGGTGGAGGAGGATTTGGTAGACCCTACTGGCCTTCCAATGCAGGGGAGCAGTGTTAGACCAGAGAAGATCCGATTCAGTGAGTCTGAAGAAAAGATACATGTTTTAAAATCAACTTGTTGCTGTACAGTGTGAAAACTCTTTCTTTTGCTGGGCACAAGTGAAGTCTTTTGGCCCCATGTAGAGGTACTGTGGGAAAACAATAAAACCTAAAATCCAGACCACATTTAATGGAACTAGACTGACTCACTGCAAGATTAAAATACAACTTTTGCAGGTAAGCCAGCCCCACTTTCTGTACTACTTCACGTTCATAGCCAGAAAGTTCTTTCAGACATCTCCGTGGAGAGTATTAGAGACACTGGAAATTTAGCACAGCCCTGTCAAAGGATGTTGACATACAGGTCATCCCTAATCATTGGAATTATCAGAAATCCTTAAAGTCCCTATTAAATGGATACCAAAGATGTTGGCAGCAGATTACATAAATATAGGCCTGAGTTTCACTGCACTGTCAAAGACACTTGGGAATCAGAGCATATTAGAGAAACACCACCTGGTGCTTATAGAACAGTAACCAGAAGTAAACTGATCCTCTCTGTTCCACAGCTTCTGGCAAGAGTCCTGATGTTGGGCCAAAAGCAAGAGCTTTGACTGTAGAGAAAAAAGTATTTACTGCCATGGTCTGTAAAAGAATGCAGACTGGATATTTGCCCTGCAAATGACACCAAAGAAGAGAAAACACCAAATTTCTTTTTTTCTCTCCACTCCTGCCCTGACTCCCTCAGCAGCTTGGTTTCTCCACCCTTTCCCACTGCTGCTGAACAAATACCTCAGATCAGCACGCAGTGGTGATATTGGTGGTGTTGGGGTAACCTGTGTCATTGGAGCATGTGACTCATTTTTTCCAGGCCCATGGGAGTCACTGATTTGAACTGTTACTGGCTTCTTTGGCAACATCCATGGAACGATATGGGAATGTGAAGCTAGGATATGATCCACTCTGTAAGGGAAGGACACAAAGCTCTCTCTGCAATCAATGGATTTGCTTGAGCTTCTGCACTGAATTTCCTGGGTTCTCCGCATGTCATTTGTTCCCTTCCCTCAACATTTCTCACCATTGCCAAACTGATAATCCTCAGTGATGTTGTGGAGCTACCTATCCTGGTGACAGGGGAATTCTTCCCCTATTCCATCACATTTGGTAGTACCAAAATATTCTTAATTGATAGTCGCATGCCCAGTTACTCAGAAAGGGCTACCATGAGATCCACCATTCAATCAGCTCGCATGGCCTTTACTAGCAGGGGTTTGTATGAACCCAGTGGTACAAAAGGCCAGGAAAAGAAGCTGAGCTTTCTAAGTATGTTTGGATCCTCCCTAGCTATGTTCTTGGGGCTGGTATTCAGTGACACTTGCCTTACACACATAGCCAAAGCCTCCATGACAGACTCCTCTCCCTCCTTACCATTTTCACCCAGCTTTTGTCACTGAGTTGTCCATGCTGAGCCAGCCTGGCACTGGTCACCTCACCCAAATGTCCACGTTGGTGGACTGTGACCTCCAGATGGGAGCAATGCAAGGCAGACTGTACCAGCTCCCAGGGAGAAGTTCCTAGAAGGGTCTTGACATGTGCACATCCTCTCAGATGCCATTTCTGTCACTTTCAGGTGCTGTTTCAACTTGGACTTCGGAAACTGGGCTTTGAAGGCATCTGAAGGCATTGTTCTTCCAAGACAAGTAGACACAGATGGTTAGTCACACCAAGATGCTGGTGAGTGTCTGGCAAAGATGCACAGAAAAGGTCTCTCCCTCTGGACAATGTACACCTATTTCTGACAAGGACTGGATCTCTGAGAGAGGGTACATCCCCACCACACCCACACAGCTGGACGAAATTGACAGCCCAAGATTTTCCAGTGGGCAACTTGCAACTTGACGGCCAAAGTCTTCAGAAACTCCTTCCAGGTGGTGGGGCAGGAAGGAAGAATGGCAGTACAGCCTTGTCCACTGTGCACTTCTCCCTCCCTCACTCCCTCCCTCCCTTCCTTTCAGCCCTGTCCTTTCTCAATACCCAGGAAAGATTAACTCCTCTTCGCACACCAGAGAAAGTTATTATCATTAATGAAGAATTAAAAGAGAGTGATTAATAAAGGGCCCTTATCTGGCCATGAGGAGGAGGCTGGACAATGGAAGGAAGATGGAGAAAATGAAAAACAATAAATATGAAGCGTAAAAGGAGGCGAGCACTGCTCCCACTTGTTAGATCGCAGCTGCATCTCCTGAGGGGGGAAGGCTCCAAATTGCTAATTACTGCCTCTGAAAAGACCTCGCTCTGATATGTTTTCTGCTGAAAGGTTCCCATTAATGAAGCAGCGATGATGCCGTTTCCCTTTGACTTGCCTTCAATTCCCTCCCTGAGCTTCCTCCCAAGCCGGGAACAATGAGGCCCTGGGAGCTGGCGGCTCCCACAGGCCTCTTGGAGACTAGGCCGGGGGCAGCCGAGTGAGGGGAGCCGAGCCGGCTGTGAAATATGGAGGGGGGAGATAAGGCAGAGACAGAGGAAAGAGGCTCACTCCCAGGAGCCCAGGGAAAATTTGCAGTTATTATGAAGGAGATGAGACAGATTAAAAGCCCTTGTGTTCTGCGCTGCCCTTTTATTTAGTGGCTTCATCTCTGAGATGAAAGAAGTTGGAAATGACTTTCTCCGCATTTTGCTGCAAGAAGCTTCACGGCACATTTTTTGACTTTATTCCTCCCTTTGTCTCTTGTCCCCTTTCTGTCTCTCTTTTTCCTTTTAACCCCTGGAAGGTTTTGCTGAAAAGTGCCATGGGACTAGGCAGAGCATTTGCGGGGGTAGAGCAATGACCCTGCTGCTTTCCCCATCCTCCTGGGCTGTATGGCTCCTGCTGCCCCCTGGGGAGGGAGCTGGGCCAAGGCTCTGCCATGACCAGCGGAGAGCATCCAGCCAAGCTTCCTCTCCGGCTTGCCTCAGAAATGTCCCTCACCACTAACACACCCTCTCTCTCCTGCCTCCAGGCCCAGCAGCAGTTCAGCACAGGTGACCGCAGCCTCTGGGCAGGAAAAAACCCCATCCGTACAAAGCCCAGTGATGGATAACAATCCATGTGGGATAAGAGTGCTGAACATTTTGTATCCCTGGAGCATTTAATGAGCAAAACTAGTGCTGACAAGTTGGGCCAGTTCCCATTCAGGCAACTTACAAAGTGCACAGAGAGTAAATAATTTGCCAGGGATGTGGGATGAAGTTGAATGCAGGCAAGGATTCAAAATTTACTTTTGCTGACCCATGTCAGGGTGAACCTTGCAAGACTGGATAGAAATACCATAAACTGCTCAAAACCAGATTATCCCAACTGCTTCATTATATTTCTTGAGCTCTTTTTTCAAATTTTTTGCTTTTTCCCCATACACATCAGTGCTCCTTTGTGGCACCCTTTTAGTTCTTAGGACTCTTGCAATTGCAAGAGCACTTTTATCCTGTCTCTTGCCTTTGCCCTATCTCTCTCACAGAAAACAGACCCTGCATGCCAGTACATTGTCTTCACTCAGGCCAAATGTCGACAGCATCTGCAGAAATTTGGCTTTGAGTGTTGAATGCGAAAAAAAATAATGGACAGGTGAAGTAAAATTTATACCAGTTGCAAAACATTTTGTCGACCTACAGAAACAGCAGAGAACTAGTTGGGAAATGAGGGGAAAATAAGAGGAATTACAGTGGGCATCTGCTGCCATCTCCCCAGGACATCTGAATACAGGATTTCTTGTACACAGTTGTTTGTCTGGTTTGTTATCCTGCCTGGAACAGCAGCCAGTATTGAGTGCTTGAAATGAAGGGGTAAGAAGCTCTGAAGTGATGTTTACAGAATAACCTTCCCATCAGGGGAGTTTCTCTCTAACCCAGACATTTTTGTAGCTGTTTTATATCCTGAAGCATGAAAAAGGATTGCAGCGGTGAAACAGGATTAGATTTTAGTAGGGATTTTCTCTCAGATCTGAGAGCAAAAAGAAAACCCCTGTATTGGAAACAGGAAACTGGCAGGGAAAACAAAATGCTGCTAGCAAGTAAGGTGAGTTACTGCCCCAGAAAGGGTTAAAAAAACCAAAAGGACAGAATTTTACAGACAAGTTGGTGCACATAAAGTAACTTCAATCAAGTCAGCTATTGGAAATAAGATTAAAAAAAATCTATCTAATGACTGCTTTTCTTCTTTTAATATTTTTTTTCCAAGGAAGTAATAGAGAACTACAAGGAAATGAAAATGTTAACATGACAGCTTAGACTGGAATAAAGGACTGGTTAGATAAACAGCATGAAGAAAGCTCAGCAAAGCTAAATGAAGCTTGTCCTATTGGGGTGTAGGAATCAATGGCAAACTCAAGGATTCAGTTATTTTTGAAGTATCTTGACAAACTAGGGAGGGTGCCAGAGGACTGAAGAGCAAACACAGTGCTGGTCTTTTGTGGTGGGAGCAGGGAGGCAGCAGTGGTCTTGGCAAATATCACCCTTTCAGAGTAACTTCTGTTCTTGGCAACGTGATGGAATAAACAGAAATGGGGGAAAAAAGTAAGAATACAAAGGGTAAGAGATCTGTGAGCATTAGGCAGCAGTATATATTTATATAGAATAAATCACATCAAAATAAATCTGATTATTTTCTTTTGATTTAATTTACAAAATTAGTGAAGCGAATACTTCAAACATAATACAGAGATGGACTGTGGCAAAACTTTCAATATGCTGCATTGTAAAACATTACATGAAAAATGAACCAGTATTGGCTTGAATGTGAGTGCAGCTACGTTGATCAAGAAAACTCCAAACATGCTTCTGAAAAAAACCCCAAAAGAAAAAACCAAACCAAACTCAAACAAAAAAGTCCCTCCCAACCCCCACCCAAAACCAAACAAAACCCAAAAGAACAAAATTCCCAAACACCAACTTTCACCCCCAAAACCCAAACAAAAAACCCCACCAAAAAAACCCACCCGAAAACAAAACAAACAAAAAACCCACAACCCCGAGGATGAAAAAAACCCCACTCAAAAGCCCCTGAAGACGCATCATGGTATCTGAGAAATAAACCGGAATGTTACGCAAAACTGGATGGTGGCAGGTTCACACCTAGCTTTATTCTGGTGGCTGCTGGTGATGTGTAAATTGTCATGATGGGAAAGGAGATGCAAGCCTTAAGGAGAGGGGAGCAGCACTGTGAAGTTTAATTTAGGATAGACAAAACTAGCGTGGCAGCAACAAAATGGAGGAGCTTGGGTACTAAGTTCATTTGTTGTCCATTAAAAATAAAATACGATAACCGAGCAGCTCAAGGTTACGTATATAGCAAGCGCTGCCCCGCTGGCAGGTAAGGGATCTGTAACGACTCCACTGCCGGCAGCAGACCCAGCGCAAACACACAGGAGGACGCAGGGAGCACAGCAGCCCGCGCTCGGGGGCGGGCCGGGCGGCGGGGCGGGTCGGCGCTGGCCCGGCCGGGCCGCCAGGGCTCGGCGATGGCGCGGCGGCCCCGCCCGCGGGCGGGGCGGGCGGAGGAAGTGGCCCGGGGAGGCCGGAAGCGGCGCTGACGAGGGGCTGGCGGAGCGGGGCGCTGGCCGGTGAGCGGGGTCGTGGGGAGGCCCGCCAGGAGACCGCGCGTCCGGGGCGGCGAGGGCAGTTTTCCCGGTGAAGCTGGGGGGTGTCGGGCAGAAGCAGCGGCGTCGCCCCAGAGGAGGGAGTCAGTGCGGCTGGGTGGCTGAGGACTAAGGGAGGCGGCCTGCGGCAGTGGCTAGTTCACCGGGCTGGGGGTGCGGGTGTTTCTGAGCCCGGCGGCGAGAGAAATCCCACGCCTGCAAGGCACGAGTAGGGAAAGGGGTGTTGTGAGGGATTTGGCCAGGACTTTGGGATTGGCACACTGATAGTCCTGAGGTGTAGGGGTGGTGTTTTTCGGCAGTGGGAGTTGAGGCTTGGTCTTCTACACCCTGTTCAAAGGAGCCCAGGGTCCCGCGCGCCTTGCTTTGCTGCTGAAGTGATGCTGGCTTGCAAACTACCTGTTTTACCGTCTGTTTTACTCCCAGCTTTGTCGCTTGTCTACTTTTTGGAAGACTCAATCTGTTTGTCAAGCAGGCTGACCTTTCTCTGTGGCTTTCCTGACGATGGGTAGCAAAAACTAGTTGCAGGCTTCCATACCCTTTGGGATGTGTAATTGAGCATGCTGCTTCAACACAGAAGATGAACCTTAAGGCCTTTTAAGACAGAGAGCACTCAGCCCAACTGCTGCAGTAGAGAGAGATCTGTGCTACCATGGCTAGAAGAGGGATTTAACCCTTGCAGAAAGAAGAAGTGAGTGTTAGTCCAGGAAGTGGCAGTTGTTCTGCATTGGGTCCTCCCAGGTAACTTCAAAGTAAGTGTCTAACTCCATTAATATTACAAAGCCTGTGGCATATTACTGTCCAGTGATGTGTTGGTAGCAGCATTTAATGCCTTGTGCTAATTGTTTGTTGTCATTTTTAGTAGGCATTGCCAATGGATGAACTGGTGCATGACTTGGCCTCAGCTTTAGAGCAGACTTCAGAGCAAAACAAGCTGGATGAGCTATGGGAAGAGATGGCCCTAAGCCCACGGCAGCAGCGGCGTCAGCTTCGCAAGAGACGGGGTCGTAAACGCCGCTCCGACTTCACACATCTGGCAGAACATGCCTGCTGCTACAGCGAGGCCTCAGAGTCGAGCTTGGACGAAGCTGTCAAGGATTGCCGTGAGGTGCTGACAGCTAATTTCAGTGACTCTGATGACATGGCAATGGTAAAGCGACATCCAGCTCTTAGTGCCACCCTGAGGAGTAAGCAACACTTGTGGCATGAGTCAGACTCCTTTACAGAGAATGCACCCTGTCGACCTCTCAGGCGCCGACGGAAGGTCAAACGTGTGACATCAGAGGTGGCTGCCAGTCTCCAACAAAAGCTCAGGGTGTCGGAGTGGAACTATGAGAGGGGCTGCAGGTTTAAGTCAGCCAAGAAACAGCGTCTTTCACGCTGGAAAGAGAATGCCCCTTGGACATCATCCAGTCATGGCCTTTGTGAGTCAGGAGAGAACAGGCCCTTCCTCAGCAATGGGGGAAGGAAGGAGCGGATGGAGTGTGAGGCTGATGATCAGAAACAAGCCTCAGACGAAAACATGTCGGAATGGTGAGATCTTGGTTTCTTCCCTGTGCTAGTCCAATGGCCACCTTGCTTGCAGCTGCTTGTTTATGAAGTTCTTAAAATTATTCAGTGCTGCTCTCTTTTTGAAGATGAGAACTATCTCAGCTGCTACTAAACTGTAGAGTTTTTCCAAATCTTTCCTGTCAGTACTGTATGATAACCCAGAGTGCTTCCTTGAAAAGTTGGGAAGCTGGTAGGTTTCTGGCTCCTGTTACACGAGGGGTCGACTGACACGTCTGTGGCCTTGTAGCTACGATGTAGCGTGCTTGTGGCCTGTGGTTTGGGGGGTAAACCCACAGCTGGCACTTGCATTGCGTGATTGATGTGAACTGATCTCAGTTTCTTGTGTTCAGCATTTCCTATAAGTAGTAGTAGATAACAGATTAGATCTCCCATCATTTCTGCTAGTCCTCTTTGCAGGTACTGTGTGAACCTCAGTATAACCTTGCTTGTAGCTCTACATTTCTGCTTTTGATCTGATTTGTCAAAGTTTAGCTATGGGGAGAATGTGGTGAGATGATGAAGAAGTTGAGGGGAACTTATGTTACTTACAGGATTAGCCTATGCAAACAGTGGAGTCTGGTGTCCAGTTGGATGTCTTGGTGTCCAGTTTTGGAGAACTTCTATGAATTCGTGGCAGAATCACATGCAAGAGATTAAAATGAGACATGTAAATGTCATGGTCTAAATTTGCGTTGCCCTTGAGAATTTTTTTCCCCAATGTGACTTTTATTCTCTCTGTTGAAGGTTTGGGATCATAAAACTGCTTCTGTCTGAAGAGGTTTTTCAGGTTAGAAAAGAGGCAACTGCTGAGAATCAAATGGAGGAAATTTCTTAATGAAAGCCATACAAAAACCAGATAGGTTTGCTGATTTTCTAATTGCCATTGTGTAAGAACAGCAGACATTGAAGAGACATTCAAAACAAACAAACAAGAAGTATTCTTTTTCATGAAACATGAGGTCTGGAACTCTACTGCAGGACATTTTAGAGGTCAAAATTTAGATATGTTCAAAAAGGGAGATGTGGAGCATAGATATGTCAGGGGTTATTAAACATTGCAGTCCAGATGAAAGATCCTGCTCAGGAACTTTTAAAACTTATGACTTCTAAAAGCTAGAGGAACATACAGAGAAGTCTGCGTTTGTCATGTTGTCATGTTCTTTTCTCAAGCACTGTAATAGGCACTATCAGAGGAGAGTAGATTTGGAAAGTCTGACTCTTTGATACAGTATGATTGTTCATATGTCGAGGTTCAGTTAAGTGTTGTGACAGTCTAGCTCCTGCAGTTTCTCAGAGTGGGCAGTTGGCACTTCATTATTGCAGCTTTGTGGATAATACCTGGAGTTGCAAACTTCTCAGTGGTGGTTTCTGGGACTCTGTGATAGTTTAGGTTGTAGTAAGTCCTCACTGTGGTCCAGGAAACCACTATTGCATTTTTACTGGGTTAGTTGTGATTTGTAGCATGTAACTCTTACAGTGTGGTCACTTTTTTCTTTTACGAGTGGCTGCCCTTGCTAAAAAGTAGATGTGAAGTGGGGCTTTACAAGAAACTCATGGATGGAAACTTTTTGTTAGTGGTTGTTAAAGTAGTTTTATCTTCTCAGAGCTGTTTGCTACTAGTCCAGGAAAAGAAGTGTGCTAAGTAGCCCCTGAATAGTGCATATCAGTGGTGATGGACTGAGAGATACCCTTACTAGATGTGGCAGTGATGGACAGTGTTTCTTGAGTTGTTTTTTAAACACCAGTCAGAGTCTGTTCCATCATGTCAAACTCGAACTTAAACCAGCAGGCTTTCATCCAGCCTTTATTTGTGCCAGCCTTGGAAAGAGTAAATAAAGAGCTATGTCCAGACTGTTACTTGAGGACCATGCTGGGAGATGGCTTTGTTCTGTCGCAGTCATCCCTTGCTCTCAGACTAATTATTGTGCAAGTGTATGCATCAAATGACACTTACCATCTGCTGCCAAATCCTTGGGATTCTCTCTGGAAAGCTAGTGCTTGGAATATTTGACCTCTCCAACACCACATGTGTGATCTGTGCTGTGACTCACTAGGGAGGGCCACAGTTGGAGGGAGGAATGCACACAGCCCTCTTCACTGCAGAGTTTCCCTCACAGCGGTGAAGGATCATGCTTTGGTCTCCGCTGCTCTAAATATAGCACTTTGCTGCTAGCACCACAGTGAAACTGGCTGCGTTTGCCTCACTCCCACTGTGCTCTAGCTGTTTTTTCTGGTACAGCAGGAGAAGTACTTTTCACAGATGTATGACAAGGGCATATCCTGAGGAAGGGAGAAGAAAATTGGATGCCTGGGAGAGTAAATGGTGTGGTTGTCATCACAAGCTGATGGGATGAAAGGTGACTGATGCTGCTTATGGGATTGGAAGCAATCTGTGGTGATCTGGTGATTTACAAAATTTTTATACTGAACTGGTTCCACTGCTGTTCACTCCTCTAAGACTAGGGGATGTGACAAAACCAGATGGGTTTTCAGGCAAACTAAGTTGTGTATTTGGAATGGATTTTTTTTTTTTACCTTCTTTTTCCTCCCCCACATTGACAGGTGCTTCGGTTTGTTACTCAGGAATGAATATGTAAATGGCAAAGTACTCTGTATTTTCTCTGCTTTCTAGAAGACTTCTTACCCTAAGTCAGGTCAAAGACCTGTTTATTCAGTTGATAAACTCTCATTCACAGAGCAAGTCTTGGATATGGGTTCTTAAGGAGGAAATGGGTTTTTTTTCTAGTTTGCTTGTGGGGCTGTGCCAGATCCATTCCTGGATGAAGATGAGTTGCAGTGTTGTGATTCAAGTGTGCATGTAATGAAATCTTTGAAATTGTTTGCCAAACGTGGCAAAATATGAACATAAATTGAGAGAAGGATGGATGTGCAGGGACACAATGAGGAAATGAACAGGGTTCTGAATTGGGTAATGATGTGACCCAATGCCTGATCTAGAAATAATTGTGGAAACAACAAAGGAAACAAGTGGTTTTAGTTTAAGCAGTTGTTTGTATATTTGTACAAAGGTGACAGTTAGCTCCTAAGACTGTTAGAAGTAACATGCCTTTCTGTCCCTAAATATTTTGAGACGCCCTGCAGTCATAATAAAATGAAGGCAAATTATATATTGAGTGCTGAAGTTTTTTCTTTTGTTTGTCTAAATACTTCCAGAATGGTCTCGGTCTGGTTTGAGGACAGAACAAACCATAGTACAAGAGCTGTCTAAAAATCACTTTGAGTAGTGTGTTTACTTGTGAAAGATGTGCAGTTGGTCTCATCTGGTTTCAAGTACCAAAGCTCTTACTGTGACTTTTTCAAACCTGGGACTCTACTGACCCGCCAATGCTGTGAGATTTCACTGGCTTAGTGCTGAGGTATTTGTTGTGATTTAGCCTGGATAGGCAGCTCAGCTCCATAAAGCTGCTTGCTCATTCCCCTGCAGGGATGAGGGAGGAAAATGAAAAAGTGAGAAAACTCTCTGCTTTAGGTAAAATTGGTGTAGTAGGTAAAGCAAAAGGTATATATGCAAGCAAAGCAAAATAAGGAATTCCTACTTCCTATCAGCAGGCAGGTGTTCAGCTATCTCCAGGAATGCAGAAATCCATCATTCGTAACATTATTTGGGAATACAAACACCACGCCTCCAAATGTTCCTGGTTTCATTCTTCTTTTTCCCAGCTTTTATTGCTAAGCATGGCACTGTATGATGTAGGATATCAGTGTGGTCAGTCAGGGTCAGTTGTCCAGCCTGTGCACCCCCAGCCTGCTCACTTGCAGGGCAGTGTGTGAGCCTTGGCACTGTGTAAGCGCTGCTCAGCAATAGCTAAAACATCCCTGTGTTATCAACACTGGTCACAAATCCAAAACATAGAACTAAAGTGCTGCTATGAGAAAAAAATAACTTTGTGCCAGCCAAAACCAGTACAGTGTTCTGGCCTGAGAATGTGACTGTCGCTCATCCTGAATGTGCAGTTAAGTTGCTTTACCCTTTGGAAGGGAGCGGCTTTGATGACAGTCTGCAGTTGCATTCATGAGTCTGGCTAAGCTGATGAATTGGAGGCCAGTCTCTCCATTAAAAAAAAAAAAAAATCCTCTATCTTGGAAGGCAAGTGACAAAGACAGAGTGCTCCACTTCCCCTCCTTCTCCAGCCCAGCCTGACCTTCTGCAGCCCCTCGGTGCCTCTTGTTTTCTTATTTTTATAGAAAATCAATATCCCTCCTGACACAAACAATAGCTCAGGCAAAAGAATAAATGGGGGAAACCTGAGATCTCTGTCCATCACCTCTCAGTTTAACTCCCCAAAACTATTTAATTATAAGCATGGTTTGCTCCAGGTGTTTGCGACAGTGAAATTGCTAAATGAGGACCATTTTAACCAAAGATTGGGTGATCAATAACACTCTATAGCAGTAGCTTGTCGGATCAATAGCATTCATTATTTCATGGTTAAGGTAAGTAGCCTCCTTTGCAAGTGGAGGTCATTAATCAGTGCTTACTGGACCTGCAGAAAGGCCTGCATAGGAGTCTAGTTTGTGTTCAGCCCCGCAGTGTAAAAAGGGTAGTGAAGAGGGTGAAATCCCGGAAAGTTTGTTCTTGTAAAGCACTGGCAGTGATGCTTATCTATAAGGAACTAAAGAGCTCTCAGTGCAACAAGATGCTTAAAGTACTGTTAATATGACCTGGATTCTTGTCAATGCTTTTTCCTTTCTCAGGCACCTTTCCTCTGAGGATGCTAAAACCTTTATGAAGCATCATAAAGACTCGGTCCTTGCATCTACAGCTTGTGAGGGCTGTTTATCCAAGCTATCGAAAGGGAAAGCAGGCACGCTAAGAGATTGACCCAGAGTCATACAGTGAGTTGGTAGGAGAGCTTGGGATGAAACAATTAATTCATGGTTCTCAGTCCTTGGCCTTAATTGCTGTGGTGTATATGTGGGAGGATGAATGCATGGCCAAGTTTTGTAATGGATTAATTTGGAATTTGATATTACATGCTGAAAGGTGAGAATACTGTACAGATAGTTCATCCTTTAAGTATAAATGGCCTTTATGCAGTGATGATGAAGATGCAGAATTTTAGATATTCAGCATGATGGGGTGACTTGGCTGTATGTTAGAGTGCATTTTCTAAGAACAGCAATATGCTCACAAAATAGTTTTATTCTGTACCTCCAGTTCTTTGGAGTGATGTATTTTGTGGTCTCTCATCATTTAGCCTTGTAAATCAAGGGGTTTCCAGTTGATACTGGTCTCTATTAAGATTCAGTTTCCTTGGAAAAGAGGAATCCAGAGATACTTTCCAACAGCATTCCCTGATTGGAGATTGATTCTAGTGTGGACTTAGACCTGGTGTTTGCATCTAAGGTCTTAGTGCTCAGGGAGTAGGCAGTAAGTGGTTTCTGCTCATCCTAGTATCTCTCAGCTAAATCAAAGGAAGTATTGCCTGAAGTGTCCAAGGAATGATTTCAAGTCAGCCTTAAAGCCTTCCAATGCTTGGGACTGACATGAGCATTTACTTCTGCAACAATTATTCATCTAGCTTTGCAGTCCATTAATGGTTTTCTACACATTAATTTCTAGCTTTATTCTTTTGTTCAAAAATTAAATCTCCTCTACTTCAGCAAATGCAAAGCATGCTGTGACAAAGTTACTTTCAGCAGCAGCAAGTCATGCTGTGCTAAGGTTTGTAGCTGCAGAGTTGTAAATGTTGTAGCTGCTCTTTGCTCCATGTAAAATAAAGGTTGGGGTGGGGAGGCTGTTTGTGTGACAGTGTAACATTTTTGAGGAAAAGGAATCAGAAGTAGAAAATTTAAGAGGGTTTTCAGTAGCTGTTAAGTGACCCAAGGACAGAGTATTCCAGACGATGCCATAGTTAGGTTGTTAATTCTAATATCTGAGACAAATGCCATTTTATTAATTACTTCTTGATAACTTTAAACTAGATACAGGATTCTGCTCTTTTAAAAGTGATGCAGCATTGATAAGTTTTAACGGAAAGCAGTTCCGTTCTGTTCTAGAGCCAGTCGTGTATCTGAAATTCAGTTTTTTTGTGAGACATGTAAAGCATTTTGGTCTTGGAGAAGTCAGTAAAATTTAATAGAGTAGTTTTTGTATTGTGCCTATTGCAATTGTAACCATGTGTTTTTTTTCTCTGTTTTTGTTTCAGTGAAACCAGCAGTGTTTGCAGCAGCAGTGATACTGGCCTGTTTACTAATGATGAAGGCCGCCAAGGTAACAAGTGTCCTGTGATTTTCCTCATGTGCTGCTAGGGACTTTCTTACTTTCTTTACAAGTGCAAAGAAAGATCTGTGTTTGAAGAGAGACAGAGAGGGAAGTGTGTGAGGAAAAACCAGTGCCAGGGGGCAGCTAGAAGTTAAGAAATGAGATGAGGGCTACAAATACATGATTTTCATAACACTACACTTTTCCTGATGAAATACTTTGTATATCAGATCCATAATATTTGCAATATAAGAAGCTATTAATGTGGAAAGGCACAGACATACAAGAGGAATTTGAGAGCTCTTGATAATGAAAGAGCACAGCTTATGATTTGTTTCTCTAGGTGTTTTAAGTGTTGTGTACATACCATTAGTGCCTGAATCTGTTAGTTGTTTTCTCTATGGGCAGGAAGAGAAGATGGGAAAAAATAACTTAATACTGACAAGCCACCTAATAGACTGTGCTAAGAAGATGATGGTAATTTGTGATAGGTTTCCTTTCTTTAAATATGTGTTCCTCCCCTACTCTTGTATGCATTAGTTGAATGTGGTATTTTCCATGTCTGTTGTAGAAATGGTATCTTAGGAGTTTTGAGTGTGAAGTGCTATCTGGTTTTATTTATCAACCACAGCACAGTGTTCAGTGGATGTGGGATATGGCAGAAATAAGTGTGAAATAGGTTGTAGTAGGCACATAGGCATTGAGGACTATTACATTTGGAGCATGTGGAATGTGACCCTAGAGACCTGCAATTCTGTGCACTCTGATTCTGTCACATTTCACAAGCTAAGATTTGGATGAGATCTCTTCTGGGAATATATGAGTTCTAAAGGAAGTAGCACCAGTAGCTCAATAGGATATGCTGCTTCCACTAGCTTGTTAATGGCCCAGGTACCTGTGTAAAGCAACAAAATGATAGCAAACATGCTTATGTATTTTCTGATGGTATTTTCAGCTGTAGGACCAATCTGTGATCTTAGGGGAGTATAATACTTTCCTTAAGAGTAGGATTTCAAATATCAGCTTTGACCTTTGCTGAAAAATAACTGTTTCCAGATTCTGGTTCTTCAAAGGCAACAGAAAAGTAGAATTTTTTGCCCTCTCTTTTTACTGATGATTGTTCAGAGGGAGCTGAAATTAGTGAGCACTTGTATGTGAGATGATGAAGCAGAGTGGTGACTGACGTGTTTTACTTCATCACCGGAGACAAGATTGATGGAGACTGGGTAGTGTGTATATATATACTTGTCTATATGCTTGCCCTATATACTCGCCCTGATTTTATACCCTGTTTTAGACATTAATTTTTGGCTCCTACTAGAAGTAGGATGCTCAATATACAGGAACATGTAGAAATATGACTTAGATAAATTAATAAAGTCCAATTACAGCCTTCCCTGTCTAGGTAGGAGAAGAAGTTTGACATCCTTGTCCTCAGGTCTCTGTCTGTTCAAACAGTTTGTACTGTGGTAGCTTTCTGGCCAAGATGTTTTAGCTTACAGTTACTTTAAAAGGGTTAAAAATATTGTTGCGCTTTCAGATTAAATAAAAATATCTCCTTTTCCATTTTTTTCTTGACAATTCTTAATCATTCAGTAAATAGAAAAATAACAGCTTTCCATGTCAGTGAGGTGGAGAGAGCATAAAATTTAAGGTTTTTTTGGCACAGATCATCACCTTATAAATAGTTTTCCAGCACAATTCCAAACTCAAGAATAGGAAATTTAAACTGGCAGCATCCTTAAATGCAGTTTTTTTCCCTCCTTCTTTTGAGGTTGCATCATGTAATATTTGGGCTGCTGCTAATGAAATACATCGTCTTTGCAACTGCATGTACCAGCACACTTCTGTAAGCAGAGAATGATCCTAGTTCGTAATTTGATTGTAAGGGTTTTTTTTTGTTGTTTCATATTTGTTACATGCGCTGGGATCTCTCACAGGGAAACTTACTGAATATTAGCATATGATGCTAATTGTTAAAGTTTGTCTTGTGTAAATAGTGATTTGAGGTATGACAGGGCACTATGCTCATAGACCCAAATTTCTAGGAATAGTTTTGCACAAATTATGATTTCTTAGAACTATCCAATGTTACTTAGTTGTAATTTACTATGAAGTGGAGATGGAGATTTTTATATTTTAAGACATAACTGGTAAGCCAGCTTGATACATGACAGAAAAACAATGTCAGAACTTTGGGATAAAGTGTTCTGTCTGTCCTGCCGGTTGCTTATTGGAGTTGGTTTTGTGTGTTGCTTCTTCTGTTATGTGCAAGATTGCAGCATTCTCGCTAGGATGAGTTTTTTTTACTTTCTTGTATTCTTTCTTTCTTTTTTCTTTTCTTTTTTTTTTTTTCCCAGCAAGATATGTGAGTAGGCATAATGGAGTTTGGTCAGGAATAATGTAACTCAGTGAGAAAAGGAGAGTAAGTGGGAATGCTTGAGTTGAGACTTAGTGGTAAGCAAATGAGAATTTTCCCTGAGGTAGGCATGTTAGTTTTTTAAGGCAAGATGAAGCACCTTGCAATTACATGGGACTGTTCGTGAGTTGGGCTGCTGAAATGCTACGTGTGTCAGGTTCTTTGCTCTCCTCCTGCCTTTTTTTCATAAGCTGCTCATGTGTGCTATTGGTCTCAGGGAATTTCTGGCCAGACAGATTTACTATGAACAGTGTCTGCAGTTCAGTTTTAGACTGCAATTGCATTAACTACAGCAACCCAGCTCCGTGGAGACTTTGGTCATGACTTCTGTGGCTGCTGCTTTAATTTTGCAGAGGGTTTGTAGTTCTGAGAGATTCTAAGAAATTTTGATTGAGGGCAACTCACAGCATGGTTAATACTTACACTCAGAGTGACCATTTCTGACAGTTACATGTTTTTGTCTTAGGAGACTAAGGTCTTTCTCATCAGTATGTTTCTTTTGCTTACTCTGTGAGCCTGGTCGTCCTCTCCTGTGAAGTCTCTCCTGTGACAGCCTATAACATGTGCCAAATGATTGGCCTCTACCGGTGTCGCAGTAATTACTTCAGAGAAAGAGTTCTGCATAAGACATCACACAACATTGAACTAAGGTTGATGAGATGCAGTAGCAACAGAGTGCTAAACCTGCTCTAGGCAGGTCTATAAAGAGGCTTTGTTCTATAGGGAAATTCTGGAGACTGATGAGTTGAATAGTTTAAAGCATTTAGTGAGCCCCATAGTTACTGAGGATCATTGAAACAGAATACAAATATAAGGCTCTTCAAGAAGGAATTCCTAATGAGACTTCAGCTGTTTCACATTCAGATATGCCTACTTGTAGTATTTTGAGGGACTGTCACTGGGTACACTGATGTTATTTGTGACTAATTCCATCGTATTTCTCTAGGAGATGATGAGCAAAGTGATTGGTTTTATGAAGGAGAATGTGTTCCAGGATTCACTGTCCCCAACCTTCTTCCCAAGTGGGGAGCTGATCACCGCTCTGAAGTGGAGAGGATTGACTCAGGCCTGGATAAGCTCTCCGTTTCCACCTTCCTTTTGCCCTCACGGCCGGCTCAGAGAGGTGAGGTCCATAAGGAATTGTGTTTGAGAACTTTTGATATGCTGGCAGAAGTAGATTCTGTTCATAGGTGTTGCATTTAAACTGGTATTGGTGATCTGGTTTGGTTTTCTTTTTTAAGATCCAGTTAAGAAAAAAAGCTGCACTATTGCTGAGTTTGTTGAAATAGTCATACCAGCTGCCCGCTGGCTGTCTTCCTTTTTTTTTTTTTTAAGTAAGGATTTTATTTGATTTGTGAATAAATTGGCATATCTACATCTTTGAGACTGAAAAACAAGAGACAGAGGATCTGATTTTATTATTGAACTAAGGATTTTTCCTGGTGGCTTTGTCGGGAAGAATCTTCTGTGTTCATTGCTCAGTTTTTCTGCATTTGGTTTTCAGGATTTCATGCTCGCCTCAATCGCCTTCCAGGAGCTGCTGCCCGTTGCCTCCGTAAAGGTCGGAGGAGGCTGGTTGGCAAGGTATGCCCTCTTGAAAGATGGTAATTTTCTATTTCAAATTCTGATCAGTCTGAAGTACTATTCCAAGATACCATGTAAATTGTTTTCTGCAGAAAGTGGTGCTGTATTTTTTTTTTTCATGTATTGCTTGATTTGTTTAACTGCTTTGACTGTCAGGAGATGAGTGAGTGACTAAGTGGATTTTAAAGCGCATTTGGAGTGGCAAAGACAGCTGATCAGTGCTGAAAGCAGTATGAAGGGAGGCCTGAAGAAGAATGACAGAGAGCATAAATATCAAGAAGATTTAGACAGAATGTAGGGGAAAATGATGATGGCATGAGACTTGTGCATGCTCATCTGAGACTACAAGGGCAGAGAGGTGCCTCAAAGGTGAAGGAAGGCCAAATTTTATATAGAGAAGAAGACTGATATGAATGGCAGCAAAGGAGGGTGGTTTTGGCAGTTGCATTTTTAGTGGAAAGACAGGAGAGTAAAAAGGTAAATGCAGAAAAAGCTGCCCAAAGCTATTTGACTGGTTTTATTATGTGTAGGGCAGACACCAAACAAAATATCAGTCCTTTTTCTAATAGAACAATACTTTGCAGATGTCTTTGTAAAAGAGGGGTACACGTGGTTGTGTCTGCACCATGGAGTATTAAGCACTGCTGTTTGTTGTAAAAGATGATTCTAAGAAGGAAGGTGTTGGCTGTGTCTGGCTTTTCTTTTTATTGGGATGTGCTCTGTGCTTTTGAAAACACTGGCATAAGTTCTGAGCTGTCTGGCCCTAGTCTGCTAACAGGGTGCGTTAGGGGGGCCTGGAGTCTAGAGGAGTGTGACAGCTGCCTTCTGTTCAGACATACTTGAAAGATCCTTGTCTGCCCCTTCTTTCTTCCACTCACCTTGCTTAATTGTAACCGGCATTCAAAGTATGAATCCTCAGCTGGCAAGAAACTGACTTTACGTGCGGTTCCTGAGGCCACCTGCAAGTGACTGGGCCTGGCGGCACACCTCTAATGATCCAAATGAGAAGGATAATATTTACTTGTTTAATTTATCTTCATCACCTTAAAGGGATCTTTGTCATTTGCTGCGGAGGTCACTGCTCCCCCTTCCCCATGTCTCTCGAAATTGTAATCATAAATAATGAGTTTCATTCAGAGCTCCCCGCCAGCGAGCTGCTAATTACCAAAAGTATGGCTTGTAATTTACACAGTAATAAACCGTAAATTTAAACATTATGGCACTTAAGTTAATAATTTTCCTGCTGTAACAAATAGCCCATCTTTTGCAGGACTGCTACAACTGTCCCCAAACTTTGAGTGTGTTTTGCCTATGTACCTGGCACAAACAAACCTCACCTGTGAAAGACTTTTGGCCTCATCTTCAGCCCCTTGCTGGAAAGTATACTTCTTTCTTGGAGGCAGTTGCTATGCAGATGTGAACAGCTGGTGTTTCAGGCTGTGTGTGTGCGTGTATGCCAGCATCAAGTACATACACAGGGTAGCGTCTTGCAGGAAGCAACATGCTCCCAGAGCAAGTCCTTTCTCCTAGGACCTACCTTTTCTCGAGTTGCTAGATGTCCTGCTGCTGAATTGCTGCTTTCAGTAAGGGCAAAAACATCATGCTTTCACTGCTTAATTTATTCATTGGTGGTTGGTGAATCCTCACTGTTAATGGTACAGTGTAGTGTCCTATCTCAGCCTGTTTCTAGCCCAGCTGACCCCAGTAACATGGTAGAAGCACTTCCCAACCATCAACCCTGCTCTCATGCATCCTTGTGCTGTGTATTTTGAGGGACTGTGACAGGGTACATTGATGTTGTTGTTGCTGTGTACTTTGTTCTAGTCCAGTTCATGGTGTGCCCCTCTGCAAGCAAATATCATCACTAAAAATAAAAAACAAGCCTCATAAATAAAATTGAATAATTTTCTGCCATTTTAATAAGTTAAATCATCTCAGGGGAAGTTCTAAAAGGAAGGAGTGAGCATGTTTAGCTGAGAGTGGGCTGGTAGGGAAAGGATATGATCCAGGACAGTGAGATTTGTTCTTACTGGCAGCAGCAAGCTATTCTCTGCTCACTGTGTGCGAGTTTGCAACCTTTTGCCTGTCTTTGTGTTTCAGGAGACCTCCATGAGCACTCTGAGCACCGAGAGGCTAGGTCACATTGTTAGTGATCCACGCCAGAAAGAGTAAGGCACTTAACAGCTGTTGTATCAAACTTTGGGAGGGGAAGAGGAACTATAGGATCCTCTTCCCTTCTGGGGGTGAAGGACACGAAGAGCTGGGTGGGCATTTAAGCATACCCTGTGGAATGGGAGACAGTATTTTACTGATGGCTTCTGTGTTTTCTTACTCATAATCACTTACTTCCACTTTGATACATATATACATATATATATATATATAAGTCTGCCCCAGTGTGTGGATGTTTTTTGCAGTCAGCTTTTTTTTTCTTCCTCCCTTATAATGTGCAATTGCAGTAACTGCGCATCTTTTGGATATTAAGAGAAGACTGAGCCCCATATGTTCATTTTTTAACATGCTTCTTTGTGGAGCTGTACTATGGGCCCATACCCAGACTGCAGAAATGATGCTGACAAGGCAGCTGTGAAATTACTTTTTCTTTCTTTGGTGTTATGTCTCCTTCCCCAGTTAGTGTATTTAAATTGTAATCAGCACTGGAAATAGTCATGGTGCTTATCCTTTGGCAACTCCTTTATGCTGTTCTGGGGAATGGGTAGGTAAGGATGGCACGTCCTGACTGTAGTACAGTGTGTCCAGCCTTCACTAACTGTTGATGCCTAATTTTCTTCCTTGGGTATGAAATTTGTTGTTTATAATATGACTCCTGATGATGTTTAATCTTTTTCCTTCTCCCTCCATCTTTGTTCTTCCCCTACCCTTCTCTTCTTTTCCCCAACCCTCCTTTTTTCCCCCCATGTTTGTTCCTTGGCACTGCTCCCACCTGTTCTTTCGACTCTGCCTCCTTCCAGTTTTTGGCTACCATCCATGGGGAAGAGAGATCGCAACCAGGTAAGGTGACTTTGCTTTTCCTTTTTATTTTTTTGGTTTCCTTCTCTCTAGAAATAACATAATGCTGGCTTCTGATTTCCCACACACTGTGGCCTGTGCACATGAGGTAAGGCAGTCCTGTCTCTTCTCATTTTGTTAACTGATGTCTTCTGGGCTTTGAACACAACCCATTTCTCAGGAGTTGTGTTGACTATTTAAACTGAATACCTCAGGAACTCCTTTTATTTATCTCCCTGTTTCAGGTTAGTGTAGGCTGTCCTTTCTGACAGTGAGTGGGCGGGAAAATGCCTCTTGACAGGGGGAGCTTTGGCCTCTCAAAATTCCATAAGAATTGGAACATTTTTCTCTTTTTAAATGCTTTGTTTTGCCTTGTTTGGCTCAGGCTTCTACCTGATAGTCTCATCCGCAGAGAAGGAAAAAATGATGAGCTTAAATTATGTAGTTAATACCAGCTACAGGAAAATGTAAGAGGTGATAAGCAAGAGACATTCTTGTGACTGAAACTCTTATGTGTGCACTTTTATGTTCTCCAATAAGTCTTTTGTAGCTTCAGTGCTAGGGTTTTGTTTTTTGTTTTTTTTTTTTTTTTTTCTTTANAAGATACAAAAGCTCAGGTTCTTAATAGCAAAGAGTAAAAAAACCCACTCTTCCATTTGAGTAGTCATGTTGTAACAGTGCTCCTGGCCATGCACACTCCTTTCTATTCCTATGAGAGTTGTTTTGTGGTTGGTGAACAGTAGGACTAAAATTTTTTTACTTTTCAGGTGACTAAAAATGCGTGTATGGCAAGAAATAATTTTCAAGCCTTTGTGCAATTGTGTGTTTTCCATTAGTGAGAACATTTTACAGATTGCTTTTATATTGCTAAAGATAAGAGTAACTCCATAAGCTTTAAAATGACCAGAAGTAAATGACTTTTGTTTTTCTTAAATGAATTTGGATCAACCATTCCAGTAACAGAGGGTTCCTGGTAATTCTCACTACTGTGCAGTTGCAGTGTTACTTCACTGACAATAAACGAGCCGTCCCACTTAAGGAGGAGCTCCCTGATGGCAGCAGCTTTGTGGTGCATCTTCTTTCTCAGAAAGGTGGAGGGTAAAGGCCTAGTACTGAGTTCTGAAGCTGCAGATAGCTTGTACGATGAGTCCTGCTACAGGTGTGGATTGTTCCTTTGTCCTTATTTAGAAATGCATCAGTAATCCTCGTAATACAAGAAGAGTGTTCTGGAGATTGGTGTAGCACTTTGCAAAGCGGATGGAAATTAATTTCCTGCTTAAGGTGTGAATTATAAATAAAGAGGAAATTCCGAATGGGAATATAACGCAGGTACTCCAGAGAAACTACCAGTCTAAAGCTTCTATATACATATTGAGCCAAGTTTGTTCTGTGCGTTGATTGACCAGATTATTTCATTTCTGTCCTGACCATAAAAAATCCTGACCATTGTATCTTGTACAGCAAGCTGTCTTGTACAGCTTTGATGCCCTCAAGATTTGTCTAGTGTATGTCTAACAGAGTATCTTACATTAGCCTGACCATGCATTGTTTAAAAAATTTGTTTTAAGCAGTTTGCAAAGATAGCTTGTGAGGTTGGAGGGGAGTGTAAGGAGCAACTCACCATGGAATGAATTGGGTGCTCATTGTGAACTTAAACTGGTGGATCTGAGTCTTCTGGAGTTCTGTTTCAGTGATGTACACAACCCTTGGGAATACAGGAGCTGCTCTGTGGAAAGTTCTGTGCTTGCACAACTCATAACAGTGATTTTTTTTTTTTTCCTGCAATGTGAAGGTAGACAAGATGCTTTCTGAAAGAGAAGCAGACTTTTTTTTTCTCATGGCAAGCAGCAATAGAGCACTTATGTTCTTAGTCAAGCAGCATTTTTAGTAATGCACGTAGGAAGAGGAGTGTGCTGAGGCTGTCGTTTATGAGAAGGTGGCTATGAGATTTGCTGTTTCACCCTTTGAGCTAGCCTTTTGTCTGTAGTGAGAGTCAATTCTCATCTAGTCTTTTCTCCTTGAGGTCCTAGAAGGTGTTCTTATACTGTGTGAACAGAACAGATCTGAGGAGCTTTATCTGGGCACTATTTCTTTTAATGCTTTGCTTAAATAAAATCTCTTGACTTTCCAGTTCAATCCATTATCTCCTCTGTACTCTCTGGATGTGCTTGCTGATGCTTCCCACCGAAGATGCTCACCAGCACACTGCACTGCCAGGTAACTCCCTTGCTCTGCTCTCTTGGGGTTGTCTCACTTCGCTCTCCTGAATGCCTTCAGTAGTGCTGTGTGATCTGAACAGTACTCATGGATCTGTAACTTAACTCACTTTTCCCTGGGCAGCCCATGTCCAAACTTAGCACAAAATGTAGCAAAGCAGTTTACTTGAGAGTTTCAATGAATTAAGTGCTTACAGTATGTGAAACAGTGTATGACAGGCAGAACACACTGTTCCTTTAGAAATAACTGCAATGTGTTCTGAAATGTGCAATGAGTTGCTCCAAGTCTGTTTTATAGGTACAAATGGACATAGTATCATTGCCCACTATTAAAATTGGAACAGGATGAGACGGAAAATGCTGACAAACTGGTGTGGGTGACATGCTGAAGCATTTTGGTATCCTAGGTGTCTAAATTAGACCCTCTGAGCAGATCAAGAACTCACCTGAAGTGACCTCTGATGGCTTGATATCTCCCTACAGCAGTGGCTGAGATTTAGATCTGTTTTGGCCAGATGTTAGGTATATTTGAGGCTGCATAGTTCGGGTTAATATACTATTCAGGCACCTTCTGCTGACTAATCCTAAATTAAATTCAAGTGTTGGCCTTAGAGGTGACTCCTGTTTTTGTGCTGCAGGTGACTATCTAAAGGTAAGGTGCCCTTGAGCTCTTTCCCTGTGCAAGTAGACAAAGCCTTGCTTTGGACACAATTCTGCTTATGTGATTGTACCAGGGACCCAAGCTGAAAGAAATGTCTGGACTTTCAGCTTCATGGCTTTCTTTCCCTTGTTAATTAGCAAATAGAGCATGAAAAATGTACTAAGGTTGTATGTGTCTGAACAGAAGCTTGGCACCCACCCAGCAAAGCCTCTCTTCCCACTGGCTTCTGCAGGGAATTTTGCGATGTCGCACCATGACCTCATGCTGCTGTAGCCAGCATGTTAAAGCTGGAAAAGGGGAGGGAGGAAGAAATCAGCTCTCAAATGTTCAACTGGATGAGAATAAAAAGAATTCAGAAGATTGTGCATCAGCAAATTGATTCCTTTCTGTGCTTTTGCCCCACCCTGGGGATGTTTTCTGCTTGTGAAGCAAGAAGATGGCATGGTCTCTTCATTTTCAGCTAGGATAACCTTTCTTTTTCCTCCAGTGTTTTACTTGGTGGTTTATAGAAATTTCTCTTCCACACAGGTGAGCTGGACAAATCCTGCTTGCAAATTCAAACCGGGCAAAATCTCTACCCTTATGATGGTTAGTTAAGGCCCTTTCGAAAGCCAAGCTGTTTGCAAGGGATTTCTAAACCTGGGGAGATAGTGTCTGCCAGGTTTTTCTGGGTGTGTAGTCTAGTTAACCAGTTTTTATATATATATATATGTATATAAAACCAGTTTGGTTCCCTCGTCTAATGAACGGGTGGCTGGTGTCCTGACAAACATAATCCCTGATGAATTGTTACTGAATTGACAGAGAAATTGTACCATCCCAGATGCAGTTGTGTTTTTAAATGCCTGGAATTTGAGAAATTAGTTCCTATTTTACTGTGAAATGTGCTGAAGAATATTATAGGAGAAAGAAATATGAAAAGAATGAATGTGTTTTGTGGCCCCATGTATGTGGCAAGGGTTGAACCCTTTGGTACAAGGATCTTGCTTTATGTAAAGATGCTGCTAAGGGCACAGAAAGGAGATTGTTCCTTCAGAGGAACATTTTCTCAATAGTAGTTCTTCTTTAGCTTTACATGCCAAGCATACTCGTTAGTGGTTCATTTTCTTACAGGAGGTTCAGCTGATCTCTGTAAGCTCAGATAAGCTAGTTAACATCTGCTTTTGATACTTATGGAGTCAATTTCAGTAGTTTGTGCTTTAGGAAGCTTCAATCAGCTGCACCTTATCCTGGAGAAATTCTACTCCAAAATTTGCCAGTATGGGGGGTGTGTGTGTGGGAAGCAAATCCTCTAAAGTAATATGAAATGTATTAGAAAATAAATGGTCTTGATGTTGTGGCCATCCAGTTTCTTCAACCTAATGCCTGCTGTGCCATGCAAAATCTCCTTTCTCTGCTTTGTTTCTGCTATCATGGAGTGTGTCCAGTGGAGTATATTTACCAAGTGGAGACTTTTCTCTGCTATGGAACTGTTTTCTTTGTCTCACTGGTGGATTTTGGTGCAGTTTATCTGGAAGACTGGCAACCCAGTACTTTTGTTTAAGCCGAGCTGAAGGCCGGGATACTGAGCACAGCTGAGGATCGAGAAAGAACCTCCTCCTTGACACTGACAAGCCTATGTGGAAGGTTCCTTGGGAAGTCTTATTTGAAAGGCAGTATAAATCATACACTACCTTTCTTGATTTATGTCTGTGATGAGAAGAGCTTTCATTCAAAGTGTATGCACAGCACTGGGAATTTCACACCCATCATTAGAAGCAGTTTGGTGTGTGTGGTGACTGTTATCATTAGTGGTATAATTTTATTTTGTGAAGCGAGGAGAGTTTTCTGCTTTCTTGCAGTCCTCCCAAGGGATGGCTGGTGTATTAATTTGCTGTATTGCCTCCTGGCTGTTCCCAGACTGTTTTTCCTCTTCATCATGGAATTTTTAATGGCCCTGCTGCCTCTCGGGAGGCATGCAAGGAAGAGTACCTCAGGGATCTCTTCTTTTTTCACATGCCTATAATTACTCTCCTTTAAGAGCACAAAACGTTTGCTAATCATGCCTTGTCTGTTAAGGTTTTGACTTCATGATGCAGACTGCTAAAAGCAAGCAAGTAGAGACTTACATGGGCTACTCAAGGGATCCTTCCCTCTTTCCCCTCTGCCTGTTTGCCTCTCTTGGAGGTGTGGTCTGAACAGAATTTTGTTGTTGAGCTCCTTCTACTTAAGAGGATTTTGTACCGGCTGAAGTTGAATATTGTATTAGATGTTGATTATTCAATATTCTGTAGCTGAGATGTTGTAGATTGTTGGTTGATGGAATGCTATTCCCTTGAGGCAGGGTAAGAGTTTCAAAAGAGCCTAGAACCAGTGTTCCCTTTAATTTGAATATCAGGCAGAATAAGAGGAAGGAAGAAGATAAATTGTCCCTAATGCCATTTATTATTGGTGTGGCTTTGAAAATAGAATCATGAGTGAAAAAAAGCAATTAAATGATCCCACTGGAGGTCATAGGAAAAGTGGACCTTGGATGGCTGGTAGATGGTGAAGGTGGAGACTTGAAGAATTGTGTTAGACTTTTGAACAACACAGATAAAGAAAATTTCTCTGGATGTACTCTGTTAATACTAACTGTAAACCTAGAGTTTAATCTGATTTGGAAGCAAGTCTGTCATCTTGCCTGGAACATGGGATAAAAATGTAGAGGGGTGAGTGATTCCTTCACTTACTGCCAGTTGCCCCATACTCTGGGTTTGGTGGTGCTGTTAAATTGAACAGACCTGAATGTCTCAAATTCTAGTTCCAGCTCTAGAAATACTCATGTGGAAATAAATATTGTTCTGTCACTTCTGTGTCTGTGCACAGAGATCTTGATATTTCTGCCTCTTACCCAAGCATGTGGAAATACAGGGATTGCCTTCAATGTCAGGCCTTTTCTGAGGCAACCAAAGAAGTGAACAGATGTCCACAATTTCATACTTGCCTGCTTGAGCAGGACACTATCCAGTTCATTCTAGGCAACCTTTCTCCCTGTTTTTCTTTACTCTTTTTCCATTTAGCTGGAGGATTTTCATGTCTTCCTTCGCTAAAGCCTGGCTAATATTCCAGTTGGGAATATAACTGAATTTTTCTGACAGGCATACAGTGAACAGCAGCTATCAACCTAGTGTCACATGCAGTTGACTGAGGCCTAATATTCCCATTTTGATGAATCCTAATTCTCTGGAGTGAAAAATAAATTCCCTTTGGCTTCAGATTTTTTTTTTTAATTTGCTATTTCAAATCTGTGTATTCAACAGATCTGGCAAAACAGTAGGAGTCTTTCTGGCACAGATACAGTGTGATTCAGTGTGAAAATAGGGAATATAATATATGGGATCACATCATCTCTGCTTAGAGTGCTTACATGGAAAACAAGAAGAAAATGCATTCACTTGCATTTGCCACATGCAGACTTTTAGGAATGGAATTGCCACATCATTATAATGCTTACTTGGGGAACAGACTGCTGCTGTTGAAGATCTATGAGGTTTGGATGATTGAAGAAGTGAGCTGACCTATTAGAGATTTTGGAGTCTGGAAATGTGCTCTAGAAGCCTTCCCAAGAGGCTCTGCAGGGCATAGGAGACTGCTGTGCATCGGGAGTATCTACACTGGGATGTGATAGCAAGAACCACTTGTGCGTGCGGGAGCTTTGCATGCAGATAGGATGAGCAAATTGTATTGATTTACACATGTTAAGTGCAGATTAGACTGGTGCCCAGCTGGCTCTGTAGTCAAAGAGGAGGAAGAATTCTGCTTTTGCTGTTAATTTTGTGAAGCCACCATCAACAGCCTCAGGTAACACCTCAGGGCTTAGAGAAGGAGCCTTTCATTTGGTTTGTGTTTGCTCTGAATAGAGCATCACAACAGCAACAGCTGGGTTGTGTGGAGTTTTAGTAGCAGTATCTTTGTTAAAAGGCAGTCTCTATTAACATTCACTTTAACATGAGGATAATAACATCCCTTGGTTTTATAGTAGTAGACTAATGAATGCCTCTCACTTTCACTGTATAATCCATGTGCTTTGCTTCTTCTGAGGATAGGGTTAGAATAAAGAATGTAAGCAGACAAGCTGAATGATGTGAGATGACAGGGAGAGGCATACACCCACAAGTGTGCAATACGCCTCTTGCCTCCAAGAAGACCACAGGTTGTCACATTTAGCTCTGTATGGCCTTTTCAGAGACCTTTGTTGTGAGATTGAGATTTTTACCCTGCCTTTTAAAAGAGTGGACATCTTGCTACAATTTAGACTTCACAGATAGTGAAGTTTTCAGGGTCCTGATGTTGTTTGGTAAGATTCTTTGTGGGCTGGTCCTTGTGCTCTGTATTGTCTCCCACAGATTATATTGCCAGCCCTAATTCTCTGTTGAGATACTGAGGTAGATGTAAAACAGGGGCAAGCTCTAGTGCACGGTCATCTCAAACTGTGGAAGTGAGATGGGAGTTCTGTATATGCAAGTACTGGTCATTAAAAAACATGAAAATAAAGTCATAGAATAAATATGTTGAAAAGAAATGAAAGGAAGCATTACTTCTGGCACATTAGAGACTACCATGAATTTCATCTTTCTGCATAACAAAGCCTATTTTTTCTCCACCACGACCTGCATGCAGAACTGGGTACCATAAGTGCTATGTTAAAAACAAAAACAAAAGACAAAAAGTATCTCCTGAATGATTCCTTTAGTTTGTGATTACAAAAAATATTATCACTGTCAAAAAGACACTATAGACTTTTCATATTGTTGAAAGCCATTTTTCCTATACATGCGTAATTTTTCATTCCTAACTCCTGGCAGTGACTGCTGCGTGAGTTGAATATATTGCAGCCAACAAAACAGCCACATTTTCAATCCTGGTATGTTTCTCTAAGTGCATTCTCCTTTTTTCTCTTCCAGGGTTAGAATTTCAGTCATCTCTAGATGGTAAACTACATTTTCATATTAGTCTCTGGTCACCTGGCAGATCCACATGTGACTAAGCATTGTGACTTTGTTTTTTTCTTATGATAAACCTGTCATAGTCCAAAAGAAACCAGGAAATTATTTTCTCATTACTGTTTATGTAGCATTGAAGAAAGCATGGAGGCCTAGCAGAAGAGATTGAAGGCTAGTAAGGACAGTGTAAGTCCTATTCTAGTTTGTAAGTTTAGACCCGCATCTTTTATCTCACTCGGAGTTCTGGTCTCAAACTTCTTCACAGAGAGGGCTCTGACAATGCACAAATATGCATTTTCTGTCAGACTTTCTTGTTCTAGTCTACTTTAGAGTAATTTTTAACTGTTCAGAAGAGTTGTTAAAATTCAGCTTTGGAAGGAGAACTAATTCATCATTGCAACTTGTGACATTTTCACAGTTTATAATTCAGCCTATCCACTGGTATGTAGGGTGCTGGGTATATCCATGACTTGATTTTCCTAGTGGTGGTGGTGTTTGTAGGAGTCTGCTCTTAAACTGGGATTCACTAATTCTGTTATCTCACTGATATAGACCTTCATGCTAGCTAGTGATTAGAATTCTAATTTACAATGAAAAGTGTGATATCTAGTCAAAATCTGCGTATTTCATATGTTATACCTCAGACATCCTTTCTGTCTACACCTTAATGAGCCCTACCATCCCTGAATGCAGTCTTCTGCTCTTCTCTCTCCCAAGGTACTTACTACCTGGAGATTCCCTGCATGCAAATTTATGGTGCCTGTAAAGTGCACCAGCCACTTGAAATGACACTTTTACCACTGGGTCAGTCAGAGCCAGTGAGTAATCAATAGATTCCTGATTTACTAACTGAAGTGTGGGTGATCAATAAGGGATAAACCTGAATGAAAAACATGTTACAGAGACAATTTACGACCTCTAAGCCTTTTTATCCTAGAGGCAGGGCTACTAGCTACAGCATTCTTGCTAGTAGTCTTCCACTGAAGTATGATTTTGCCTTTACTTTCACTACAAGAAGGGATTTTGAGATTCTTCTGTTCTCATTTTTCTTGTTTCTTACCCCTGGTGTAATCATCAGGTAAGGGTAGATGCTTGAGTATGTAGCTGAGAGCCAGGAGCTCTTACACAAAATCTAACTGTAACATTTGTGAGCTGGGAAAAATTGCATAAAGTCTCTTGGAAATTATAGTGCGTACTTCTTTCCTAGTCCATAGTGATTCTCCACCAAGGGTCAACTGGCTAATGTTGGTGTAAGTTCATAAAATTAAAAAGGGAACATTTTAAAATTATTTTTGTTGTTGTTATATTATTTAAAATTAATTGGGTTATTATATACAGTTATGTAGTCTCGTAGTTAGTAATATAATACTGTGTCACTGATGCAAAATAAAAACCCGAATGTTTTCTTCAGACTATGTGTGTTTAGACGTTTCAGAATACATGATTACAGCTATATTAAAACACTGTGTAGCCACTATTATAGTCATGTACAAAAGCAGTTTTTAACATCTACAAAGTTACTTAGAGGTGAGTCACTTCAGTGTACAAACATAAGATTTGAATATGTATTCTGTAGTTATGCCAGTATTTTTGAAAGCTTTTCACCTCCAGGGATGGTTTCTCTAACCACCTCCCTGGGCAATTCATTCCAATGTTTGACAACCCTTTCCTTGAAGAAAGTCCTCCTGATATCCACCCTGAACCTCCCTACTGCAGCATGAGACCATATCTTCTCATTCTTTTGCCAGTTGATTGGGAGAAGAGACCAGCCCCCACCTGGTTACACCCTCCTTTCAGGTAGTTGTAGAGAGCATATAAGGTCTTGCCTGAGTCATTTCCCCCAGGCTAAACAACCCCAGCTTCCTCAGCTGCTCCTCACAGGGCTTGTGCTCCAGAGCCTTCACCAGCTCCATTGCCCTTCTCTGGACACACTCCAGCACCCCAGTGTTCTTGTAATGAGGTGTCCAAAACAGAACATAGGGCTCGAGGTGCAGCCTCACTGAGTATAGGGGAATGATCCCTTCCCAGGTTCAGCTGGCCACAATATTCTTGATCCAAGCCGGGATGCCACTGGCCTTGGCCACCTGGGCACAGCTGGCTCATATTCAGCTGCTGTTGATCAGCACCCCCAGGTCCTTTTCCTCTGGGCTGCTTTCCAGCCACGCTTCCCCCCAGCCTGCAGTGATGAGTGGGGTTGCTGTGGCCAAAGTGAAGAGCCCAGCACTTGGTCTTGGTGAGTTTACTGAGACTACACTCGATCCCCTCAGGAGACTTCTTTGGTTGTATTAATATGTGCTCCCAGATTTGAAAAACTGACTGACTGTGAAATGCGGCACAATTTAAAAATTTTTGAAACTGTTGTTCAATGGCAGATTAAGAGGACAGATGTTATAGACTTCTTGTAGAATTTTTGAATTATAGTTGAGAAGATGGAACAGTAGGTATTTCCTTTATTTTGTGGTTGCACTTTTTTTTTTTCAGATAAGTAAATAGACCCAGTAGCATGCAATTTATAGACTGGACTAGTATAGGAATTTCTTTGTGGTCCCTACACTGTTCTGTATAGATACAATAGCACAATTTGATTATACATAAATACAGCATCTGAAATAATACATATTGTAAATACATGGGTTTGGTTTTTTAAATAGATTTTTGTCATGGAAATAAAAACCTATGAAGTTATATTTCAAATAACTTTTTGTTATATTTCAAAAGCTTTACTGTGTGATGAAAGTGTTTGTTGAACTTAAGGGAATTTTTAAAAAAATCAAAATAACAAGCTTTGAAGATACTGAAGCTTTTTAGCACTTAATCATCAAAACATATATGGTTCCAAATTTTACACCATGTAAGCTCCTCACAGTCTTTAACTGATTTTATTTGCACTGTAGTTCTGCATTTTGCATATCAGATCTGGTGCTAAGAGTGACCAAGGAACTTGCCAAAGGAAGTCTGTTATACTGGACAAAGAAGGGATTTGAACCCAGTGTCATTGCCAAATTAGGCATATATATTCCTTATGGGTGGTATTTGAGGAAGTTCTCTGGTCTGCTGTAAAGACTGTTATTTCTGAATTAAACTTCTCTGCTTTCTAGAGGTATATGACTTGGAAGAGTTCTTAGCTCAAGTCAGCTCCAACAGTACAGATTTTTTTCTTAGTTGGCAAATGGCCGCTTCTTAATTGGCAAATGATTAAACTGAAACAGCCATCAGTAGGCTTCAGACTTAACACTTGATTTTAACAGAATAGATTATGCCTTTCAGTCCGTTTAGAGGTGCAACAAGGCTGCCATAAGTCAGATTCAGCTGTTTGCGCAGCACTTTGATAAGGAAATAATGACTTCAAAAATGCATGAGACAGTTTTGCATTCCTAACTTTACAAACTTACTACTGTAGTGGAAACAATATACATGGACATTTGGCATTATAGGTACATTCTAAGATGACTACACTACCAAATAGATTGCAAAATAATTTCTGACTAAGGAGCAAATACCACACAGTTTATATAAAGAGCAATCTTGCAGATGTTTGTTATTCTTGCATAGAAGTAATGGTAGGGCACGTCATATCACTGCTTGATCACATCTTTACGTATGCAAAGAGTTAGTTTGGAGTTAATACAAAACCAGATCCTTTAAAGGCTGAGAAATAATTATTCTTCTGAGCAGTTTATGTGTGAGCTCTTAAAGGAAATGGGAACACCATTTATATTGGCAAAGAATGTGAGCAAAACTCCCTGAGAAACTTTTGGGTTGTGCTACTTATTAATTAAGAAGCTGATGGGAAGGTAGGAGCTGGAGGTGACTGGTCAGTCTTACAGGAATGTGATATTGGAACCGAGTTTAATTTGTTTTATTTTCTCCATAGGCAAGCAAATGTCCACCTGGGACCACCATGTTCAAGGGACATCAAGAGGAAACGAAAGCCAGCTGCAGCCTCCATGTCTAGCCCAATATCAGGTAACCTGCCAGCATTTTTATAGTCATGTCCCTTTTGAGCAAAGTGCCATAGGCAAAAGTAGTGTTACTTTGGTTTGAACCTAATGAAATGTGTGAAAGAGCATATCATGTGGTTTTGCGTAGCATCAAAAGCTGCCTACTAAACAAATTTTTGCCAATGTAGCAATGTTAAGTTAATATAATTTGCAGTGCTTAACTTTACTGTGAGTAGTAATCTGCTTCTTCATAAGGTGTTACTCCCACTGTCCTCAATTGTGCAGTTCATGGTAATAGGCAGTTGATCAGTATGTGCAGTGCATTCCATCAGTGTTGGGCTGGCATTACCTGGTGGGTCTGATGCCCTTTATCAGGGTATTTGTAGACATTTTAACAGGAGCAAAAATCTGGCAATTTTTGTATCATCACTGGGTGAAACCATTTATTCTCTGGGAGTTGTCTTATGCTTCTGGATGAAAATAGTTTTCTCTTGTTACAGGGATGTAGTCATTAAAATGCTGGTCTATTTTCATGTGGCAAATTTCTGTGAAGTCATTGATTAGTCATCAGAATATGAAAAAGCTTTGATCTGGTGAACATGGTGGGTTTTAGGATGCTTCCTTCTGTCCTTTCACCTTACCCTGTCTTGTGACTATCCACTGCACGTGTTCTTCCAAC
Source organism: Cyanoderma ruficeps (assembly GCA_008694505.1). Lineage (NCBI taxonomy): Eukaryota > Metazoa > Chordata > Aves > Passeriformes > Timaliidae > Cyanoderma > Cyanoderma ruficeps. The sequence continues at coordinate 29,939,775 of VZDJ01007753.1, forward strand.
TAGTTTATTAAAGAAACTATTCTTGTAATCCAGTAACAAGGTAGTGGATAAGATGATGGAAAAAATGGAGATGTGAAAACAGTGGGAAAAACCAAATAAACTGATGATTAATGTCTCACCATCCCCTGTTACCTATCCATTTATTTATTATTCAGAATGTATTCTGTACTGCATTGCTGGTCACTTTCTATAAGGAGAGCTTCTGTTTCCATGCCTACATGTTTCAAAATACTATTAAAGTTGTCCTTACCTGATTAGGCAAATTGTATAGTGAACACTTTTTGAAGAATTGAGAGTGCATATGGATTGGAACTTAGCTGTGGAAAGTAGCACAGGGTTTTGGAAAGCTTTCTTATTATGGATGAGGGGAAGAGAATTATTATGTATTACAAAGTAAGTAAGAAGCATAGTTAGTAGAGTATGGGCAGCATGTTATGCTGATCATCAAGAGACACGGTCTGCAAAGCCTTTAATGGTCAGAAATGGTAAAGATCTCTTTCTCAGACTCTGTTTAGAAATATCCTCAGCCAAGTGAACAGCTGTGGCCAGGGTTTGCTGCAGTGCTGACTTGTGGAAAGAAACTTTCATGGTTTGGTAACTGAAGCTGTGTCCTAAATGACGTTCTACAGCAGACTCCCAATTACAGCTCAAGCACAACCTGGACGTGTAATTTGGAAACTTCTGGAATCTGATGTTATTTCTGTCAAAGGAGATTTTGCTACAGAATTACTAATGCTGAAAAAGATATGTAATATTATTCTGCAGTAATGTAGAATTAATTGGACACTCTTACCTTTGTTGGATATTGATGAGATAAAGATTTTTCTCCTGTGTGCCTGAAGAGTCATGGCAGCCTCATTTTTTTTCACTTCTGAGGCTTTTTATTTTTGTGGTGTTTTACTTCTGCAAAAGGTGAAGCACAGGTAAATCAGAATGCAGGCCCATGCCTATCATGCTGGCACAGAGTGCTGGATTTCGTCACCTTTAAATAGCTCCTTCTCTGAGTCCAACTGCTCTCGTCTCACTTGTTGACCAGGTCCTGCTTCAGTGATCTCCTTTTTTGCAACCTGAGTGCCCCGTGGAGGTGAAGGACACAGCCTGAGCTGGCTTCATCAGTCAGCAGAACAAATGGGCTTGCTCTGCCGAACATCGGGCCATCTCGGATTCCACCTCTTTTATAGAGATGAGTGATGAAGAGGGGCTCGTTCCGCTTTGCCGCTGTATTAATACACATCAGGGGCCAGCTCCCGGCACTAAATCACGCTACTGCATACATCTGTTATCAGACTCCTCACCAGTGTGATGAACAAGACTGCAGATAGAGGCTTCCTGGTGTCATTCTTTATAGGATTTTCCTAAAAGAATAAATAGCTCAAATCTCTGCCGACACTATCCCCTGTCATTGTGATGAATTTAGCTTCTTTCTTAAACATGCAGCTACAAATCTTCCCCTGTCGCCTCACCCCCCCACCATCCACAGAAAGTTTTGAGTTGAATTTGGCTGAAATCAGAAGATGCTAATAAAAGGCAGATGAGATGTGGGTGCTATTTCCCTCCTCAGTGCAGGAATGAGAAAAGGCAGCTAGAGATAATGTTTATTTGGGAGCAAAACAACTAATTTTATTCCATGTCTTCTCACATACTTTCATGATTTGTGAGTATTTATGAGTTCTGGTAAAGTATCTTTTCCCAGAGACCCTTGCATGAACATCAAAAAACTGCATTACTGTAGAAGTGCCTTGGGTCTCTATTGTATTGGTATAGTATTAAAGTTCTGTTATTAATGCTCCTCTTTGAGGCTAACTGGCCTAAATACCATAACTGAGCTGTTGAGAACAACAAAAGTGGGCAGAAAATTTGCACTTCAGGAAGTGATTTTTATCAAAATTAAGTTGGGCAAACTTTGGCAAATATTCAGAGAGACTGAAAATTAATGTTTTCCACATTACACAATCGAACAGTGTAAGCCCTAAAGCATGAGACCTTCACCAGGTAAGAGCAAAAATCTGACTGGTGTAGTTTGGCAGCAGAATAAGGAAATCTGGAGGAAGTTAAAGCTGACTGTACTGGATTAGACCAGAGATTTGTCCAATTCAGTGACCAACAGCCAGTGCATAGGGAGGAAGAAGATCTGTGGTGGTAAAGATCCTTTGACCCTTCAGTGATCTGAGACTTGGAAGGCAAGGATGGTGTCCTGTGTTTAGTTAGTTTACTTACCATTGCAATACAGTAGATTTGGAATAATATCCCCAGTGGGACAGTAGAGCTTGTCTGAGAAATACTGCATAAAATTTTATTCTCATGGAAGTTATTCTCTGGTTTGAAAGGAATCTGATGAAGACTGTCACGTCTGTTTTCATTTTTTCAGAATAGGCCACAAGTACAGATGGTTGTGCAATAAATGGTGAACAACTACTGATCTTTACACCAATGTTTTTAATGTTTATGTGGTTCATAATGTATGTAGCAGTGCACATGGTAACTGGCATCCTAATCAGCTATTACAGTGAGTCTGGGGTAAAAATCTGCATAAATGGATTTTTTTCTGCCTTGGCATGTATTCACACTTAGCTTGTAAAAAAGGTGACAGCAGCCCCTGAAACTGCTTATCAGAGACCAGTCTGATGAGTAATAGCAATTTGGTGAATTTTCTCTCTTCTGTTTCTTGCTAATTATTCACTCTTTGTCATACCCAGAAACAAGAAGCCACTTTCCATCCTTTTTTCTCTTTATGAGGAAATATGTATATCCTAAATGAGGAGGCTGCTAGTAAGGGGCACATAGTGTAGTATTGGTGGTGATTGTGAGTTTAAGGACTGACTTAGTTGTTCAGGGTTTTTTCACATTTCAGATGACCTTCAGATGAAGGAAGATGATGGGCTGGATGTAAAATTGCAAGGTACTTTTATCAGCTGTGTTGTAGCTGTATGGGAATGACTCACTATTTTAGATGTCCAGAAACAGCATTGTTGGGGTTCCAGATCTACTTAATGTGGAATGTCAAGCATTGAACCAACTTTTTATTTAAGCTTCAAAGCAATCTGTCCTCTAGTTGAGGCTTGCCGTGGCCTCTTTATCCTTCATCCACTATAGAGCAGCAGATGCAACCTGTAATTAAAACACACAAACAACTATTATCTGTTGTGAGACTGCAATGAAGAAATGTATTTTGTATTGAAGTAGTTACTTGTTAAAAAATTCCTGTTTGCCCCAAAGACTCCTATGGCAATTACTCTTTTTTACCTCCCCCTGTTCTGCTTGTGAGGATTGAATGATTCAGGATGCAGAGAATTGGAGTAAACTCTCATATCTCTAGGTTTTTGACAATTCCTTCTGAAAATTCGGGCGACTGTTGTGTTGAGCTACGGATCTGCAAATCTCTCTGGGTATTATAGCCTGTCCCATTTTGAAGCAGTGGTTGTTTTGAGAAAATGAGAATGGATTTCCACCTAGTTTGGCAAGGAGTTTCTTGTCATAATATGCTGAGTTACCATACTGGATATATGTGGAGGTTCATAGTACTGCCATTACTGGGTGAAGAGAGGTATGTTTTCCTCCTTAGATGAGCTTAGCAACCTGAAATTTGCCGTGCCTTCAGAGACTTTGAAAGTCTCAATTGAGTCATTGCAATTGAGTCTTTGCAAGTTCTTTTAAGATGAGTGATTGTGAATTGATTCACTTTAAATATGGGACAGCTAAAACTTTTGATTTTCAACAGGAACTCTGACTAAGGGAACTGGTTAGTGGACTAGGAACTTAGAGTTTTGAATGTGTGAATTGTTAGAGCAAAATTGTTAATGCTGTCAAGAACCTCTATTTCAAAGGAATTTGGATGGAAAACTTTTAGAAATTCAAAAATAATATCTTCCTAAATGAAATTATATATATGAGGGGTTTGCCATGAAGTCAGTTGTTCCAACTTTTTTTATTGCCTTTTCTTACTATCTTCCTCTGTTCCCCCTTTCCTGCAATTTTGTATTCCAGCAACTTTATCTGTCCACATGGATGCAGCGGAATCAGAGCTACCAGCAACACAGTCCTTGAGATTCCAGAACTCTGAGTGGACTGGGAAAACACCAGCAGCTGAGAAATCTACTATTGCTGCCTCCAGTAACCTTTTTAAAATGCCACCAGAGAAGAGCCCTGGATACAGCTGAAAGGAAGCATTGCAACTGTATAAGCTTGCTCGATTTTGGAAGTGTTTGATTCTGGTATTTGTCTGCACCAAACATCCTGTTTGGCAGTAGTGGTGTCTTCAGTCTTGGTGCGTAATGCGTGCCATCAGCCAGGCTGGTCTGTGTGCCTCACACACCTGTCACGTTTGTGAATCTATGTTTAAGAAAAGGTAATCAGTGTTGGGACTGCAGTGACTTTTAGAAATTTTCCTGCTATCACTGTATTTATTATGAATTCATCTCTTTCCCTGATTCATATGTAAGGGGTCATGTACAGATTCTTTTGGGTTTTCAGATCATTATTCATCCCCCGGACATGTTGCTTGTTTGTGTATTTGGCATTTTCAGGGTAAAAGTCCCTCTGGCATTCAGGGAGGCAGGAGTCTCCCTCTGCTTGCTTCCAGGCCAGACAGATTTCTTGGCTGGGGAATGAGGAGTTTCCACATTGAAACATGGAACCTGAACCCTGTATTAACAGAATGTTTTGTGGCCAAGTGCTAATGGACTCAAATCATGTTGCTACTGGCAAAGCAAATATGGTGCTTGTCTACGTAGAAATTGCCATTAGCTCACTGGCAGCATTGTCCATTAGACCTTTTCCTTCTCCCTTGTTCTGAATGTCTTCAATCTTTGTTGTGTGTTGCATGTTCATTCCTAAACCTCCTGCTGGATAAGGATTTGGGAGAACTACTTGGATGTAAATGTGCAAGGTGGTGTCCTGGATGGAAACCTGGACCCTTGAATATTGTTGCAGTATGGTAGAAGATTATACAAAATATCCATATCTCAGTGTATGAACGAAAAAATATTAACGTTTCTAAAGGATGCTTGTTGAAGTTAACACGCCGTTGAACAAAAAAGCCATTTAAAGTGTCACCTGAGTTCAGAGCATTATGGGTATAGATGAGACTCCTTCTGTATCATGCTTTCTCTCCCTTCAAAAGTATTGTCTGCTATACCTGCTGGAGGTGTCTCCACCTGCTGATGATTGCACATTACACTGCAGTATACACTAAAGAGATTCTCTTCATAGAACTTCCACTTGGTCTGCTGTTACCTTCTGTGTTGCAGAATATATGGACAAGGATTTCTTCCCTCTCTTTGATAACTCTGGAGCTTATCTTGGAGTATGTTTTCAGAATATGTACCTGTATAGCGTGTGCCAAGGAACAAGTGGCCTCACAGCTTCTTAAGTCATTTAAAAATACGATCTATTTGTATGAATAAAACTTTTTCCTGTCCTCGTTGGAGCTTTCAGACAGGATCATGTAAACTTGTAAAATCTATTTGGATTGTGGTGGTGCATTTAGCACTCTTAAGCAGATAGCAAAATTTGCATCATTTTAGTGATTTTGCAGTTTTCTGTTCTCTTACGAATCAAATGACTGAGGGACAGATTTGATTGGGGGAATATGAAGGAATGATTTATATTAACTGTGTGTTAAAATGGGAAATGGTCATAATATGCACGAAACAGAAACTGAATAACTTGCTAAATCAGGATTGGCAAATATTGTTAGTTATACTACATACACACTGTGTCTGATCCTTTAATACCTACTTACTCTTGGGGAGACATCCAAATTGGATTTATATTTTGCAGCACAAGCAAGCTGTCAGATCTGTCACTATAAATCCTTCTAAAAACTCTTTATTTTTTTCTTTTTTTTTTATTTGGATGGTATATTTTAGAAGTAATTAGAATAGGGAAACCCTTTTTACCTTAATGAAGGAATACGGAAGTCCATTTAAATTACTGGACAAGCTGTAACAGTTTATGAAGGAAGAAATGTTCCTGTTTTAAAGTTGTCATGGCTTTGTCTTATTTGTAGCTATTTTGAACAATGGTGCCTAAGGAGTAACACAGGAAGTTTCAGATCTGGAACATCTGAAGAGAAAGTAAATCTGAAGAGTAGTGTCTTGACTATCTAGTACTCATGAATACAGTAAATGAGAAAGGTGATCATGTTCCTCTGACAACTTGCAGATAAAATTTAGGATTTGAAGCCTTGCAATCTAAACTGCATGCTGCTCCAATGATAGGGAGTGGTTCCCTAAAAGAGAAATTGGGTGGTTTTGATCTCATGGAATATGCTCTACAATCTCTCTTAGTCTGAGTCTATTGAACAGACTTACTCAGGTTACTAATCATTCAGCTAAAATTTTATATTTTAGCCATTGTATTCCCTTTTAAAAATCATTTGTGCTATATCTTGCTACATTCTGAGTATTGTCCAAAGTGTTTTTTTCTCTTCTGTGATGTCAGGATGCTTTAAAAACTTTTTCAAGAAAGGTGTTCGGGAATCAAGAGCCTTCATCTCATTGTGATGGTAGAGGGGTGGATTGTAATGCTTTGTGTGATTTTTTTCTCAGGGGACAGGGAAAGAGAATTTGTCAGATTTTCATATTGAGGTCAGTAGCAGTGTTACCTGGTTAAGCCCTTACTTAGGTTGTAAGCTCCTAGGAGATATTTCTTGCCTTTAAAGGCTGATTGTACCTGTGGCAGTAATGAAGAGCAGCTGTGGCAGGTCTTGTCTTGACAAGCCATCGTTCCTGCCATGGCAACTTTCTGGAAGCTCTAGGATACTCCAGTTTTTGCAGCTGCCCTGTCTTTCCTATTTCTAGATTAGAATCCATTCACAAGTCTGTCAGATTCTCAACCAAATTTGATTCTCCTGAGTGGTAGACAAGCTAAATGGATCATGAATCTTGTTACTCCAGGGTATTTATCAAAATATATCCTCAGACTTCAGTAACTTCATACAGATTTTAATATCTACAGCATTCTTAGATGAGTAAAATAAGTCCATTGTTTTGCCTCTTTTTCATCTAGGGCAGATTACTTAGAGGTCATTCTGCTCACACAGAACTCAGTGTGAAGGATACTGCTTCCCATGTGGATTACTTGAGTAGAAAGGAGTAATAACATGCCTTGATTTGGTAGCTGTGTTTCTGCGAAGGTGGTCCAATATGTGATTATTGCTTCAAAGATACAGAGCTTACTCATATTCCACTTCTTGTTCACCAGGACTCCCCAGTCTTTTCAGTTTTGTCGTTTCTCGAGTTGTCTTTCTTCTTGCCCTTGTGGGAAACTTCAACTTCGCAGACAGGACCTGGGAATCCTATACTGGTGTGACAAGCATGTCTGGGAAATTCCTGAAGTATGTTGAAGATAATTTGTAGTCACAAGTACTCAGTGAGCCAACTAGGAGGGATCCCCTCCTAAACCTGTTATTTATTAATAAAGAAGGATTTTTGAGAGATATGATAGTAGGCAGCTGCCTTTGCCACAGGATCATGAAATGGGTAATTTTAAAATTTTTGATATAATGAGGCAAACAGTCAGCAAAATTGCTACCCTGAATTTCAACGGAGCGAACTTTAGGTGACTCAGTGAGCTAGTTACTGGTATGCTGTTCCTTCAGTGCTGGTCAGTTTTTAGGAATTACCTTTTAAAAGCACAAGAGCAGGTGATCTGTGTTGGAAGTCAAGCCATGCAGAAGACCAGCTTAACTGAACAGGGAACTCCTCTTGAACCCCGAGAAAGAGATTGTAAGATCTCTGGAAGCAAGGTTAAGCTTCACAGAAAAATACAGAGCTGTAGTTCACATATGCAGAGAGAAGATATGAAAGACCAAAACTTAATTAGAGTTTAAACTGGCCAGTGCTGTATCTGACAAGCAAGGCTTTTGGAAGTACATAAATAGCAAGAGGAGGTCTAAGGAAAACATTGGACTGATATTTGTTGTAGATGATCACTTGACAAATTGGAGTGAAAGAAAAGTGGGGGCATTCAGTCTTTTTTTGTTCCTTAGTCTCTTAGAATACTGACAGACCTTGGGCTGCCCTGTCTTCTGATTTGGAGGACCATTACTGTGGGAATAGTGACTTTCTGTTTGTGTACATGGAAATTGTAGGAACCAGTTGAATGTTTCTAAGTCTATGAGGCCATGTGGGATTCATCCCAGGGTATTGAAGGAGCTAGTGGTTGTTATAGCATGACCACTGTCAATCCCTACCAAAGGCTTTGGGAGTCTGGGAAGGGTCCATGCTGACTAGAAGCTACTCAGCATTATTCTAGTTTAAAAGAAGGGCATGAAGCAAGACCCAAAAAACACAGACCTGCTAGTCTGGCCCCAGTACCTGGGAAAATTATAGAGGAGATCATACTGGGTGCTTCTGAAGGGCATTTATAGTCCTTTAAATCATAGAATCATAGAATATCCTCAGTTGGAAGGGACCCACAGGGATCATGAAGTCCAGCAAAAAAAGGTGTAGTGGGTGATGTGTTTGGCGGCTGTATTTGGCATAGTGACCATGGAATGTTAGAGTTTTCAATACTGGGTGAAGTAAGGAAGGGCACTAGCAGAACTTCCACCATGGACTTCAAGTGGGCAGACTTTGGCCTGTTCAGGAGATTGACAAAATCCCTTGGGAGTCAGTGCCGAAGGGCAAAGGAATTTAGGAAGGCTGGATGTGCTTTAAAAAGGAATTCCTAAATATATTCAGGAGCAGCACCATCTTCTTAGTCTTCCTTTGGATGCTCTCTAATAGCTTTATATCCTTCCTGTGTTGTGACACCATAAACTGCATGTGGGACTCAAGGTGAGATTGCACCAGAGCACATCTGAGTGGGACAATCCCCTCCCTTGACTAGATCATAATGTAATTTTAAAACAGAGCAAATAATAATCTCTGTTGATGAAAAGAGCTGGAAGGCATATCCTGTGGGAAGTGGTGAAGGAATTTGGTTTTGTCTAGTTTGGAGAAAAGGAGACTGCTCTCTACAGTTTCCTGAGGGGGGGAAGTGGAGAGAGAGGTGCTGGTCTCTTCTCCCTGATATCTAATCACAGGGCACGTGGGAATAGTTCAGAGCTGTGCAAAGGGGGATTCAGACTTGACATTAGGAAACACTTCTGTACAGAGAGGGTGGTCAAACACTAGAGCAGGTTTCCTAGAGAGATGGTTGTTGCCCCAAGCCTGTTGGGGTTTGAGAGACATTTGGACAATGCCCTTACTTTAATTTTTGTTCAGTCCTGAAATGGTCAGTCAGTTGCACTAGTTATTAATTTTACATCCCTTCCAATTGAACTATTCTATTTTAATTATTAACTTCATGATGTTTTTGTCTTTTCGTTCCTCCAATCTGTCCAAGTCCCTCTTGGTGGTGCCCCCACCCTCCAGCATATCAGCGGCTCCCTTCTTCAACAAGCCATCATTTCTGGTCTTGTTGAGAGTATGTTCTGTCTTTTTCCACCGGGTCACTAATCATCTCTGAACACTGTCAATCCCAGTATTGTCTTCTAAGGCATGCTTTTCATAAATGGCCATCATGTGGCTTTCAAACCATTGATTGCTTAACCTGGCCAGCTTCTCTCTGATCTTTCTTACTGGATGCCGTCCATACCTCCATGTCCATACCTCCCCCATCTGGCTGTAAGGGTGCTATGAGAGACTGCATCGAGAGGCTTACTGAAGTCAGTGGAGACATCATTTGCTGCCCTCTGTGCATCTTCAGAGCCTCTCCTTCCGACATAGCAAACAGGTTCATAGGCTTGATTTTTCCATCATTTAATCTGTCTGTTCCTAGCCATGTCTGTCCTTTGGGTGCCTAGAAATGGCTTCCAAAACTTGCTTCATAAAGCTACAGGGGACTGAGATAGGGCTGACTAGCCTTTCACTCCACCAGTACTCCTTTTGTCTCTTTAGAAAGGTGATGTATATATACATATCCCTTACTGTCTCTGGGCACCTCATGCAATTGCGACAGTTTTTCATAGATGGCAGTGACCAATCTCAAAATTACATACTTCTGTGTATAGAGAGAAGATGGACATTCAGTGAAAGAGAAATCAAGACCTGAGAGAAGCATTTTTTCTAGTTGTTCTTTGCACATTTCCAGTAGTTCCAGTAGGGTCTAGTCAGGCTTAATGTGCAGTTTGGTTGGTACTGCAGAAGCCTAAATTAAAAGAATGTAGTTTCTGTCCTGATGGATTTATGATTTTAAGGTACAGTAACGAGTGAAGAAAGCAGCAAAACAGGAGCTGGAGAGAAACTTGTTAGAGGCTGGGACTAGTGCTACTGAATGAGAGATTAGCTTTATGATTGTGGTATGCAGAGGTGTGCCTTGTCAGCGTCATTGAATAATGACATTGAGTAGGTTAGTGCTGTCCTTCAAACTGTAGATGCTCTTGCTGTTATTTTGTGGATGTTGCAGACACCTGCTTAGTGGGCAGAGGATGAGAAGGGAAATTGTAGGAAGGGCAACAAGAAGCATGATGGAGTGCCTCTTACTGTGACCCCTTCTGTATTGAAGAAGGAAGATCCTACAAAAAACAGTATGTGTGCCTAGATATTGAAAAGAAACTATGTCAAGTGGATAAGAACTTTGCTTTTTTGTCTTGAGGAACAGTTTGTAACCAGAGAACTTGTCAGTAAAGCAAAAGTGAAGGATGCCACATTTGTTCAGAAAATGTATTTTAATAGTCTGTTAGGAGACTATCAAAGAAAGATGAACTTCAGTATTCATTGTGGTACTTCATTTCTGTGTCTTTCACAGAAAGACACTATTCTGTTCCAGTTTGCGTTTTGTGATTGTGACATCCTTTTGTATCATCCAATGCAGGAAAAAATACTTTACAGTAATGCTTCTTAAGGCATAAACCATAAGGGGACACTTGCTATACAGGAGATAAAACAAGATTGTCTTAGGCCATTAACTTTACCGAGTATAAGGCTTGAATTCAGCACAGAGGAATTCTTCATGTCTTAGTTATACCAAAGCATCTTTTTTAACAAAGTGAATGGGGCCACAGGCAAGTACAATGAGACTAAACTAGCACCAGTGCCTGGAGTCCCACATGTGGCAGAGCCTCAGTCACATGACATATGATACAGATTAACATTGTAGAGACAGAAGGAACTTTCAACATCCTCCTCAAGTTTAATGTGGCTAGAATGCCTTCCCAACTGCAAACATGGCTGTCACTGTGGGTCCACCAAGTTGAAAATATGTGCTCACTGGCATACTATGTAAAGAGAATTGTTGTACCAACTTAATTAGTAAAACTGGAAAATGGACTGGTATAACCTGTTATATCAGAAAAAGATGCAAAATATATATACTTTCAGGCAATAGTCAGGAAAAGTATTGCTGAACCCTATGTTATGAGCTAGAGTATTGGATGTTCTAAAGCAGAGATGCCAATATTATGAGGATGATCTGGGTTTTGCAAAGCTGCCCTCTTGTCCTTGTAACCTCTGAAAGAAATGGGGTGAACAGCATGAAAAAGGCTGTGCTGTGTCAGACCAAAGGTCTGCTTGTCTTGGTATTCTGTCTCTCACAGTGACCTGGTTTGGATACCTGGGGGGTACTGTATGATAATGAAGCAGTAATATAGTGATACTTTTTTTTAGTGTTCTCTCAGCCCAGTGATGTGCAAAAGATGTACAAACTTTCTTCAAGTTTCTTCTGGAGAAAACATTTTTGAACTTTGGGTTATAGTATATCCTGCAACTGGATTTAAATATATTTTTACAAGGACACATCCTGATGATGAAAACATCAAGTAAGGATTAGCATATCTTTCTTTGTAATCAGTTTTCTTCTTAATTACCCTCTTTATAAGTAAATAGCATCTCTTGGAATATTTTTTCCTGCTGTTGACATCCTGACGTTGTTTCTTAAAATGCTTTTTTTCCAGCAAGGTTGACAAGTCTTGTTCTTTCTTTAAAATGAGACTTTTTTGACGTGTATTTGTATCAGTCAACAAGTCCTATGTAATCCACTAACCCATATAAATAATTTTTCATAAGCTTCATACTGTAAAACTTAAACTTTAATTGTACTCCTGCATGAAAATCCCCAGTATTCCATATCCATATGCATTCAGTTCTAATGTCTACACTTAAAGTGTTCTTCAGAGTTACAGAGTAATTGTGAGAGTCACTTATGGTACTCGTTATAGAATGTTCTAATGTTGCTATTCAGGCTTCATATAGTCATATATACAAATATGCTGCTTGTCTTTGCTGCCCAAATGCTGCTGTAACACTACTGTAGGATGTGATATTTAGGCAGTTGAGTCTGAATCTGAAGTTCTTACCACTGCTTTTCAATGTACAAGGTCCTAGAAAGTAAGAAAATTTTTTAAAATTCAAAAATTTATTGCCTTTCCTCTAGCAGTATTATAGCACAGTTTTAATTTTGTACCGATCATATTTATAATTTGCAATACTTAAGAGCTCAGTCTGTTTAGTTTTATCAGAAGAGGAGCAGAAGTGTCATGCCTATGTGATAGAAAACCCTTTATGGCATTGGAAATACTAAATAATAAACCATCTTTTGTCTTGCAGATGGGCATAAAGATGAACTTGGAGCTAAAGCCTAGGTTGCCTAGATTGCTGCATGTGAGATTTCATTGCTGGAGGCATTTCTAAGAGGGCCTTGATCTGAGACTGATCTGGCCAGACCAGAGCCCTTGGACACTGCTGAAGTCCTTGAATTTTCCCTCAGGTTTTGACAACACCAGATAGTGAGCCAAAGCTACCATCAGGTGCATTTTAGCTTCCTCCTGCTGTCACAAAGAGGGCTCTCCTAGAGATAGCTCACAAACAGGTCTACTCAAAGTCTGTGAAGAGCTGCCTTGTGCATGTCCCAAATGTTTTATGAGGTCATAAGATTTAGCTGTTTGATAGGGCTTGGACTCTGGGTTCTTGGGACTCTATTTTAAGGTTAACATGTAAATAAGAAAGATTCCTGTTTGTATTTGTCTGTTTTAAATAAGATGTGTATTCTCTGAATGAGGCTCTTGCAGAATCTCTGTTCTGATTATAGAAACTGGAAATAAATCAATATATGAAAGAAGTGTTTTATCTGATATAAAGAGAACTGAGTTGAGAGTGGGGGAAGAGAGGTTTTGCTGACATCTGACTAGATTTACAGTATTGGGCTCTCCATTAATCTGCATGCTTCCTTGACCGTTTCCGTAAGTATAAAGTATAAACTGTGATCTGAAGGTCTGTAGGGAGTTTCTGTGTTTTCTTGCTTTGAATTGCAAACCTGAGTGAAGGATTCGAGGTAATTTATCATGTCCATTCTTTGGAGTTTTTTTGCAATGATTTTGTTTTCCAGTTTGTCAGGACATTGTCTCTAGACAAGTGAGATGCACCCTGTTTGGAATTTGAAACAATTTCAGAATTTCTTAAATAGCCTTTCATTTCTAAGCCACTGCTTCAGATCTGCCCACTCCCAAATGGGATGTCATTTAAATGAGCAGGTCAGTTTCAACTGATAGTTTGATGGATATAATTTCATTTTGCTACCACTAACATCCTTTTAAGATAGATTGGCATCATTCTTTTTTCCATGATAACAGTGACTTCAGAGATCAAATGAGCAGAGGACTTTGAATTTTCTTTAGCCTATGCTTGTGTCCCAGTATTAATAGCTATGCATATTTGTGGTAGGGGCAACACAGGAATCCCTTTACCTCAACTGTTCTAATGAATAAACTATAAAAAAATTAGATCCTAGGTGAACTGAATGTTTTTTTAACAAAAAGATCAAGATCCTTTGGAAATGGCTTCAAGTTTTTAACACCAAATTTGGAGTAGAGGGTTGTCCAATTTTTAAAAGTGATTGTTTTCCTCTCTCATCTACAAGCTGCACCTGTGAGAATTGGGAAGTGTTCCCAGTGAAATATGCTGATTTTGTTAGATATAAGGAGTTGGAACAGGGAGCGATAGATTGTCTTATGGGAAGGGCTCAGATTTGGCATAATATTGGTAATGTCAAAAATTTCAGATGTCTAAAAATTAGCTGTTTCAGTCTTATACTTGCAATTTTGTAATTTTTAAATTTTGAGTAATGAAACATTTCATCTGATAATTGGATTAATTTCTATTTAAAAAAGAAAAACTGAATGGTGGTTTTTTACATGTCCTTAATTTTACATCCCAGGGCTGAGAATTTTCTCAGTTCAGTTTGAATAACTGGTGGTAAGTTTGATAACAGGGCTGACTATGATGCTATTTATCAATTTTGATATTTTTCAAATGATGAAACCTTGCTTCATGCTTTTCCAGCTCATAAAAATAAACTGAAACTGCAGATGAATACAAGTAGACTTGCTATGTATTAATGGAGAACTTCTCACATATAAATAAAAGGGTATTTCAAATCTGGGGTACAAATTTTGCTCTCTACTCTCATGGAACAATTTCCCAGTAAGAACAGATACTTAGTTTTTTAATGAAATATTGTATAGGGTTTCAGAGTAGTAAAGCACATTATTTTAATTCATTTTTAATGGTGGCGTGACAGGGAGCTGTCTATGAGAATGTAAACAGATCTCAGGAGTTGCTGCAATAGGGCAGATGTAGCACACAGAGTTTTCAAAACACACTTTAAAAATTGTATCTGGAGACTGGAGAATTGTACCTGAAGATTTCTGCAATCTTCCTGTGAGAAGTATCATAGCTCACAGACTGCCTGCAGGTGCAGTGATGGCAGACCGGTGGTTCTGATAAACCAATGCCAGCACTGACATTGATGTTTCCCTAGTAATTTTGTCACCAGCTTCCTGAGAGGTTCACGATTGTTGTCTTAGGGCTGTTCTTCACACTGCTTCACAAAATAATTTGCAAGTGCTTGGACTCACCTAGCCCTCCTCCATGGGGAAACACATGTTCCCATTTTGTGCCAGACACTCCTACTGCTGAATGATGTATAGTGAGTGAAAGAAGTCCTGTGTTTTCTTTCTTGGCCATCAATGAACAGCAAGGGGAGCTTTCATGAATCTTTTATCCCTTGCTAGTCCTTCCAGATACTGTGGAGACAGGAAGGAGGGAATATGACATGCAGGGTTTGATTCCTGGGTGGGGAGAGGGGGCCGTGAGGTGTGGCTGTTGCCCTGCACTCAAACAATGCAGGGGCTAAATGGGGAAGGTGACATTTCACCCTCCTCCCCACATTGATAGGCTGCATGACTCTAAACCATGGGCTTCATCTGCTTACGTATTTAGACATTTAAAGAAGAATCTTGGTCAGCATCCCACCCATCCCTCAAGTAACAAATAAACCAGAAAATTTGTGCTCTGATGACAAAGCTGCAATTTGAGTGGCCCATGTTGCTGTAATCATTGCCCTTCTGCATGTACAGTGCAATGCAATCAGGCACTTGCATGATTTGTTGTTGCGTTTGAGGGCTGTGTGTCTCAGCCTGTCTGTTTGCCCCCTTTCACATGAGGTTCCTGCCTTAGTGTAGGACAGTTGAGACTCTCTGAATGTACAGCTGCTAGCTTGGATTTTTTTTCTCCCCCTTGTGCTGACTTCAAGCTTTATTTACTGCAGAGCATCCATACTCCACTCTGAAGAGGAAAGAAGTAATTTCCTTGTTAGCATCTTCAGGGTACCTCCTGCTATGACAGCTTAGAATGTTAATGAATTTGTGTGCTCATCATTTGGATGTTATTGTCACATTTATTGCATAAGTGAGGGGTTTGGGACTGAAGCAAAACTCGGGAGTTATCTCTGAATATGAGGGGCCTAAGATGAGATACACAGACACTGACAATTTGCAGGGATTGACTTTGTAGCATTTGTAGGTCCAAATCACTTTTCCTACACACTTCCTTAGCAGCTATAAGCGCTCAGAGCTTCTGCACATCCAGCCATGATTGCTGATGAGGTGAAGAGCACTGTCCTTATTGCTGAAGTCTTTCTGTGGCTTCTCAGCTAAGAGAGAGATGGCAGCAGGCAGGCATCTCACCAGGGCTGATGGTCAGTTGCTTTCATCATGAGAATCCAGACAGCCTCCTGCTTTGTCCTTTCTGTCATTTGGTCTGACTCATTTGTGCTCATCTCCTTCAGTTCTTGCCCTCCACCTCTCCGGAAGCATGCCTTCATGCTCTGTATAAAGTTAGAGTCTCAAAAATAAACTGTGTAATCATTTGATTTAGCATTATTGTAAAGTGTATGGACCAAGGAACAACTAAGGATGGCAGAAAATGGATTTCTTCCCTTTTGAGTATTTTTATCTGTAACCAGATATATGTATATCTGTGTGTATATATATTATTTATTTTTGAGCTAGGACTTCTTGGTGTGTATTCACTTTGTATTGGAATTTCCTTATAAAGGTATTTAAATTTCCCCAAATACGTTTTGTCTCTGGAAATACTATGATTCCTGGATTTCAAAGGAATTGAAAGAGCAGCCCCAAATGTATAGTATCATAGGCAATCTGCTGTGAAAGGACTTGTCTACTACATCTCAAGAAAGAGCAATAGGTAGGTGAAAACTTGCTATGGAACGCTTTATATACTTTTACCTGAATGTGTCATAGGATGACATGAATTTTGACTCACGTCTTGCAGTGATATTTCAAGTATTGTCCTCTTGATTCTTTTCTCTAACCTACAAAGTAATGATTGTCTAGTGAAGTAAACCTAACTGTTGTTTAACAAATGATAGGCTGCCTTCTAATGCCCAGTTTGGCAAAGTCTTAAAATATCAGAAGTCATAGTGTATATTTTGGGAAGAATGCCCCTGGAACCAGAATCAGTCATCTGACTGAGCTGTATTGGTAAAAAGGAGAAGGGTACAAAGAGAAAATGGTACTGTTGCTTTTATTATCCCAAGTCTTGTTCTGTTCTCTCCATGGACTCTTGGTTTACATCTTCAAGAGAAATTAGCACATCTTTGAAAAACCCAAAAAGACAAACACAAACAATCTCTCTCTACAAGTATTTATGTGTTCATTTGTTAGATGTGGGTTGTCAGGCTCTGTTTGCAGCTGGATACCCATTTTCTTATGTAAACAGATTCCATTAACCTAAAAGATGAAAATCAGAATATTTGAATTTCCATTAATACCATTTTGGGACTGGACAGATAGCTGCCATTGTGATTTTCTTATCCTTGCAGTAAAGTACTGCAGTCCACTTCATTCCTTGCTCACACATTGCACCTCACACCTGTGCTAAGTATGCATTTTCTAAGCAAAGTGCATTGTTTGCTCAACAGAAGCATAAAAAAATGATACGTGGTATGTTGCTGTACACCTTATCTTCTCTCTGCTAATCACTGTGGGTAAAGTGATGATGGTGCACTACGATATGACTCAGAAACAACTTTGCTGAGAACCACAAGTTTATTTCAGGTAAGTTACATCCCAGGTGTATGTATACTTAAATGTAACTGTGTATTTGTTCCTGGGAAGAACCCAAATGCTTGTCACAAATAACTGGCAACTGGAGGCATCAGAACTGGTCTATTTAGAGAATGTCTACTCTGTCATTCTGCAAGTACCTCGAGTGTTTAGGCTATGGATGAGTACAACTTCTACTGCTTGTCACTGAACTACTGCTGGTAATTGAAAATTGGAATACAGTGTTCCCTGGAGAGTTTGTCATGGAGCTCAAGAGGTTAATATGTAGTTATGTGATGATACTATAATTTTATATGCATCTGCAGATACTGCTAATAGACATTAAAGTGGGCATTTACATCCTTATTATGGGTCAGTACTTGATGTCATAATAAAAAAGTCACATCAGAAAAGTACAGGATAAAAATCTGATTATGCACATTTTGGAATGTAAATGGCTTTAAAATTCAAATTGTCACCTGGTGGGAGGATCAGGAAGGAGTCAGAACAAGGGCAAAGGGGCAAAGCTGTGAGACACAAGGGGCAAGATAAAGAAGGAAGAAGAGACAGGCAGGAGTAGGCCTTTGCTTGGGTAGTTTATATCCATATGAATACTATACCCCATTACTTAAGCCCTTCATGTCATCTCATTAAACATAAGCTTGAGAGAAAGGTGGACTTTGTAATGGGGTGTGAAGGTCAGTAAACTCCAGATCTTCTGTCTTTCCACAGAGTTCAAATCTGCTCAGTGTTGTGAAGGCTAAAACATCATGTGGATTAATGCAGGGTGTTCATTTGGAAAGCAACATCGAAGGTTTCAAGGCAAGACAACAGCGGAAACTTAAGTCTGCCCTAAGTAAATATACAAGTAATGCTACAGCTATTGGCCCCAGAGCCTGAGGAGGGGAGGGTACTGAGGAGACAGACTTTGAATTCTGAAGGGCTGTGTAGCTTAAAATCAGTGGAGAAGTACCATGAGGACTAGAGCAGCATGTATGGTGCACGTGCAGCTGGATACATCAGGATACAGTGAGTTCAGTTGCAGATGCACTCAAAGGGTTTCCAACATCACCTTGAGTGTCTGTGGGAGCTGAAGCCCTATAACATGGAAATTTGGAAGGGTGCTAACTTTCTATTTCTGCACTACTTTTTCATCCAAGTGCATCCTAAAGCACTCTAAAAAGTCTGCAGTTGACTGAAATTTTAGGGATTTTTTTTTTGTCGGAAATACAGGATACAAGGCCATGAAGTGAGGTAAACAGTTTATGACTGATGGAAGGAAAAATCTTGTCCTTCCATCTCCACTGCATTGTTTGTTCATGGTTGGTGCTTACCTTTCCCTCCCTTGACTCCTCTGAGTCACATCAACTACTTTAACTGCAAAAAATTACTTTTTTTCTGCTGGTTTAGCCAGTTGATTTGGCTTGTGTGCACAAGGAGCTCCAGAGGCAGCCCCAGTCTTGATGGCAGGACTGGGACTGGGGTGGGCTGGGAGAAAGTCCTGGGAATAACGGTTTGGATGAAGGAGACTCACACCACTGGCAAGCACCAAGGTTTTAACTTTGGCTCAGTTGTTTACAGATCTGTGCCCACCACCCCATAGGCTCCAGGAGATTCAGCGGCTCATAGGAAATCCACACAGTGCAAGGCTGCAAGAGGGGCTTTGAGGGTGTGCTAAAGTCACGTGGCCAAGAACTGCATATGCCTCTT
This sequence comes from Cyanoderma ruficeps, assembly GCA_008694505.1. Taxonomy (NCBI): domain Eukaryota; kingdom Metazoa; phylum Chordata; class Aves; order Passeriformes; family Timaliidae; genus Cyanoderma; species Cyanoderma ruficeps. The sequence continues at coordinate 29,958,811 of VZDJ01007753.1, forward strand.
CTCCCAGGTGCTGCTTAAGGGTTTTGACACTATTTTTAACTGAGGAGAGAAGGGACATTTCCTATGACATAACTGCATATGCTTCCTAAATAGGGATTATGACTGAAAGGGACTTGTGTGCTCTAGAGAACCCAAAGTGTCTTTTACATGGGTGTCTTCTCATTTGGGATCTGATTTGCTTCTCTGTGAAGCACAATGAATGATGGGGGCAAAATTATTGAAAATACTTGGTCTGTCTACATCATGTTACATGTGATGAGAACAAGCTTTTCTGGTAAATGAGAATGTTATTAAAAACACTATTTATTTTTTGCAACAGCTTTCAGTAAAAGTACTGAAATGTTGAGGCTCACAAATAGCCTGCTCTGCAGATTTTTGGGATCTGATATAAGGCAGTTTTCTCAGGAAATCTGGAGGCACAGAGAGAAGTTAAAATTTTGCAAGGAATATAGGGCAGATCTGTAGCAGACCTGAAAGGCTTTTGAAATTGTGTCAGTAGAGGCCTTAATGTACGGCCTGTGTCCCTCCACTAGTGAGGTGCAAATATAACTCCAAGATCCACTCCATTCAGTGGATCAGTGAGACACCAAGCAGGCTGGTGGCAATCAGTCAGCTACAGAGTCATTTAGCAATTAATGGATCCTTGTTTGTGAATGGGCACGTCTCTTGGCTCAGATCACTTTAGGCTGCTGATAGAATAGGAATGGAGAAGTCCATCCCCCTGTTTGCAATTAGTGTTTGTTATTAAATGCTGACAGTGTGTTCTCTCCTCTCATGTATCTCATCTTTGTTTATGCACTGGATGTTGGCACAGGCTTCTGTGCTGTAATGTCTTGAATTAGCTGCTGTTGAAAGAAGTCCAAGTAGCAGTGTGCTCTGAGGAGGACAGGAAGGTGGGAGAGTGGCTTGGCATCAAAAGAGCAGGAGCAATTCTGAGGGAAGGATGAAAATGGGTTTAGTTAAGTGGGAGGCTGGCAAGGAACAAGCAGCAATGAGTCTGTGCACATCTCTGCTCTCATATGTGATGCCAAACACTGATGGAATAAGGAGCTGGATAGGAAATGTAACCAATGGCAGGAAGGGGAGATAGCCTTGGAAATGGTTTGATAGAAGGTGGTTGTGGCAGACATGGTATCTTCAGGTAGATAGATGGTGCTTGAGTTAGTAAGCATGGGACCTAAGAGGAGGAGGCTGCAATCACTGGAGATCACCACAGGAATAGAAATATATAGAGGAGTGACAACAGAACTCAAGCTGTCTGTGGAGGATGAGGAAGGGACTAAAAGAAGAGAGAAGAATGGAGAAAAAACAATACTGTAATCTCTGAACCCTCAGCAGATTTGAAGGGCATCAGTATGTGTGTAGGACAAGAGAGTAGCCCTCTGACTGGGAGTGCAGACTTATTCCAGTCTGTGGGTTTTACACAGCACCTAGGTGGTTTAAAATGCAACATCTGGGATAAACACTAAGGCAAATACAATGGCTGCCATTCTCTGCCCTTCTGTGTGGTGCTGCAGCAGTGTGTGGCACAACAAGCAGCCTGAGTTATCCATTTTGTAGGTCAGCTCTTTCATCTACTTGTGTGATGAGAAAAAATGTGCCTGGATCTACAAGGAATAGGTATAGTTTGGTTATAAGAGGCCAGGACTTTGAGCTCTGTCTCCTGCTGCCCATCTGCTCAGAATGGCTACAACAGGTTATTTTAAGATGAGAAGTAAACCCAAAGTGAGTTGATTTTTCTTTGTCTAGGAGGTAGATACTATCCCTGCCACTCCTCTCCTGCTTTCTTCAATAGGGGGATGAAATGTTGAATAGGAATAAACAGTTCATCTTGTTGGAATGCTACTTGATTATAATGCTTATCGTGTTTCTTCGCACAGTGGGAATAGACAGGGAAGGGTAGCATGAGGCCAGGCTTGCCTCTATTTGATGCATTCACTCACTGTGTCAACCTGTGACCTGACTGGTTACAGATTTGTTTGGTCCCTCAGAGTCACATCCCTAAAATACAGGTAGCTTTGGCAGTTGTGCCAGCTAGGGCCTTGATGTTCACTGGTCACCTGGAGTGGAGTGGGACAAACAGCATTATCAGGTACTGTTTAGTGATTACCACATGATCAGTGTGTAACTGCCCCTCTGTGTTCTGCAGTTTCATCCTCTGAATGTTTGGCTCTAGTCTCTGCAAACTTTGCTCCAGAGTATCTTGGACAGCACAACTGACTGCTTCTAGTTACTTTAGATATTTTGGATGCATTGCTCTGTTAATCCAGAGTTACTTCAGATATTTTGGATACACAGCTCTGTTAACCCAGAGCTCATTTGTTGGAGGAAATACAGGTCCACATCACCAGAAGGATACCTTGCTCCACTCACCTAGCCCAATTGGAGTGAGCATCTTTATCTCTTCCCATCTCTTACTTAGTCTTTCCTGGTCTTCCCATCCCTCTGATGCTGCTCTCGCACTGCTTCTCCTCCATAGCCCACATTCAGGTGTGGCTCTTTAAAAGCAACCTCTGTCAATATTTGTCATTAATCTGCTTCCATTTTTATTTATAAAAGAAAGAGAGAGAGTGAGAACAGAACAGCAGCAGTAGCAGGGCAATTGCAGATGAATAATGAAAGGATTCATCACAGCCATACCAGGATATATATATTTTTTGCAGCCAAGCAAGACGGCTTCCCATCACAGCTCGGGGACTCGTTCCACAAAACCACTCATCTTTCATGCTGGGGGGAAGGGAAAGGTGGAGACAGTATCATTATGGATGTAACGGGGCTCTGAAGTGACTGGTCAAGGTTGCTGCTTCAGTCACAAGGAATCTGCTTACAGGAATTTTCTTTCTAGCAGGTGTTATTGCCCGGTAAAGTAGCCTTCTACAGCAGTCTGCCACTTGTGAAAGTGAGGCTTAGGGTTTGTTAACAGGGGTGCTTGCTAAGTGTTCAAGTCACCACGGAAGGACATGATGTCCAAGTGAGGATTTCACTGGAGTGAAAACTTGTTGGAGACAGAATGAGGGACACACTGGGCAATGCAGGTGCCACTCTTTCTCACATTTTTGTCACTTGAGCCCACTCTCAAGTTCTCTGTCATATCAACAAACACCTCTCAGCTTGACCTGCACCATCTAACTTTACAAATCCATCTGTCCTGTTGAACACAAATGTTTTGTTCTTCTTGTTCCCTTTTATTAAATTAGGTAGATGAAAATTTGTCAGATGAGAGTGTTGAAGCATTCTGGGGTCTGGAAGGACTCTGTGAAGCCAGAAGGGAAAGAACAGCCATTTATAAAGGATGAAAAAACCCCAACAACAACCAACCAACCAAACCCAAAAAACTACCCCACAAACAAACCACAAATGCCTTAAATATATCTAGTTGATTGTGGTGTGCACTCAAATCCAGAAAGGTCTGGGTTTCCTCCTATCTTCCAGGTCCAGGGTAGCAGTGTCAGTGCTTCAGTGCTGTTTGATCTCTGTGTGCCTGGGTGCACACAGATGTAGTGGTTACATTCCCCCACATCTGAAGAGAGAGTCTGACTCTCCAGCCCTCTTGTGCTTGTAGTGAGGCAGTCCAGGCAATGCAATTGCCATTCTGAGGCACTGATGAGCTGCGCTGAGTAATTCTTAGATGCAGAAGTGTAGTTACTGTCTGCTCCTGGGGATTGGAGGGTCTCAGTTTAAGGAAAGAGCATAACATGTGGCTATATTTTTCCATCTAGGAAAGCATAAAGTAGGTTGATTTAAAGGGCAGGATGGTCTTATTTTCAGGTGCTGCAAAAGAGTACTTCAGCCATGATAGGTCTCATTGTTGTACAGCTGCAGAAGTTGATTCTTATATAGCCTGTGGTTAGTGGCTTCTTACTTTTTTTCCTGAAGGAACCTTTTTTTTTTTTTTTTGTATCCCTGTAATCAAGTCCCTTGAAAGTGGTTAAGAATCTGTTATTGCTCATGGTCACCTCCTGACGTTGGTTGGATATAGTCAAGTGTTTGAACATTAAGGGAAAACCAAAAACCCCATCAACTTACTTGTGTGTACAAAACTGGGTTTCATGGGCAGGTGAGAATCTTGAGTGGTTCTGAAAATGCTGTGCTCCTTCTGTTTTTCTTGGTGGCATTACAGATTATTAATGGAAAGCTTGCTTTGTCACAGCCTGGGAGATTGCCTTGCTTGTAACTGGTGCTTTCCAGGTAGATATGAAGTTGATATGTAATACATGTGTAGTAATGTGTTTGTGGAGGAGAAGTTCTCTTCTGACTCTTACCACTGGATGGTTTATGAGATCTCATCCCTCCGGTCACCTTTGTCCTGGTAATACTCTGAATTCTTTTGTTTCAAATTTTTAGTGGCTCCATGCAATGACTAACTTAGGACATTCTTTATTTTGTCTCCAGGTCTAGTCTGTCTAGACCCCTCCTCTTCCTCCAAACACTCCCAAGCAAACCAGTAGCTTGTGACTGCATTCTGTTATAGGTCCCAGTTTCTAGGGCTTCTTGCTGTGGACCCACTGACACAGGCACTAGCACCATGGCACAAGATGATGACCAATTCTCTATCACAGGGTATTACTGAGATATTTTGCATTCAAGTAACAAAGATAGGTTTTCTTTAGCCTTGAACAATCTGTAAAATATTGCATGTAAGAAAATTATTTGTCTTGCCAAAGGTTTGTGATGCAGCAGCACACGTTTTTTTTACTGGAGATTTCTCCTGTCAGACATGTAGGCTCTTCTCAGTTGGAAATATTTAACACCCTATTAGTTTCTGATGTGTGCTTTAATATATTGGTGATCTCGATGTTCCCTGAGAGGCTTCGAATTATGAGGATATAACAGGTGCAGGTTTGCATAACCTTCTTTGAAATGCTCCACTCCATCTGATGCAAACTTAGATTATTTTAGTGTGAATGTGCTGAAAAATCTGCACAGTATCAAGTGAGTGGTGGATGAAGAGCTCTAAATTCCTCCAGAAAAGTTGTATGAAGAAAACTGACCAAGTGGTCTTCTGGAAAAGTAGTTCTTCAAATAATCTGAGGACCAAGGTGCCCTGAGCTATTGCTGTAGCCTGTGGGATCAATGTAAACTCAGTCTTTCCTCTCCTTCTGTACTGCTGTAGTCCCTAGAAGGTTTCGGTCAGTATTGAAGTCCATCTGCCTATAAGGCTTTACAGACTTTGAAAAGGAGCATTTACTGTTCAGAGAACAGTAAAGCAGAGAAGGATGTGGGTGTAGGCCACAAGCAGTAAAGGTGAGGAAGGGCAGGATGATACATGATCTGTATGACATCAGTGTGAAATGAAATGGCAAAAAAGGGATACTGCTAAACTGTTGATTGCTGAATTAATTGTCCTTAACCTTCAGGACCTGAGCCAGAGCATCTCAGGATGCTAGCTAAAGCACACTGAAAAGTCATCAGGGAAGATACCTGTATGAAGGTATGTGCAGGCAGGAAGAACCAAGATAAGATGTAGATGTGTTTTGAATAGAGATCTATCTGGACAACAGAGCTCACATTTTGGAAATGTTAACAGAGAAATATGGTTTGGGTTGAAAGCAAAGCAAATTTTTGTTCCTTATATCTTAACCTATTGTCCACCTTATTTGGGTTTTTTAATTTTGAAAGCCAGACTGCCCTGCTGACTGTGTGCATGATTTCATTCTGTGTATGCCCTACCAAAGCAGTGGGAGCCAGCTAGAGAATGGTGTTTGCCTGTCCCCAGGCTTCCTCCCTCGTGTTCTTTCTTTCTGGTGAAGGAGGCACAAGAGGAGACCCAGGCTCAGTATAGATCCACCTCACATTTGAGGCCTGAGTTGGGGAGGTGCTTTGCTGGTGACAGTGGCATGGTGATAAGTGTTGTTCTGTTTTCTGCTGTGTCCATTATTTGCATTTCAGAACTGCTTTCAATTAAAAGGTCCCTCTTTCTAAGAGCAATGTAAAAGGCCAAACTATTACCTGTGGGAGTAGTATTTTCTGGGCCCCTGCTATTGAGTGGCAGATGTTCAGCAGTGCCTCCCTGAAGAGATCAGTCACCCCACCTGTTGCTTTGCCAGGGCTGCTCTCAGGTGATTCCTTCTTGTGTCTGAGGGCATGAAGGCAAAGTGGATCTTCCCTTGCTGATTCCTGCAGCAGTGAGAAGAATTGAGGAGTTGTAATGATTTCAGCCACAGTGCTGGCATCAGGGACATGGAGCTGTTGAACCCTACTCTGCCTGGGTCTGAATAGTTGTAAAACAATGAAAAGGGCTGTTTCAGCTGTTCTTGTCTGCAACAGCTATGGTGGCTGATAGGCTCAGCTTAGCTGGGGCAGAGACTTTGGGTTCTAGCTGAGGAAGCATTTGAACTCTAGAAGCTTTATAAGGACTGAAATAGTCCTTATAATGGCAAATAGTCCACACGCTCTACTATTTTATGTCTTGTTCAAGAGCAGATATCTCAGGTGCAGAGACAGTTTTTTCAAACAAGTTACCAAGAAAACACAGACAACTTTTCTAATACTTTTAAAGTGAATACACAACATCAAAGCAATATTAGCACCTCAATTCAGAAAGTGAAGGAGAGATCAAAAGCTATTTTCCCCCAATTGCTATTAATGGAAGTTACCCTCCTTCCTTACCCCTTTCCTCTTGCAAATCACTGGAGTAAAGAAGACGATTCAGTGGCGGGGTTCTGGATGTTTCATCAAAAGCCAAGTCATGGCTGGGACAGGGAGACTGGATCATCCTGGCACGAGATGAAGAGCTACTTAAAGGTGTCTGATCTGTGTCCCTTTTGAGGATAGGTAGAGTTTCACCCTTTGTATTTAGAATTTTTCAGAGGTGCTGAATTTCCACTGAAATTGCAGGGAACACAGGTGTCTTCTGTAGGCTCAACTGAGTCTTACCAAATACTCCAACTCTCCTAAATAAGGCTGCTGTCTTGCTGATCTGTGCCCAGAACCAGAGGCTGCAAGGAGCATGTGTAAACAAGGTGTCCCAGTGTGTTATCTGTCAGTTCCTGAATTTCCATGTTTGCCTCAGGAGAGTGGTGAGGCGAAGCTGGGCTGCTCAGTTTGACCTTGCTTTTTAGTTTTCCCCCTGGTTTTTGGTTGGTTTGTGTGTCTGTGTGGTTGGTTTTTTTGTTTTTCTCTTTGCACGTGCCTCTAATTGATCTTGAAAAGAAGGGACAGTTAAAGAAGACGTTAAGGTGAAATGAAGCCATAACTGTGACTGGAGATTTTTATTAAGTGTGGAAAAATTCCCTGGGCTGCGTATAAATTGTTTATTGATTTTGGTATGGCTGGATGCTCTGGATTAATCGCCTGCAGAACCACTAGAGAGCGAGCAGAGAGGAGAGGGCTTTGTCAGGTCTCTGCTGCTTCCTGCCCCTGCCTGCTCTTTCTCCTGCCTGTGCTGGTGATCTCCTCTTTAACCTGTAAATGAGCAGTCCCAGCTGGATGATTCCTGTGGCCAGCTCCTGCAGCCCAGGGTGGGGCTCTGCCCTGCTGTTCCAGAAATGACTGGTGAAAGAATGTAGTAAGGGAAGAGATGGCTTTGGAGCATGTATCATACAAGTAATGGTATTGCTGAGACTTAAAGTGCCCTTTGGCTATTCCACCTGTTGGTTGTTAAGAGAGAAACCTGTCTGTGACAGTCAGCAAGGTTAGTAATCTCTGAGCCTGTCTAACCATGGGGCAGGTCAATTTTGTGATAGGGCAGAGATGAACATGTTCATGTTTCTCAATAGTGTCTGTGCTGTGAAGTTTTGCCTCAGTGTCCCCTGCTTGCTTTCATGTGCCTTTCTCCTCTGCCAAAACTGCAGGATGCTGTGTGCAGTGAGCCAACCTGCCTCCCCCGTGTCAGTCCGTAAGCCAAGGAAAACTTCATCCCCTCCTGATTTTTCTTTGGCTTTTTTGTTACAACATTAGGGTGGTTTTACTGCTCTATTTCACTAAACCACTTTATACAGAGATTTTTCTCATCCCATCTGGGGAGCTGTCCTGGCAGAACTGGAGTTCCTGTTTTGTTCACTTCCCATGGAGGTGTTGCACGCTTTCCATGTTACTTTTGCACAAGGGTAATGAAATCCTTAATTGTTTCTTATCCAGAGTGCTATGACTAATGTATACTCTTAAAATATAATGTCTCTTCAGGTCCAAGGATGATATAGAAAGGGAAGCAATATTTTTTTTGACATTTGATTGGAAAAGTGACTGAATTTTAAGTGAATGATACTCAGATGTAAATCTCTCTGTGGAGAGAAGAGGACTTGTCCACTTGTTAGGCTCCTTAAAGTCTGCTGACCTTTAGTACAAGTGTCAGAAATTCTGTTTTTAGAAGATGCAGTAACTCTGTTCCTTTCTTAATCATCTAATCTATACATGAGAGTGGGAGTACAAAGCCAGAGTAAAGGTAAGATCCTCTTTTGCATCACTGGGCAAAATTTTCAGGAGATCATGTACATTCGACAAAGAAATGATTTTTGCTTTGCATGTACATAATGTTTCTTTAATGAAAAAGAAGGGTAAATGTGTATTAGTTTAAAATTTCATTTCCTGGAGGGCATAATGTTAATGGAAGGGAAAATATCTCTAAAGTGTTGGCAATTTAACTCCAAGGTTTCGAAATGGGATAAAATAATCTAAATAAAAATTTGCATCTACCTAGAGACTTCTCTGACAAATATGGCATATGCACATTAGTGCTAGGGACAGCAGTAACTGCTTCAACTCTAATTTTCTTTTTTTTTTATACCCCTGTAATAAAGGTCAGAATTTTAACTTACTGTCAGATAAGTGCAGTGAATTATGCTGATGTTGGTCAGTATACTTTGGCTAGGAGATGTGAATGCTGTAACAGTATCTGCATTAATCTCCACTGGTATTTCAAAGCATTTACTGTGTATGTACATCACGTAAACTTTTGTAATGCTTAGTTGCTTGAATGAACTAAGATGACTGATTTATTCCCTCTCACAGAAAAAAAACAAAAAAAAATCTTGGAGTTAAAGCTGCAAAACTTTTTGCCTTGGATTGAGTTCCCTGACTATAAGGTCTTGCTCACAACTGCTGTAGATTTCTGATTCTGTTGCTTGTCTTCGAGATTTTTGAACCCCCACCCTTGGGAAGAACAGCCTGGCTTTAAATTCCTCAGTTCTGCACTTCAGACTGAAGGAGTTATTTTTAACCTGTCTTGACCTCTGCCTGAGCAAGAATAAAATAGGGATTGGGCAGAATATGACACAAATCAATAGGTTATCCCAACAGATATGATCTTTGGCACCGTTTTGCCTTGGACACTTGCTGCAGTAACAAAGATAAATGGTGATTTGTTAACATTGTGATCTAGGGACTGGGTGGCTCAGTGGATCGTGTGGTGGCCTCTGACCTCTGGGTCTCCAAGCTCTAAACATCAAGATGAAATCTCATTCTGATAGTAGGAAGGAAAAAAAGGTCCACAAGGGTTGGACAATTTTGGTTCACTGCTGATCACAGTGCTCCAAAAAACATCCCAACAAGGATTGAATAGACAATACCTCCTGGCAAAAGGTAGTATGGGGAAATAGGAGGGAACTGTTCCAATAGAGAGCTAGTGATCAGTTACTGCAGGCTAAGACTTTCACTGCTTTTATGGAGTGATACTAGAGCACTCAGAGCTGCTTTGTCTCTTTGCCTACCTATCAAAGAGGACTTGCATTGCAATTTGTGGTGGCTTCAAGTAAAAATGAAATTTATTTTATGAAACAGCTTTTATACCGTTTTCTGGGACAGTATCTGCATGTCCTTTGATTACTGAAAGCTGGTGATGAGCGGTCTTTTGAGGAGCTGAAGCATCAGAAACCTCAGATACAATTGTGAGGTTTGTCTCTACTAACCTTGTGTGATCTGTTCCATATCTCTAGAGTCCTGTTGCAGGTCCTCTGTAGATAGCTGGCTTTTCGTATGTTCTCAGATGCACACAGTTTGTCTTTCATCAGTCCAAGACGGTGTATTCTCATCAGGTGAAAATAGAGTCCTGCAACAGAATTTATTCCAGAACATCTGCTAGGATTGGTAAGCAGTGTTTGAAGACAGCTCTGTGTTGTAACTTATCTTATGTAAACAGGTGTCAGCCACAGAAAATGAGTTCTCTTCTCCCTTGGCTGGTATGTAACTCCCCCTGGCATTAGGAGGCAGTATGGCAGTATTTCATCCTGAACTGAATCCATCAACTTCAGCTTTTTGGCTCTGTATCTTTTTACAGTTCTTTCTACAAGACTGGCACTGTGCTCTCAGGTGCTTTACCATAGTAAGCACATTCTCTCAGTCTTGACTAGTCAAGGGGACAAAAAGCTTGCATCTATGGGGGACAAGGGCTCTAGCAACTGCCTCATTGATGTAAGCAAGTTGTTTACACAGCGCTTTTAATCTTTGTGTTGTAGATCCTAGGGTTACATGAAAGCTCATGCTGTCCTTGGGAGCACCAAATTTATCTCTGTGATAGTCCCCTGATGCATCTGTCCCTCCAACTTTGTATTTTCCATTGGGCTGTGATTTGCTGAGTTATAGCGAATTATGTGAATCTTGTAATTGAGAGCAGCCTCTTTTCCATGTTTTAACTCATCCCATCCCTCTGTAGGTTGTACCAATACCAGAAATGACCTGGAATTGCAATGGGTCAGTGTAGACTTCTGCTTGTGTCTGTGAAATGTCATCTTAGTGTTGACAACTGCTCTTGAATCTCAAATGGGGAATCTGTTTTTAATCCATGGATTACATACCCTGTGAGTTGTGTGCAGCACACATTCATGACTTGAGATGTCACAGAAGGAAGTTTGAGCCAAAGAATCTTGTCCTACACGTTCCTCTCCTCATGAGGTTCCTGAAAACTCAGCCCAGCGTCTTCCTAGTCTCAGACCAAGGCACATTTTTGTATCCTGCCCAGGTGCCTGTTCTGTGTCACATTGCTCCAAATCTGTCATGACACTTGTTTCTTCAGAGACAGGGGCTGCAGCCTGCCCATAACCAGAAACTTCCAGCTCTATCCCTTTCCTTCCATGGGAGAATAGATTGCCCTGCCATTCTTGCATGTCAGTCCTTTGACTGAGGGCTGTGTTCCTGCCTTCTGCAGCCCAGCCCGGAGCTTGTTGTGGCTCCAGGATGTGCAGAGCAAAGTGCACCGGGCAGACTGAGCGAAAGCAGCATGTCCCGTGCTTTCCCCCTGCAGCCAGCATGCCACTGTCATCAGACTGCCACTACTGCCTTCTTATGTGCAGTTGGGGCTGGGCTTGGTGCATGCACTGAACAGGGTGGTTTCTGGGACAGGAATATGTTAGGACCTGCACAATGCATGTGAAATGACACTTAAAGTGGCCATGGCTGTAGCATTCCTGTAGATGTGCAGGTATGCTGCATTAGCACAGCTGTCTTTGCCTACCAGGCCTGCATATTCATGTTTTTTAAAAAAAAAGTGGGAAATCAACCCAACCAACAAAAAAAGAAAGAACTGGAGAGAGAGGCTAGCAGCCTAGCAAGACCTACTTTTCACTATATTTTTAGCCTCTGATTTTATTTTTCCCAGTATAATTCTGGATTAACTGTTTCAATGTTTGTTCAGGTTGAGATCAAGTTTAACTGTAGTAGAATCCTCTGCCAACATCCCTTTTGTCCTTTTCAAACTGCAGGATTTTCCCTATCATTACTTCAGTCATGTTTCATGTTTGGGTGGGTTTTTGTTTTTAAAAAGGTGTTAAGTGACATCACTGGTGGGTTCTTTGGAGTTCTTTGAGCTGTTTCAATCAAAAGTCTTTATTTTTGAAAGATATTTCTTCATGTCTGGAATATAAAAAACAAAGGATCTCCTTCATTGTAAGATATGAGCCATCTTGTGTACTTTGGGTTTTGGCGAGAATTAGTAGCTAGAAATTTCTGCCACCTCTCCAGCTATCTAGACCTAGACAACGGTATTCTTTCTACCACAATATCTAGTTTTATAAGGACACAGGCTTATGTGTGTGTTGCTGGAAAGCAACATTTTTTTAATGATGTGAAGATAAGAAATAAACTGCTCAAACTTCTGTGTGATGCAGCTGTGCCCAAGGCCCAGTTTACTTTGCTCTTATGGAAATAGCTTTGCATATTTCTTGGCACAAATAGCCTTTTAGGGGTTTTCTTCTGAAGGATTTGTATTCTTATGGACAGACACACTGGAGAAGTTGATACTTGTACAGCATGCTGCATTCAGAACACTGCTATTGCTGGCAGAGTGGTCAGTGGTACCTCCGATAAGGCATGAGCCATTCCCTCATTGGTACTAGAAAAAACGGCTGTAGTTTGATGGGTTTGGGAGTGGTCAGGGTCAGATCATCATCTTAAAGCAGCTGTTTTTCTTTCTGGTCCTTGCCCACGGATTCATGGATGCCATGAGAAGAGCTATTGTCCAGAGGCAGTAATTGCAGATCTTGTGGGAAGTAGCAGGCAGGTCATGTCACTTCCTCACCTGCTCCTACTCCAGAAATATCTCTGCAATAAATTAATGTCTTTTCTGATCTATGTGTAGAATCATTGAATTACAAAATAATTCAGGTTAGAAGGGATTTCAGGAGGTTTCTGATACAGTCCCTCACTTGAGGAAGAATCAACACTGGATTCAGGCTTGGTTGCTCAGGTCTTTATTGAGTCAGATCATGAAAGCCTGCAAAAATTAAGGTTGTACAGCCTGTCTGTGCAGCTCATTTCAGCGTTTGGTTGACCTCATGCTGGAAAAGCTTCTGTCCAGTTTGAACCTCTCTTGTTTCCATTTGTCTCTGTTTTGTACTGCCAGTAAAGGGCCTGTCTCTGTGTTCTCAATAAGATACTTATTGAAAGCCTGCTGTTAAGTACCTCTAAAACCTTCTCCAGGCTCCCTCAGTCTCTCATTGCTGGGCAAATGCTCCGAACTGCTGATCTCCTCACTCACCCTCCATTTACTGGAACTAGTTTATCAATCTTCTCTTGTAATGGGGCATCTAATCTAGACAACATATTCTAGATGGAGTTTGGCAAGTGCCAGGTGAAGAGGGATAACTACATCCCTTGAACCTGTGTGGCTGTGGTCCTGTGAGTACCATGCAGGGTACTTTTGGCTGTTTTTGCTGCCAGGGCACACTGATGGCTCATGTTCAGCTGAAGACCCATCAGGCCTCCAGATCCCCTTCAGCAGAGCTGCTACCCAGGCAGGCAGACCCTAGCATGTACTGTCACAGTGGATTATTTCTTCCAAGGTATAGGGCTTTGCATTTGTCCTTGCTGAATTTTGTAAGGTTCATGTTAGCCCTGCCAGCCTCTCTAGGGCATTTTGGATGGCAACCCTGCCTTAAGCATATCAACTGGTCTCCCCAGTTTGGTGTCAAGTGCAAGTTTGATAATAGCGTGCTTTGTTGCATCCTCTAGGTCATGGATACAGACGTTAAACAGGACAGGTCCCCTGGATGTATCTTGTTACTGGCCTACAGGTAGGGTATAAACATGGCCCTCTGAGCTTCATCATCCAACCTGGTTTTAACTCATCTGATAGTCCACTCATAATGGTTTACTATCAGTCTTGAGGCATTCTGGGAAACAGTGCTGAATGTTTTGAACCCCAGAAAATGTTATGCACATTGGAAAGACACATTTGCCCTGCTCTCTTTCTTGAGAAACGTTCAGATAAAAAAAAATGCATGGGTTTTTTTGCAATCTCTAGTAAGACAGTTGGAGCATTGGTGTAATTTCTCTCAAGGTGTACCTGTCATTGTTGTGTTAGTGTTCTACAGCTTAAATGCAGCAGTTGCAATCAAAGTTGCAAAGTTCCACTGTATATTGAGAGGCTTTCTGTGTTCACTTCCTTCTTGCAAGAAATCTAGAGAGAGAATTCCTCTGTTGGCAGGCTGGGAAGAAGGTTGAGAGAGGAGAAGAGATGGTTACTAGGAGCACCCCTGTGACCTCCTGCTGGCCTCAGGGCAAGAGGGCAGGTTTCAGCCCAGTATCAGATGTTGCCTTGTTTTTGTCAGCTCACCTGCAGAGGCCTCAGGTAAGAAAAGTAGCTCTGTTGTTTTGGTGCTTTCTCAGAAGGAAATAGAGATTTCCATGTGCTTCTGAATGGATGCATTTGCAGTGAGAGGATTTCTGGGGCAAAATGTGACCCTTACATCCACAGGCATGCCCACATGTCAAAATGCAAGTATCTTCAGCTACATTTTTCAGATACCTTTATACAAATTCTTAACTTCTTCAGCAGGTATATTTGTTCTCCCCACCCTAGCTTTTCATAAAATCATAGAATATCCTGAGGGGATATTGGAAGGGACCCACATGGATTATCAAAATCCAATTTCTAGTCCAGCACAGGACAGCTGCAAGAATCATATCATGTACATGACAGCATTGTCCAAACCCTCCTTGAACTGTGTCAGGTTTGGTGCTGTGACCACTTCCCTGCGGAGCCTTTTCCAGTGCCCAACCACCTCTGGGTGAAGAACCTCTTCCCAATATCCAACCTAAACCTCCCTTGACACAATTTCAGGCCACTCCCTCAGGTTGTGTCACTGGTCACCAGAGAGAAGTGATCAATATCTGCCCCTCCCCTTCCACTCATGAGGAAGCTGTAACTGCAAGGAGGTGTCCCCTCAGTCTCCTCTTCTCCAGGCTGAACAGACCAAGTCACCTCAGCTGCTTCTAATCCAGTTTCTCCTCCAGATCCTTCAGCATCTTCATTGCTCTCCTTTGGACACTCTCTAATAGTTTTATATCCTTATATTGTGGTATCCAAAACTGCCCCCAGCACTCGAGGTGAGGCTGCCCCAGTGCAGAGCAGAGCAGGACAATCCCCTCCCTTGCCCAGCTGACGATGCTGGGCCTGATGCAACCCAGGACAGGGTTGGCCCTCCTGGCTGCCAGGGCACTGCTGGCTCATGTTCAACTTGTCATTAATCAGGACTCCCAGGTCCCATTCTGCAGCACTGTTTTCCAGCATCTCATTCTCCAGTCTGCACTTACATCCAGCGTGGCGCCATCCCAGGTGCAGAACCTGGCATTTGTCTTTTTTAAACTTTGTATGGCTGATGATTGCCCATCTCCATAATTTTCAAGGTCTCTTTGCAGAGCCTCTCTGCCTTCAAGGGGGCCAACAGCTCCTCCTAGTCCTGTACCTTCAGTATCCTGAAGATGTCAAGGAACTGGACTAAGGATGGAGCCCTTTGAAACCCTACTAGTGACCAGTCACCAGTCTGGTGTTATCCTGTTTGCTATAAGCCTTTATAGTTCACCCATGAACCAGTTGTTTACCTGTCTCATCATTTGTTTATCCAGCTGTGTGCTGGACATTTTTCCAGAAGAATACTGTGAGAGACAATATCTAAAATTTTACTGAAATCCAAAAAGATTACATGGAGTGGCTTCCCTTGATCAACTAGGTAGGTTGCCCTTCATAATAGGAAATCAGATTTGACAAGCAGGACTTTGCTCTCATGAAGCCATACTGTCTGTGACCAGTGACTGGATTGTATTTCAGGTGTTTTCAGCACCCTCCAGAATAATCTTCTCCATAATTTTACCAGTCTCTGCAGCGAGACTGAGAGACCTGTAGTTTCCTGTAATTTCCAATTAATCCTCTTTGCCCTATTTTAAAATTGCTACAATGTTAACCAACTTCCAGTCAACTGGAAGATTCCCAAGACTATTCAAAAATTGTTGAGGGTGGCTTTGAAATGACATCAAGCTGTTGTTTGAGTATTCTCAATGAGTCCTGTCAGACTCTCTAGACTTATAGGGACACAGCTGGAACAGCAGATCCCACACAAGTTCAAGGTCAGCTGGAAGTTGATTGTTCTCACAGTCATGATTCTCCAGCTAAGGACACTGTCTCCCTTAGCCCACCATCAGTGCTGAAGACAGAGGCAAAAAAAGCCTTGAACACCTCCTCTGTCTAGTCTCTGTCCCTGTTTGTGAGGTGATTGTCCTCATGCTGTAATGGTTCAGGGTTTTCTGCTCTGCCTTTTGTAATTAACGTATTTTGAAAACCTTTTTATTTTCACCCACAGTAAGAGAACATCCACAAGAGAAATGTGCTCAAGGGAGGATAGAAAGGCAATAGGGATCACTGATAGGGGTGGTGGAAGGATCTGGGTTCTTGTAGTGGAGGTATCTCCTTGGAAACTGAAGTGCAAATGAAATAGGAATAACGTGGAACACCTTGGGACAGTTAATGGCATCTGCAAAGATATCATGGAAAACAAACTACATTGGGAAAGTGCTCTTGGCTTCCAGGTGTTGTTTCTTATTCACTCATGTTTTCATTGATTGATAGTTGACAGGAATCTGATCACTGGTGAAGCATTTGATTCAACTGTATGAAACCCCATTGGCAATACGTGGTTGTTGTCCAGATAGGAGGAGGAGTGGAGACTTAAAACTGACTAAAGTATGATGATGGTTGTAAAAGAATTATATAAGTTTGAGACAGAAAAATCGGGTCTTTGCCATTGCAAAGTTGGTTGTTTAATAGCCTGAATGGCCAGTGAGGTGGGACAGGAATCACCATTCAAGCTGGTATGATTAATCCTTTTGATTACATATACAGAAGAGGTGGTAAAGTGGCCATTAATTAAATGTACAAAGGATACTAAATTGGGAGCACTGTAACCAATGCCTGCAGTGTGGAGATGCTAAGGCATTTGAAATTAGAAGCAAAAGTAAGAAATAAAGGTCCCTGCTGTCAGGACAGGTGGAAGTAAAAGAAAACCACATTGAAGATGGTGTGTGGAGATGAGAAACCTAAAAATCCATGATGCCAGAAGAAGATGCAGCCATGTTAGAGTATTTATTTGGTGTCTGGAAGCTGGTAAGTTGCTGTCCATTGGAGGAAATCTGAGACTGTGCTTCATGGAGAAAGAAAAGAGGCTGCCTCATAATTTGAGGAAGACAATGGAAAACCTCCCAGAGGCTTCCCAGAGGTTTGGTTTTGGCCTGTAGACTGTGTCTGAGTGCTGATGAATGAGCCAGTGGGAGAGTGGTCAGAAGCACCATGTGCACCCGAGTCATTCTCGTGGTTTGCATCAGGGGACCCATGTCCTTTGTAAACAGCTCCACCTTTAGAGTGTCCGCAGGGTAAAGTACCTAACCACAGAGTCAGAAGGGATCTGAGATGGGAGACAGGGGTAGGAGCAGAAGGATTTTGCTACAATGCAGGAGCTAAATGACAAGGAAGAAAATAAGTGAGATCAATGGTCAAATGCACTTTAACCAACTTGCTCTGGCCTTGTCCAGCATCTCCAGGGAGCTGTGCAAGCAGGGCCTCCTAGTCAACACTGTACCCAGCGTAACCTTTGGTGGAGAAAGAGAAGAGCAGGGAAGTAATGAGATAAGTACCAGGGAGCTATTACTATGAGTGAGCCAGATTCAGGCCTGGGAGCCTCAGGCTTTTGGTGTGGCATTGGAGTATAGTTTTCTGTGTTTTATCTATTTATCATTTTAGAGAGAAAAGAGAACAGTATAGACCCTGGATATTAACTTTTACCCTTTAAGTTGTTGGGAAATCTGCCTCATTGTCAGGCTAGGCTGCTTTGAGCCATTGCTGCAGGATGTTCTCCCTTATGCCCCTATAAAGGTTGTGGAATATTCCCTCAGGTGGCATCCAGTCACTGATGTGGGATTGGGTGCACTGTTATTCACTGATGTTCAGAGTTTTACCAGTTTATGAATTTTAGCTGAATCTCTGACTGATGGTAATTTTATGTGAGGAGGCAGATTGTTCTAAACTACTATGATGTTCTTGCAGCAAGTTTTGGCTGTTGTCAGTGAGGAGGACTGAAGAACATGTATAGATCACACTATAATTCAAATATTTATCTGACAGTTTTTAATCCTGTTTAAGCTGTGCTACTTAACTCAGTGCTACTTGGTGGGGTAAGTCCCATGAGTTAATGTGGTTTTGTATGTTCTATATTCTCTGGAAACTTTTCTCTCTCAGCTCTGCATTCCTGTTTCTGCCCTCTTCCAGAAGATACTCAGTGCTAATCAGCTATTATGGGTCTCTCTGAGGGCATGGTTTTCCTTTTGCTCTTTATGGTAGTGTGTAAGGAAGGAAAAAGATGGAGAACAGCAACTTTTCTCCTGAGAGATTCCCTTGGCATACTACTGGAGATAGTGCTACTGTAGTGCACAGAACACAGAGACAGAAATTCCTGTCTATTATCACTTAGTATTTCCTTCCTGGTGTATCTGAATAAGTGGTGGGGGTTTTCCCTGCCTTTTTTTTTCCCTCCCTTGCCACCATTGTGGAGTGAAAGGTCATTTCCATTTAACTGTCTATGTTTCCTGTATTCAATTGGAACTTCCAGGCATATTGAAGTACTCTCTGAGGGCAGTCAGCATTGCCTGGGTTTGGCTGATGCTGAATTTCACCAACAGTTTTCTGCTTTTCTGTCCAGCTTTGTCCCTCTGGGGTTCTTCTTGGTACACTTTTATCTTGATTAATTTAAATGAAGCTGTCATCTGCATTTTTCTACCACCTGTTCTTCACAGTTTCCAGGTCACTCACAATATACCTCAGTAGCCCTAGCACAGACCCTGGAGTGACAGTTTTTGAGCTGTACACATTCTGAAGAGTAGCTGTTCATTCTATACTAAGATCTTCATTTAAATCCACTTTCTCATTTGTGACACAACTTTCACTCCACAGATGTTGGTTTTCCAAGAATATCTCGAAAAAAGTGTTACCTGAAGGTCTAGATTGTCAGCTGGTTACCTCTCAAAGCTGTTGCTGAGGTACTTTTAAAGACGTCCACTAAACAAAGGACCAACTCTTGTTCAGGAGTGAGAGCACTGACTAAATTAGTACTGTAAGTGAATTATTTGTATATTGTGTGTACTTTGTACACTTTCAATTCTCTAATCTCATAATTCTAACTCAAATTTCAATGGTCATAGGGATCAGGCCATTGAGTCATGGAATTGAGGGGCTTCCCTTCAGTGTGGATTTACTCTTCCCTCACATCCTTCATGGGTGAGCTCAGTCATTTGCTGTAGAGAGCTATTCAGGGACTCACTGGGAAAGGTGTGACATAGAGAAAAATGGCAAATTCTTCTTGAGCATTCAGTCATGTTTAGATGCTCTGACACCAGTCATAGAGAAGTCAGAGGCTGATATAGTCCTCATCCATGGGATGTGAAAAATAACAGTGGATGGTTAATGAAGAGAATTACTTTTGCAGTCTTTCCCCTTGAAGAGTCTCCTTTAAGCTAATTTCTAAGGGAGAGAAATGAGCACCAAGGAGTTAGTAGGGGGCTGATTTTGTGGGACACTTCACCCCTGAGAAGTCATTGTGGAACTGAGGTTTATTCAGGACTTAAGGAGGGATGCCCTTGGTCTATTTCATTATCCAGCGCTTGACTCTCCCTTCATCCTGGTGTTCCTGGTTCCCTGCAGTACTGAGCCTTACAATACTGCTGCTATTCTCTGCTCACTGGCATGTGCTTCCCAGGTGCTCATACCCTCCTGCTTCTGAGGCTGACCCTGTGATGACAGCTGCCTGGCTGCCTATCAAAGCTTCCATTTAGAGCTAGCCCAAGAGCAGACAGAAGGCTGCAGTGTTACACCCCGAAATCTGACACAGTGTGGCTTGCCTGCTTTTCAGTGGGTCCTTGACAGCCTTTCAGCTCATGTCTGTCAGACCCCTGCCAGGCACACGAGTTCACTTCCATCTTGGAAGAAGGGGAGAGAGAAGTGACATTTCACCGGGCGGTGGGCACGCCGGGGGATGTAGGGAGATAAGGCAGGATCACAGAAGCAACTGAAATCCCCAGCGGATATTGCGTTGCTGGCTGGATTGATAGGTTAAATGTGTTGCTGGGACAAATATCTCTGCTCCCTCTGTCCCAGAGGACTGTGCAGTGAGAACAGCACTCAATCCTAATGATTCTTGTCCTACATTGGGACCAGTTCTGTTGTAGCCTGGCAGGAGGATGTTCATGGAGAATTTGTTTCCAAATTTCAACAGGAGCTACCAATAGAATGGCTTTTTAAATAAATAAGTTCACTTAGCAAACAGCAGCAGTAAATGAACAGAAACACTGATGTAGCCAAGGATGAAATATCAGCATTTTTCAAATCCGTTTAGTGAAGACAGCCCCTGGGCACTGGTTCAGGTCCTTGTGTTAGGGGGCTGTTTGCAAGGCTCTAAGCTAACTTACAGCCAAAACCTGTCAGCTTCTTCCTGGAGCTCAGGAGGGCAAAACTTGTCTGACTTATTGACAAACTAAGTCTGGTCTAAAAACTTAATAGCTTTGTATCTCTTTCATCTCAAGGTACTTAGGATACACCAGTCAAGAGCACAAACTTCAGGTAGTGTTTTGGCTGCTCCAGACTACAGTCAAGGAAAAGGAAGCAGTTTTGTTCAAGAGCAAAGTGAGGTGACTTGTTTGAAGAGCACCACTTCAGTGACTACAGATGCCCGTGATGCACTGAAAGGCCTCCCTATTGCATCACAGCAGTGAGAAGCAGGTTCAAACAGTGCTGGCTCAGAGAACCTTCCTGCACAGCTATGAACTGCTCCTGCCCATGGCTGAATTTTCTGAGGAAGTTATTTGTTCAAATGCTAATCTAGCCTGGACTAGTTCACCAGCTGTGGTGGATTGCAGCACAGGATGGCATGGCTGGAGGCTACTGTCAAGCAGAAGTTTTCCACTCTTGAAAAGATATGACTATGTCCTTGGATGAGGTAAAAGTTGTATGTGGAGCCTTTTCTTTTAGGTTATTTGCTCCTACCTGATCTCTACCAGTGAAGCTGTACCAGCTGTGTCCTGAGAGTGGTAGTTTCAGTGTCGTATGCACTACAGAAAACCCCTCGTACAGAAGCTAAGTCTAGGGCTCCTGACCTGGGGAAAGTGGTGTCAGCCCTCAGGAAATGGATGTCAGAATGGCATGAGGGTCTTCCCAAGGAATTTTCTGTGTAGTCAGTGAGGAAACACTGGTGACTGACCAGTGCATGACCCAAGCTCTTACATGTAGGTCCCAGACCAGGGCACTGTCCCAAGCAAGTGAGTTTGTTTCAGGAGAGGAGGGGAGTGCTGGGGGTGCAGGGGGGATTCAGTTCTGCTGGGTCAGCAGTAATGAACTAAGCCAACACAGTAGTCAGGGCACCAAAGGCCTGTGAGAAAGATGCCTAATGCCGGGTAGTTTGCAAGGGCAGGGAGAGGAGGTGCACAATGCCTGGGGACGAAATACTGGGCAGGCAGGTTGATACAGAAGTGGGGCAGTGATGTGCTGTCATCCGGCAGCCAGTGTGGCAAATCGCACAAGGCACTGTGTGCCCTGCTAGCTGACCTCTCCACATCACCCCATTCCCTGCTCACTCCTGTGTTTGGCAATGGAGGCACTGCCTTTGTTTTGTGCTGTGATCTGTGTCCTTTCTTCTAAGTACCATGATTCTGCAATATCTCCTGCCTGTTGTTAATGCCCAGACAATTCAGCCCCATATCTTGGGTGTATTGTCCACTTCCTTCTCTCCTTTGTTCCACAACCACAGTCCCATTCTGCAGCCCTGTTGCTCAGTTCTGTGTGCAGCAGTGCCCCTTGCAGTGCGTACTAAGAGTTTAATAAAGATCTACTGCCTGAGTTGCCTTTAGCTTTTATAAACCAAAAAATGCAAACAGCTTGTAAGCAGCATTCATTACCTTGCACGCCTTCAGCTGCTTATTGGATACACGTCTCCCACCCTCCAGCATCTCTCTCTTTTTTTAATATGTTTTTTTTTAATTTGTTTTGATGAATGAGTGACAACCCTGACACCCGATTCGCTGAGATTAATAGAAACGACACAATATTTACGTCGCGCCGACGAGCAATTATCCTGCCATCTATCTTTGAGATTATCTTTCTGATTGAAAACTACTCATCCGTGTAATCGGAATTATTTGGAATTAGAAGGGAATTTATGGCCCCTCTCATTCTCCCTCCTATTTGCCTGTCTCCATCCTTCTTCCCTCTTCTTTAAGAGGGATCCTTTCTTCCTTTATTCCTTCCATCCTTCCTTCTTTCAGCCTTGTGGATGGACATATGTGCTTTGCTGTACAAGGATAGTTGTGTCTGGAGATGGGGAGACTGGGCCACACTGTGGTCAAGCAGGCACTGGGGACAGTGAGAATGCACTGAGGCCTGGACAGTGGCTGAGGGATGAAAGGCTCTTCAGAAGAAGGCTGGCATGGGAAGTGGGTACGTGGAGGATGTGAAGCTGTGAAGGCTGAGCAGCCAGCACTGCTGTGACAGAATAACTTGGCCCCTTCACTTACCTTCATTTTCTCTGTTTTACTCTTCCTTCCTTATTATTCTGTTTTGAAGATGCCTTTCATTGACCCACTGCTTCGTAAATGTGCTCCCTGTGCATTTCTTTTATCTAAGTATTTTTCTGGAAGTATTTTTTCAGGTCACTCTGTGCAGGAGAAGGACCTGTTCTTGTGGGCATCTTCCTGCATATTGTGAACATTTCTGTAGCTGTTGCTGGTGTTTCTGCATTTTCAACAGTCCCTGGACTGTTGTCCTCCAATGTATGTGATGGAGAATGGCAGTTTCACTTCAATACTGTTTCCCCTAAAACAAAGCTGTCTGTACAGGCCTTCTAGGAAATACTCTTGCTTATTTGTCTTAGCTTTAAGGAGCTGATAGATGGTAAAGGACTTGTATTGCTTTTCTTACTGGGAAGAGCTCTGTCTTTCGCAGTTTTTTCAGAAGCACTAGTGTTTCTCACACGTTATTTGATTTTCTTTTTTTTTCTGGCTTGTGATGCAGAAGAAGCAAGTAGTCATGTTGTGTCAGGTTACCTCTAGAGGCAGAAGACACAAATCTCCCTTGTTGGTGATTCCAAGGCAGGACAGCAAAATTCTCATATTCTTCCTCTCTTCTCTGGAAGCACCTCTCTGAGCATAGTCCTTAATGAAGCATTTTACTACCTTTCCCCTCTCCTGGATGAAGACAGGAGTGGGACTATCCTACTACATCTGGATAAAAAAATCTGTGCTGTAGCTCAGTCAGCACTGAGAACTACTCCTGCTCTGCCTGCTCTGTAGAATACTTCAAAACCATGCACTTTTTTTTTTCTTTTCTTTTTTTTTTTTCCCCCTGCATGTGGTTGTGGCAGAAACAGAGACAGGGAAGTGAATGTCAGGGGAAGTCAAGCAGCAAAGACATTTTAAATGGATACAGTGGCATCTGTGTCCTTTGAGAACTACAGCATGCAAAGGTCCTTGGCTCATGTGAATCCTGATGGAGAAGGGAGAAGGGCAGCACTGTAGGTTCCTGAACAAGTGCCATGTGCTGAATGAGAGACACAGTCTGAGTGCTGAAGGAATTTGGCCTGAACTCCGTTGCAGAGATACCAGCTAACATAGAAGCCAGGCTGCAAAGATGTTTGATACTGAGAACAGTGTAAACAGTTAATAACATAAGGACTTGGAAAAGGAAATGTGCTCTGAGGTACAGTTGCTCCATCAGCTCGAGAGATCTAGGCCCAGATGGGAATCCCAGATCCTTCCGCCCAGAAATACCCGATGTTGTTGTTAATTAGTATGGAAATATTTTCCTTTCTTGAGAGAGGGCTGTTGAATTGCCAGCGGGATACTGGGGGGATGGGTGTGTGCATGTGTGGGGTAGCCTATCAAGAAACTATTAATTAGGTTACTTCCCACTGCTGTTGACATGCAGGGGAAGGGGGTTGTTTGTGGGCCAAAATAAAAAGGAAAGAGAAACTGAAAGACTGGGATCAAGAATGGAAAGCATGAGGAAAAAAAAGGAGATGGGTAGGACAAAGCACACTGGCTGAAAGACGTATGTGTAAAAAGACATTCCTAAGATTCCCAAAGCAGAAGATGAGAAAAATAAAAAACCAGGATATGGTTAGAATCAAAGGGGGAGCTCCTTTGAGATGGCAGCAGCATGGGTTGGACACAGCCACAAAAGGACTGACTGATCCTCTCCTGCCTTGTTACTGGTTTTGTTGTTCATGCTTCCACAAACTTGGCACCAAGACTTCCTCATGTCAGAGCAGTGATATTTTATGCCAGCTGTCACTATGAAACAGGAGAGAATTTAGATGAGAAACTTCTTTGGTTGTAGATTACCTTCCTTTGCTGGCTGGGTTTTTACCCCCCTTACTTTATCAGCTTTGATGAATAATCATAAAAATATTCATTGGAATTTTTGCTTGGATTTCTATATAATATTCAACCACTTATTACTTTTATCAAGGTCTTTTTGCAGTCTCTAGCTCTGTACTTTTGGTTCAGCCCTGGGAGAGGGCTGAATGCAAGAAAACCACAGCAGAAAGTGATAGTGTAGCCCTCTATGTAAGCAGTAAGTGCTGCATTTGCAGTTCTGAGAGAGTGCAAGAACAAGAAAGAGACAAGAAATGTATGTGAGATTATGGGTTAGAATAAGTGAAGGATCTATTCACAGAGGAGAAAGAAAACAGAGCATGTGGGTTACCTAAAAATATCAGTGCAGGCTCCTGGCTCCCTTGCAGAGGGAAGAAATCAGTGCAGTTGTGATTATTCAGAGAAAGTGTTCTGGGTTTGCAGAGTGGGAGGAATGGAGTGATAAGAAAGACATAGAATCGATACCTCATATGGGACCAACACAATCCAGATCTATTTATCCTGTGATCTGCCTCTAGAGAATGTAGTTGTCTGCTGCATTTTCTTCCAAGAAACCTGTTGTGCTATTGGCACATGCAGAAGATCTACCCACCCTCCCTGGAGTACTAGAGCACGGAAGCCATCCAGATTGCAGCCTACCATCACCCCTTCAAATCCTCAAGTTCCCTAAGAGATCTAGAGTGAACAGCGGTGGTTTGAAACAGAGAAACTGGTAGAAAGACGCATTAAATCTGGAAGAGTAACTTCGCTTTCAATTTCAGAGGTTTGTGCACAGTCGTGACAATTTATCAGCATGTGAAAAATTGTTTTTAGTCCATGCACATCCCGGGGGCCAAGGAAACTGTTAGCCCTAAATCTGCCACCAATTACAGAATCCAGGCATGCTCATGAGGCCCTGGCCTACTCTCTTCCTATGCTTCGTCTAAGGCAGATTAGGGTTGATGTGGGATGATGCTCATCAGCAAGGAGGGATATGGCAGCATGAGAAGAGTGAAGCAGGAAGAAGCTGAGCACTGCACAGGTGAGGACTACTGATTCCACATCCAGCTCTTTCTGCCCTTGGTTCCTTGTGGGTGTCACTTATCTGTCTGGTTTTGGGTTTTTTTAAAGAAAATTAAATACAGATACTGTATTAAATACAGATATTGTGTCCCTTAGAAAAATGCCCTACCAGTTTAATTTGAATTTATTGTGAGGCCTGGTTTTCTAAGGGAATACTGAGTATGTGATTGCACTAGTTAAGTCTATGTACTTTTTTAATCTGTTATCTAATTTCAAATGCATTTTGCACATTGTCAGAGTATGAAAGGTATTAAGTTCAGACAAGTTTCATGAAATAGGTGACAGGTAGAGACCTTATTATTATACCTTAGGGAAGGACTGCACGATGAGGTCATGCTTATTAGAGTCCAGGAAATCCACACGGGACAGGGACTGTCCAAATGCCCCAATTACAGAAGAGTTCAGTTGAGGCTCACACTTTACTGTGAGTGCATCAGAGGCTCCATTGTTTGGTCAGTTTCTTGCAGATTCTCTAGTGAATAGTAAGGCATGAGCTTCCTTCTTTTTAGACATTCATAATCCTGCTAATTCATGTGGATTCCCTGGAATTTAGTAAGAGGTGAGTAACAGTGCAGCCTCAGTATAATAGAGTTTAAAAGCCAGTCAAACACATCAGAGAAAGCTATTGCAAACAAAGTATCTTTGTTTCCGATGAAAGATTCTTAAGGAAGTTAAGTTGAAATACAGATATAAAATTGTAGATGTCTGTACTGACTATATCTTCTGCCCTCAACTTATGCCCCAGTTTTCACCAGACTCTTTGAGTACTGGTTTCACTCTGATTTTGGATCCCAGTATAGTCAACCTGGTCCAGTTCCGGTGTGAATATTACTTTGGTAGGACATACTTAGTTCAGCATAGGTTCTTGGAACATGTAAGCTAGACTAACATAAATGTAGTTATAGTTACATAACTTTTTTCAGTGAAATATTCTTGTAAAATCATTCCTGTGAAGTGGGATAGTTACATTTGCACAAAAATGATGCAGACCAGGCCTCAAATTACAAAGTCTTTGCAGTAAAGACTATATTTCCATGCTTACATATGCGTGGTGCTAAGTATCAAAGGACCACAGGTTCTGAATGCTGCTGCTAATAATAATAATAATANTACCAATAACAGAAAAGTCTGTCTGGGGAGTCACCACAACGTGTCTGTAATTAGTTGAAGTAAAAATTATCATTTATGAGGCATCTGGAAACATTAAGTCTCAGAGGTGAACAGTACTTATGTAGTCACCTCTGTTATGGCACAACCTTAATGATATTTTTGGCCGTGAACTTCCTTACTTTTGCCTGCTCTGAACACTAAATAAAGGTAATGGCTGAAGAGTTTTTGTTTGTAATCTTGCCATTACGTAGACCACGGAGGCTGTCCATGACTCACTTAACAATGTTTGCAAGGGTAACAGGTAACATTTTGCAAACATAATGTAGCAATGCAGAAGCAGTTTCTCTGCACAGACTCACACATTCTGAATCAGAGTTTGCATTTATGGAGAATCTGGCTGAAGAAATCACCTTTGAAGGAGGGAATCAATGAGCAGTTCAGGGCAAGGGTATGCTTCCTTGTTTGCTCTTTGATTAAGTTTTTCTAGAGTGAGTAACAATTTCTCCAAGTTACTGCCACCACTCAGAACAATAGTAGTTAACACAGAAGACTTGAAAATAATTCTTAAAAATTTGAGTGTTTTGTTAAGACAACCACAAAGGTTTAGGAAAATATTTTCTTGAGGAATTTGCTAATACCATCAAGAAATATGAGATGCCCCATGATTACAAAGAGCAGTCCACATGCCTCTAAATTAGAGTCTCGTTTTCTGCCTAATGACGACCAGTGAGAAAATGAAAAATAATTTTTTTTCCAAACATGAACTGTTTTCTTTCAAAACTTAAGAAGGAGACATGAAGACATTTCCACAGGCTATATGTTTTCTAACATCTCATTTTTATAAATTTAAAAATGTGAATTGTGTCTTCTGATAAAGTGGCAAAAAGAAATTTCTTTGGGAGAATGACACATATGTAGCTCAACAGCTTTGGAGAACAGGCTTCCAAAGAGAAGAAGGTAGTCTATCCTTCAAGTTTCCATGGGATTTCACCAGGCAAATGAATCCCAGGGTCTCATGGCAAGGCACATAATATATTCAGGAAAGAGAGGTTCTGTTCTTGTCTATGTTAGTTAAAGTGTATTAACTCAGTGATAACTCAGCCTAGATACAACCTCAAGTGCTTTGCATTTGAATTGACATAGCCTGGATCTCATCTGGATATAAAGTCCAAATGAATGAGGCTGTCTTTCTGCTGACATCCAAACCAGCTTGTTAGGAGCATGCTCAAACAGCCCTATTTAGCTTTGTTTTGCCAATGCACCTTTATTTGCTGCGTGGCATAAAAATGGGACTTCTCCTGGAGTTCCTGTTACCTGGCAGCAAAGTGATACTGCTGCCCAGCCTCGAAAACATGCACGGGGCAGAATCCAACACTTCTGGCACAAAGCTTTTGTTGCACAGAGGTGATAAAGGAAGGGTGTGATTTCATAGTGTTTTTTTCCCCCAAGCTTGTAAGCACAGGACAGTTGTGTGGTACATGATGTGTCAGGAAAGAAGCTGCTATGAGTGCTTTAGATCTTCCTCCCTGTGCTCAGTGGGCAGTCGCAGCAAGGTGGTGTGTGTGTGTGAGGCCATGCCCATGACACACTCCTTGAGGGAGGGAACAGAAGAGGAGCTGGCCTCACCTCCCAACAGCAGCAGGGCCCTAGGCAGAAGCTATGGAAGAGACTGGTTATTCCAGGTGAGGACAGGTCCAGGTGTGGCAAGAGCACAGACTAAAGCTACAGCAAGGGACTGAGCAACCAAATGTCTGCATCTGGAACACGGGCTTGACAGAAACCTTCCTCAAGCAGCTGTTTCCAAGGGGCTTTGGGTAAATCCACTTGAAGTTAAGAATTTGACAGATTTTTTTTTTTCTCACTGATAAACCTTGGTGAATGTGACATCTTTTTACAGGGGGTAGGTGGGGGTGGGGAGGAGGAGGGGGGTATGGAGTGCAATATAAATTGCTGTGGACTGTGCTATACCTCACCTCCAGCTCAGGTTCCAGCAGCTTTGAAAATCTGTGATGAACTGCAGGACAGCTTTGTGCCCAGAAGTGGCCCATAGCACTTCCAGGAGCACAGAAGGGGAGGAGGAGGGGGAAGAAGGCCACAGAGGCATTACAAGAGGGATGCTCTCTGTGGCACATGTCAAGATTATCTGCAGAGAAAGTGTTGCCATTTTGGCTCTTTCTCAAGCCTGCATTCTGTTGGCTGGCAGCATGTGGCTCTTTTGTTCTGTGGGGACAGCTGTGGTGCACTTGTCTGAGCACCTGGCACCTTATCCTGGTACTCCCTGGCATTGCCACCTCTCTGCTGGGCCCATGTGTGTCCCTTCCTCCACATTCTCTCAGTGCAAAGCATCTTCAGATCAAACCCTGAGTGATTGAAACCAGCAGTAAAGATCTGCAGCTGCACAGACTTCCCCTGCTGCTTGTCCCCTCAGCCTGCTGTAGCCTTCGTCCTTCATTGGGCATGAACTCCATGGTGAGTAGCTGAGTTTCTGGCTGCCTGGAGAGTAAAGGAATGCTAAATCCTTTGTGAACTCTTCTTTCTTGCACATATGGGTAACTACATTTAAAGAAAAGGCTCTTACCATTTCCCCCTTCCCTCTCTCCACTCTCTTAAAGAGGAAATGCTCTGAGTTGTAAGGTGCTCCAGGCTGCAGAGCAGGAAGGGTCCAAGCTGGGAGAGCTTTCAGAGGTGACTGGCAACACTGAGATGAAAAATTACTTGAGGTGATGGAATGAGGGAGCAAAGAGACTGCAACAGAATTGCAATGAAGAGGAAGAAACCACCTCACTTACTGCTAAGAGGAAGCTGAGCCAAAGTTCTGGAGAACTTACTATGGTTATCCTAAAGAAAGAAAGAGAGACAAGGGAGAGAAGGATACTACCTGGGTCTGTACCTGTTCAGCATTTTAAACGGGATTAGAGCTCTCTGCCAAAGGCCTGGCAGCCATATAGTAGGCTCAGAAGTGGTTTTAGATGGCACAGAGCTGAGAGGCTCCAGTTGGAACTGCAGATTCATGTTCCCCTAGAGGTGTAAGGAAGCCTTGTTGTAGCTTTATGTGCTAGGGAGATTTCTGTGGGGGTAATGCTTAGCCAGCCATTTTGTGTTTGATTTACCCACAGTAAGGGAGTGTATTATGGTAGAAGAACTTCACTGCCAGCAAGGGTATTGAGGCAAGGCATCTGCATACACTCTGCTGTGTCTGTGGAAGTCATGTGTGCCCTCAAGTGCCTCCAAACATAATTGTTTCGTTTCCTCATCAGTCAGGAGTTGTAGTTAGGGGTTTGGTGTGATCTGTGTGGGAGAATAGTCTCTCCCATGATATCAAGACAGTTTCTAGTACTGTTCAGGGTTATTTTTGGTTGCCTATCTTCTCCTACCTGTCCCTGTGGCATATCCAGCCTGGCATAAAAGCCCAAGCAACACCACCCAGAAATAACTTGGCCAGGAGCACTTGCTTGACCAGGTCTTGGGTACAGAGGGAGAGCTAGTGAAGGAAGCAGATTTTTTCTGTGCTGTGACACACTGGGCTGACCTTGGCCAGCTGCGAGCTGCAGTTCCTTCAGGAAATATCCACCTGCTGCACCGTGTCCTCAGCAGGGGCATGGGGGGGACTGTCTGCTTCAGCACCTCAAGTGCTTCCTCCCCTCCTGCTCTGACCTGAGTGCCTGTGGGGCCATTTCTCACTCCTCACTGCCTGTGCAGTGTTTTCTGCCCTTTCTCAAACATGTTTTCCCCTGGGCACCACTGTCTTGGCCAGGGGGCTGAGCTGGGCCCTGTCCTGGGCAGGCTGGAGCCATTTGGAACAGGCCGTATCAGGCATGGGACAGCCCCGGCCTCTCCTCACTGAGGCTGCCATGCAGCCACCCCACAGCCAACACCTGGCCACAGACGCCTGGTGTGGATATGCTGAATGACACTTGGCTGATAGTATTTGGACAGGGGAAAGAGCTGCACCTTCTCCTTAGACTAGTGAGAGTCCCACCCCCAGGTCAGTGATTAGGGCTCTTTCTGACACAATTAATGGCTGGGAGGTCAGGCAGGACTGAGATCAATGGTGTTGCTTTGGAGTGGACTCATGTAAGACCCACTGCAGAATTAGTCTTTCCTCACTTTAGAAGCTGCAGAATTTGCACAGCACCTCACTCTCTTTTGGGAGCTCTGCTGAGTTGTGCCAGCCTGCTGGCATGTGTCCTCAGTGTGAATAGGAGCAGGTGAAACCCCTCAGCTTGCATGCAGAGCGCCCCTCCTGGAAAAGTTTATTCTTCATCTGGGTGTCTGCAGGCAAAATATCCTCTTCCTCTGAGGAACTTCATCAGTTATTTTCCATAATTTTTATTTTTAAAAATTTACCTTTTAATCAAGCAAGACCCAAAAAGATTATGGAGCCTTTCTCTGGAGAGAAGAGAGAGCACTGACAGCCCCCCATACACACAAAGTTGGAAACTAATGATGCTTTTTCAAGGGAGCTGAGGTAACAGTCTGGCTGTAAGGAGTTTAGATTTGGAGCCAGACATCATGGTTAGGCCTGTCTGTGGTTATAATGTAGTTGTTTGGGTTTTGTTGAAGTTGTCTGATGGAATCTGAACTAAGAACAAAACAAAAGCCCAAGGGGAAGCTTCTTCTGGCAATCCTGGTCTCTATTTGATCTGGCACCAGAACTGGCTTAAATCTTACTTTGTCCTCCTTCTCCTGATATCAAAATTGGTACCAGCTCTATTATGACAGTTACCATACTACCTCTCCCTGCCCACCACGCCAAGGTCACTGAGAACATGAAACAGTATCTCTTGCCTGAAGCCGACCATAGCAGGCTGCCGGGCTGCTTCGAGATTTGTCTGAGTGCACAGCTAATGCCCTGCCAGCACAGGACTTGCTGGTGCTAAACAAGGTCCTGAGCAAGTGCTACAACAACAACAGTGATGAGTTTCTGCAAAGCATCTGCAACAAATGGAAAGTGCAGAAGATGCTTGTCCCAAACGATGCAATTGCCAGCCCAGCACTGGAGGAATGCACTGCAGCATGCTGCTGGAAAAGGATGGTGGTGGTTTCCAATGAGTGGAATCGTGGTTGCATAATTTAGGCAGGAGTACATCCAAGAATTCTTATTCTATTTTTTAAAAATTTTTTCTTTTTAAATTTTTAATGGGTGTAAACACAGAAGCCTTTTTAGGCAAAGGCTGTGTAGTAGGAGTGAAAGTTCAGAATGGATCTAAGTGAGGTAAGGGTAGAACAGACTGTATTATCATAATGTGTGTGATAGACTGACAAAGACTGTGTACTTAAATGTAATGCAGCATATGATTTTCCTAGTGCTTGCAGGCTTTAGTTAAATTCTTACTAAAGAATTAAAAGAAAAGATTTTATTTCTGTGTGTATGTGTAGAACTGAATGCTTGCTCTGGATAGTTTCTGAACACACTCTGGTGTGTGTTTTGTTGGTCAGGCCAAGCTATTTTTCATTAATGCATTGTCATTACTGGTGGACTCAGAAAAACGAGGGAGAGAAGCATTCTTCTGTGCTTGCTCTTGTTCTTCTTCAAGCCAATGGCATAACCTCTGCTTAAGCAGCTACAGATGGTGCCTCTCCAAAGTCTAATTCTACAAATAGCTGTGCCAGGTGAAGACTTTTCTCTGCCCAGAGGTCTGAAAATGAAAGAATAGATTTGGGTACTGCCTAATCCAGGAAAGTTCCTTTGTCCTAGCCTGATGTACTTGTTTCTATTCAGAGAGTTTTCATATTCCCTTCTGCCAAAGGACTGTTAGAATCCTAATCTCCAGCTGGCCAATAGCTACTCAGTGCTAACATCTTTAGCTGGAATGGTTAAATCTAGTAGGGGCTTGTGTTAAAATCTTAGTCATTTTTACATTCCTGAAAAATAGCAGCATATATAGGAACTAAAGAAGGAGCAAAGTTTACAAGAGTATTAACAGAACAGTGCGACTTTCTCTGCTGATGACAGAGACTAGACATGACAACATGGCATGAACCATTCTGGAGGGTACATGAAAAAACTGGATGCAAACATATGAACTTTGTGTTCAATGTGTGCAAGAAAAATGCCCTGCTATGGCTATTGGTTGCACAGAAAAAGAGTATTGAAGCAGTATGAAGTTTATGGCATTAAAACCAAATAAGGAATTTGAACCACTAATCGTGCAATAATATCAGCATTTTCCTCTTGAGCAATTGCTGGTTTTCAGATTATTTGTATAAAAATGCATAGTATATTTAACTTCCTATTACATCTAAGAGTCATACTATATGTGCCAAGCATCCAGAAGAAAGTTGCTAGTCAAACTTTTTCATTCTTTTATTTTTCACTTCTTGTCTTGTGTTTTCCCAGTCTTGGAACAGGTTTGTTGATTTGGGTTTTTTTTACATTAATTTCCTTTAGGTTAAAAAAAAAATCATTTTTAGAACACATTTTTGGTGTGTAAGTAGTCCCTGTTTGAAATCTGTGCAATTCACACCTCACTAAATCCAGCAGGGCACAAATGCAGCTGTTTAGAAATTTGGGGTTTGTGAGGCTCTTTTAAAGTAGCATGACTCTGATGAAGAAAGTTTATATTGTGTATTATAATTATTCTTCATGGCTTGTGGCTAGTCTTGGAAACTGCAAAGCTGACTTTCAGTTTATCTTTTAATACTTGTATTCATACCTGCATTTCCTGATACAAAAGCAGCAGTGACTCTGAGGTCTAAACTTAAGACATGTAAATCAGATTTGCACCAAAGCATCTGGAGGCACACAGGAGAAGGGACAAAGATTATGTGTATGGTTTAAAGTACG
Organism: Cyanoderma ruficeps; assembly: GCA_008694505.1. Taxonomy (NCBI): domain Eukaryota; kingdom Metazoa; phylum Chordata; class Aves; order Passeriformes; family Timaliidae; genus Cyanoderma; species Cyanoderma ruficeps. The sequence goes on from VZDJ01007753.1 coordinate 29,991,881, forward strand.
GGTGGAGGCAATTGGAAGATTACATTGACTGGACCAGTATTTTCAATCTTCAACTCTTTTTGCTTTGGCCCTATCTAAAAAAAGGCATCTGTGAGGTTTTATTTGTTTTGTCTTTACTTTTAAAGTGTATTTTGCATTCCTCTACAGTAGCTTGCATGCAGCCAAACAAATTCTGCCTGGATTTATAAGTGCGAGACTCAAACTCTGTGTCTGAAGGAAATTAAGCACTGAAATTTTACCTCCACCATAGAATTGAGGATCTGAGATTGAAATACAGGTCTGTGATCAAAGTAGCCCTAGGAAGAAGCATTTTAAAAAATACCTTCCCAAGCAACAAGTAGAAAATACTGCAAAACTGCACTTGTACTTTACAGTGGGTAAAGGATACCTCAAGGGTACCTCAAGGATATCTTGTACTTGGGTATCTCAAGGAAGGGGGTGAACCTTTCTGGAGTCTACAAGTCACTAATTTTAATCTTTGTGAATTTTTTTTTTGTTTTAATTTATCTGAAGGTGCTTTTGAAATCTTCTGGCTTTCTTTTTGCAGTGTTTTGAGTGGGCATTCAGTCTTATGGCCTCCACTCTTGGATTCATTCCCTGCCTCACCCTGAGTCTGGAGTCTGGAATTAAGTGGTGTTTGTGCACAAGGGTGCTGGCAGTGGGGGTGGGGAACTTGTGTTTGAAGTTTTATCTAAAGCAGATCTTCTCTGGATTGCTAGGCACCCCACTGGGGTGCAATTAAAGTCATACATCCTGCTGTCTAAAGGCAGAGAGGAAGGATGGAGGAATGCTGACTCCATTCGAAGTCCAGCCATACTAGTTAACTGTGGCATGCTGTCAAGAGCTCCTCCCTACACCCTTCAAGCAGAAAGTGGAAGAATGGGGTACTAGTGTATGCCCAGGACTTCTTCTCCTGTGTAGGTACAGGAAGCTAGTGATAACACTGGGCAGGGACCTAAGAACTGAATAGAACTTTCCATCTACCTGCTTGAGTTGTGCCCAGAAAGCCCTTGTGATTTAGACTACATCATTGGTTTTCCCACGAGAGCATCAGTTTCGCCCATGACAATGTAAGGGGGCAGGGATGATGCTTTTCCATTCAACACGAAGCTTGACAGGGTAGTATTTTAAGAACTTTAGATATCAGCAATATAACAGCAAAGAACAGTCTAACAGTTAAAGCTGAGTTTTTCAAAAGTGACTTTTGGATTTAGGTTTTGGGACCTTGGTCTGCCTTCATCTGCCATGCCTGATTATTCTGTGTACTGAGTGTCTAAAATTCCTTCTGATTGCAATGGGTAGTATAAAAGATTTACAGCTCTTAGTAGTAAAGCCCAAAATATCTTGTACTAGCCATCCCAAATGAGAGGGCAAAAATAAAATTTTTCTTTGTTTAACAGGTAATTTTTGATCTGAGATCTGATTCAACTAGGTGAAGGACCAGAATCTAGCAGGCAGTTGAGGGTGTGTTTCCATGCTGGAGCTCAGCCCGTCAGATACTTTTTCCCCCTCTTAATTCATAGGTCTTCATCAGTAGATATCAAAGTGCTTTAAAGCACAATGTTGAATATTGTTATCTCTGGTTTTTTTAAGCTGAGAGAGGTGCAGCTGTGGTAAAGTGACAAGCCACGCTCCACACAAGACTGTAGCTCAACTGAGGAAAATGACTAATTGTCGTGAATCTTTGCCCAGTGCTTCATCAGACCCCTCTCCAGCGAGAACAGCATCTTTTTGTAAAACTCCTTGACTAAATTGTACCAGCTTAGATACAAAGGGCACTGACACGAGGTGAATTAAGCATCCAGTAGGATTTGGTCAAAAAAGAGGAAATTACTGTATCTTCCTGTATAATCAATAGCTGAAATTAAATGAGACCTTGGCTCTGATGTGGTGGGCCCTTGCCTTGATTTGGGATAGCTGCCCTTGTTGAACTAACTTTCTTTACTCCACCAACAGCAGCAGCTGCAGTGTGGTGTAGACATGCCTAAACTAGCTTAAATAGTTCAGGTACTACTAGCCACTGAGCCAAAGAACCATGGAGTTCAGCATGGGCTTGGTGCCTGAGGATTTTATCCTGCTCTTTATGAGTTTAGCATTTCTTTACCGTCTCAGCTCAAGCAAGCCTAGCAATATGTTGAAAAGAAGGCTGGTAGGTCTCGTACCCTGCCTGCACTAGTACTTTTCTGGCAGAAGTGAGCGTGGTGCTAGGGTTGATTGTAGGAGATGTTGCCAAAGACAGCAGTGCCATGAAAGCTGTTTTGCTTCTCCCCGCCTACTATTCTCCCTCTTCTTCCCCCCTCTTCCACTGGTCTTCATCATTGGCTGCCTTGCCTTAGATTCCATTTGCTATGAAGCTCCCTTGTCACTAAAGTTCTGGAGATCATGAATATCTAGGAGCTGGAGAAGGCTTGGAGAAACAGCTGCCTGCTGGAAAGATTACTGGCCTTGTCTGACTGTGGCTTTAACAGGAAAATCTGTAGGGACTAAGTATGGGAAAATCCAGGACAATTACCCCAGCGTCAGGTAATGAGGACCAGCCCAGAATTATTTGTGATGCTTTCTCTCAAGTCACTCTCCAGATGGTGGACTCCCAGCTCAGCCTCTGTAAGAGAGCTTTACTGATATCCATAACTCATCACTTTCTCCTGGCAGCCAAGGACTGCCAGAGATTTCATTAAGCAGAAATGAGGGTTCAGGTCCTTGAGAGCTAAGTAACTGAGTCAATAGGGAGGTACCATCACTGCCCTCACTTTTGTTTGCAGGAACAGCCTCATCAAATAGTGTTTGTGGGCAGAGACCCTAAGTAGACTGCCGAGCTGTTAAATTGCCAACCTACCCACTAGTTTATTCTGCAGCAGAAATACAAGCATGCCTGGACCAACCCCCAGAACTCAACTCTGAACTCCTTTCTCATTCTGTCAGAATTCTCAGCTTGTTTTGAAAATGGCATTTATTTTTTTTTTTGTTAAATTGCAAAAGAGTTGGATGCAGTCTGCTAGTTGTGTTTTGCCTCTTCTTCTTTGTGCAGTGAATTTTGTTCATTTGCTTTACATGCCTCAAGTTGCTGTAATGCTGCTGGGAAAGTAATTGCCTTGCACTTTCTCTTTCTGATGCCCACGGGTGACTGTGGGGGACTCCTCCCTGGGCACAGTGCAGAGTTAAAAGCCCAGCTTTTGCTGCCTTGCTTAAGACCTGGTTATTTCTTTTCTTTTTTTTTTTTTTTTTTTTTTC